>OX387317.1:2467315-3667315 GCA_947562085.1 Eudonia lacustrata | reverse complement strand
GTTGACTTTAAAAGACTTTGAAAGCTTTTGTACAGGTTTATAAGTGTTTTTGCAATAAAAACATATTTTTTTTTAGTTTCTTTTACAAGCATCTTAAACTATCAAGTACTGAAACTGTAAAGATTGTGAACGCCCAACCTAAAAGCCAGTTTAAAAAAAATACAATTATCAATTCTACTGCTTCATTATTATTTTTTTACTCTTTTTGTTTAGTTATATTTTTTCTCATGTGAGTGTTAGACAGACAGGCCTTATTATTATTTTCTTTTTGTTATGGTGTGTTGTTAATAAATGTTTCTCTTCTTCTTCTTCTCAAAGGAGCTACATTATTATTATTATGTTTCCCACAGCTGGAGGACATTTTTTATTTTTGGGTTTTATTTTGTCTTATTTTTTTTATGTAGTTATTTATGTTATGTTTCGTTACTGTGTATTAATACTATTGAAATAAATACTTCTTTCAAAGAAGCGAGAAAACCTTAAGTCTATAAAAACCAAACTGTCGATTCTACTACATTTATATTTACGTTTACGTTTCCATGCCCGCTTAATATACGGTGCCTAGTACTCACCCGGGTCGTATTTGCGTAGGCATGACGTGACGCGACCCGCAAGCCGCATCAGCCCTCGCTGTTTGCGAAGCTCCGGAGTACAGGGGAATGGTGGTGGAACCTGGGAAACTCGGAGTAACTAGGTTCATGAAAAGGTTGGAACATGCTGGCCTTTTTTGTTTTGTAACTTTGTTTTTTTAGAGCTGCAGCCTAATAACTATAAGTTATTAGGCTGCAGCTCTAAAAAAACAAAACAAAGTTTTTGTTTTTTTTTTTTTTTTTTAGAGCTGCAGCCTAATAACTATAAGCATTTCTTTTTAGGTCGTCATGGAGCCGAGTTGTACTGACCACGGTCACATGTCGATAAGGACTTTGCGTAATATATTGTATTAATTGGTTGGTGGTAGGGCTTGTTTGTCCGCCTGGCTAGCTGCCACCATCTTATCTAAATATGTCGCCATCATCAATGTTTGTAGCTTTGTTGCGTTCCGGCAGCTAGAAATAAGATAGCCAGTGCCTCACTAGTTGAGGATCCCGGGTGAAGTGCGCTTTCATCATTGGCCTTATCATCAGTTAACATCAGGTGGGATCAAGGCACTGTGCTTACCCGTTAAATATTTAAAAAAATAGTGACTTAAAAATACTTCAGTGCCTCGGAAAATCTACTCTATTTTATCTAGAATCTAGATACGAGGACACACTTATGTGATGCCAACAGTAGCGCCAAGACAGCCTCCAATAATTTCTCGAGTCACTATGGTTTGAGGAACCTCAAGTTATCGCAGCCCATAAACCCGGTATGAACTGTATAGTCCAAAAGCCTAATCTTTTAAAAAAAAACGTTCTCGTACCATGTCCGAATTCGGTGATTCAATCATTTTTAAATAGCAAAAGTTAATTTTCACGAGTACCAAAAGTAGGCCAAACAATGGGTGAATTTATAAAAAGTCTAAGGGACAAATTAACCGGAGTTGAGAAATTTATTTATGAAGGGGCTAATTCGTCACCTCGCTCGGTGCGACCGGCCACTGAAATTTTGATAGGCGCCATTCCTTTAATTCATAAATTAATTAAACTTGCCGGCGAAGTTGGCCGTCTTATGGAATGATAAGCAGGGCTCCTATTCTGGCGCTGTCGTCTTAATGTCTCGGCAAAATGTCTTGGTGATTTCACATAATGTAACAAATGTTTTTGAGGTACAGAATGAATGAATTTAAATTAAATTTGTAAAAAAAAAATATAGTGTTATAAATACCATCAAAATATTAATTAAAATTCTTACTATCTCTTATAGCAGATACGTAGTAAAATTTGACATTAAGATACTACTCTGGGTGCGATATTTTGACCGGTTATAATCAAAAGTAATTTCTCACACCATAGCTATAATGCATTTTATACTAGTGATTCCTCTCACACACATTCGAAGTTCTCCCCGATCCGATTCGAACCCTTCGGAGAATCTAGTAGGGCACGAGGACACGCACTAGTCCGTGATGCCGTTCCCTCTAGAAAACCTCCGAAGGTTATTCGTTTCACACGGCTTGAGGAACCCTTTATGTTTCTCTTCCCGCCTCCAAAAAAGCCCGTTGAAGCTGGAAATACCGTCTGAGACAATCGCCAAACTCTCTCTGCAAAAACAAACATTCGAAGTCGCCGGTAACTATTTTTACATTGAATATTCGCGAAAACCATAAATGATTATATTGATAGTAATTTTTGATTTATAGATAGATCACTGGAGCGAGCGGTGAAGTATACAAATTTTATCCCGCACTGCACTGTAAAAACTGCTAGCAAACTTAGCGAGCGCTATAAATAATTCTATCGTTTCGATCATCGACCGCCTCGATCGAAATTCGTCGAGCGCGCAGCCCTAACGAGGGTCGCAGATTTGTCTCCTAATACTTGGTTTATTTACGCCACATCGCAGAGGGTCAGCCCTGAGAAATGGGAGGTGATGACCTGCGTCACTTTTGAAAGCGACGTAATTAATGAAGTGATTAATTAGGGACCTACGACAAAATATACTTATAATGAAATGAAATTAATATTTATTCTAAATTAAACTACTAAACAAGCACTTTTGTATTGTCATAAAAATATTTTACCTATTAAAAAAATACCTTTGAAGACGCAAGATTCAATTCACTGTAATAATAACGTAAGTTTTCTTAGCAATTGAGCGAGGAATGTCGTCCATTAGGGAACGTCTGAATTCTTGAGATATTATCCGAGCTTATTATATCAGCGATGGGTTCATCTCTCAAATTGCCGGAACATTTTTCTAAGAGAGAATGTTTTAATTTCTTGAGCACTTACAGTTAGCGAGTACGTTTTATCAACTTTATTTCTTTTAATTTTCACTTTAATTATTTTTTTTGAAAGCTTCAGTTGCCGTGTTGCAAATTAAGCGCTTGCTCGATATCCTTAGGTTCCAGGTTCAAATTTCTAGGTCTTCAGACTATATTTTAATACTAGAGCCCTTTGCCTCCTAGTGGGATAGTAGTAGACTTATTATTGTTTTACTTATCTTTTTCAAATTAAACCCAACACTTCTGCGTCCAAGACCCGTGGATTTATTCAATTTTTTTGTATAATTACGAAAAATCACCATTAATATAATAATTTATACTAGGGGTCGCCCAGTGGTCGAAATTCGACCGTAATTTTATTAAGGCTGCATGGATTGTATCCTAAGCAATGAAAAATTAAAAAGATAGAATGTGAATTTGGATTGGCATTGACAGATTTCAGCCGCTCTTCTTCCATTTTTGAAATTTTTGAAAAGAGTATATATATTGTGTGTGTCAAAAATATAAAAATAACTGAGTACGGTACGGTATAAGTTCGGATAGTTATTCAATCTTTAGTTTTTTTTCATGTTTCAAAATGATATACCTAAGAGTGACATAAACAAAACACAATCACTATTTCCAGCTTAAACTCAGTTTATTTGTGAGAGGGTTAGTCTATTGAAGCTAGAGGGTTATAACGGACCAAATTAAATTCACTGATATCCGCAAGGAGGTTTGGTTTCTCGTTGCAACATCTGTTCGCTATATAATTCGTATATCCAACGGAATTGCCCATCAAATTGGCGTATAAAACAAATCCTTATTGAATACTCAACAAATCAGAAATTATGGCCCGGGAGATTCATGGCTTTTACAACTAAATCATGCGATTGTAAACTTAGCGTTTGATTGCTCATTCATGCCATAGTGTTGGAGGTAACAGTAGTGTCTTGAGATTATTCAAACTAAATAAACGAGTGTCATTTTGTTCTCCATAAAAATCTTCGGGTATGATGCTCTTAGACGTTTTATTAGAAAAAGAAGGGTAAAATATTTTAACTTACAAAGACCCGTATTTTTAAATGGTCGTTATTATTTACTTTTTTAGAGTGAGTTTTGGGAAATATTGTTCAGTCTGAAAATAGCCTTATCAGTCGCTTTCGTTATTAAAAAAATATTTAAAATACCGTAATTTTTCTTATTTAAAGTTTTTTTTTTGTTACATTTTTTTCACTAATTGAACTAATACATGAAACTACGTATTTTTTCAACGGCTAATAATTAAAAAAAACATTGTCTTATTCAGAAGCAACTAATTCCATGTACAAACATACAAATGTACATATTAGCAAACATTGTATTAGGTAGTTAAGTCATAATCACTCCAATCTAACTTAAGTAAACAAAGTTAGTATACCGTATTCAAGTTCATTATGTCCTAGCTCGACAACCGTTCTAACTTCAATAATAAATCTACAATCTGTAGCCAACTTTACGGCTCACAATATTACGTTTTATTGGTCGTCAAAATGCGCCGGAATTTAACGTGTGTAGACGCCTTTAATGATTCTTATTTCATTTCAATTGGATTGAATTAAATTGCATATTTGAAACTTTGTAATAAATAGAGATTACACATTGTTCTCTAAAGTTTACGCGAACACTACATTGAAATGGAATTGTAGACTCTACGAATTCACTCGCGTTTAGTTTATACAATTATTTTATCTTGACGTTCTGGGTTGGCTGCAAACAAACTAGACACGGTTTAATTTCAATAAAATTTAGTTTTTATGATTGTGGCTTTTGTTATAAGCATATACATTATATACATAGGCTAGTAACTTACTTATATTAGAACAATTCCTCGTGTAATAATGTTAACATTAATATTCACTTCAACATACGTCATATTCTCGAAAGAACTGGTAAAAGCATTATACGCAATAAAAATTATTAAGATAAAAAATCTATAATAAAAAAGGAAATTCTGTGCACAGTGTAAAAAAAAAATATTAAAATAAAACGGCAATATGTATCTATAGATTTCAAAAATAAAAAATATTGTTATTGGTTGAAAAAATATATTATGTTGTATGTAATAATGAGATTAATGAAACATAACAGACTTACTACATTAAAGAAAAAATAAAGCAAAAAAAATCACCTTGACCTTTTTTGATTGGTTTGTGTAACGCACCTAACTTCATGATTATAATTTTCTTCTCCTTGTATAATTTCAGCTGACACTCGTAATGTTCCTACTAATTTACTATCGTTATTATACTTCGAAGTGAAGTGCAATATTGACCAGAAACTTTTGAAGTGATGTAATGCTATGAAGTTATAAAAAAACGTGTAAAATGGCCACGTTCAGCCACCAGGAGACGCAATCCAGCCCAGCCAGGGAAACACCCAGGTAAGATTTATCTTAATCTCATTCATACATGTGTTTAAATGACAGAGACTCAGTAAATTGACATGTGAGTGTTGACATTACATCGATGGTTTCATCGTAACCTTTTAAGCGGCTGATTTGTGCAGTATCTTATACAGCAGCTATACGCCACAAGTTTATCTCACAACGGTTGCCAATACAAACTGCACTGAGATTTACAGCTTTGGCCGTCTTAGAGCGGCGAGCTTCGATGGGGCTGGCCTACTTTGGAGTTGCGAGAACTTCTCATGCGTCTGCTATCCTAGTACTCAGAGATGGAGTTGGAGCAAACTTTTAGACACTTAAGTAGATCAGATTTGTACTATCTAGTGTATTTAATAGAAAAGTATCTTATTTATCTTTATTTATTTTTATTTATCTTTTTTTTCTAATTTGAAACGAAGCACCGTCAAAGATTTTCTTAGTGGGAATAGCATCACGCATTATTACGTGTCCCAGTTCCGTACTAGATTCTCCGAAGGGTTGGGATCGGATCGGGGGCGGAACAACCCGAGGGCGCCTCTAAAGGCTAGGACCTCGGGTCAGATTAACCAGGTCGTGGGGGTGGGAAGAAGCGCCCAGGTGCATGTACCTGGTATAGAGCGCATGTGAACCGGGTCGTCGTACTCATGTTCTAAGTGTATAATGTCTTGGGCTTAAGCGATGGTGCATGTTTAGTGTATTCTGTAAATGTGTAGCGGCATTTAGAGGATTTTAGAGATTGCCACCTAACGACAACAACCGGGACCAACGGTTTAATGTGCCTTCCGAAGTACGGAAGAGCTTTAGATATAAAATTTGGTTCACCCATCCAGTGTTAGAAAAGGTATTGAAAATAAAGTCTAAAGCTAAAATATATGAAGGAAAACCAGTTTATAACATTACAGCAATGTTCTGTGATTCAATTAAAACCGCATAGTTTATTATAACATGCACTGTTCAGTCATTACTTTCGTCGTTACACGTTTATCCTGCGCACAGTAATTACTCTATCAACGTTTGGACACATGCCAGTCATGTGCGTTTTATCTGGCCACAGATAGTACACCAACATTGACAGTGCACCAATTGACAGCTGATTAACGATTGTCATTTGTCAGTGACAGTTCCGATAGGGAATTAAGGTTGAAATTAATATGGCGTGAATGAGAAGATGTGGGTGGTCGCCCTCAATGATTTGGTGGTAGTAGTATGATTTATAAATAGCAAAAATCAATAAAACCACCATCATAAAAAAAAAACGGTATGGAAAAGGGAAGGCAGAAAAGATATAAAACATTTCCACGTGTAAACGTGGGAATTCACGGTCAATTATAAAAAAGAAAATAATTCGGAAAAGTGATGATTTTTTTAACCAGCTTCATTGAACTCTCTGTCCTCTGATATACAAGTTCAATCTGTGTTTTCAATGTTATTTTTACAGTTTTATTCGTTATATGAAAATAACCATAATACAGGATGTCCCAAAAATGGCACGCCAGGCTGACACTGTAGATAGCTTAGCTATAAACCTATCAGATAAAAATAACATGACTCTAGGAAAAGTCTCAGTTTTGGAAAAAATGCATCTTTTTTTATTACCTAAAAACTCCACTTTTAGTTCGTTTTTTTATTATTTTTTTTATTATTATTATTTTTTTGTTTTTTTTTTTTATCTGATAGGTTGGATAGGTTTATAGCTAAGCTATCTCCAGTGTCAGCCTGGCGTGCCATTTTTGGAACATCCTGTATATATAGCAAAGCGAAGCTATTCAGAGCACCGCGCGTTTAGGTTCATATTTGTAAAAAACTAGCGGCCCGTGCCGTGCCTTCGCACGGGTGGACATTTTTTTTATTTTTTTTAATATAGCCTATGTTACTCAGCGCTAATGTAACATTCTAATGGTGAAAGATTTTTTTTAAACCGGTCCAGTAGTTTTTGAGTTTATTCGTTGCAAACATACATACAAAAATACAAAACTTTCCTTTTTATAATATTAATATACTTAGATATCAACGATTCCTTGAAGTGACGGGTCTGTCAGACCCACCAGACATTCTAAGGGTTAAAAAAATACAAGGACATCGGTATACCATAATAGCGTAACTGTAAAGTTGTATTTGGTTGCATCGGGTCGTACCCTCCCAGCATTATGCAAGCCAGGTCATTTGTGTAAATACCGCAACAGCCACCGTGTTCGGTAAGTGATATATTTTCGGTTCGGCCGGATGTAAAATCGATACAACTGCATCGAAAGATCACACGCGTGCCATTTGTTTCATCTGTTTGACGCGGTTACACGAAAATCACTCTTAATGGTAGTTAACATAAAGTTCAGTACGTTTTAAATAAATCGTGCACTTACTAAGTTTGCTTGCTTTTTTTGATTTGAAACTGTTTGTTTTTTTAGACGCGCTTTCAGCACTTTTTTGTTCACGCTCTCTCCCTGCGTTTGTTTTTACTTTTTATCGCAAGTTTTTAACGTCGGTCGGGTAGGATATTGAGATGTTTTTTTTCAAGAGAAAAAATTTTAATGCTATTTTTTTCTTTTCAATAGAAACAAGTATTATATTTGTTTATGTTATTTGATTTCTAGAGCTTTTTAGTCCATTTATATAGCCGTCTTTTTTATAGTTAGCACGCCAAATGACTCTTCCACCTGATGTTAGGTGGAAATGGAGTCCAGACGCTAATACAACTGATGCAACGTGAAAACACCGCAGCATCAGACGCGTGTCAGACACCCTCACTCTGCCGGCCGGCCCACAAAATAAGACCATAACACATATGTCTATCCCCTAATCTCCTATTTTTTTGTATGGAACTCAGCTCATGCCTTACGTGACATTAACATACCATGGCTCATAAGAGGTCGAAAAACCAACGATAGATAATGAATTCTTTTCACATCCATCAGATTTTCATATATGTTCTGCTGTTAGTACTTATACTTCACAATTATTTACTACGACGTCAGTAGGAACATCATCATCATCATCATCATCATCATCATCATCATCGGCCTATCTTAGTCCACTGCTGAACATAGGCCTCCTCTAATGAGCGCCATAGTGCCCTGTCCTCAGCTTGACGCATCCAGCATCTGTCTGCAGTCTTTCGCAGGTCATCATCCCACCTGGCCGGAGGGCGTCCTACACTACGTTTACCGAGTCGTGGTCTCCACTTAAGAACACGTTTACCCCAGCGGTTGTCGGTTCTTCGCCAGATATGGCCGGCCCACTGCCACTTCAACTTGCTAATTCTTAGAGCTATGTCGATGACTTTGGTTCTCTGTCGGATGTATTCGTTACAAATCTTATCCTTCAGAGAAACTCCGAGCATAGCTCTTTCCATAGCTCACTGAGCGACTTTAAACTGGTGGACCAGCCCAACCGTGAGTGTCCACGTCTTAGCTCCGTAGGTCATGACGGGTAGGACACACTGATTGAAAACTTTCGTTTTCAAGCATTGCGGTATGGATGACGAGAAGATTCGACGTAGTTTCCCAAACGCTGCCCAGCCCAGCTGGATTCTCCTCTTGGCCTCCTTCTCAGTAGGAACATACTGTTGCCCTTTTGTATAATCACTTTGTACATGAAACGTATAGAAAAAATGACAATAACACGGACAACATGTTAGCAATATTGAGTTTTTAGGTAAAGCACTTAGTATAAGTGAAAGCAATAAAGCGTGACTACTTAATACGCGATCCGCGGTAATACGGAGAGATATTGATGGGTTCTCCCTGGTTATTAAACACGTGGTATTGGCCTGATATCGTTTTTAGGGTTCCTTGCGTCAACATTTAATGCAATAAGGAGTGTAAAATTATTAGTTTTCTCTAAATTATAGGTAGTAAGTACTTAATAATCTTTTTGAAGTTGAATTAAAATCAACATTAGGTACATGATTTGTCAACTAAATCATAGCAGGAATGCAATGAATGTCAACGTTCTGAAATGTTATCTATTAATAATTTAAAATAAATATATAAAATATTATCTATTAAAAATTATAACGCTAAAGGGCGTTCGGACAGCGATTTAAATTTTAATTGAATTGAGACTTGCTTTTACAATTTTTTCTTTTTATTGGCAGAAAAAGGTCCGACACGCAATATAAACTTAAACTGTCAAAAACTTATAGAAGTAAACTGCAATAACTATCTTATAATCAGTTAACTTAATTAATAACGATTTTATCGACGTAACCATTTTAGTTTTTACCTTTTGAACCAAATTTTGTTTTCTGTAAATCTTTTGTGTTTATTTTTTTTTAAACCTTACGGAACCACTGCACGCAGAACCACTCGCACTTGTCCGGTTTTTAACGCGGCACCCTGATGAGTTCATTATCTATCGAACTTGACGCGCGTCGCCGCAACTTCGCGGCCAAATGACGCGAGTAAACTTGCTTTGTTTGTTGTAAATAGGCTTGAATTTTTCACATAACTACGAAGAAAACTACGAAGTTTAATACATGCCTGTATATAAGAGAGTTACTTGAATGTAAGCTGGATGTTAAGTGCGGTGTGGGTGTATGAATAATAACACCAGTTGCACTTTACTTTGTGTATTAATAAAACTATTGCATAATGTTATAACGATCTCCGAGCACCTCGGCTCTTAGCCGGACTGTCTAGCTCGTAACTACTCCTGTCTGCGACTGCGTCAAACCGGTGCAAACCTTTTTAATTACTTATATCGATGATTCTAATACTCATCCAAACTAAAGAGGTTTACATACAAATAAATTAAACTAGCTTTTACTATGAGCTGCATATAAACTCCTTACATTAGTGAGTGTTTTGGCTACTCGATCTGAGTTTGCCTGGTGATAGGAGAATCCCGAGTAAATGGTGACTAGCGTTATACCTAATTCTATCGGCTTTAAAAGATACTATAATTATACATTTTTTTTTTAAAGTTTATAGTATTTGTTGTTGCTTAGATTGATTTTATGCATCTTGTCATTAATCAAGCTGGTTGGATTTTAAATTTCATTATTTTTTTTACAAAAACTGTACAGTTTCTCTCTTGCTTCTTCATCACAGCTTAAAGACGTCCTGGATGGGAAGTAGGTTAAAAAAAGGCGTTTCATCAATAAGTTTATTTGATAGAAGTTTCCACTTTGGTTTGAGTTGACCTGTAGACTGAATTCAATAAGTTTATTTCAAAGAAGTTTTCACTTTGATTTGACTGATTTGATTTTACACTTGGCTGGTAATTTGACCCTTATAATCTATGTAGGATGAATAAAAATTGCACATAACGTGTATACTTTCGATCCAGAGTCAAGGCACGTCCTCCTGCGGGATGCCTGTAATACCTCCGTCGTGTCGCCGCCGCGTCCCAGAGGAGACTGTCAATTTATTTTTATTTATCGTTCACTTAAAGTACGAAGATATTTCATTATCCAAACTGGTCTGGGACGGTAATAAAATTATATTTCGCTGTGTGCTTAATGAAATAGTTATCGATTGTGGTCGCGTTTCGTAGGTTTGAGTTTTATTAGCGACACAATGATGCATATATTGATATATTAACATAGAGTTACATTTGATTAACTATTACCTATATGCATTGGGAGAATTTATATATAATGTATGTATCACATACATTATTAGCTTGGCTATCCAAAGAGGTATTGCCAGCATTCTTGGGACCGTTCCCATGAGCCCACAGCTGGAAGACATCTTTTATTTATAGGTTTTATTTTGTCTTAAAATAAGTTAAGTTTCTTTTACTTGATTTTTTTTTTAGTGAGTACTTATACAGGGTGTCCCAAAAATGGCACGCCAGGCTGACACTGGAGATAGCTTAGCTATAAACCTATCAGATAAAAATAGCATGACTCTAGTAAACGTCTCATAGTTTTGGAGAAAATGACACTTTTTATGCTCTAAAAACTCCACTTTTAGTTCGTTTTAAACCTATCAGATAAAAATAACATGACTCTAGTAAAAGTCTAGAGTTAGTTTTGGAGAAAATGCCACTTTTTTCTTTTTTTCAAAACTTCACTTTTAGTTCTTTTTTTTTTTTTTATTGAATTTTTTATTTATTTTATCTGATAGGTTTATAGCTAAGCTATTTCCAGTGTCAGCCTGGCGTGCCATTTTTGGGACACCCTGTATAATTGTAAATATCGATTAATGAAGTATTAATCAACATTATAATTATTAAACATGTATATTAGTGAAAGCCATGACTGAAAACGACATCTATTGTATAGCGAAGTAGAAGAAGAAAGTGTAGAAGGCTGACCCCCACCACGTGGGACCTATATGGCCAAGAAGAGAGGGAGACATGATATTACGGGATTACTACTATGTTTTTTGTATGAAAGTACAAACGATATTTCGTCACCGTTGCAAGCAGTTACATCATAAAATATGGTAATTGTTTGAATTCAACCGACCGTAATAGTTCTAAAAAATATATTAGAGTAATTATTAATGGGATTCTTACCATGGTTTTTATATGTGAGTATCCGATATTTAATAAACATGGTAAGAATTCCGTTAATAATTACTCTAATGCAAATGACCGTGATAGTTTAAATAGTTAAAAGTTATATTGATACTACATTAGCTACTTTCCTATATTAAACACTTGTTATTTCGTGTTTTGTCTCTTTTACTATAACTTGAAATGACATTTACATGACGGGAACAAAACACGGAATAACTATTCGGACCCTATTCTTTGTTTATTTGTAAGGCGGCAAAATGCCAAGTGGTGGTCCCTGTGTAGTGCCGGGGATAAAGAATTGCACCACCCCATCTCTTCCCGTGGGTGTCGTAAAAGCCGACTAAAGGACCACTCCAGAGGATGGGCAGCAGCATCTCTCTGAGGTTAAGTCTCAACTTACTGCGATCGCCAACCCGCCTGCCAAGCGTGGCGATTACGGCAATTACCCCTCATATCCTTGGGGGAGGCCTTTGTCCAGCAGTGGACGTCTTTTGACTGAGATGATGATGATGATGAAAATGTCAAGTAAACCAAATTTTCGTTATTCCGCTCAACAAATGAAGCCACAACATTTTTAAATTTCTACCGGGCGTTGCCATACGTTATTTTCCATATAGAGACCATAAAGTTTCCACTGAACAATCTAATCCTCGCATAAATCGGGTTATTACACTGCGTTTTCGAGCACTTTGCTATAAATTTTTATTCTAAAGTGATAGAAGGGCATTACGGCACTTTCGTATTAGCGGTGCAAAGGTGCATTTTGGAATAATTTACGAGTCGATTTTATCGGCGGGTGTGAATTACGGGGTGTCGAAGGTGGGGGTAGATGAGAAAACTTTATTTTGTTTGATTTAGTACTTGAATTAAGTGAGCTATGAGCTTTCGCGTTTGGGGGTTGGATTTAAACTTATTAAGGGGATTATTTTCACATTTATTAGGTAGGTACTGTGAGGGCCTGACGGGCCTTCACTTATATTGGGGGCGTAAGATGGAATAATACAGCTCAATTAAATAATATTATATTGGTATTTAAATGGCAAAACATGAATATATTAATTAAAATAGAATGTCGCCGCTTCTGCGGATGAAGTCCAAGTCGATCGTCCTTTCTTCCGCCGCGTGTCGTTTTAAGATTTAAACGCAGAACGCGACGGCTGCCAGTAGGTCCGCGCCTCCAAGCAGTCCTGATCACTACAGTACCTACTATACTTAAATGGGAACTTATTTGTGAGGTTTCAAAAAGGCGATTCAATTGTTTTTAATCTTTGTTAAATTTCAACGGAAGATGTTATAGCGATAAGTATCATAATTTTAAAATGAACTGACGCTGACCATCTCGAAAAATTAAGATTTAATACAGAAAACATCAACAAGGCACTTAGTCGTTCTTAAGCAATATTTTCTAGTTACGGTAGAAAATGTATATTAAGTTCCCAAGTAAAGTTATTTCTAGATACAATTAAGAACCTATTATTCAAACATTCAAACCTATCAATGAATGGACTGAAAACATGATCATCATCATCAGCTTTTATGTGCCCACTGCTGGGGCACAAGCCTTCCCTATGGATTGAAAGGGAGAACGGGCCATTAACCACCAAGCGGGCCAGTGCGGCGTGGAAAACATGATAGAAGTAGGAAAAATAAAAATTTCGTACTTGATGTCAACTAAGTAGCCGTTAACCTTTTTACCGCCAACAACTTCTATAGAAGTTCGAGATTTTCGTGCCGTCCACGCCAGCACTTCTATAGAAGTTCTTCTTTAGACCTACTTTATTAAAATACATTTATACGTTGGCGTACAGCGGGACATCGCGTGCAGGATAGTTGGGCGGTGAAAAGGTTAAACAAATTTAAACGAGGATTAACGCAAACTAATTAGTAAAAAGGTATGATACCTTATTAATTAGTTTAAAAGTGTAAGTAGCCGTTGTTTTTAAGCAAACTTTTTTTTTCAAGTCAAAGTCAATGTCAAATATTCTTTATTCAAATAAACTTTAGAAAAGTGCTTTTGAATCGTCCATATTTTTTTTACCTACTACCCATTCTGGACGTCTATTTTTTAGCTGTGGAGAAGAATGGGCGCAAGAAACTCCACAGCTTTACTCTACAGCTTTACTCAAGCTTTACAGCTTGCTCGACTAATTTCATTCTAAGTTTATAATAGAATGGTCAGAAAACAATAAAGGGCGCTCGTTAATTACTTCAATGCGTACATTTTCATGCGTTACCGTATTCCACACCACAGCGTGTTCGTGTTTTCCAAATTTTTCAGTCCGCCTGCTTGTGATGCAGCGCAGCCACTCGGGGCACGTGTGAAATATATAATTTTCGAGAGTTTACGCGAAAAACTTTGCCATTTGCATCACGTAGCGTAGCTGGCGTACGCTCCTATTTCGGCTTCGTTATCTTCAACGCTGTTGTTTCGTTGGTTTGGATATTTTTAGGTGACAACCTCATGTCATGTGTTATCAACCTATAGATGACAAACAGCAGGTCTATTAGTGTGAAACGTCTCTGGACTAAGTGGGGCGACGATCTTCGCGAGGTGGCTGGCAAGAGCTGGATGAGAGTAGCCGCGGATCGTGCTCGGTAGCGTGCACTTGGAGAGGCCTATGTCCAGCAGTGGACTAGTATAGGCTGATGATCATGCTGTAGGTCTATTTTGACAATCTAATGTAGATTGATGACGATTGACGACCTCCTTGGTGGAGTGGTTTGTCCGCCGGTTTTCATGGTGTCGCCATCTCTGAGGTCCCGGGTTCGATCCCCGGTCGGGTCAATTTAGAAATTATTGTTTTTCTAAATTGTCTCGAGTCTGGGTGTTTTCTATGTATAATAAGTATGTATTTAAGTATTGTAAGTATGTTTATCTGTTGTCTAGTAACCATTTAACGAGTTTCATAACAAAGCTTCTCTTGGGCTAGATAATTGGTGTGAGTGTAGGATGTTTATTTATTATTTATTGATAGATGTGGTAATTAAATAAGACAAAAACAGTAGCTTGTAAATCTTGAAGTGTATCAATGAATTGTTTTTGCTAGCTGTCCTTAATAAATATATATATATAGCGACTCAATCATTGTGGCAGGCGTGCGCTTTGAAGAAGAAAAGCAAGCTTCTTTATACAGCGAAGATAGTCGAACGATTTACTTATTCGATCCGATTCAAATGATGTTGATTTGATTATCAGCTGTTGCGTTTACGGTAGGGTCCTTAATATTAGGTCCTTACCTATGAAATTGATGTTTTTTATGAAGATTTTTTCTAAAATTATATTTTTCATACTAATGTTTTTTTTAATTTTCTTAGCATCTATTTATGTTAACTCTATAACAATTGTATAGTAGTGTGTTTGTTTCACTAGCTAAATATAGCAGATACTAAAAATAAAAAAATCAAAACCCTTCAAACCTACAATGAAACAAAAGGTCAATTCCGCGAACAAAAAAAGAAGTCAATTCAAAAAAAAGTTGGGCGATAAAGACACAAAATGAATAATAATTGTTAGTACTGAAGCCTAAGTAAAATAGTGCTAATTAAATGTATATAATAATATTAACAACCAGTATTGACTTTTAGAAGTAATACACCTATTAATAAGTGAGAAAAAAACGTCAATTTCATAGGTAAGGACCTATTAGTAACATGACAAATAGTGTGGTGTTAGGACAGAACACGGCGACTTTGGTTTTCATCAATGATATTGTACTTACTTTCTCTCCATGTATTAAAAAATACACCTTTTTAACGGAACTATGGTGATATGGAATCACAATTTCTCACAATAAACCCGAGCATTAAACGTTCGGCTACAGACGTTTCTACGACGATATTATATTTAATCTTGAGCCTTGGCTAAAATAAGAGCAAATACACCGTAACCATACCACAAATAGTACCTGGCTAGTATTATATCGAAATAAAGTTTATGTAAATGTATAATTCAATTTATTGTTTGGTGATCCAAGGGTTTAGCCAGTGTCTAGCTATAGTGTATTCTGTGACCCTTCACACTCTAATCTGTCCCACAAACAAGTTTGTTAATTGAAACGTTTGGGTGATGTTGTTATTGTTGGAGGTAAACTGAGCAATTCGTGAGTGCCCTTATTCCGTTGCCAAAAATAGAAAACAAATTGTAGGGGGCCGTTAGTTTTAACCCTATGCGTGTTAGTTGGAGTTTCAACTAACAACATACCTATTTTCGGTAGTGGTATATAGAAAATTGGTTAATTTACAAACATATATAGGTACTTACTTGTTTGTTTCGTTTTATGTTGAGGGAAAATTTAATCATCATCATCATCATCAGCTCATTTTATGTCCCCAGTAGTCCCCACTGCTGGGGCACGAGCCTTCCCTATGGATGGATAAGGAGAACGGGCCTGAACCATTACGCGGGCCCAGTGTGGATTGGTGGTTGTTAACGACTGCTAATGCAGCTGGGACCAACGGCTTTACGTGCCTTCCGAAGCACGGAAGAGCTCGAGATGATAAATTTTTGGTCACCCATCCGATGACCGGTTGCTTAACCTCAGCATTCGCAGACCGGGCGCGTTAACTGTCATCGAGCTCGATGGAAAAATTAATATTGATGTATTTATTTCATTCAGATAGATAGATTAGAAGATAGTGGCCGAGTGGCAAAGTGCTCGGCCTGACACCCGAAGGCCCCGGGTTCAATTCCCAGGTTGGGCAAAGTGTTTCGAGTTAGTTTATGCATAGCCCGGGCTTGGCAAGCGTGGTGTTTAAGCCTTTACCCATCTATTCTGCCGCGCAATTTATAAAAAAGTAAACATGTGAACAGTTTCGAGAAAATAGATCGTAATGTCTGCACCTCAAATATCACAATCACAAACACAACAGTAAGTGTACTTACTGCGTTCATAAATTGTGCGGAAGTATTGTCGGAGGCCTTTGTGTAGAAGTTTGACAGATAAAGGCTATTAATTACTTCTTTCTACTAAAAACTATGATGACATAAAATACAATGCCTACATATGCCTACATCATGATGGTAATATAACTAGGTAACTTATTAATGACTCCGCTGATAATGGCAGTGGCGCGGAATAGGTTCATTGAAATTTAATGGCATCCAGTATGCATCGGGCTTTATGGCGGTATCTAATAGTTTGTATTTATTGCGCGGTCGTTCTGATACATAATAGAATTATAGCTTTCTTAATGGAATAGTTAATGTGGAAAAGTATTGTTTTGAACCGTTTAACCTAATAAAATATTAAACTGATTCTTATGCATGCTGGCTGGTTGTATTGCTACACGCTTCTTTAAATGGTGATTACAGTATTTGTGTTTTTGTTTCTATTACTCGTCTGACGTGCTCATAGTTTCCCAAGAAATAGTTTTAATGGCGATTTTTTATAAACCCAGCACATTTCGTATTTTGAACTACATACACTACATATTATTTAAAAATTTGCATCAGATGTATCTATTAAAATTGGCTTTATTGCAATTATCTCTCGCAATTAACTCCACAGCTCTTCTTACTAAGCTACGCTAGTTGGAAGGGCGATCGCCCGGGATGCAAAAGATCGCTGGATCAAGTCTCACTTAGTCCAGTTGTATTTTAAGAACAAGAATAAGTTTGTAGACGGCGATTAGTTTTCACCTGTTTTTAAATCTTGTGAATTAAAAATCTATACTAATATTATAAAGCTGAAGAGTTTGTTTGTTTGTTTGTTTGTTTGTTTGTTTGTTTGAACACGCTAATCTCAGGAACTACTGGTTCGAATTGAATAATTCTTTTTGTGTTGGATAGTCCATTTATCGAGGAAGGCTTTAGGCTATATAACATCACGCTGCAACCAATAGGAGCGAAGCATCAGTGAAAAATGTTGCAAAAACGGGAAAAGAGCCTAAAAAATTAAAAATGCTGCCGAAAGTCACTATTCCACGCGGACGAAGTCGCGAGCACAGCTAGTAACAATATAAAATGTTTTCTTCTTCCCCAATCCCAAGATTTTTAAGCGCAAACAAACGCCCAGCTATCCCCGATTCCCCGCAGACATCCTGCCGGCAAATTATCGAATCACAGTCGTGGCGTGTAATAACCCCGGCGGACCAAGTCGAGGACAGTCGGCGCGCGCGGCTCGCTGGACCGAGCGCTGCAATATCCCAACAACCAGGAAATATAAGGGATGAGGATAATTCTAATCGTCTCCGGTCTAGTGATTACACCGCAGATCTTGAGGCCGTCTCTGGTCTAAAAGTTTGGCACGATCGATGGGATTCGATCTCTGTGGTTGGTGGTACAACCGACTTATAAGTCCACGTGACTAGCTACCTCGAGGACAAAAGGTGCAATATCCTGAGCCCGGTGCAATATTATGCTGAGACAGGGCCCTTGTTGGCACTGCTTTCTGTTTATATTTTCATTTGATTGTTTTTTCTTGTTTTCCTTTTATTCTTATTACTTTTTGCTTTGTTTTGACTGTATTGCATTTTGTGTGTGTGTGAGGGTGTGTGCGCGCGCGTGTGTGTGTGCGTGTGTGTGTGTGTGTGTGTGTGTGTGTGTGCGCGCGTGTGTGTGTGTGCGTGTGCGTGCGTGTGTGTGTGTGTGCGTGTGCGTGCGTGTGTGTGTGTGTGTGTGTGTGTGTGTGTGTGTGTGTGTGTGTGTGTGTGTGTGTGTGTGTGTGTGTGTGTGTGTGTGTATGTGTGTGTGTGTCAATAAATGTTGTTCTTCTTATATCCTCCGCAGTAATAATTGGGATAAGGATAATTCTAATCGCCGGCAGAGAAGAGGTTAGATGGCCTCAGATCCAAAGATACTGGTTCTGGTTACCGGTAGGAGGAAATTATTGAGCTGGTGGCATTGAAGAGTAAAGCCATTGACTCGAAAAATTAGAAGAAGATGATGTAATAAAAAGCGTGCCGTCTGGTGTAATCGTATTCCAAAATGGCTGCCTGATGAAAGCGGCCGCCGCAATTCTTCGACGCCTGAAATGACGCGCGCGCCGTCGATCCTGAAGCTGTACTTTCTCTATGCATCTATAGGTCATATCATTTCATTGGTTCTAGCACCCTTTAAACCCGAAAACAACAATGCAAAGCAATGTTACTTGAATTAAGGATGAGGGTAGTTACATTCTAAGCTGAATCTTGCATACCTTCCAGCAAAATATTTTAATCCATTTCGTTTTTAAATTTATACATTATTTCACACATACGTCGTCAACTTAGAAAACAGACCTAAAAAGGTAATTGGGTTTCAAATCGCTGATAACCGCCACGGCAGTAAGTAACATTTATTATCGGCTAATTAAGCCCAAGAAAAGAACGAGCAACATTTAGGTCTGGCAACACTCACGTGACAGGCTGTCATTACCGACTCTATAAGTTGAGCCAATCCTAATTGTTTGCGCTGCCTCTTCCCGCCTAAGGTATTTGGGTCATTGCGGGCATTCTCCTCACGTCCATCCATTTGTTCCGATGTATTGCTCGAGTGATACGCGGAACACCTGGCTCGATATTGCTGTTACGGCTTATACGATTTGGGGAGAATGTTTGTTTGTTTTTTTTTATTGATTTTATGCCTGTTAAGAGATAAAACAAACAAGGAGTTTGGATGAGGATAGAGGTTACGTATTTATTGTGGATTGGTCGATGAGCGATTGTTTCTATGCTCTGGCTTTTGTTATTGCCGTTTTGTTTGCTATACTTACGCTTTACAACCTCGGATGTTGAAGCTTTTATCTAATTACAACATCTGACAAATACTATAAATAATTTAAGTAATGTGTAAAATAAACGCAAGTAGATCCGTAAAAGTTGTTTAATTTCAATGTGTAGTGTTCGCGTAAACTTTAGAAAACAATATATAAATTATAAATTATATGTACGATGTATCTTTTATATGGGCCTCTATATAATAAATTTTTACGGAATACAATATCTATGAAATCTATTTATATATAAAAATCAATTGCTGTTCGTTTGAGTCGCTAAAACTCGAGAATGGCTGGACCGATTTGGCTATATTTGATTTTGAAATATTTGTGGAAGTTCAGGGAAGGTTTATACGGTGAGAAACATAAATAATAAATAACGGAAAATACTAAAAACGACAATTTAATTTTCCAATACAAAATGATTCACTTGTTTTGTTGTCATGGAAACTATCAAAGCGGTACGAAGTCCGCCGGG
The DNA here is from genome assembly GCA_947562085.1 of Eudonia lacustrata. Taxonomy (NCBI): domain Eukaryota; kingdom Metazoa; phylum Arthropoda; class Insecta; order Lepidoptera; family Crambidae; genus Eudonia; species Eudonia lacustrata. Next base: position 3,647,408 of record OX387317.1, on the reverse strand, counting down.
TCAGCTAGTATTTATATAAATATTATATAGGACCATGAGCGAGTATGTACGACTTGTTGTGTATCCAATAAAGAACGCTTGTTCAAAATAATAAAATATACAGAAAACAGGAATGTTCGTTACACACACCGGATGAGAGAGAGAGAGCGAGGTTGCAATGAACAAAAATAATAACATTATTTTATTTTTAATGTGGCTTACATTTACCTATTAAAGCTGACTTATGCTACAAATTTTATTTAAAAATTGGCTTATTAGTATATCTGCCAGTTTATGTGTCATAAAAGAAGTGAAGATTAATGTTAATCCTGATGCAAGTGCCCTACTTGCTTGAATTTTTTTAGGCGGAATTAATCTAAATCTAGATTGACATCTTAAAGCGGCTTAAGGCATACTATAGGCTTGCTGCATAAACTAAATAAAAGTGGAGTCTTGGTAAGATGTGTGATGGACTGCTTTCATCAACCTATAGACATCCCACTGCTGGGGTATGGGCTTCTGACAATGGAGATTGGATATCGTAAGCCACGTTTACAAGCACGCAGCCACGTAAGCCAATGTTAATGAAATGAGACAAACAACGGTGTAACGTGCTTTACCAAGAACGGAGCAACTTAAGTTTTTTTTTTAAATTTGGTCACTTATAGATATTGTCTACATCTGCTGCACCAATAACCCCCTTACAGATTGCGTACAGTGATTAAATGTTCGACAATACGTCATAAATGAAAATAATGTCATCAAAATACTTTTAGTTTTATAGCGTTTCATTCAATATGTTCCCTTAATAAAGTCGCGATATATCCGCAGCTTCCTTATAAGTCATAGCGTAACCTAAATAAGACCGCTGGCAAGGGTTCAGACGTGATCCAATCTCGGTGTATGATTGATATGTGGGGTTCCAGTCCTGAGACAGATATAATTTTTTACCTCTCTGTTTTGACAGACGGCCTACGGTTTTCCTCAAATATGATTTATAGCTCTCAACTCTGTTTCAAGCTGATTTAGTTTTATAATGGATAACCAATGGCTAGATATCGTAGAGGCACCAATGCTCAATACGTTAGGCCGAGTTATTGACACATTTTTCGTCGCCAAAAAATAACATAGATTTTCGTTTACATATTATATTTATTTATATATGTCGGAGACATGGCGCTAGCATCGCTTAGAAAGGACAAGTATAGTCTATACCTACTTAGTGTGGTCTTCGCAGCCTATGCTCTATGGTACGCGAAACGTTAACGTCAGTTGGCGCAACAACGGACTGGACACATTTGAACGGGAGCGGTCGGAGAGTACGTACGCGCAGAACTCACTTCGTTTCTAAAATCCATTTGCATCGGGCAACTGTTTCTAAATATTGTAATTGTGATATTAAAATAACATTAAAGTGACTGTAAGGGATACGACTGCGTCTTTATTTTGAAGATCCAAGATGAACTGAGTTATCGTCGAATCCGAGCTTGCTCGACCGTCCTACTATAAACCAGCCTCCCCGCTGACGTATATATTTATACTTTATATTAGGAGGCAAACGAGCAGGCGGGTCACCTGATGGGAAGCAATCACCGCCGCCCATAGACACCCGCACAACCAGAGGAATCGGCAGATGCGTTGCCGGCCTTTAAGGAAGGAATAGGCTCGTTTCTTGAAGATCCAAGTCGTAATGGTCCGGAAATACCGCCGCCGAGAGCTGGTTCCACAGCACTGTAGTTCGTGGTAAAATTATGTGAGAAACGCACAGTAGTAGACCGCCAATCATCAAGATGGTGTGGATGCGGTGAAGGAAATCAGCGGCAGGGATCAAACCAAACAATTCCTCAGAGCACTCCCCATGGTAAAATATACAGAGAGACGCAACGTTCGCAACGACGCAACGCTCCCGAAGGGCCAGTGGATCGAGCCGACCAGACGTTACCACGTCGTCGTCAAATTTTTCCGGAAGACAGCTAGGCAGAGGTGGTCTGTATTCAACTGTTGCAAAAGTCTATCTAAAAATCTATCTATCTATCTATCTATCTATCTATCTATCTATCTATCTATCTATCTATCTATCTATCTATCTATCTATCTATCTATCTATCTAATCTATCTATAAATCTATTGTTTAATCCCCTAACAAATAAACAGAGAATAAGTTCAGAATAGTTATTCCGTGTTTTGTCCATGTAAACTTCATTTCAGTTAAGAGTAAAAAAGAGACAAAACAGGGAATAACAGGTTCCAAACTTATTCTTTGTTTGTTTGTAAGACCCTAAATCTTTGAACCTTTGAAATGAAATGAAATGAAAAATATTTAATCAATTTAGGCACATTAATGCACTACAAACGTCGACTTTAAACTTTGTCATTGTGGATTATAAAAATCTATAACGACATAATTTTTGTTATACATGTGCATTCAATTTTCATTCAATAGCCAAGTAGGCTTCTACGCCTAAACCTCTTCCGGTACTTGCCTTCGTGATCCTAAACCATCCCCTGGTGGAGAAGGGGTAGTGCTATTACTACGGTTTTAGTAAGTAGAACTCCCCCTCCCCCTGTCTAGCTTTCATAGCTTGGCCGGAAAAAGGTCGACCTTTGCCCCGGTTTAAGCGTTTTGTATTTTGCACAGATATAAAAGCGCGCATAGAGCAGGTACATCGGTTAATCGGTATAATGTAAACAATGCAACTCTTAATACAATGGAATAAGAGTCAAAACTAGTCAATTGTGTATTTGTATTTGTATTTGTATTTATTTATTTGCATTTGTATACATGTTGATGCTCGTGGCTGTACCAAGCCGTGAAAGTTTTCAACACCTTTCGTTCGCAATGTATACTACAACTCTAGACACTTACATCTGAGCACAAGGTCCTACCACCACAAAAGCAGAGGCCAAGACCTCTGTGTCTAAGATCAGGGGCCCTACCACTACAAAAAAAGTGTAAGCCGCCTCGGCTTACACTTTTGAACGGTCTCAGACGGCGGTCCCAACTGACTTACTGACTACTACTACTGAGTGAAGTTTTTCGACGACCTCTTTGGTCGAGTGGTTTGTACACCGGTTTTCATAGTGTCGCCATCTCTGAGGTCCCGGGTTCGATCCCCGGTCGGGTTAATTTAGAAATTATTGTTTTTAAATTGTCTCGGAAGTCGGGTCTCTGTGTTTTCTATGTATAATAAGTATTTTAAAGTATGTTTATCCGTTGTCTAGTAACCATTTAACGAGTTTCATAACGAAGGTTCTCTTGGGCTAGATAATTGGTGTGAGTGTAGGAAAGTTTATTTATTTATTTTTCTTATTTATTTTGATATTTATTTTATTTTGATACCTATTGACACCCACTTTAAAACCGTCTAACCATCAAGGTTAACGCTGATACTCAAATGATCTCAAAGTACAATCGTGGATTTTTGTCACCTATCTGAAACACTGTACTTCTGGCAATCTGTATTTCTGGCTTTGAAACCGTTTAACTTTAACTTTAAGGATGCTTTCAAAGCCTACCCGTGTATATTTTTAACACCTTTCAGAAACAATGTGTTTGCAACCAAAAACTTTATTGCCTGTGGCACTGCTAAAACATTTTTCGCGTCCAAGTAAAAAGAACTGCGGTAACGCGAACATTAGGATTCATGAAAGCGGTCTTACGTCGGCGGTTTTAACTTACTGACTCTTCTACGTCGAAGTTTGAGTTTGATATCTTTTGACACCCACTTTAAAACCGTCTAACCATCAAGGCTGATACTTAAATGGTCTCAAAGTACACTCATGGATTGCTTTTGACACCTATCTGAAAAAATCTTTACTTCTGGCAATCTGTATTTCTGGCTTTGAAACCATCCTGATAGTTAGATGGTCGAAGGATGGTTTCAAAGCCTTACCCGTGTATATTTTTAACTTCTTTCTGAAACAATGTGTATGCAACTAAAAACTTTAATGCCTGTGACCCGATCCTACCACTACAAAGGTAGGGACTGCTAAAACTTTTTTCCCGTCCAAGTAAAAAGAACTTCGGTAACGCGAACATTAGAATTCATGAGCGGTCTCAGACGGCGCACGTCGCCCGGCCCTCGTTAGCACACCCGGAGTGAGCCATCGCGGCCCGCCGGCGGCGGTTCCAACTGACTTACTGACTCGATCTTTATGTTTTATTTTGATGTCATCTGACCCACTTACTTATGGACTTGTATTAAAAACTTCCGTGGTGCTTTTAAGGAGACTTACCTATTGAATACAGGACTAGTAAGATTGTTTTTATTCTTCGTAGAGAGTAAAGAGCTTCATGAAAATATTCTTAATTGTACTCCGTAGTAAAGACAACAAAAGAATAATACAAGAGTACAATATGGCGGCCTTATCGCCTAAGCTTGATGCGACTGGCAATCAATCTTGAAAGTTAAGAAAACTTTCATTTACCGAATGGATGTCGATATTAGAATTTTTTGAGCGCCTCTTTAGTGCAAGGCATGTTATAAGCCGTTTTTTGTTTAATATAGCAGTCGTTAAAACCCACCAAATTGCATTTGGCCAACATGGTAACCGTCCCACTGTTGGACTCAGGCCTGTTAGCCCTCTGGGTGATAGGTAAGACCTAACAACAAAGAGCTATCACAATGGAAACTTGGAAAAAAATCATTTTCTACAAATCCATCGCAGCCCACAAACCAAATAAGTTTCTGCGGTAAAGGACATCTGCAAAAAGAGCAGCCAATTGTGTGCGCTATCGGCTGTCGGCGGCAGCTGCGCCTATTAGTGTTGGGACGCGACTACGCGAGACCTCTTGAGTCCTATTTATTGTTTCTTTTTTATTATTTTTTTAAGCAAACTATTTCGTTCCACAGCTTGGCAAAAGACTCACCATACGTCTCTTACCTTGGTCGTCTCTCATCGCCAGATCATTTTACGTTCCCAATACTGGGGCACGAGCTTTCTCTATGGAGGGATTGACGGTTATGACCGACTGCTCATGCAGCCGGGACCAACGGCTTTACGTGCCTTTCGAAGCACGGAGTAGCTTCAAATGGTAAAGACACCCAACCGATGACAGGCCTTTGCGAAAATGGTGAACCTTTTAAACAAATAGACTCAAGTTTTGGAGTCTCGCAAGCTTTGGCAAAAAAGTCCAGTCCTTAAGAGCTTATGATATATATAAGCTTCAAAGCTCTAATTTACAACATCTTTGTATTTCCCTCAATCATAGGAAGTTTAATGAAAATCGTCTTCTTGATATGAAAGAATGAAAGCTTTTCAGTATGTTTAGGACACAAAACATAAATTGGCTTTCAAGATTAGTATTGAAAGGACGCGGGTCCTGCCCAACACTAGCTGCGCCCGCCCGACGACGCGGCTGAAATAAGATTTTTAAATAGATACATACTTCTTTGCGCTAATCTTGAAATGTCCCCAATACGGGGGTGATGAAACCTCGTTACACAAGAGATCTGTTTAAGGAGAAACGGTATTGCGGAGTCGATTCCACTGGAAGGGATTAGCTATGTCAATTTAATTAGGGCATCGATGTTTCAGGAAATATGTTAAGAAGCTTTCTCGGAAATGTTTATTGAAGTTTTTCTTCAATTACTAGAGTATCTAAAAATGCTTATTTAAATGCATTAGTCGTATCATAATGCACGTACCTACTTACCGATATAAACAGTATACATAAATACATGATTAGTACTAATTATCCTATATTAATTTATAATTTCATTATATTCCTATTGCTTGAAAAGGCTCTTATAACTGAAATAAAGATAAAAAATCTAAATGTTATTTGATGACAATAAAGTATTTTTTTAAGTATTTTTGTAAGTCTAAGCGAGCTATGCAAGCATAAGCAAGACATCGCACCACGCTTGCCAAATATTAGCCGGTGATCACGAACCCGGGCACATCGAGATTTCCAAAATGCACTTTAAATAAAAAATAAAAAAATAAAATAAAAATCATTTATTATCAGACCACGTAGTTCATAGATTGTTAGTACAAATTAATTAACATAAAAAACTATGTTAGTCCCACATACATAAAAATAATAAAAATGCATCAACTTTGTAACACATGCTTACCTAGGAATTGAATCCAGGACCTGCGGATTTTGCGCTTTAACCATTCAACCACCGCCACGTAGTAAGCGTATATTTAGTTAAAATGTCACTTGCGACATCTATTTGCTTTGACTGGTTTGTTTATTTTATTATTAAAATAAGTACTACCAAAATCATAACAGAATCGACTCTGTGTCTGATTGTCGTGCGTTTGCACGACAATCCAACCCGTCGAAAAAACATATAACACAATCGTACTGTCGTCTACAAAAGTGGTTCGGCAATTGGATGTTTGACTGTTCCTGTGAGGCAGCATCCGCGTCGAGTGTAGATGACAAACTTGAGGGGAGGGTAGTAATTTACATAATGTAATCAGCCAGAAGCGAGAACCGATGATTTGATGCCGCCCCGCCCTTACTGGGCCAAATCATGGAATTTTAATTTCGTTAAAAAGTTTCGTCTCCTCCGGGAGTCGGTGACACGACTTATTTTCGATAGATACCATTATCAGCGGCAAATGGACGGAGAAAACGATTGCGAACGTTTACTTATGGCGAAAGGGAAACGTTAATTTGACATGAAGGATACATGAAAGTCTTGTAGGATACTCGGAACTTACTGAGTTAGTACTTACGAACAACATGTTTATTTTTCGATTACGGCTGGGCGTGGGGTACCTATCTACCGAAATACTATGAACCTATGGACATAATTCGCTTTTTTAACGAATTTTATCACTTAGTTACTTATTATCTGCACAATAATTATTTTTTAGTTTGTATTATATGTAATAAAAAGTACCCCAAAATACAAAAGCATGTTGTGCTTTTATCCGGGTGGTTATAATAATTTTGCACTTTTTCTCATCTCATCAAGCTTTGATAATAATTCCTTTTATTATTTATATAGTTGACGAATCTGATTTAAACTTCAAGTTGTTGCACCGATTGAATTTGTTTCACAAACTTTATTATTACTTTGCTGCACATTCAGCTGCTATTCGCGCGAGTGAATTTCAATTGCTCACCAAAATCTTTACTCACTCTTTACTCGCAATCTTTACTCACTCTTTACTCGCATACGATAATCTTTACTTGCATACGATAATCTTTACTCGCATACGACAATCTTTACTCACTCTTTACTCGCATACGATAATCTTTACTCAATCTTTACTCACTCTTTACTCGCAATCTTTACTCACTCTTTACTCGCATACGATAATCTTTACTCGCATACGATAATCTTTACTCGCATACGACAATCTTTACTCACTCTTTACTCGCATACGATAATCTTTACTCAATCTTTACTCACTCTTTACTCGCATACGAGAACATTATTTTTTACCGGGTTAAATTAGCTGGCAGTTTCATTCTCTCTCACCCAAGTTTAATAATTTAATAACGTCTCAATAGTGTTTAACTTAGGAGTTTGAAACGAAAGAAAATAAAGAATCTTTATTTAAATCATCTTATAAATATGTTTTGTCTACTACCGATTCTAGACGTCTTTTACAACGTGGAGAAGAATAGGCGAAAGAAACTGTACACCTTTATACACATAGAAGTAACGACATTTTACATTTCATTTACAAACCAATTTTTAAAAATATAAGTAAGTAAGTAAACAGCCTATAACTGTCCCACTGCTGGGCAAAGGCCTCCATCATTGAAATCAAGTCATCGCTACAATTGATGGGTAATGGCTTAATCACCACGCTTGCCATGCGGGTTGGTGATCACAAACCCGGGCTATGCATCGAAAAATCCGAAATACATTTTGCCCGACCTGGGAATTGAACCCGGGACCTTCGGGTATCGGGCCGAGCGCTCTGCCACTCGGCCACCGAGGCGTTTAAAAATATATTAAATTAGAAATACCCGTTGTAATGGTTGGAGTGTTTCAAACCCACATGTAAGTGGTTGAAGCACTTAAAACGTATGAGGAGAAAATTGACGAAACTAGGCTTTATACACACGACTTTGAGCGCTTTAAAATAGCAGAGACGCAGCCGTTTGCCGCATCACAACCGAATGGAATGTAAAGGATGATTTAAGTTCGCTGATCCACGTCTAACCAGTTCCGCTTCTTTGTATTCATGGGGCGAAAGAGGAATACCCCAGGTGAGCATCTTTCGCTCCCACTTTCCCCCTGCACCCTTTAGACATTTCGAGCATTTTTAAATTACTGGCTGCTTCGGAACGGGGCTATGAAATTGGCGACAAAATTTTTATGCTTAAATCCTTAAAAATATCGCGGTCTACATAGTATTTTTTACTACATTCTGAGAGGCAGCTAGTAAGCTTTTCAGAGTTTAAGAAATATGATGTATTGATGATCGGGCTTGTGTTTATGTAACCGAAGCTAGTTATTAAAATAATTTATTGTATTCATATCACGAAAATATTATAATTATTCTTCTTCTAGACAGCATATTTTCAGGTAAATGAATATGTCAAATTTTTAGCCTACTTCAGTACTTCTTTAAGTCAGAGCTAGATTCTTATAAAAAAATGAAATCATATAAAACCAAAAAGGTATAAGATTATTTATCCCCAACAACAAAGTGCTTTGAGGGAACCCCGCAGCAAAGGTATAAGAAACATCGGATCTAGTCCCCCAATAATATAGAGGTTTTACTTGTAACTCAATTAAATAGTAGATTGTACAACAAGAGCATAAAACGAGCGAGGGCGAGGTATATCATTTCATTTATATATTTTTATGAGATTTAGGTTATGTCTTAATTTAATTACGACATAATATGTATTACTATCTAAATACAAATTTACTATTGATACGGGCGTGCATTTACGTAAAAAAAAATATAACGCAAATATTTACAATAACTTGGCATTACGGCTCAGACCATAGTTGATCGTTACATAGTTGAAAATATAAAAAAAATACTAAGAAAAATTTTGTGGCGGGAAGCTAATTATTCGTCAAACAAAACTATAAACTAGCTAAATTAATTAAATTTTCTTGTATATGCTTAATCCTTGTTCTATTTCCTTGCAATCAAAGTGAAAAGCACAGTGTAAAACCCGAGTATAAAACCCATTTTACCCTTGACGTGACTATCCACACTCGCCGTACCGGCTCGGATGGCTATATGCATATCTCGGGTAAAATAGCTCGTTTTATGCTCTTGTTGTACAATCTACTATTAAATTACAAACTAGAACAAAAGTTGATTTCAAATAAAGAAGTACACTATGAGCTCGTTAAAAAGAGCCTATGAAAACCTTTGCAGTTGCTACCTTCATTCCGCGCGGCGGACTTGCTAGCCACCCCTGATTTCTTATTCATTTTATCTCGAGAAATACTTTTGTTGCCAGAAAGGTTTTAATGTCTCCATCCTTGTGTCCCTCTCGTTATTAATCTTTAAAAGGAGCGCGACAATAGCCGGCGGCCTTAGTTGAAACTTTATGTCGTTTCGCCTGATGAATATTTTTTTCATTGCGTTTTTACTCAAACGTTTTGTTACTGAGTGTACTCGAAGGGTCCCTTCAAATTGAAAATAAATTGAGATTTATAAATTTTAAGGCAAAAACGATTTAAGAACTTATTAATTACGAAAAAACAATTAAGAGGCAACCATAATAACAGATTTATTCCAAAACGTGGGCTAAACTTAAATCTGGCTTAAAACAAATTGCCTGGTTTTTTTTTGTTATCATAATATCTAACCGGGTAACTCAGAAAGCTTCTAAGTTTACTTTCATGATACGTAATCACCTGAAATAAACAATCTGTCTCAGTTATAAAGACTCACAGGTGCTGTGCTATTTAAACTTTAAAATATACGGATATCATAGCTAATTACTTAACAAGAAACTCCACTCGCAAACCGCTGCCTAGCTGGAATTACCTTGCAGACGTATAAAACAAACAAACAGACATAAATAACGATTCACGCAATTTATGTAGTAAATTTTTGCCATTCCAGTTTCAACGCGCATACGTTCACAGGTGAAATAGTACTGGTGGGAACACAAGTGGCAATGGGAATATTGCTCTACTCTGTGGTTTTTTGTGATTTAGTGCTGTTTAAATTTGTCATTATTTTAGTTACATTCTCTTTGTTTTACAATACGGATGTCGACAACAATATCAATTAAATAGGTAAATGACACCGCCTATCCACTCCAAAATATATATTTTTGAAGTATTGTATATGTGCCGTAGATCGAAAACAAAAAAATCCGTCTTCTTTTTATTTATGACTAGCGGCCCGTCCCTGCTTTGCACGGGTGGGGTTTTTTTTGGTATAGCCTATAGTACTCAGCGCTAATGTAGCATTCTAATGGTGAAAGAATCTTTTAAATCGGTCCGGCCAGCAGTGAGTGGTTTGTATGGGAAAAGAAAATTGTTGTTTTTACTATTTTCCTTGTATTTTTTACGTTTTTTCTCTCCATAAGAACGTGAACGTGAAGCGTGGTGATTGGACCGATTTGTTCAATCACCATGCTTGCCAAATGCATGCCAATCCATTGTAGTAATGACTTCATGGAGGCCTTTGCCCAGCAGTGGGACAGCCATAGATTATTTTCTATTTACTTGTATCTATAACTTCTCGCCATCTCCACAAAATAAATCAAAAAGTGACTTTCCCACTCGATCCTACCTTCATCGGTGACTCCGCTAACAAACTTCTAACTCAGAAATATACGGCATATCACACTCGCGCAAGTAATGAAATAAATAGTGTCTGCCTTTATATTAATTACCGCGTAACACGGCATTAGGCCTCCGGGGCGGAGGGGCCGTAAGTAGGCCAAGCTGCCAGATTATCTGTAATAATGTATGAGATCGAGTGACGGTGGCGCTTTTGTGCGTGATTTACTCGTCAAAAGACCATTAACATGAGTGCTGCCGAATTGAATGGTTGCTCCTTAAATGTATCATCGTCGGACTGTAACTCTGTTGAGAAACAAAGTGAACTGCTTAATATGTGTGGGTATACCTTTTTGAGTACCCGACGTTTCGACTGAGTTGCACCGCTCGCGCTTCCGTGTGATCACAGGCTGATTTATGAGCCTTTATACACATTTTGAGTCTCATAAATTAAGTTGGTTTCCTAAATATTTCTTAAAACTATTTATATCGCCGTATGTTGCTAAAGCATGAAAGTTTAAAAAAAAATACTTTTTTAACAACCCCATCTCCCACTAATTGTTTGGAAAGATTGAAACTTTGACTTTTTTATGGGCATGGATGGTATTTGATATTTGATTTCGAAATGTATTTTCCTCAGAATATTTAGTTATTGTTCTGAGGTATTTTCAAAAATCTGTGACTCATCAACATCTGTCAAAATATTTAAATGTCACATTTCCGAGATGTTTCATCGGGCCTCGCCGCGTGCACGCCGGGAACCGAACCCAGCTCCCCTTTCAGCCTGCTAATGTAGCGTGCAGCGGCGTCACAAGGAAACGCTTACAATGGATGCGACATTAAGTTTCGTCGTGTCACATTTCTTCTTATGACGCATACACACTGGAAAGTAAATACGTGTCTATTGTTATTTTAACTCTATTTGAAAGCATTTAGGTAAGTTGTTATTTGTTAATTGTCTTCACGTGTTTGATGCAATATTAATCTGACAGAATGATAATAATATCAGATAGCTTTATGTCATTGTCATATAACAAAAATTTTAACAAAAAAAAAACCGACTCCAAAAAATTAGACTGATAAAATTGCACTAAAAAGTAAAAAATAAGCGTTAGACTTATACAGACAATAACTTTATTAAGAAAAAATATAGGTACAATTATTGTTATTTTTGGGGCCGGTGCCAGCCAACGAAGTTTTTGAAGCCGGTGCCAGTCCGCGTTTGTAGTTAAAATTTCATGCCTAAGATTGAATGTACTATTATGATTATAATATAGTATGTCGTTAAATGTTTATGTTAAAGTTACCTTGGCTGGCACCGACTCCAAAAGTAACAATAATTGTACCTATATTTTTTCTTAATAAAGTTATTGTCTGTATAAGTCTAACGCTTATTTTTTACTTTTTAGTGCAATTTTATCAGTCTAATTTTTTGGAGTCGGTTTTTTTTTTGTTAAAATTTTTGTTTATTTTTCGCCATTTAGTGATTCGTTTCGATCTATTTATCAAAAGCGAATATGGGTAGACCTACTAAACACGCTGCTCGTATGAGACAGCGCCGTTTAAATGAGACAAGCGAAGAAAACGAGAAACGCCTATCCCAAAGTAGGAAATCAAAAACTGAGTTCCGGTGCCTGTCTTCTTTTGCTTCGTCATAGTCGCTTAACTATCTTAATCGACATATTTTATCGCCACCCGTGAAATACTTATCATTGAGGAGTTCCGATGGCAATCTGTGGTCTTTTTCATCAGTTACACTTTATCAAATGATACTTTCTGAATGCAAATGCTTGACTTATTTCTGAAAATACCAAAATCGCGATGGGTATGCCTACAATATTTGAGGAGTTCCCTCAATTCCTCAAGGATCCCATCATCAGAACTGGACCAAATTAAAATGGGACCACACGGGAAGCACCAGCTTTCAAATAAAGAAAGAATCATCAAAATCGGTTCACTCAGTCGAAAGTTCTGAGGTAACAAACATAAAAAAAAAAAAAAAAACAGTCGAATTGATAACCTCCTCCTTTTTTTGAAGTCGGTTAAAAAGAGCATTATGCTGAGTTTGTTTTCCGTAGTGAACTTTAAGAAATTTTTGAAACGTACCAGATACAACAGTAAAATCTTTTTCATGCTAGTTTTTTTTTAAATAAACCTTCTAATAAACGATCGATGTCCCTTCTAGCAAAAACCATATTAATATCCTCAACCCAATAGCAACATTCAGGAGAATGTCGTAATGACTGAAATGGGGAAAGGAAGTTGTAATGTACGTCCTTGTGGTTTTGTCCCTTGGCTTTTTTATAGGAGTAGCCATTTTTTTGTCTCACTTACTGGAACTCAAGTCATTTGGCTAACTCACTGTTTAAATACCTATTGAAATTGTTAGTATAAGTATGAAGTTTTACGTTTTTTACATATTTCAAGTAGGCCTTTTGTCCAATAGTTAAACAGCATATATACCCAATCTTATACTTGTTTACTACACATCTTTTGAAACATAAGTTACGTAGCCGATCCGATCCGAACCCCTCGGAGAACCTAGTAGGGCACGGGGACACGCACTAGTGCGTGATGTCGTTCCCTTTAGAAAACCTCCGAAGGTGATTCGTTTCACACGGCTTGAGGAACCCTTTAAATTTCTCGCCGCCCCCAAACAAGCCCGGTGGTAACTGAAAATGCCGTCTGAGGCAATCAGCAATCACTCTCAAAAAAAAAATGAGTTACGTACAATGAAATATTGCAAAATTAATTGAATTTTTAGTTGAGCCAATAAAATATGAAATAGAGATCAAAATTTATACAAAACATAGCAGTAATGTTTGCAATCATAATACATATTTATTTAATTTCTGACATCTTACACCAGTATCTCGAAACGGGAGAAATGAGCTCCAAGGAAAGCCTTTGAAGACTTTGATTTTAAATCTGTCATCAATCGCACGCGACAACTTGTTCGTCTTGTAACCAGCTGAGATTAGGTAGGTATGTATTAATATAATGATATATTAAAACATCATGTTGGTACAAAAATATCTAAGCAATAAAATTAAACAGGTAAGTTTTGAGCTTATTTTGGTTTATTTTATTTTTTTTGTTTGGCTATACTATAGCTACAGTCTGGATTCGGGTATGAGTAAACGTTTTAGGGCCTTACAAATAAACAAAGAATAAGGTCCGAATAGTTATTCCGTGTTTAGTCCCTTTTACTCTAATTTGAAGTGACGTTTACATGACAGGAATAAAACACGGAATAACTATTCGGACCTTATTCTTTGTTTATTTGTAAGGGGCTTAGAGTCTAAAATATTAGAGACTTTATGGTTCAAAATGAATTAATTTCGTTTGTTGGGACTGTTCAACCTATAACAAAGAGTGTCAGTGATTTACTTAATTACAGACAGGATTATACATCTCCTGTCTCCTATTAGAGGTACCACTTCTGGTCACTTGCTACGTTTCTAAAGAGATGCCTCCGAGAATACACGTAATCTATATTTCTAGAACATAAAAAAGATAAATAGACTAGCTAAACGCCATCGTACAGCTGAGCCCGACACACGGGCATGTACACACAGGAGGCGCAATAAACGGAGCATTTGCATTCCCATTAGATGCACTGAATGTGTGCCAACGTTTGGACGATAAGGGCGCTGTGCCCGCTGCGGATTCAACAAACAGTGCACTGTCGTTTGGATGCACTCTGATTTTACAAATATATAACGTTCTGACTTATATAGCGTTAATTTAATGTAAACACTAGAAATAAAAACAAAGACTTAGGACGGTAACTATGATATTGTTTGCCGTTGCAAATAGATACCTGTCAACATACCTAATAGTTCTATATATCTCTGTATGTCTAATTCTAATTTAGACATACGAGCGTGACTTTTTTATCACCGTCCAAACCTTCTGAGATGACTACCGTGATACAAAGCACAAACGAATAACTCTTACTATTGGACCAACTCCCTAACTCGAAAATAAAATTCAGCTGTCCCATACATTCTGGTCGAATGAATATTGATGTTTCCCTGTGTGGTGCCGGGGATAAAGAATTGCACCACCCCATCTCTTCCTGTGGGTGTCGTAAAAGACGACTAAGGGACCATTCCAAAGGATGGGCAGCAGCATCTCTCTGAAGCTACCCTCAACCTACTGCGATCGCCAACCCGCCTGCCAAGCGTGGCGATTACGGCAAATACCCCTCATATCCTTGGGGAAGGCCTTTGTCCAGCAGTGGACGTCTTTGGCTGAGATGATGATGATGATGAATATTGATGTTTTGTATGGAACAGCTGAATTTTATTTTCCAGTTAGGGAGTTGGTCCAATAGTAAGAGTTGTTCGTTTGTATCACGGGAGACATCTCAGAAGGTTTGGACGGTGATAAAAAAGTGACCCTGCTGCCCATGCTGGTCTGGGACGTGAAAGGAATTCATCAGCCGCCTAAATACCTGTGCACGTCGTAAAGGCCGACACAGGGACCACAAGGGTTCAAGATGCTCGCACATTAGGCGACCGGCTAACAACTTAGATAACCTATGCCACCTCCGACCCCTTCTTTGTTTTGCTAAATGCAGCCTCGAGGTCACTAACGGCGTCTACTCCTTTTTGGGAGAGAAGGCCGTAGAAGTATGTATGAATGTATGTATTTGTTTTAACCGCCTCTGTGGTCTAGTGGTAGTGGTAGTGGTAGGGCTTGTTAGTCCGCCTGGCTAGCTACCACCATCTATCAGCTATCTAAATATGTCGCCATAACATCAATGTTTGTAGCGTTGTTGTGTTCCGGCAGCTAGAGATAAGATAGCCAGTGCCTCACTAGTTGAGGTTCCCGGGTGAAGTGCGCTTCTATCATTGGCCTTATCATCACTTTACATCAGGTGAGATCAAGGCACTGTGCTTACCCGTAAAATATATTTTAAAAAAAATATTGCCAGTTACATAATTGCTGTAACTATTTGACTATTTTACCTATTTATTTACGTTAACATTCTGTTATTATTTGACAGTTCAACGGTCACCCTTGCCACGTACCTAGATAGCATAGTGGTTGTTTACTAATGTCTAATTTATACATTCTAATTAGCACTCCAACCCTATTAGCATTGCTGATGTGTGTGGAGTACGCCAACAATAACAGCACGTAAGCTGTAGCTCACTGTACTTTAAATCGATCGACTGAGCTTAGTCTAGTCGAGTGTCAGTTTAGATTTATGTAATAGTCACTATTGAAGATTGTATTTTAGGTCTAGTATCCACCATAGTGCTACCTTGTTTTGAATCAGTGAGGTAATTTTGAATAAAAATAAAAATTATTTATTTATTTATTGTGACAAAAACGACATAAATCAATAACATTTATCACACAATTATACAATTCGAAGTTAAATTAATTATTATAAAATGATATTAGAATATAATTATACATTAATAAAAATTAATTTATTATACATAAATTAAATTATACGGAACGGACGTGTTCCTAAAAAGTGACGTTAATCTTATAGGTAAACAAGTACCTAAGTAAAAAACTAAACAAAATCTAAACAAACAGAAAATATTCAAAATTTTTAATCTCTCTCTCTTTTTGGTAAGTAAGTAGTCATTAAAACTCAGTTCCTTCTATTCCCTCGACTCTATCGATGTCATATTTTCATAGAGCGTGTCCTTTCTACGCTTTCTACTTCCGAAATGTAACAAACTTCATGTAATATGGAACTCGTGCATAATTTTAACAATGACCAATCCGGTCGGCTAACAACGCGTGCAATGTTTGTTAATAATGCAGTCTGTACTTGGGTGGTTGTATCTAATTAAAATGTTGCATAGCAATCCATCATCCTGGATATCAGCCATTCCGCACTAAATTATACGACCTAATTACTGCTATTTTAAAACGTCCAAAATAGTGTACCGGTAGCCTAACTTTAATTTTCTTTTGTATATTTGTGTACCGTCGTGTCTATTCAGACTACCGATATACTATTGAGGTGTTCTTGAATTAGCAGACTTAAGGTCCAATGCTACAACAAACATTGCGGTGGAAAAATGATGATAAACTTATTTTTATTATTTTATTGTTTGCATTCAGAATACTATATTCTATGTATGATCATTAAGTATATTTATATTGTGTGTATGTAACCGTAAGCTTATATTTCTGAAAACGCCATTAACCGCCCATTTCATACTTATTTTTGTCCAGTTCAACACATGGTAACAAATTTAATTTTTTTAATTAAATTTTACTAGAAAAAATCAACCATTCTCAGGAAGCTCCAGTGGGAATCGAACCCACCACCCTTGAATTATCGGTCCAATGCTGACCGCTGAGCTACTGTATCGATTTCAACTCAAGCTTCCTGGTTGATTTTTCTAGTATTTTTGATGAGTGAAATAACAGGGCATGGTTAGTGTTGCCAACCATACTTTAAAATAACGTATCCTACGTTATTTCCCATCCCCATACTTTATTCTTTTTAATAAAAATAAAGTATGGAAAATACTTTATTTCCGACTAATGCGTGCGTTCGAACGGAATATTCCTGTTGACTTAATTTCTGAACTACTGAATGATACTCAGACTCAGGTGAAGTGAAACGAAACGCAACACTAATTTCTGAACGCGCTATAAAACAATAAAAAATATTAGATAGTGCCAAGAGTACAGAGAAATATATATATTAATAGCGTAAGTCGATTTTTGCCCCAGTGATTATGGGACGATAGCCGCACATAAAAAATCGGTTATGGTCTCATTTTGAAGCACTCCAGCCGTAGATGTGCAGAAAAATAAAGAAACCTGTCATAGATTTCCAAATTCCTAAAAAATCTGTTGAATAAACATGAAGTTTTGCGGGCGACCCACTAGTATGTTTTTAAATATTTAAATAAATAAATTTGGAAAATAGTTAATTTTTTCTTTAAATCCTTTTTTTATACTAGTTAGAATTTCCTGAAAAATAGTTGGAAACCCTAGGCATGGTATAAGGCACGGCATGCCTTTGGCATGTTAAACGCCGATGGGCTGCTGTGGTAGTAATAAATGAAATGTCCAAAAACAACATAAACAGAACATACATCAACAAATTTAAAAAAATATCTGATATAAAATATCAAACTCTAAATAAACCATATTCCCTTGCTGCCGTGTCGGGAATTGTAGGCTTATAACAATCGTTGTTGCAAACAGCTCTTCCATTACCGCTGTGCTATCAGCCGGCGGTGGTACCACTGAACAAATACGCCAATGCACTGTTTGGCATGACAACACTAGAATTATTACTAGAAGAGCTTACATTTTACAACTTACTTATTACTAGAACTAAATAAGATAAAAATAACTTGAGTTATTATTATTTTTGAAGAGTCGATAGCCCAACGGATTGATGCTCAACCCTCTCACGTACAATAATCAATCATTCTATTTAATTTATATTCTTAGAATTTAATATTGATTAGATTGGATAGATTGACGACCTCCTTGGTCGAGTGGTTTGTACACCGGTTTTCATGGTGTCGCCGTCTCTGAGGTCCCGGGTTCGTTCCCCAGTCGGGTCAATTTAGAAATTATTGTTTTTCTAAATTGGCTCGGGTCTGGGTGTTTTCTATGTATAATAAGTATGTCTTTATGTATTTTAAGTATGTTTATCCGTTGCCTAGTAACCATTTAACGAGTTTTATAACGAAGCTTCTCTTGGGCTAGATAATTTGGTGTGAGTGTAGGAAAGTTTGTTTTTTTTTCTAGCCACTTGTCTAAGGGAGCATCTCTCTTAAACAGGTGACATAATGCTAATAGAATAGAAAATGTTTAGAATGATTATCGTGTGGAATTGACTTATGCCAACGATACGTAATAAAGACGTTTGAATGGCTTTATGTCAATCCCATACGTAAATCATATATACTACTAGTGGACCCGGCGGACTTCGTACCGCTTTGACAGTTTCCATCAAGTGATTAAATTCTCTTTGGTTTCCATGACAACAAAACAAACAAATCATTTTTTATTGGAAAATTAAATTGTCGTTTTTAGTATATTTATAGTGTGATTCCCGTGGGAATATCGGGATAATAACTATCCTATGTGTAAATCCAGGTTATAAACTATCTGTATGCCGAATTTCATCCAAATCCATCCATCCGTTGCAGCGTGAAGAAGCAACAAATATACGAACATACATACATACACACAAACTTTCGCATTTATAATATTAGTGTGATTCTATTTCTAATCCACGAGTTCTAGCGTTATGCCACTGTCTTTTGTATAGGTCCTGTGGCTGTATGCGCGAAATCATGGTTCCATCCCGTAGTACACTACTCCATTTCTATGTCTCGTGTATGTTTAAAATAAATGTATAAATAACATTTTTAATATAAATATCCACATTGTTCATTCAAAATAACGAACCGCACTTTTGGTTTCACTTGACTCGTTTCAGATTTCAAATTAATTTTGTGATTGCACGACGCGTATTACTCGCGTCTGAACGTCAAGAGACATATTATACAATGGTATATACAAGCACAATGTAGCAATGACAACGTGCTAAATCAAAAACGAAGGTAATCAGTTGGAACATCATGAAATTTTGATGTATTATTGATAATGTCACTGTACGTAGGTCTCCTTGATTGTGCGGTTATCTCGGAAAGTGTGCCTTTGCTAGAGAGAAAAGCATTTTTTAATAGTCGGCGACGTTGTAAAAAGTAGTATAGTCAAACCCTTGTTAAGTTTCTTACTAGTTGTTTTGAGTGTTAAGTCTCGCCGTATACTTTCCGATAGTTTAGTGATGTTCACAAAAACTTATAGCATTGTATTCAACAGTTTTATTATACTGTATTGTATTGGAGTTTATAATATATATCTACTGAATTAATTAGCTTTGAGGGACTTTGCTTAGTAAAGTAAACAGCCTACAAATGTCCCACTGCTGGGCAAAGGCCTCCATCATTGAAATCAAGTCATCGCTACAATTGATGGGTAACGGCTTAATCACCACGCTTGCTAAGTGCGGGTGGGTGATCATAAACCCGGGCTATGTATCGAAAAATCCGAAATACATTTTGCCCGACCTGGGAATTAAACCCGGGACCTTTGGGTGTCGGACCGAGCACTCTGCCGCTCGGCCACCGAGGCGGACTTTGCTTAATGTAATGCAAATAATGTAAAATAATGTAAATGCCATATTTATACGGAAGCTTTTGGAACGAAGTTCCTTATCGCGCGTTGTGAAAGGGGGCTGGACGGAAAAAAATCTTACGAAAAAAGTTGTCACGACACTTTTTTTATCAATAGAAGTGTACGTTAATTTCGCCATTGTTATCACAAGACCGTGTGGCCTAATGGATAAGGCGTCGGACTTCGGATCCGAAGATTGCAGGTTCGAGTCCTGTGACGGTCGAAATATTATTTTGTTAATTTTATTTGTAAATTATTTATTTATTTATATTTTTTTCGTTGATTTAATATTTTGTAATAATAATATACAGTATTTTCAAAATGAGTTTCATTTTTGCTATAGTAAGCTATTGTAAGCTTGTGCGGCGACAAGAGTTTCAGTGCAAACTGTTTCTTTGTCTGTCAAAATGTTTCTCTGTCTGTCTCTCTCTCTCTTATAGAAAGCAAGCCAGATATTTTCATTTCTATTTCGACGATTATTTTTGTTGAGTGTATACAGGTTTTTTGTAAATAATAAATAATAAAAAATAATAATAATAATGAATCCTGACAGTGTTTCTGCACAAGTTCCGGATATTGCTGATGGAGTTAGGTAAGTAGAGATTATATACAGATAATAATAAATACTTTTGTATTTTTAGCAAGTACGCACTATAACCTAAAAAAAAAAACAAAAAAAAACAAACAAAAAAAAAAACAATAAAAAAAACAAAAAAAAAAACAAAAAAAACAAAAAAAAAAACCTACTGATAAAGTTTATATAACATTATATTTGTTAATAAAAATTTTTTTTTATTATAACTTAAAAAAAATAAAATTTTATTACAATTCCTTCACTAATTAATCGAAAGGAACTTCGTTCCATCCGGGTGTCCCTTGACACCTCTCAAGTTATTAATTTTTATACTTAACACGGCAAATGACTCCATACCACCTGATGTTAAGTGGAAATGGAGTCCAGACGCGAAGACAACTGGTGCAGCGTGAAAACAACGCAGCATCAGTCAACCTCACTCTGCCGGCCCACAAGGTGCTTCTTCACGCCTCGTTTGAAGGACCCCATATCATAGGAAGGAGGGAAAACGTGTGCTGGTAGACTATTCCATCTTTTGGAGGTGCGACAAAGATACGAGTCACCAAATTTCGAGTTTTTCTGACTAGTGTCTGTTGAGGGGTCATTGTACGAAATTCTTCCTGCTCCGCGACTTTACTTTAGGTATTGTATGAGTCCTTTATAGTCATTTAACACGTCTAACAGTTCATCAAGAAAATAATGTACACTAAGGTTTTCCGATAAATAAGGAGCACAAGTTATTATTACACAAAACCCCAAATTGTAGTTATTAATACATCACATATCTTCTTTAATTACGCACTTAAACATTTCGTTTCAAAGAAAATAAAAAACAAACAGAGAATGAACGTTAGCGATTATCAGGCTAGTTTATCAGGATTAACGCGTTCCGTTTCACGCTCTGCTCTGAATAAATCTAGGCATTTGGCAACGACTTTTGTCCTTACTGGGCAACTGGCGCTTCTCGCGTCCAACGAAAATATGGTTGTTATTTACAAACGGCACGTTTAGGGCCCTTAGTATTGCATTAATGGTTTAAGCACGCTTGCAATCCGTATAACATAACAAAATAGTAACTGGATGAGCGAGCTATGCTCGTTAACTTTTTTTATAATGTTTCTAAAAATGAAACCTAGCTAGATCGATTTATCGCCCCCAAAACCCCCCCTGCATACTAAATTTCATGAAAATCGTTGAAGCCGTTTTCAAGATTCAGATTATAAATACACTAGCTGACCCGGCAAACGTTGTTTTGCCAATTATTTCTAGGGAATTTGTAGGGTAGAAAAAAATAACTAACTTATTGTAAAGAGAGATATGAGTGAAAGAGGCATGGAGCGCTGTGGACGATGACGGAATATAAAAATAACAAAACACTAAACATTAATTTTTTTACTTTATGCTAATTTAATTATTATAATTTGAGGAGCTCAGTGGCGCAGTGGTTAACGCGCCCGGTCTGCGAGTGCTGAGGTTAAGCAACTTCCGCAAAGGCCGGTCATCGGATGGGTGACCAAACGTGTATCATCTCGAGCTCCTTCGTGCTTCGGAAGGCACGTAAAGCCGTTGGTCCCGGTTTCATTAGCAGTCGTTAACAACCACCAATCCCTACTGGGCCCGCGTGGTGGTTTAAAAGCCCGTTCTCCCTATCCATCCATAAGGAAGGGTCGTGCACCAGTAGTGGGGACATAAAATGAGCTGATGATGATTATAATTTATTCCTATATATATCATTAATTTCGAGAATAACACTAACAAACAATATCAATCCATTAATGCTACAGTGTGTACAGTATTCTTTGTTAGCCCATCTTTAGCTAACACAAACAAACTGGATGGTTTGCCCACTCGAGAGCATGCCGCGTATAATTTTCCGTGTGAAAAACATGGTGTGCTCAAATCTAAGCCACAAACAGACATCGTTTGGCCTTGGGACTTATTTAGGGTTGAATGTATTTTTGATGACACATATTTTAAGGCAAAAAATAATAAAAAAAATCCAAAAAATAAAAATAAAAAGTTTGGGGTGAACCACCCTTATCACTTAGGGGTATAAAAAATAGACTACGACCGATTGTCAGACCTACCGAATATACATATAAAATTTCATAAAAATCGATCGAGCCGTTTCGGAGGAGTATGGCAACCCACATGTGACACGAGAATTTTAAACGAGCAATTCTCGTTTAAATCTATAGATTGGATATTGTTACGACTTAGAGTGTCTTTTTATAAAAAGGTTCGTTCGGTGATCTGGCTAACAAATTACTTGTTACAAAAGTTTTTACCCACTTAATTTGACTTTATGTTTTTGTTCTGTTTTTGTATTATTAAAATTGTGTATAGCCTAGTTCAAATTACAATTTGATTACTTTTTATAATTATTAATCTCATTTATGTGAATTCTGTATTCTTATGAGAATAAAGTTTCTTTAGACCTCAATATCCTGTTTATGACTACTCAGGCTAGACTAGATCGGGCTATTAAGGATTTCTCTCACATGTGAGTAAAAGTTTGCATGTTGACATTACGAGACAGTGAACGAGAACATTTTCTGTTTCAAAGTTTGATACCAAGTGATGATGATGACGAAATAGGTGATGATTGTTGTTCCGACTATTTCTGTCATGGTAACCACAAAATAAGTTTAATATCAAACACTGAACTGGGTGTAAGATAATGTTTGAAAACCTAAGTCTTATTTAAAGAATATGTATACGAATGCGTATAGATGAGTATCTACACTTTATCGTATTTTCTAATTTAGCGTCTTCTAAGAGGAAATATTTCAATATTATTATAACATCAAAGGCTGCTCGAAACATTGTTACGACACACGTTTTGTAATCTTCTTAATTGTAATTTAATATTACACAATATAATGTATGAGCCACATCACACACAGGAATTCAATTAGTTAATATCTTGATAATTAGATCTGCGGAACTCTCAGAGTCAGAACTCTAGTCATACGCATAACAAACATTTACACTAATCATGTATCGTGTTTACATCATTTTTGATGTGTAACATCTTTCCGCTCGCCTTTTTTAAATACAATTTGTGGGAGTGATTTCATAGAAAAGGGACGGAAGTAGGGTCGTAACAGTGTGATCCTGTAACTGTTACGCGTTAGTCGGGGAAGCCACCAGTGATCGACACCCAATGTCCGTTGTAGGTCGTAATATTTGTGAGAGTGATTTCGTAGAAATGTGATCGTAACAGTGTAACAGAATAACAGTGTGACATGTCTTCTAATGAGTATTTACTGCATTCTCTTTATGAATTTTGTAAATCTATATTCTATTTTCTATTGTAGGTAATATTGATTTCAACCATTTCGTGTGTAGACTTTTAAACAATATTAAAAAAAAGAAAAATAAGAGAAGAAAAAAGGAAAAATGAGAAAAAATATACGTCATTGTCAATTCTGTATTCTATTTTCTATTGTAATATTGATTTCAAAACGTGAGATGTCAAATGTTACACATATGCGACTACTGTAAGGCTCGTTCGTTTGTTTTTATTTTTCAACGAGTAAGTACTATGTAGGTAAACTTCTTTCACCCTGGTACCCTCAACTACAAAGAAACTGGCTATCTTACCTTGCAGTCGGAACATAATATTGCAACTTACATTATTACTATGGCGAAAGACTCAGATAAGACAGTGCTAACTAGCCAAAAGAACTTGCAACTAGTCTTAAGAGCGTTTACGCCGCACACTAGCGCCGCCAATGAAAAAAAAACATATCTAGTAATTAGAGATAGAAAATCAAATTATGCTCAACAAACTATCTGAATGAAGTAATTTAGCATTTTTACATCACTTAATGAACACCTGACATGTTATGGTTTACTTAAATATGGCGTTATAGTTAAAAGTGGCCGTAACGTCTTATTTAACTAAACCATAACATGTGAGGTGTTCATTAGGTGACGTAAAAATGCTAAATTACTTCATTCAAATAGTTTGTTGAGCATAATTTGATTTCCTATCTCTAATTACTAGATATGTTTTTTTTTCATCAGTGGCGCTAGTGTGCGGCGTAAACGCTCTTAAAGCTAAAACAGTGGTGAGTTTTATATGTATTATTATTTTTTAACATAGCCTGTTACTCAGCGCTTATGTAGCATTCTAATGGTGAAAGAATTTTTTAAATCGGTCCTGTAGTTTTGAGTTTATTCCTTGCAAACATACAAAAATACAAAGCTTTCCTCTTTATAATATTAGTATGATATGATTTGTAGGGAACGTATATGCGTCATCGCACCGCAATCCCTCTTTTTAATTACTGCTGTGAATAAAAAAACACTGTAATCACTGATGTTGCTCTGAAATCGTTCAGAGCTACAGTGAAAACAGTATTTTTATGATGCTTTATGACAGAGGTAAGCTTTCATATGGTATAGTGTAGGGGCTAGAATCAAATTAAGTATAGTTTTAACCACAAGGGTGTTTTAAAAAAATATTTTTATAGATACCAGAAACTAATTAGTTACTGTCTTCGTACATCTTACCAGTACATATATAAAAATGTTTTTTATCAAGAAAAGGCGTGCATTTCCTTAGGTTTGTATTTCCAAAGCTGTGCTGTGCATAAACATGATGATATAGATATTTTTAAATCAGAACACATAACATGAAGTTTTAAATTATTTACCAACCATACTGAACCGCCTCTCAACAACAATAACATTTATTGAAGTAAAGCAACCTAAAACCAATAATAATATTTTAATGCGATCATGAAATTCTCTATCTCAAAAGCCTGAAAAGAATTATTTTGAAAAGCAGTCAATAAAAATAGCTGCACTGTAAATTTAACATTGGACCTTCATATCTTTTATAGTTTGTATAAACCATATTCTTCGAATAAATATGAAAGATTTTTGTATAAGTTTTTCTCTATGTCATG
Organism: Eudonia lacustrata; assembly: GCA_947562085.1. NCBI lineage: Eukaryota > Metazoa > Arthropoda > Insecta > Lepidoptera > Crambidae > Eudonia > Eudonia lacustrata. Next base: position 3,622,065 of record OX387317.1, on the reverse strand, counting down.
TTAAAAAAAACATGTATTTTACTTACTAGCAAAATGTATTTGCAACGCTCCACCGCCCCCGGCCTACACATAGGCACATTCGCCATAGTGCTGCCGTTTCCGCAGTGCGATGCAACCTGCACGGCATTTTACGGTCCGTTTGATATATTGTTAATTTATTTTATTTATTAAAACCAGTTTTTCGTTGATTTCCTTCGGGCTGGCGCGGCGGTCGCGTTGCGCACTCGATAATAAAATCATTCGTCGACCATATGAGTAATGGATTTCTGGTTGTATTTCGTTTTGTTTGTTAATGGTGTTACGACTTCATCCTGAAATTAATACACAATAAATCCTACTTCTCATTGTCATATTGACAACAGCTTGTGATATTTGAATTCGGCTTTTACATGTAAGCTTTTTGCTCAGTGGCGTGCACTTGGAGAGGCCTATGTCCAGCAGTGGACGTGTGTAGGCTGATGATGATGATGATGATGATGTAAGCTTACGGTATGATCTCGGAGATAGACAAACTAGGAATGTCTAGAACGCTAAGGACGTCGTTTAATATTTGCATAATGCAGCTACTTAAGAATTTGGAACTGCTATTTAATGTTACTCTTGATTCTAAAGTAACCTAGTTTTACAGTAAGTATCTGGGTCCCGTTTCTGCATTTCAAATTGTCTTCAACCTTGTCTTACGTTATTGACGTTTGGACTATTTGAAAAAAATCAGGCCACTGCAATCCGTAGATGTTTTAAAATAGCAGGGACGAACTGACGAGGTACTAAAAAAAGTCGATGTACATTTCGTTCAACCACAAAGTGTTCATAAGTGACCAATAAGTATATACCACTGTAATAAAAACGTTAGGTTTGTTTGTTGCTCAAAATCAGGTTAAAAATAAAAAAAAAAGAGAAACGCTTAAAACAAAAGACTTCAATCATCAATGGCGTCGGCATAAAACGTTTGCACACATCCCCCCTCCCGCGGGCGCCGTGATTTACCAGTTCATATTCCAGGGATGTCGACTCTCCAGATCCGCACTAAATCTCCGCTGGTAGGTACAGGCGCGACAAAAATATCATTATGTAAATTCGCGGGGAAATAAAACGGCGGCACCTCGTCACCACGCTGCCTACGGAGTGAGACAAAAAATGGAATGTAGCTTACATTGCGTGGTACGTGTGTGTGATTGTGGGAGGTGATGCACCGTGCGCCGATATGTACCACGAACCAATGCATCGATCCGCTGAAACACCATCTTTAGCTTGAGGAATCCGCTTTTCGGAACGCCCTAGGTTTGTCAGGGGTGACTTTTTAGAATGACTTGCTATTCTCGAAAGCAATTTAAACTCACTTGCCGATTCGCGGTGAGGCCTATGGTAAATTCATCTTATCTATTTTGGAGAGAATGTGCTGTTGAGAAGTAGGTCTAAGACGCAGTGGTTAACGCGCCCGGTCTGCGATTGCTAAGGTTAAGCAACTTTCTCAAAGGCCGGTCATCGGATGGGTGACAGATTATGTATCATTTCGAGCTCCTTGATTTGGAAGGCACTTAAAGTGGCCCCGGCTGCATTAGCAGTCGTTAACAACCACCAATCCGCATTGGACCTGCGTGGTTGGTTTGTGGCCCGTTCTCCCTTTCCAATCATAGGGAAGGCTCGTGGGGCAGTGGGGACATAAAATAAGCTAGGTGATGATATTATGCGTTAGTCGCCTATGGCCTTTATAACGTAAAGGCGTTTAAGAAACTTGGTAATTCCGCTCCGTTGTGGCCGAGCAAACACTAGTGGTTTTTAAGGCCAGCATTAAATGAGCGCATCGATGCTATCGATTGCTCAGGTGCCTTACTAAATTTTCCGTAACAATTGAGTCGGATATCGAAAGCGGAGAACCCCTGAACAAGGGAAAAACAAATAATATAGGTAATGTAAATACATGCGTTGGGTGTATCAATCCTGTAAAAAAAATCCTTTTTGTGATTCAATATTTGAGGATGTTCAATGAAGAAAACAAGCGTTTATTTATTTTTAAAAAACAATTAGTGCCAAAAAACACACAACACACACAGAACGGCGTATCGTTCAATTTCCGCACCGGATATTCAAACACGTCCGGAATACGTACGTACCGAACCGATTACCAGATTCCTACACGTGTTAACGAAACAATAGCTATAATCCCATTACTCGCGACGGGCGGAACAAAGCTTAACTCTGTTTATCTTCGTCCGAAACTTCGGAGATATGACAGTGGAGGAGCCACTCATAATAAGCTCATTTTGAGCTTTAAGCCTTTGTTTCGGTTGCGGCTGTCTAACTCCTAACTGCTAGACCCGATTAAGTATCAAGAGCGTAATGGACATGACTCTCTCCATCCCTATCATCTTGACGGAGCGATCTGCCACACGGAGAAAAAATATTCCACCTAAGTACGAGTATGTCGTATGTTAAATTACAATCCAGTTTACATAATCAAAATTAAGTATCATTTCCCAGTATTACTTTTAACAACACAAAGTCAAATTATTGGACGCCTTTTGATGTGTAACATCTTTCCGCTCGCCGTCTATATATATACAATTTGTGGGACTGATTTCGTAGAAAAGGGACGGAAGTAGGGTCGTAACAGTGTGATCCGTAACAGCACAGAGTATATATATATAATAATACCTACTGTAAGGCTCGTTAATTTTTTTTATTATTGTAACAACATAAAAACGAGTGCGCTTCTACCTTGGGACTTATCATCACAACATCAAGTGAGATGAAGGCCAAACGCTTCATCATCATCATCATCATCATCATCTCAGTCAAAAGAAGTCCACTGCTGGACAAAAGGAGATCCTTGTCCAGCGGTCACAATGACCGGTCTTGTGCTGCTCGCATCCAGCGCCTTTTCGCGACCTTCGCCAGATCGTCGGTTCAGCTTGTTGGAGGCCTGCCCAAGTGCTTATACTCGTAATAAAATATAATTTTAAAAAAAATACCTATCTTATCTTACCAACAGCTAATCCAAAAGTTATCATTGCCATCACAATAAAGTTAGGCGTACGTTATAAAACTCATTGCTAAACTGCAATCCAGTTTATGCAAACGGGGCGCCACTGTCGGACGGTTCGGGGTCTTTCGGTCTTACTATTTACAAAACACTTAAATGGATATTCTTGAGCAACTGTTTATTTTTATTTTAAAATATATTCGCCTTTTTTTTAGTGTAAAGAGCCGTATTCCGATATCCCTTAGATGATAAAAAAAACATTACAAAAACACAAATGTTAAAAAAATTTCGACAAGCAGGATTTTTTTTTCAACATTTGTGTTTTTTTAATTTGTTCGCAACAAAATTTGCGTTAAAAATTATATAAACAAAACAAAAACATTAAAAAAAAACTTGTGTGACTAACCTCACCTCTTTTTGGTATTATAATAAAATATAATATTATCAATTAGGTATATTATTAATTTTTACATAATAATGATAGGTATGGTTTTTATGCCAGGATCCGTTTCAGTGCGCTTCCCACTTCGGCTTTACTTAAACGCTTTCATCACAGATAGACTGTGCTGTCATGACGACGAAAAAGTTAGTTGCCGAAATACAGAAAGCATTATAACGTACTGATTACCTACTTATTACCTATTGTACTCGTATATGTATTCTTACACATATATTTGATCACAGATATAAATCATACTTCAACAACAACACACGTTTCTTTTAAAAACTTTCCCGGTTAAGTTTATACCCACATTGCATCTGATAGCGGTGTTGGTTCCAATTCCCAGATCTTTTGATGCAGTGATATTTTATATATATTAATAGCGTAAGCCGATTTTTTTCCCAGTGGTTAGGGGACGATAGCTGCACATAAAAAATCGGTTATGGTCTCATTTTGAAGAGCTCCAGCCGTAGATTTGCAGAAAAATAAAGAAACCTGTCATAGGTTTCGAAATTCCTAAAAAATCTGTTGAATTAACGCGAATTTTTGCGTGCGACCCACTAGTATATAATAATAAGTATAAAAAATAGCCGGTTTCAGTAACTGCATCTCATTCTCGGCTCATAATTTTCCCGCCTTACAACACACTCACTCACCCACCGAGCCCTTAGTACCGCAATTCCCAAACCGTATGGTAGCAGATCGTCTGCGTTCACGAATATGGTTTTTCTTATTTCCGCTGCCGGAATTCCTCCTTGCACATTTATTTTTATTCGTGTATTTGTATTCGCTTCCGGTGGCGCCATATTTTTCTGTGACGTTTCTATTGGGCCCCCTGTGCCCACGTGTTTTGGCTTGGCAGCGATACCGGCAGCATTTGTGAACCATTTTTAATGTAAACGTCTTCTTATTAGAGAATAAGAGGATTGATTTCATATGCGTTCTGAACAAGTGTGGCTTTTAATCAAAACTGTACAAGTCAACTTATTGTGCATTTTATGTTTAGGGCAGTAATAGGCACATGAGTAGCAAATAAGTAATTTAATCTACATTTATAAAACCGTGAATAATATTTGTGTCATTACCAAGTTTGTATGAGGATTCCAGATGATGTGTGCTTACACTTTCAGCCTCATAATCACTTACCATCAAACCATGAGTTTTAAAATAAAATAGCCAAATATTTTATATGAAATATATTTATGTATACAATACAGGTACCCAATACAAAAATATACTACATTTTTTTTTTGTCACAAAGAGTAATATATCGTCGTGAAAGCAGGCGGGTGCCAGTGCAGTAAATATCATACACGTGGAGTGTAAATCTGTCCGCGCAAAAAGTTGGAATCATCGTAACGCTAGGCCGTAAAAAGCGCAGAATTCTTCTTTACGGCGGCAGGAGGGACCTTCTGGGTAGATTACGCGCGTATTTTATAAGCGTCAAAGGGGAAAAATGAGGCGAGTGAATTATCAACCCTTCAGCCAAAAAGGTTTACAACTCTTTGGTTGTTTATTAAAAGTAGAGGAGAAATAAAAAAGTTTTTATTTAAGTTTGCGCGCTTCTTTTATTTCAATAGTCCATCGAATATAGAAACGTTGTTAGGCCGTGGTAGAAAGCAGAATTCTATGGACAAAAATCAATATTAGATAACTAGAAAAGTCCTTATTGAAAACATTAACTACCTACTAATATTACTTACAGCCTAACATACATTTACTTATGACAAATAAATTTAAGGATTCTAACATAAAATCTGTAAACATTAACATATGAAAAGTTTTACCTGGAATCCGACAGGAGGGCCACTAGGGTAGTTGCACCAGTACTCGACACAGTAACCCTGTATTCGAAATGTTGCCAAAAAATAATATAGAATTTCATTGAAATTTATACATTCATACTGGATTACCGCTAGGTGATGGTTGTTATTTAATTGTTGCATAAGTTAATAATTTATTGCTGATCGCTATCTATACATATAATAAAGCTAAAGAGGGTCGAAAGTCTAAAAATGGAAGATATTCGAAAAAAGTTGTCTGGGCATATTTAGAATCGATAACAGAACCGTTCCAACAGTTTTTAGAATTTTTGTCTGTTTGTCTGTTTATCTGTTTCTCTGTTCATTTGACCGCGCATCACGTGAAAATGGCTGAACGGATTTGGATGAAACTATGCACATAGACAGACCATGACCCAGACTAGGATATAGGATACTTTTCATCCCGGTAACAGGTTCCTGTGGGATAGTGCAGTCTTCGCGAATGAAGTCGCGGGCGACAACTAATAATTGAAGGAAAAAAAGTGACGATTACTGGTTAATGTCAAATACTGGACAGGAACCAGAGATCAACATGTGATAAACAGGTTTGAAAAGGGTTTTTTTTTACATAATGCAAACTATTAAGTTTAAATAGCGAGTATAAGTATAACTTTTATTTTATAGGAGTAAATCGAAAAACCTTTTAATCATACACCGAATCCTAATAATACTTCACATTATAACCGCTCCTGCAGCAATATTATTACCACCTACAAGCGTACATCGGCCACACAAACGATTCTTTTGTCCATACTAATAGATACTTTCCAACAATACAGATCCCATACCCTTTACCGAAAGTTTTCCATCAGGGACGGCGTATACATAAGTACGCGTATACAGTTTAGGGCTAAATTTACCGTGGACTTTATGTGGTGCAAGTTACAAGCTTATGGAACAATAATTTAATCGTTTAGGTCGCGGGCAGCCGCTGGATGCGGGCTGCACAAAACCGTTCGCTGTGGAGATCCTTGGGGGAGGCCTTTGTCCAGCAGTGGACGTCTGTTGGCGAGATGATGATGATGATGATAGTATTCTTAAAATTCAGAGTCCCGTTAGTAGAAGTTTTTGAAACGATTTTTTTTAAATTTATGGTTATTTTATTTTATTTTATTTTATTTGTTAGGAATAATAAACAGTTATTACACGGTAGCATGACAAATAATATTGTTTTGACAAATCCAATTATTTATGAGCAAAAGTGCAAAACTTTTAATTATAAATATAATGATTTCTTCCTGCCACAACATACACAAACATATTCATAAAGCCAACATTACAGATTACATACACAATGCATGTCCTGTGCGTGCATGTATGCACATTCTCAAATCCATAAATATGAAATAAGTAAGTAAATGGCATATTATGCATATTTTGCCCAGCAGTGGGACAGTTATTAACTGTCCCACTGCTGGGCAAAGGCCTCCATCATTGAAATCAAGTCATCACTACAAACGATGGGTATTGGCTTAGTCACCACGCTTGCCAAATGCGGGTTGGTGATCACAAACCCGGGCTATGCATTGAAATAATCCGAAAGACACTTTGCCCAACCTGGGATTGAACCAGGGACCTTCGGGTATCAGGCCGAGCCGAGCGCTATGCCACTCGGCCACTAAGGCGTTAATAAATATGAAATATTCAACACTGAAAACAGAAATGCTTAATAAAATTCATATCTCTCATGACTTGGTGTACCTAAAGTTAAAAAAAAAAACCACGCCCGATTCCGTCTATGAAAGGAACAACTCCCGCACGCAACAATGCTATGATCTCTCTAATGAAGAGTTTTGTACACAAAGGGACGAGGCCCTTTTATTAATACGCTGTTTTATAGCGGTTGTACCTTCACAGAGGATACTTCATGTTAAAAATGTGCCGTGAAACATTTATTTGGCGAGTTGCTTTCGTTTTATTGGTGATATGATGTTACAGTTAACTGTCACGTTGTGATTTATGAAGAGGTTTTTCATAAGGACTATATCATAGCTCCTTATTGTGTTCCAATTTAGCCTGTCGTTTATTTTTATGGTATATTAGAAACAAAACTAACGGAAAAGTTAAATGATGCTACTATGCAGATAAAAAAGTGGTGAAAATTGTCCTTCATCGTAAGTAGTAAGACTGACATACACTGTAAGACATTAAGAACTTGATAGTTACAAGCACATGCTTGTAACTATCATGTTCTTAATGTCTTACAGTTACTGGATACATATCCAGAATGCTGAAGCTACATTTATAAACGTAATTTTGAACATATCTCACCAGCTAGGAAGTAGCGATATGACCAAAGGTGAAGTGCACTTGTGTCTAAAAAGTATTAGTATTTACCGATATACCCTTAGACATTTCGATTGGCGTTATGTAAAGAAAGTTATCAAGATTCAGAAGCCCCAACACGAATATCTCTTGAAATCAAATAGCAACAAACCATGAACTCCTTAGATGAATGATTGGTCTCGCTGCGCTCGACCGCAGCGAGACCAATCATTCGTCTAAGCATGAACTCCATAAAAAATAGATTCAGAATTAGCACACATTATTTTGAAGCCAGCGAATTGGCCAGCGTCTAATAACTAATTCAGGTACAGGTTAAATCCCGAAGGAATACAGATGTTTTACCGGGATAAAAATATAACTGTGGCACGTTCAGATCCTTCTACTGAAAGTCACGTTGATCCGTTGCTCTGTTCAAATTAGAAGTAAGACTACCAAACAGAGAAAAACATTGCCGCATTTATAATACTAGTGAAGAATAGTCGCGTGATCATCACTTCAAATTCTCGCAACCTGAAATTCACCCGATACCGATAGATGTTCGTGCTAGACACACAACAGTTTCAGTTTAACTTTAACAAGTTTCTTTGAAGCTCCACCTGCAACTTTTTACAAACAAAAGATTATGTCAGCCATGTTTTATGCAAGTGTTTCCATAATACGGCGGAATTGTATCGCGACTCATACACGTAGATCGTAGATGCCTTACGGCGGGCGCTACCAGGATGTTAGCAATTTCTCATATAAAATATTCACGACGTACCTACGTTGCGTGCGAGAATGTCTGTATTCAGACTTCGGAGGTACGTATTCGAGGCCATTTGTGTAATGTATCCGCGGAAGAAGTGGGAAATTATAAATAAAGTTGTCTTTCTAACTGACATGAGAATGCGGGGGTGACTTATAGTAAGTCCCCTGTGGGACTAACTGTGGCCTCTTCCAGTAAGTCTGAGTTGAGAGTAGTTGGTTTGTTATACCCATGATACGTGCTGCATGAATAGGATATAACTTTCTGATCTGATGTACCTAATTTACTCTCTCCAAATCATCTTACTTGGAGCTGGCGCAACATGTTTTATTCTTACTTTTTCAATCAGCCGTTACCTTAAATGTTACTACTTTGTATGTCATATCATCTCTCATATAGTTTATCCATTTTCTTCTTTGTTTTTATTAATTTTATTTTCATTAAATATTCTATTCTATTCTATTCTAATCAGCCTACATCTAACTACTGGTATAAGCTTCTTTTTTATTACGTCATTTGTTTCTAACTTGTGCAAGCCGGCTCTATTGCCTGAAATCATGTATATTGTTTTCTAAAGTTTACGCGAACACTACACATTGAAATGAAACAACTTTTACGGATCTACTCGCGTTAATTTTACACATTACTTATTTAATGTTTATCCTGACGTTTCGAACTCTTTGCAGGGTCCGTGGTCTCGTAGTCTCCCTGTGACCACGGACCCCTCAAAGGGTTCGAAACGTCAGGATAAACATTAAATAAGTAATGTGTAAAATAAACGCGAGTAGATCCGTAAAAGTTGTTTCATTTTAATGAAATCATGTATTTCCATTCCTTAATCCTCTCCGCTAGAATACCAGCGTTGTTGCGACATGCTTCGTTCGCAACAACACAAGCTGAGGCGGGGTCCTGATTGACCTTTTGTTTGTTTTTTATTGTTATGTTTTATTTATGTGTGTAGTCAATAAATGTTTCTCTCTCTCTCTCTCTCTCTCTTAATATTCTGTATTTTGTGATATCATTGTCCAAATCTATATTATGTAACATTAAATCATGCATCTTAAGTAAAACAAACACTCTAATAAATTCATACGATTAATGGTTTTGTAATGTTACCAACATAGACGTCACAAAGATTTGTCACTTCCAAAACACTTTATCTTCAGTCGAGTTTTCAACGTAATTTGTTATGGAAGGCATCTATCTTTCCTGTCATTTATATTGCGATTCGCTATGACGTGGAAAATGGAACACATTTTTATTTAAAAGGACTTCGTTTGAACTTTGTTTGTACTTCTGCTTGAAGTAGTAAGATGAAAAGAGCGATGTTTAAACAATGGGCGGATGAGTCGGTCGGTACTGAGGCCTTTTCGTTAGTTTTCAGTTTCCCATGAGATTATTTAGCAAAACTGACAATCATTGATCAATAATTGACTTGCCGTTTTATTTCCAGCAGTTTCTTTTTACTTTTGCCCTTTACTATTAAACATTAACAGTGTCATAATGTGTGTTTAAGTAATAGTTTCAGCAAAGCTGTAAAAGCATTGAAATTAAATACATACAATTAATTTTACGTTTCATTTAAATGTGAGTTGTTTTCGTGTTCTTAAGAAAATAACATCTGTCAAAGCATACTAACTTGACAAAGAATGTAAGTTTTAGAGGTCAATAAAAAGCGAATGCCCTATTGACAACTGAATCAATCTACAATATTATATGACTTTCAAATGTCCTTTGCCGCTGTTTCATAGACATCACAATAAAGATTTGATGATATTGTAATTAGAGCAAATGAAAGGTCAATTGCTGTAAAACGTCCATTGATATGCCCATGGCCAAAGCTCGGACTGCCTGTAACGATCAAACAGAAAAATTAACTAGCTCAAATGTATCCAGTAGCCAGTTGAAAAGCTTCAACATTATTGGATAGCTCAGTTAAAGGCCTTCCTTTATATTTATTGCCATCATTTTACCAAACAATACTGGTTTGCCGCCTTCAATCGTACAGTTACATAGCGAGATAATTTCCTTATCACCGTGTGTTAAAGTCGAATTTTGTGTGCACGCTAATCGGTAGGGATGTTATTACGTTTGGCGGTTGCTGGCCGGCTGCCACGTAGTGTTGCTAGTAAAAAAATCGTCTAGCCGTAGAAATAAAAGGTGTAGGAGTAGAAATTTTCGAATGCAAACTTTTACGTGGCGTGCGAAAGTTTTTCGGCACAATAGTTTAATATTCCGCTAACGACATCGGGAATGCGTAGTTGGGTACCGGCATAGTGCGGCCGGAGTCGGGTGAATAGTAATTATGTTTTATTTCACGATTCGTGTTCAGTTAATGTTAAAAGTGCTTTCTAACTGGTTCCGTTGTTTCAAGTTTTCATCGAGTTGAGTTATTTATTGAAAGGTTCTGTTCGGGACCTCATTGTTCACAATTGAATTGGTTTCCTAACTTTTTGGTAACTTAGCGGATCGTTATTGGAACCGATATGCTATTTTAACTTTAAATAATTAATAAATTATTAGTATTTAATAAAATATTAACAAGATCTGTAGTTATAAGATTTAATAGGATTTAGTTAAACTGTTCTAGAGAATAAGACCTGTGTCATGGAATCTATAAACCAAACATATTTCCGGACCAATACGTCATAAGGGTCTTCAAGAAACGAGCCTATTCCTTCCTTAAAGGCCGGCAACGCATCTGTGATTCCTTTGATTTTGCTGGTGTCCATGGGCGGCGGTGATTGCTTCCCATCAGGTGAAAAATAACCTATTACAAACTACACTAAAAGACACAATAAAATACTTACAACTTTCATTCCATTTTATTTCAAAACTTAGATTAATGTTATTAAACCTGTTTTAAAATTGATGATATGTGCATATTTTATAACCTAAGACTGAGAGAGATTGATTCGTTTAAAATGTATGTAACCATATTAAAAATCAGCAAGTACGTAGGTACCTAACAATAAATAACATTTATGAATCGGAATATCAAAAAACTGTGTAACCATTACCGTCACATGATTAAGCGCATATTTGCAAAACACTTAATACAAGGCGCACGCAATAAATTCCATTTTACATGCGTAATAGTGTGTCCCCAAATTTATATGTTTCGGGGACAACCCTCTGGCGTTATTTACGCTGCGTCGCATAATTCAAATCACGAACTTAAATAAAACGTTTATGCCGCCATTTAGCACCATTAAAGTGTAATGAAGGAAAATACAAAAGAATTGGTTAAATGCTTTACGAGTATTAATTGTAGGCGGTAGCTGTCACGCGATGCTCATACGTGATCCGTGACGACGGTGACGACGGTACCGACAAATTTTGAGGTTAATTAAATACTTTGAAAGTAGTATTTGATAGTATACTAGCTTTAAGAGAAGTGAAGGAGACACTTGAGGATTCGGAAGGATTGACATACACCGCCGAATTAGACCGTTTTTCAGTTTTTGGTTTTTTATTTTGAATCAATGAGCTTGGGAGCTGACATCACGCCAGGCGCATGTTATCCTTACGGAAAACAACACCGTGTGGGGATATTTACGAATCTTTGAAAAATTATTGTAACGTAGTTAATTAAAAGTGCTACAGAAAAAAAAATTGTCATATTTTAAGTTGAAAATTAGATATTTTAAGAAAACATTTACCGCCCTCATAGTGCACAAAATGATAACTCAAGTCCCAGTGTCCCTTTTTATAAAGATTTCGCAAGATTGTTGGTAACCTTGCAATAAAACAATCAAGGTATAAGTGATTACTAGTGGCGATCCTTTAAAGAGTTCATAGACATTAGTTCCATTACAGCAGCCAAAAAAATCTCTATGAGATCTATGTATTTCTAAAATCAACATAATCTATTTTGTTTGAAGTGGCCATACTTTTACATGCAGTATTTACATATGAAAGCCAAAGCATTTATTTTTTCTTAATTTATTGTGTCTTAAAATTCAATGATCTTATTCTACTATTATACTGAGAACTAGAAAGATTTATGCGATTTATTAAATCCATCCTAGCCAATTCTGAGTTAACCAATTGTAAAATAATATTCGGGACATCGAAGGAAATAATAAAACATGGCGGGCCAAAGCATCACGGACCAAGGAGTATCGCGTCAAATGTCAAGAGGCGACCTTTGCAGATTGTTTTCAATATGGCCGACGGGCCGTGAAATAATACGGGCAGGAAATCCTTTGAAACAGCCAGATTCCTATCTGGCATGTCGCGAGCGTTATTTTAAGCTGAGTAATAGATTTTGTCCAGAATAGGGTACGCTTTTCTGATTTGCCGATACCTCTTTGATACGTGTAAGTTGAGACCTGCGGATTAAGGTTCGATAGAGATCTTAGTTATTGATTATTGAATTGAGGCCCGGAACCTCGATTGCGCCATTTTCAAACATCCACAATAGTCTGTCTGTCTCATATTCCTAATAGAATAGAATATAATATTTTATAGTACACACAAAAAACCAAAATACAGAAACGTTAAAACAAAATAAACAGAAGTCAAGGAGACAAAGGGAGGCCTTATCACTAAAACAATATCTTCCAGGCAACCTAGGGATAGAACGGATAGATATTAAATAAGATAGAGGCGTTGAAAAAAGTGTACCGAATAATATAATACATTGACTTAAATAGAAAGAAGAAAAGAACTGCTTTGAGACCTTGTTATATTGAATCCCATAACGCATCGACCGCGCCAGCATAGTCATCCTAAAATCCTTACGCGTTGTCATTCTCCTGCAACTTTCTTCGGCTTCCATTAACGTATCCACCGAAACCGCTATCAGCCGCAGAGTTATCTAAACATTCCCGTAGAAGAATGTTAATAGTTGTGAGCAATAAAGTATGGGCAGCACGCGAGCTCCGCACGCCATACGCCCCTGCACCAGCCGCCTAGTGATGTGCCATATCTTACATAATTAGGGTCTAACAAAGAATAAACTTCGAGTTGTTATTCCGTGTTTTGTCTCTTTTACTCTAATTTGAAATGACGTTTATATGACAGGAACAAAACACGGAATAACTAATCGGAGCTTATTCTTTTGTTTATTTTTAAGGTACTTGAGTTCATTCTAGTCTCTATTTATACCTCTAAGTATACCTAATAAACCTCAAGCACTAAGCATGAAAATGCCAACTGCATTTTATCTGACAGAATTTGCATAGCTTGAATGTTGTCTTGTCTAAGTGTCTCTACCAATGATTTTACCATTGTTGTGTTCTATCGGTTAGAGATGAGATAGCCAGCTCCTTAGTAATTGACAATTAAGGGTAAAAAGCACTTTAAAGATTTCGGGAGAAGTGCACTTCCACCGTCGGTTATAACCGACATTTACCATCAGGTGAGGTCAAGACCAAACGCTTCCAAGTTAGTAGCTAGTATGCATGTCGGACTCGCGCACGAAGGGTTCCGTACCATTATCTATAAAAATATTTCAAGTTTCTACCTGTTTTCGTTATTAAGACCGAGAAAAAAATTTGGAAAAAAACACGTTTTGTTGTATGGGAGCCCCCCTAAATATTTGTTTATTTTAATTAAATTTTTTGTTTTGTAGTAAATATATAACTAAATATTCTGTGAATATTTAAACTGTCTAATTATCACGGTTCATAAGATACAGTCTGGTGACAGATAGCCGGACGTAAGACAGGGGAGTCTTAGTAATAGGGTTCCCGTTTTACCCTTCTAAAAAACGAGAAATTTACCCATAAAGATCATACAGAGCACTCTTCTCACAAACTGTTCACTACCAATCTATTATCTGTTATTAAACGTGTTTAAGTTGTCGTTGTCGTAATCTCACTGACAATAAGTACTTAGTATCAATTAAGAAGATCACGAATATTTTATACAAGTACAATTTTCTCGTCACTAGTCGTTCTAGTGTGCTACGTCTTTGTCCTAGGCTGAGTTACAGTGTCTGTTTGTTCTGACAATTGTTCTTTGTGACTGCCGCGACAGCGATGAATATTTCGCGTGTGTATATGTAGGTATATGTTACAAGAGCGCCTCTAAAAACTGACAAGATTTGTGTAAATGTAAATTGTCACGTAGCCTTATTTGTGTTTGCGTTTAAAATGGAAATTTACGCGATCATGGAAACAAATAGAAGCGTCCATGTTTGCAAACTTTATTTGATGTAAGAAAAGATGGAATGTCGTTGTTGTTTAAACAAGAGTGTTTATATTCTATGTATTCTTCATTCTATGTATACGTAAGAAGACTGGTCTAAGCTTATAGTTCCATTTGCATACTGCATGGTACACTTCTTTTGTGTGAATCTTCTATTCTTTGTAACTTTACAAGCTACCATCGTCAAACATGGCGTCATCAGACTAAACACGAGTGGTAGAGCCACGCTGCGTTGCAGCACGAAATGGGCCGGCTCGCCCGGCGTAACACCACCCTCTCACAGAATATCGGCGTGAAACAACGGCACTCGTTGCTGTTGTGTTTCGTCCGGTGAGTGAAAGTACCGGAGGCCCATCTCTCACCCCTCCCCCTTCCCAATTCCTACTCCCTCCTCAAGATCCAACTCCTTCCTCAAGGCCGGCAACGCATCTGAGATTACTTTGGTTTGGCGGGTGTCCATGGGCGGCGGTGATTACTTTCCATCAGGTGACCCGCCTGCTCGTTTGCCTACTTTTAACATAAAAAAAAACAGCAATGACGTTAAATCCAAAAATCTACAGAAAGACAAACAAAGACAAACTCCTCCGTTAATTTAGCGCATCAAAACGTACAGGACACATTACTTCATCCCATCAGGAATGCGCCTCTTCCAATAATATGGCAGCGAGAATTTTCAATTTTAAGCCTCTCTCCAGAGGCGGCGTAACGTCGGCATTAAAATAAAATACGGCCCGTGTCGTGAGTCGTCACGTAAGCGCCATCCATCACGGTTTAGGACGCATCCAGACGTTCGACAGCGGCGGAGAATTTGACGTACAACGGAGTTGCATGGTTGCATGCAGACCTGTATGCAACCTTCTTGAAATTGAAATTTGAAAATCGTTATCCAATGTAGAAAATGATATGTTGCAAATAGATTGCCTTTAATATGACGTTTGGCATACCGTCACAGGTGCGATTTACACGTCTTATACCGCTAGGAAGCGTTCTGGAGTTAAGAAAGTGATAATGAATTTGATTGCCGACTATCTAAATAAGCTGAAAAGATTTTTTGCATAAATGTATTCACGTTTCAATTTAAGTCAGTAAACGTGTGAAACTACCATTATTGAATTTTTACTTTTCTTTTGTTTTTTTTTCAAGTGCTAATTGCTGCACTGAAGCTAAATTAAATATTTATAAAATTTATAAAATACAGTGAAAAAATTAAACGCCTACCCGACCCAGCCAGGATCCTGGCTGAGTCGGGTAGGCAGCCATTATTGAGTTACTTTTTCTAAAAATTTGTTTTTTGAATACTAATTAAGTTAATTTTTAATTCAACTATTGTAAATTACGTACAGCGCCAGCGCTTCTAACCGCCTCATATCTGTAATATCTTTAAACATATATTTTAAGTTGTTATTTATTTTATTCTTATTATTTTTTAAAGAATTCAATTATTATTTTTTATATTAAAGGCGATTACTGTACGTTTTTTGCTAACGTAGTTGTAAGCCTCCAGAGTGTTCAGTTGTTCGTTATAAAATATGACCGGTGTCGTGTGTCGTCACGTAAGCGCCATCCATCACTTCGCACCTTGCGTCCCTCGGCTCAGACAACGCCTAATAGTGTGTTTTGCTTTAAACACGCCGTAACTATGTACATTGTACATACACAATACATATCATTAGTCGAGCCCTTAATTGAAACAAGGATGGATAATGTCACGCTAAGCGAAAGTCCAAGACCTAATGACAAAAGACATGAAACTGTTTGATGATGATAATATATTTTTGTTGAACATATTGCATTAACCACACCCTAAATACGTGTGTTGACGTGTGTTGTTCCCTGTGTGGTGCCGGGGATAAAGAATTGCACCACCCCATCTCTTCCCGTGGGTGTCGTAAGAGTCGACTAAGGGACCATTCCAGAGGATGGGCAGCAGCATCTCTCTGAGGTTAAGTCTCAACTTACTGCGATCGCCAACCCGCCTGCCAAGCGTGGCGATTACGGCAAATACCCCTCATATCCTTGGGGGAGGCCTTTGTCCAGCAGTGGACGTCTTTTGGCTGAGATGATGATGATGATGATGAAATACGTGTATTATAGTATATTATAGTAGTATTATGTATGCACGCATACATAATTCTTATGTGTATGATTCAATACGTTAGGTAAAAATCTGAAAAAAGACGTCAAATCGTTAATAGTGCAATTGTGACCACCATATAAATTATGACAAAAGATTAACAATAGTTTTAAAAGATTAACTTCTTACCTTTTTATTTTTTTATTTAACTTTTATTGCACAATAAAAAAATAGGATCAAAAGGTGGACTTAATACGAAATGGCATTCTCTACCAGTCGACTTAAGGGCTAGGCAGAAAAAATGGTAAGCGGTGCGACAATGAACTTCTACACTTCTTCTCTTGTACATTTGTATATTATATCGGACTAGCAAACTATGACGTCACTATTCCGGTCCATCAATTGAGTGGTTAATAACCACTTCTCAGGTTACACTAAAGTCAAAGCCAAAGTCAAAGTCAAATATTCTTTATTCAAATAAACTTTAGAAAAGTGCTTTTGAATCGTCCATAATTTTTTTACCTACTACCCATTCAGGACGTCTATATTTTAGCTGTGGAGAAGAATGGGCGCAAGAAACTCCACTAAGTTGTGTTTGCACTAAAAACATTATTTTATTGGACTAAAAACAACGTCGCCCGTGTGGAAGCGCCCTTACGCCCGTCTTGTATTGACGTGAAGCGAATTTTTGAAAAATGTAAAAAGGTCACCGGAGACAGCACGTAGCGCCCATTTATATCCAGTTCGACTCCTTTCGGCGCGGAGAGCGATGGGTCAACAATATTGATGTTCTTTGCTTTTTTCAATTACAGCAAACTCTTTTTCAATGGATTTCCTTTGGGTCCGTGTACGTTGAAGGTCAATTTGGTCCGTGTTGTTGTGAATTGCTGACTTTTTTATATACCAACTGTATCATTTCAGAAATACTAGCAACCTCTTAGCGATTTGTTCAAACCGTGATTCCTACTGAACAACAGATTCAATATTGAATATTGTCGAAAAGAAGATTTTTTAATCGGACGACCCCTCATTATCTTACATACAATATGCTCCACCTAATATCACATGATATTAGGTGGAAGCAGAATCTATGGATGCGAAAACAGCTTGCGAAGCAGGATTGTGAGCCTCACTAGCTGTTCACAATTTGCCGACTCGCAAATTGATTCTTTACGAACTGCCACATTTAATAACCTCTCGTCTTGTTACAGGACTTCAACGACAAAGTGCGCCGGGGGCTCGCCGCATCGCGAGCGCCGGCGGCGGGAAGAGGACGGGCCGGCGGCGAGCGGATTCAGCGCTGCGCTGCACCGGACGCCGCCGCAGCCGCCGCCCGCGCTGTTGCGACGGCTTGGCGTCAAGGAGACCACGGGCGTCGGAAAGGTAGGCACACTCAAATAGATTTAACAGTGCAGCAAGCGCAGGCTGCGGCGGCAGGAGGAAATGCCAAAAAAATTATTTGATCACACTGCTTGATGAACCCTTTTAGTTTCTCGCCGCCCACAAAATGTCCGCGGTTATGCTGAAAAGGCCAAAGGTGGCCTTGGTCTTTAAACAAAATAGTTTGGACAAAGTATTTCCACGAGCAGGGTTTGAATTTTTTCAACATTTGTGTTTTTGTAACTTGTTCGCAACAAAATTTGCGTTAAAAATTAAATAAACATTTATAAATAGCTTGCCTACTTCTTAACTGATCTTTAGTATTTGTAAAAATATTATGATCGGATGTTAATGACGGTAGTTGTAGTTGACATTGAATGGGCGCATTTGGCTTTCAAAGTAAAAAGTAAATAGTGTTGAATAATTTCGGCGGGCTGGTTAGAACCACGATAGCTCAATTGGAAGAGCACCTGACCCGGTATGTCAGAAGGGTGCAGGTTCAAACCCTGCTCGTGGAAATTTTTTCAACATTTGTGTTTTTGTAATTTGTTCGCAACAAAATTTGCGTTAAAAATTAAATAAACATTTAAAAATTATAAAATTAAAAATAATAAGTACTTACAAAGGTAAGTACAATAAAAAAGCGTGTCCTTATCTTTTGCCATACAAATTCGATCGTATTTTGCCATACGTAATCAATGAATATATTTATTATTATTTATAAAACTTTAAATAGGCACTATCTTACCTTAAAATGGCATTACCTATTTGCATAATTATTTATACCTATAGCTTCAATTAAGCTCTCAAGTCTTATAATAAAAATGTTCACTCTAATAATTTCCTATAAGTAACTACAATGTAGAATTCAATGAGCATGCAAGTTCTTCTAAACACAAAGACACTTGCAATACCAACTATCCTGCTAATAAGTCGATAGCGATTCGGATAAGCCGGGGCACCGTTAAGGGCTCATTAGCGGAGATCGTCAGTTGTCTCATTAGAGGACCAATTAGTACCTAAGGACCGGTGGCTCTTAAATCATTGTGACAGGACTAGTAGGTTTCACTTAGCTTTAAGAAAAGGCACGGATGCTTGTGATAAGTTATAACTTGAGCAAGTTATTTATAACAAAGTACTAAAGGGTTTACTTTTGAATCTTGATTGTTGTGATTATTACAGCTTCCGTTCTTTGAAGACACACTAGATACCTCAAAAGTTGGGGACTCCCTAAAATTTTATTTAATAAAATTAGCATGTATTTATGATACTATATTATTTATTTATTTATTTATATATTATATGTTTTTTATTTTTTTTAGGGTGTCCCATAACAAGAACTGAAACGGGTCGTTAGATGGTTTGTTAAAATGTCAGAAGTACCGATAAAATAGATAAATAGACCAAAAGAACGTTGTAAATTTTTATGATAATGAAAACTTTAAGGTACTTAATAGATATCGGGTCTGCTTATGACTTATTTCCATCTTTAGTTTGTTTTACTTTAGTAGGCACTCACGCAAAAAGAAGCCAAAAATCTGCAGTCCCACAGACCGCAGGCACATAACAATTAATTTGACCATTGTTGTAGTAGGAATCTTCAAGAAACGAGCCTATTCCTTCCTTAAAGGTCGGCAACGCATCTGTGATTCCTCTGGTTTTGCGGGTGTCCATGGGCGGCGGTGATTGCTTTCCATCAGGTGACCCGCCTGCTCGTTTGCCTCCTTCTAATACAAAAAAAAAAAAAAGTTTTTAGTCAGGGAGCCTGTTAATATTGATCTGACTTTGACCGTTTCGACCGAGTTGCACCGTCTTGCTTTCAGCTAAACGAAGTAGTTTGCGTAATATCCCGTTTAACCGCCTCTGTGGTCTAGTGGCTAAGCCCACCGGTTTAGACCCAGAGATTTCGGGTTCAAAAACTTTTTAAACGCATATCGAAAAACCTTCGAGTGTCTACTAGTACCTGCAGGTGCAGGTAAAGTCTGCAGATTTTGACTGTAGTTATATAGAAAATACCGACTAGTGTATACCGAAACTTAATTATGAAATCTAGTAAACACCATCTACTTTTGCTGTTGAGTGTACATGTTTGTGTACTCGGTTTGGTTGGTGGTAGGGCTTGTGAGGAGCTCGATGGCGCTGTGGTTAACGCGCCCGGTCTGCGAGTGCTGAGGTTAAGCAACTTTTGCAAAGGCCGGTCATCGGATTGGTGACCAAAACTTTATCATCTCGAGCTCCTCCGTGCTTCGGAAGGCACGTAAAGCCGTTGGTCCCCGGCTGCATTAGCAGTCGTTAACAACCACCAATCCGCACTGGGCCCGCGTGGTGGTTTATGGCCCGTTCTTCCTATCCATCCATAGGGAAGGCTCGGGCCCCAGCAGTGGGGACATAAAAAATGAGCTGATGATGATGATGATGAGGGCTTGTTTGTCGGCCTGGCTAGCTACCACCATCTTATCTAAATATGTCGCCATAACATCAATGTTTGTAGCATTGTTGTGTTCCGGCAGCTAGAGATAAGATAGCCAGTACCTCACTAGTTGAGGATCCCGGGTGAAGTGCGCTTCCAACATTGGCCTTGTCATCACTTGACATCAGGTGAGATCAAGGCACTGTGCTTACCCGTTAATATAAAAAAAAACAACGGAGAGATGCTTTGGTTGAATTTGAGGAATCGTGATTAAATCGTCCATATCTCCGTTAGATTATTGACGTGAACCCATATTTAAAGACAAGCGTATTACAAAAACCTTAAACTTGTATGGCATGGCTGCAGCATTGCAGCAGTATCCATGTAGCGGTCTTTGAGACCACTCGGTTAATCTTTATTAATACGTGAAGCAAAATCTTTGTACCCCTTTTTTACAAAAATTGCGCGGACGGAAGAGTATGAAATTTCGCACACTTATAGCTTATATAGTGAAGGTTATCCGAATGTTAATATTTTTTTAAATTATGCATAAAATACATAAAATCAATAAAACAAACAATACACACACTACCATGAATTTTACACACACGCATATAAGTATACTCTTTTCAAAAATTTCAAAAATGGAGCTGAGGAGCGGCCGAAATCTGTCAATGCCAATCCAAACTCACATTCTATCTTTTTAAATTTTTCATTGCTTAGGATACAATCCGTGCAGCCTTAATAAAATTACGGTCGAATTTCGACCACTGGGCTACCACTAGTATCAATAATACTGCTTCTTGAACAATTCGGCGACATACGTGGCAGATATTCTTTCCGGATGGGTTAATGACTATTTATTATTTATAAGTGTTAAAAGTGCATTAATAATAAAAAATAGTTTTGTTAAGAGTGTAATGTAATGTTCAGTAGCAACGTTAGCATTTTAAAAGATTGCGTCGTTTCCGTCGACAAAACAACGCTCTCCACGGGCTGTGCAGCGCCCTTATCGCTTGCAATTTATAGCTGCGCTAATTGAAGAGTTTTGTGCGAAGTCCTTAATGGATTTAAGATGTCGATACTTGTAAATATATCTTTTGCTACATTCGTAGCTATATAGGCATTTACTTTTAACACAGAACGTGCAGAATACTGTGAAGGTAGAGCAATACTTCCTAAATATAGAAGAAATGCTTGATTTCTGATAATTGTATATTTCCCGAAGTCAAAATAGAAAACAATACGATTGACGTCAAAACTATAAAATCCAAATAAGAATAAAAAACTAAAAAAATAGTATATACTGAGTTCAGTGAACTACTAATCTACCATCAGTTCGGATTTTGGGAGAGCCATCGACGGAGAAGAGCTGGCAAACGGAGAATAGGAGGCTTATTTCTGTCAAACGTATTCAACAGAATAACTAATACTTCTTCTATCTCCTTCTTCGATTCTCTAACCAAAGGTTGTCTGGAAGAGATCGTTTAGAGAGCGATAAGACCGCCTTTGCCCATATACTAGCTTTAAGTTTTTGTTTAACACTTGTTTTCCTTTTGTTTCCATTTGTGTGTGAGCAATAAAGAATTTATCTATCTATCTTTCTATCTAATACGACTTACATATTCATCCTACTAATATTATAAATGCGAAAGTTTGTGTGTATGTATGTTCGTATATTTGTTGCTTCTTCACGCTGCAACGGATATTTTACAACCAACAACGGATAGTTTATAACCTGGAATAACAATTCCAGGTTATAAACTATCTGTATGCCGAATTTAATCCAAATCCATCCATCCGTTGCATAGAATACTTTTTATCCGGATATTCCCACGGGAACGGGAACCATGCGGGTGAAACCGCGAGCGCGGCCGCTAGTAGTTTAATAATACGTTGGTTACACTGAAAAATGTTTTCATTATATTCAGGTGAATGGACTTTATAAAGGTTGAATTTGCAGTAACATAACAATGATACTGAGAATATGTACGATTTTTTGATAGTTTTTGCTAAAGAGTAATTGTGTCTACATTAGGTATAGATAAAAGATCTCGGAGACCGCACGAACCGCAAGTCAGGAACAAAACTTCGGGTCCTTAATTATAGAACTCCGGTTAAAAGTGCTTGGGACTGAAACAACGGTGCAAATTAAAGTCATTGCAAGTTTCATCCAATTGAAGTAAGTTGAAAGGGTTATTTTTACTCTAAATTCATCTCGAATCCGGAGCACGTCCGTCGCGCCCAGACAGCTTAGTACGAGTCAGCACTAATCAAGTTAGCTATGCCGGACAGACAATAGAACGCCATTATAGTACGGAATTTCCACTTAGGTACTAGCTTTATTAATATATAAAAATTTGTTGTACGTAATTACCTTTTAAACGTCCATCTCTAAAAAGTATTTGGGTCTGTTAAATTGGTATAACTTCAGCAATATCGTCACAAAAACCTTAAACTTGCACCTGTATTGGCATGGCTGCAGCCTTGCAACAGTACCGATGTAGCGGTATGTGAGACCACTCGTTTAATATCAATAAAACTGCTTCTTGAACAATTCGGCGACATGACTTATTCGTCAACTGGCATGTACGAGGTTAATCTATTTTATACTTTTTATTCCTGCGAGGTTTCTACAAAGTCTTCTCTGATAAGCACGTCGGTAAAATGTCTCAGTTACTACGGCGAACGGTTTAAAGAGGGTACTTAAGCATGGAGATTCCTGAGATAGCTCAGACACTATCCTACAAGCACGTTTGAAAATCTAGTACGTTTGTCGCTTAATTGTTCAAGGAGCAGTCTTAAGTCACATACCGCTCCATCTGAACTGCCAGAACCGATGCCATATGATTGCAACTTCAGAGTTTTGTGACTAATGTCAAAGAACTACTGTTTGCAACTCTAGTTGCAAACAGTAGCTAGCAGTAGTAACAGTTAGCTCTAGCTAATGCTTAGAGCTAATGCTCTAGTCTAAAAACTTATATGAATTTCATTTGTCTAGCCTCATAATAACAAAATAATTTAACAAACAATTTAACAATAATGGAACATAATTTTGATAATAAGCTAGAAGAAAATGATTTTTATCACCAGTTTTTTTATGGTAAAAGGAGGCAAACGACAAGGCGGGTCACCTGATGGAAAGCAATCACCGCCACCCATGGACAACCCGCAAAACCAAAGTAATCGCAGATGCGTTGCCAACTCTGAGGAAGGAGTTGGATCTTGAGGAGGGAGTAGGAATTGGGAGGGGGGAGGGGTGAGAGATGGGCCTCCGGTACTTTCACTCACCGGACGAAACACAACAGCAACGAGTGCCGTTATTTCACGCCGATATTCTGTGAGAGGAGTTTTAAAAGACCAGCAGCAATTGTGGTTTTTGATGAAATTATTATAGTTTTCGTTAGCACCATCAAACACTTCGTTTTGCCTGTAAATAGCTATACTATTTTTCACAACGCGATCCAAATGGCCTCGGTGGTACGTGCCGGTCCGTCAGACCGCTAATGTCATAAGACAGCGTCTAACGAGCCGCAGTGCGGTCACAGCCGAATCGAATCCCTAGTCGCGGCAGACGCAAACACGTATCAAATAAATTGTCTGGAAACGTCCGGAGTGTAACAAAAATGGCCGTTTTGACCCTTACGAGCTTGTAATAGGAGCTTTATGATTTCCAATCGCAATCATAGAATCACTAGAGATAGACAGCAATGCTCTATCGAAAGTATTTCTACAGGTATTTTCATGTGGTTATCAAGTCGAAATTGTGATGTTGTGATGCGTAGTGATGATAGTTTTTGTTTTTTTTTCAGTTATTATGATATTATGAATTTTTGTAGTTAAATATAGTCTGTATTATATACCATATAACTGTTTAAGGATTTATATAAAAAAGGTGCTTTATGTATACTATGGAAAAAAGGGTATGACGCATGTAGAATGAAGTTCTCCAATCAATTTACAACAATTTTAAATAACCTGAATAAAAAATAATTAATACCTATCACTACATGCTTATTATTTTCTTATCGATAAATAAACAATGTATTACATTGTAAATACATAAGGAACAATCATATATAATCTTAACGGTTTCAGGCAACCTTTAGTTTAAGAGCTCAAGATATAGAGATTAATCAGATAAATGATTGGTTAATAAAATCGGCATTTACCTATACACCTACTTTGACATGTTACTAGCAAAGCCAGTACTAACGGATGATATGGCAATGCCGCTTCTAAATAATTTGTAGCAAGATATTTTTATTCTGTCTTTCTAAAAAATATTTAAAAGTGGCTGATTTTAAAACGGCAACGTTTGACGCTCAGTGTTAACCTGTTTACGCGACGGCCGGTCTGTCTCGCCCTTTTATTTGTTATTTACGCGTGCAGCCAATTACGGGCGCGCGATAAGTGACGCGCTAACAAGATGCAGAAGGGTATTTTTAACAGCTCCCAAACGAGGTGATTTTAACTTTGATATCGGTATTTTATTATCTGTTAAGGAGGTTGAAGCTTTATAACGGGTTGAGTGGCGATTTTAGGTAGACATACACTATAATTACAAGACTCACCGTGGACAGAAACGTTTGCGATGCGTTGAAAGTAAAATAGTAAGTACAGTCACCAGCAAATATCTTTAACACTTTTTCAAAACAACTTAATAAAAATAAATAAAATAAAATTAAAATAAAAATCATTTTTTTCGGACAGGGTCCATATAGTGTTGGTAACAATATCTTATAAGCTACGTTAGTACAAAAATTGGTTAAATGTAATTTAACTGTCTTTGACGAACTGGACGCGAGTCCAGTGCTGCATTATAGCACTGTCTACGTCCAGTCTCGCCGGCGCCGCGACGGCATTCAGGAGGCTGTTGATGCTGCCACGCACACGCCGCATCAGGGACGCAATGCGCTTTCTGATGATAGCAGAGAGGCTATCAACCTCTAATAAAATCGAACAGTAAATTCATGTAAAGCTATTCTGATCAGCGACTTCCGATGCTGAATGTACAAATAATATATTCGTCTAAGCATAAAAAGTTTTATTGCATTTTAATTATTAGAATTAAGAAATTGGAATTCCGAAGATTGTATGGGATATCGATATTATCGTATAACAGTCTACCCGTTCGTGGAAGTCAGCGAAATTTGCAAGTCAAGAAGCAATCTAGCCCCAGATAAACGGAAATGGCGTACGAAAAGTGGCGCGATGCTACCAACTCGCGATAAGGGGTCTTACCATGATCTCGTAGAGAGAAAAAAGAACGGAAGTAAATAACATTTATTGAAATCACATAACAAAACACACAATTAAACATACAACATGTAACATAAAGAAAAAAATAATAATAAGAATATACATTGCGCCCTGTTATGTTCTCGAGTGGAGACTGCGTATCAAACGTATTATATATAGTGTAACTCGTTATAGAATAAAATGTAAACAAACCAAATTAGGGTCATCACAAATCTGGGCAAAAATGTTTTTGTGTTTTTCGTATTATTACTTAATATCTGCATTTTACATAAAAAGATATTGTAAGACTTATTATTCTCACTAAACATCTCATCAGTCGCTCAACGTCAGTAAAAACGTTATAATACAAAGAACGTTAACTATTTTCACTTGTTAACCCTATTAAACAAATGTCATTACTAAAATTGAGGTATTCTAAACAATTCCGTTATTATAAACTAGCATTCCAAATGAAGATGACACTAGTATCCATATGGGGTCGATTATCTTAAGTATCCTAAAATCTGCAGCGATACAGTGTATTTGCAATGCAAAACAAACATTAATGAACAAATTGAATTGACGTCAAAGAAAATTGGATTGTAACAGCAGTTGATTAATGTAATAAATAAATTATTGAATCTTCAAGAGCAGTTTTTTAATTATTTCAAAGTAGCTAACTTGTTCACTCACATGTTAAAACTAAGCTATGATTGTACTATGGTTAAATTTTACATACAATATTTAATATAAATAAATCTTTTACGTAACATCTTTCCTGTTGACCAACTGGAAAAGGTTGTCAATACATGCCTGTCACTGGTTGCTTGGCAACGCTTTGTTGGTAAACATTCTTTATCGAATTTGGCTGTAGTATAGTAGGACGCACTCAGACTAGCGAGGAGCGACGATCTTGGCAGAGTGGCTGGCAAGAACTGGATGAGAGTAGCCGCGCATCGTGCTCGGTGGCGTGCACTTGGAGAGGCCTATGTCCAGCAGTGGACTAGTATTGGATGATGATGGATGATGATGATGATGATGATGATGATGATGATGATGATGATGATGATGATGATGATGATGATGATAATGATGATGATGATGATGATGATGATGATGATGATGATGATGATGATGATGATGATGACGTGATGCCAACACATTGACACTACACACTTACACTACTACTTGTACTACACTTGTACGCACCAAGCGGGGCCTGCTGCACTGTGCGACTGCATTGTTATTGCAGTTGTGAAAAAGAGACACGTATAAATAGAGGTAGTCCGAAAAAGTAGTCGCTACGTGCTTAGGACTATTGTGTACACACTTCGTACTACAATATTATTTCGATACGTTGTTTGTGTCGAAAACTGATCACTGTTCGCCGCTACACGCGTCTCGTTGTAATAATTCTACAATAGTTGTTTAAAAGACGGAGAAAAAGAAGATCCTTACCAACTTTTCTCGGTCGAAGGCTCTCCCAAAATCTGGACTGGTGTCAGATAGTAGCTTCGTTAAACTAAATTTTAGTTACCTATCAAAGAAATTAAACGCAGATTAATTCAATCTAATTAGTAACTCGGTCGAAACGTCGAGTATAAAGAAGGTATGATGCCTTTTAATAATTCGTTTGCGTTAATCTCCGTTTTAATTCTTTGACAACCATAGAACGCGAAAGTTTAAATGTTATTATTTGAATTTATATATTATTTTTGGCGTCAATAAGTGCCTGTGAAGGCTTATAATGAATAATCGACTTTGACTTTGACTTTGAATACTTCTTTAAGCGCTCATGGTTGCCCACCAGGTAACGTTGTCTAGTTGAGAGTCCCACACAGTTCCCAGTAAACCTTCGTCTGGTTTGAAATGTCTTTAAAGTTTCTTTGCTATAAAAAGATCACCGGGCATCTTTTTATAAATTTATAAAGGTACCTAATTCGTAATTATTGTTTTTTTTAAATATATAAACTGTAAAAAAAAAAAAATATAAAAAATATAATAAAAAATAATAAATAAATAATAATAATAATATAATTTATAAACTTTTTTTTTACATATGTATGTATGTATGTATGTATAAACCGTTTTTTCTTACTTTGTCATAGTTATTATAAAATAAATTGTTAGGCATTAATAGTTAATAATAATCCGTGTAGAATCCATGTTTGATGAATTTGAAGAAAGGCATAGCATACAGTTTATTAATCAAGCTTACATTTATTTTTAAAAGATTTTACGTAATATATGAAATACCTTCCATGGTTTTTATTAAAACCGATAGAGTTTTTATTGTTAGCATTAAAACATTTCAGTTTTATTAAAAGAAAACTACTTAAGGTTTGCGCAATGTTTATCAGTGTTTAAGAACTCACAAACAGCGTTTTTTTTAATAAAATTAGTTTGCAATTAAATTTATGCTTGATTTGTACCTACCTAAGCACAGGTATTGTAAAAATAATGTATTTTTTTCTACACATCGTATATAAAATATCTCCTTTTAAGAAATAAGATATAACAACAGACGTGTCTATAAATCCCATATCGTGTGTCAAAACAATCTCTTGCGTTATTAGCCCTAATGTTATTGGCCGGCTCCCCGGGGACCCGCGGCCCGAGGTGGACCCCACTCGG
This sequence comes from Eudonia lacustrata, assembly GCA_947562085.1. Taxonomy (NCBI): domain Eukaryota; kingdom Metazoa; phylum Arthropoda; class Insecta; order Lepidoptera; family Crambidae; genus Eudonia; species Eudonia lacustrata. The sequence continues at coordinate 3,593,891 of OX387317.1, read as the reverse complement.
GTTTAGTGGGCTGTTCAATTCGATTCCAATAGTTTGGGATAGTTGCGTTTTTGTTTTGACAAGCGGCATACAAGTCTTTGTACACAAATTATGTGAGTTTGTAAATGTTATTTTTCTTTTAGCTAGTTTTTTCTACATAAGTAATAAAATAAATATAATGATGAAACTGTGGATACGAGTAGATAGATGGAGAGGCGAAATTTGTTTCGGGTTATCGGTTTTGGTGTGCATGTTTAATGTTTGCTTGCATCGTGCTTGATCCTTCTGCATTCTGCATGTGCATATTTTGTTGGGGGGGTGGGGGGAACTTTGCGGAATTTATGTATACAACATATTATTTCAGTTGCATTTTTGTGTGCTATGAATTTCCTCAAGACACGCTTGATTCCATTAATTATGGTTATTTAGTTATTTTTATTTTAGTTTTAATATAAATCTAAACCTTCTTTAAATGTCTCGTAATGAAGCTAAAATAGTGTTACAATTTGCTGTAATGTAGTGTTTCAAGTCAGAACTAAGAAAATGCAACAATTTTCGCACTCCAGTATCAGGTTACGACTCCGTGCCAGGTGGTAGATGTCTGGACTCTGCATGATAAACTGCAGCTGCAGCTAAATAACTTCTGTGAATGCCAAAATTATTTTAAAGTTGTTATTTTAGCATTAACTGTATGTACAGTAGTACGTACATATAGTTACTATACTTACTCTATCTATCTCGTAAATCTATCGAGTTTTTTTGCGGCCTATTCTCTTGTATATTGAGTTATTGTGTTGCTGAAGGTACTCAAAAATGCTTTCATAACTATGTAGGTTTTGGTTTCTTTAATTTTTATCTCATAAAAAAGTTTAGTCGTCAGTGTAGTGGAGTGCGCCACATTACATCATATGGAAATGACTCACACTTAATATTGTAACTCAATATTATGTTCCATATAAATTAATTACACAAATCATGTTACCTTGAAATAGCACGTATTGTCATATGATTGAATAAAGTCCATTTTTACTATTAATTACTTTAATATTTTCCTTTGTTTAGAAACAGTATAAAAGCAATGTTTTTCATAAATAAAGACAGTTAAGAACCGACGTCCGTCGTATCATTTCGTCTCCCGACTTCACACATCACATCAGTTTCCGAGACATTTTCAAAATGGAACATAGTTATCGTACTAATTTATTTATATATTTAATTAATATTCATTAATATTTATTGACGTCTTTGAGTGCCGCAGTTAAGCATATAAATTCACAAAAATATACTAACTAAATTTTATGAACTTAATTTTTGTTTACTGTTACGAAGTACATACCATAAACAAAAAAACATCTTGTCACTTTAGCCCCCTTGTCTCTCGTCTCAGTTTTATCGGCGTACAAGACTCGGTCGTAAAGAAGTTGCTCATTTGCACGTCGAGTTACGTCAATCGGAGTGTCCTGGACAATTTCAATGTGCTCTCCCCCACTATTCCCTGTCAATTTGTACCGGCCAATGAGATCGGCGGCCGCTGCCCGCGGGATTAAACTCCTTATTGATTATCGGACCCTTTTTTATTTGTTTGCTGTCTTAGTGAGGAGTGGCGAGCGGTAAGATCGATTGGTGTACACGGTAGAGTGTAGGCCTTGAATTTAAAAATAACAAAATTAAAATTAGGTATTATTTAATTGTTTATCTTATTTGTTTATTTAGGTAGGTACTCTTTACAGTTCGAGAAATTTTAGTCTCATAAATTATATTGCGGTAACTTCGAATACGAGTTGAGTAATTGATATCATAGTGAGAGAATTATTATCACTGTTTCAAAAATGTGATTTTTGTTAATTACGAATAACAAAGTAATGGGCGTTCCTCTACACATAGACCTTTTAAAACACTTTGTCTTGGATATGGCGGCGCAAGACTTTGCTAAGAAGTTGGTCAAATCTTATAGTTTTCGTCTACTCCCTCAACACTACCAACAGAACTCATCATCATCATCAGCCCCTCCTGAACCTATGTCCACCTGTCGTCACTTCGGCTGACCAAGTGTCCTGCCCAATTTCACTTGAGCCTCAATATCTGCTCGCTGGCATCCTGGACTTTAGTGCGCTTGCGGTTTTCGGTGTTGGGGACGCGCTACAAAAGTGTGATGCCAAGCATGGCGCGCTCCATGCCCGCACGCATGCGCAACACTAATTTTGTGCATAGCCTCCCTAGTCAGGCGCCATGTCTTAGCAACAAAACTAATCAAATATTAATATCGTATTTGATTGCACAGCCAATCATTGGATCTGGTCCTTAATTTTACTCTTTTAAAACGTCCACTAGTCTAGTTAGTGGCTAGGTTTTGATATGTGCATGATGAGAAGCATGTCAGAATCAGGGTACTCTCAACTGTTGACGTTTCAATATAGCAGAATGAAAACGCTGGTCATTTCAAATTAGACTCGCTCCGCTACGCGGCAGCAGCGTTTTCATATGCACGCTGGACATACGCTCACGTTCCCGCTATCTTCTATGTTTTACACCATACATACGTACCCTCCGGAGCACAGATGATTTATACAGTAGGCAGAGGGTCCCGTTATTGATACGGACTACAGACCTAGTTCTTTTTCTTTGATGTACACGTGATGGGAGAGAAACATATCAATTTAGGGATTTTTACCGTTGTTTTTTTACCCTATTTATCTTCCTTTCTGCACAAATAAAGAGAATGGTGGCGTTTGAATTGGATCTGCACTTTTGTTTCACAACTATAGCAGAAACATATTAGTCCCGTCAATCTAGACATTCGAAGGTACATAAATTCGCATCAAGCTGAAAATTGGTAAAATTGTTAAAAATGTGATTATAAATAAAACTTAAAAGTTCCCCATCATTCCCGTGTATGGAAAAAATTTTACTCGAGGTTAAAGGTCAAAAAAATGAGTTTTTCGCGATTTTCAGCGAAACGGTAAGTCTTATCATAAAAATATATACGACAAAAATTGTAGGTCATCATATTATCTATCAAAAATGTATCAGTGCTTTTTTTCTACGAGCCACCCTTTCTGGGATATAACGATTCAAAAAGTTGTTCAAGTTGTTATGGGCATAATATGCATACGTTTCCACGCCACCTATGAGGTAGTGTACTTAGCGCGTTTTTTTAACGTGTTTTCCCCAGTAGGCCTACTCCACGGGTCAGTTGTGATCCTGTTTAATTTAAAACTATTGCAAAATTACGGAAATTTGTTAATATTGTAAAAAATAAAAAGCGATGTAAATTAAAAAAGTGGTAAATTTTATTCGTCTGAATTGTAACCGTCAAACTCTTCTCGTCCTTCTTGTTCTCGTTCTTCTTCTTCTTCTTGTTCTTGTTCTTCTTCATCTTCATTCTGCGTGCAAGTAAATTGCGTCAATAGTGATGTATCCTCGTTGGAATCAAACGAATCCTCTAAGAACGAAACGAAGACTAACGGTATTTCATTTATTATAGCAGGTGTAAGACCCTAGCAACGCACACAATAGAACAAGAGACAGATGTTGTCCTCGAAGTTACACTGGCGTATGAAGTAAGGGACTGGGTTTCATTTGACCTGATATTCTTATAGTTATGTATATTTTATATTTTAAGTATAAGTTACAATCACCGATAGAAAAATATTTCATCATATATAACAACTCTAGATAAGAGATGTATATACGTGGCGCACTCATGCATATTATGCCCATAACAACTTGAACAACTTTTTGAATCGTTATATCCCAGAAAGGGTGGCTCGTAGAAAAAAAAGCACTGATACATTTTTGATAGATAATATGATGACCTACAATTTTTTGTAAGATATTTTTATAATAAGACTTACCGTTTCGCTGAAAATCGCGAAAAACTCATTTTTTTGACCTTTGACCTCGAGTAAAAATTTTTCCATACACGGGAATGATGGGGAACTTTTAAGTTTTATTTATAATCACATTTTAACGATTCTACCAATTTTCAGCTTGATGCGAATTTATGTACCTTCGCTCTCATTTTTGTGTCTAGATTGACCGGACTATACGTTTAATTAAGTGACTTGTTGTAGTTATTCTCGCTTATAAGATATAAGTCAATTTAGTGTTCAATCATAAAAACTTATTCGTATGAATTTGCGTAAATGCTCATTAAAATTAAGACTTAGGTACTAGTTTTTACGTATTACGAATATAAGAAACGTTTGAGTATTTTATTAATTACCTTCAGTTAAATTAACACTTATTATTAAGATGAAATTTTACTAGATTTTTTTTTCTAGTATTTTTTATCTTGTAACTAATTATAGTATTGTGAATGTAAACTAAAACATAATATAAAATCAATATATCAATACGTGAAGCAAAAACTTTGTAGGTACCCATTTTTACGAAAATTGCGCGGACGGAGGAGTATGAAATTTCGCGCACTTTTATTTTATATAGAGAAGGAGTACAGAATGTTAATATTTTTTTTATTATTATTTATAAAAAATACATTAAATCAATAAAACAAACATTACACACACTACCATGTATTTGAAACACACGCATAAATACTCTTTTCAAAAATTTCAAAAATGGAAGTGGAGCGGCCGCAATCTGTCAATGCCAATCCAAACTCACATTCTATCTTTTTAATTTTTCATTGCTTAGGTAGGATACAATCCGTGCAGTCTTAATAAAATTACGGTCGAATTTCGACCACTGGGCGACCACTAGTATAGAATTTTTTTATTTTGTTACTACGAGTATATAAAGCATTGTGAATGCAAAATTCAAAATTAATAAAAATACTTAATTTTAATTTTAGTGTATATTATTTTTCACCAGCCTCTGCATCTACTCGTGGCAATATAAGGTCACATTTTATCAATTGCTAATATTTTGATAAAACATCTAATTATATCATAGAAATAAGGCCCTAGCATTTAAAAAAAATCAGGCTGGTTTTGTTTTTACTTTTCCTGACACATAAATTTTAATATTTCTGTGTCGACTCCTTTGAATTGAAACTACCGAAAGTGCTTTATTTTACTTTATAATCGAAATGTCTTGGCGTTTTTCTTGAAAACTAGCGTATACAAATTTAAGGTTTTTTTCATAAAATTAGTTTATATAATATGTTGTTGAATTTATCCTCAAAATATTTGCAGTTGATAAAATGTGACCTTATATTATTAAACGGGGTTTGAACAGACCTCTAAGTAAAGATGTCAAAGGCATACTTCATTAAGTTTCTGAGGTTGTTAAAGTAAGCTGTCCTTTTTGAATAGAATCGGTAAAATGTTACTGGTAATAATGTATTTTAAGTAGGTATTACAAATACTTACTGATCAATTGTAGCGATGACTAGATTTCAATGATGTAAGCTTTTTCTTAACAGTGTAGCAGTACTACCTTTATAAGTAAGAACTTATTAGATCACGAACTCAGTAAAGGGTCACGAAACGTCATATTAAAATATTTAAAATGTAATATTAATATGTAATATAAAACGCGAGTGAATTCGTATAAAGTGTTTTATTTCAATAGGTCCTGGATATTTATAGCCAACCAAATTGTTTGGACAGTAATGAATTATATTCAGCTATAAGGAGCCCAGAAGTTTATTAACCTTTGTTTGTCCCAGAATTCTACGAGACCTTTCCTGGAATTCCCAAGGGACAATGGACATGACCGAATATTTTCTTATATTGTCTTTTATATTTCGTTTTTATCACAAAAGGTTCTGCGCCGATATAAAAGGTATTTTTTTATTATGCACCTTTTGGAATTGGAAGGTATTTATAGAATAATTAAAAAGAAATAAAAATATATTTACGATAGTTTAAAGGGAGTGCTATGAGTTACTTTTAATCTAGAAAATATCAAACGGCTTTAAATTTTTTGAAGGAACAAGCGAAGCCGCAGTCAGATGTTAATTTACAAACAAGTAGTAAGACAGCTTTAAACAATTGTAACTCTTAATACATAAAGATAAGAGCTACAAATAGGAAAAAGTGTACACTAGCTTCGTCTACCTTTCTCTGTGCCCTTTCCCTCTGAGTCTGCTGAAAGAATTTTTATTCTGAAAGATGCAGCGCTCTTGTACTTATTAATACTTAATATACTTATTATGTTGTCCTTTTTTTATTCGTGTGTATATAAATTATAAATGAAGCCTTACAAAAAAACTAAGAATAAACTTGAAATAGTTATCTGTGTTTTGTCTCTTTTACTCTAATCCGAAATGAGGTTTACATGTCACCATCATCACCAGCTCATAATGTCCCCATTGCTAGAACATAAGCCTTCCCTATCTATATCTATATTAATATTATAAAGCTGAAGAGTTTGTTTGTTCGAACGCGCTAATATCAGGAACTACTAGTTCGAATTGAAAAATTATTTTTGTGTTGGATAGTCCATTCATCAAGGAAAGCTTTAGGCTATATAACATCACGCTGCGACCAATAGGAGCGAAGCATCAGTGAAAAATGTTGCAAAAACGGGAACAAGAGCCTAAAAAATTAAAAATGCTGCCGAAAGTCACTATTCCACGCGGACGTAGTTGCGAGCACAGCTAGTGGATGCATATAGGGAGAACGGGCCATAAACCACGAGCTCACGAGGTGGTCACCACGCGGGCCCAGTGCGGATCAGTTGATGTTAACGACTGCTAATGCAGCCGGGACCAACGGCTTTACGTGCTTTAAGCACAAGATTTTTGGTCACCCATCTGTTGACCGGCCTTTGCGAAAGTTGATCAGCTTTAGCAATCGCAGACCGGGCGCGTTAACGACTAACCCCATCGAGCTTCTTCAGTTTACTTGTGACGGGAACAAAACACGGACATACTTTTATATTCCAAGCCTATAGTTTAATTGTAAGGCTCGTAGTGTTCTCATAACTATCCCGGTGATTGTACAATAATTAGAGTTAGTACACCGCGAACTAAGAGTTCTATAAAAAGAATACTGAGCGCAGATTGAAAGCTAAACTTGTTATAGAGGAATTATTACCACAACAGTGTCTAGCCTAGCGCCGCGCCGCCGTCGGTTATAATTTCATGAAATATGGCGGAATTCGTTTCAACCGCGCTGGCAGGTAGCAAGCAACGTTTTGTTCAAACTTATTCATTAATTGTCGGATGAGCTAGTTTTTAACAACGTAATTCTTTAACGACGTGTGTAGACGAGTTGAAATAACTGTACATAATAGTTTGAATAAGTAAATCACACTAATATTATAAATGCGAAAGTTTGTGTGTATGTTCGTATATTTGTTGCGTCTTCACGCTGCAACGGATGAATGGATTTGGATGAAATTCGGCATACAGATAGTTTATAACCTGGATTAACACATAGGATAGCTTTCATCCCGATATTCCCACGGGAATCACACTATAAATGAAATAAAAACGACAATTTAATTTTCCAATACAAAATGATCTGTTTGTTTTGTTGTCATGGAAACCTAAGAGAATTTAATCACTTGATGGAAACTGTCAAAGCGGTACGAAGTCCGCTGGGTCCACTAGTTGCCTATATACCTACCTACCGTCCTCCTGATGTGCAAAGGCCAGAGTGGACAGCCCGTTAGACGAAAACAAATTCCAAATATAAGTTCTATTACGTGTACATAATATTTAACGCCTCGGTGGCCAAGAGGCAACGCGCTCGGCCCAATACCCGAAGGTTCAATTCCCAGGTCGGGCAAAGCGTGTTTCGGATTTTTCGATGCATAGTTCAGGTCTAGGTGATAAAGCTATTATTCATAAATTGTAGCGATCACTTGATTTCAATCATGGAGGCCTTTGCCCAGCAGTGGGACAGTTATACTTAGTATATCTTTACTTTGCTTTATAGTAGAATACTATTCCAGAGAATGGGCAGCAGCATCTCTCTGAGGTTACCCTCAACCTACTGCGATCGCCAACCCGCCTGCCAAGCGTGGCGATTACGGCAAACACCCTTCATATCCTTGGGGGAGGCCTTTGTCCAGCAGTGGACGTCTTTTGGCTGAGATGATGATAGTAGAATTACTACTACTCCTTATACTTAATATTAATTTATTTTAGATAGAATTGATTTACGATTAAAAGCTCTATAGCTCTATATAGTTCACACGAAAATCAAAAACAAAACAACAACAAAGTACCTACGTTGTTCTTTATTCAAATTGTTAATATGATAAATCTAGTAATGAATGGACATGGACATTAAATTCGGTAGCATTCGAAAATGCACGACTTTACCTGACTTTACTCTGAGACGGATTGCCGTGCCGATAATAGCGAGTGTGCTTACATTGTCGTTTTCATTTTGTGCTTGAACCAATTAACAGTGTTTCTACATTGTTATATTGTAAATGTGTTTTTGTTTATATTGAAACGGAAAATAGCAAAAGAAAATCAAGAAAAAATACATAGATAAATAGATAGATACAAGTTTATTTGGTACTTCATAACATAAGACACACACCATCATAAAATAAACAAAAAACAAAACATACTTAAACAAAATAAAACCACCAGCCTTCTGAACACAATAAAATAAGAACGCACATTACAACAGTATGTGCGTGCTGTAGCAGAGCAAAAGGTGCTCAGCGATAATTTTGCCTAAACACATACTATAGTATGTGAAGCCGCTGGATGCGAGCAGCACAAAACCGGTCGTCGTGGAGATTCTTGGGGGAGGCCTTTGTCCAGCAGTGGACGTCTTTTGGCTGAGATGATGATGATGATGATACTATAGTAGGTATATGTACAGGCAAAACACTGGTCACACATCTGATCATACAGGATATTATATTGTTGGAGTTGTGAGGCTATGCGTCATACTAAATAACAGCTCTGAGCGTCGCTCCTATATAAGCGACCAACGGTAGCAGCTCGGGCTCCCGATCCGATCCGAACCCTTCGGAGACTCTGGAAGGGCACGGGGACGCGCACTTTTAAGTGTGCGATGCCGTACCCCTCTAGAAATCCTCTGAAGGTGTTTCGTTTCAACACGGCTTGAGGTACCCTTTACGTACCTCGCCGCCCCTAAAACAAGCCCGGTGAAGCTGGAAATGCCCCTCGGCAACCAGCAGTCTCTCTCCAAAAAAAAAAAAAAAGCTCGGGCTCACTTTTTCGGCGGCGCTCGAGCGGTGAACATCGTGATCAGCAGGCTTAGCAAGGATTTGGTTCGAACATTCAATTTAATCGATTTATATGTTGTTGTCATTACGTTGTGTTAAAAATTGTAAAAAGGAGAATTAAAAGTTAATTTTACTGAACGTTTTTTTAAGCCTACCCACCTCTGTTGCTAAAAATATAATATTTGACTGCATTAATACTTAAACATGTTTGGAATATTTAAAATTTAAAAATTTTTTGGTCGAATTGATGCTGATAATAACTATTCATAATTTATATTTGGCAAAAGCAAAGGCTTTGAAGACCGTTTAAAAAGTTAGTATCAATAATTCTGTTAAACGACGATACCGGTAAAAAAAAAGTACCGGTATGCTTGGTACCGTTACCTGGGTGGCTTCCTCTATAAGTTCCGGTAAGTAAAGTTATTTCTATAAAGGTAATTTTGCACCGGTAATTCAGTTAACGTTGTCTAGAAAAGTATCACTACTTTTTTCGTTAAAAATTGCGCATTAGCCAACCCGCGTCCGGCATATATTTACTGGTAAATATAAATGTAATGTAATATAAATATGCCAATATTTACTGGTACTTATATAAGTACTGGTAACCGTAACAAGCCCTGGCAAAAGCATTAGTATAGGTTACTAGTGACATCGAATCCCTAGGTAGGCTTTCATTATTCGGTTTCACGCTAAAAATGCAGAAAGGCGTCCGCGACAGACTAATTTAGAATCTTATTTCATATTCCGTTTGTTTTCCGAGCGCCGCCCGGCACAGAGTTAGCACGTACTGTTTTTTTTATTTACTTGTATGCAGGTGCTCATTAAGCCCCTTGTGCGGTTGTAGGTAACCATTTCTATCTCATATACAGCTTCAAGTCCTAAAAAAGAAATATGCGAACTCCTTTGAAGATCATTCGCGTGGCTGCATTATCACTTTTCTAGTTAACTGTGTGGACATAGAAACTGGACTAAAATATAATTCAATTTCACTCCTAATAATTAGAATGCAATGTATAATGAACTATATATATAGTAAATCAGTAAAATCTAATGGTTATCTAAAATAAGGAAAACGACTAAAATACATTACCCTTAAAAATTAAACCTAAGTATATAGGGTCTGGAACTTTAGGATAAAATTAATAAGAAGATTACTTGACACGACAAGAAGAAGAAGAAGACGAAGTCTAGATGATCAAACCCTTTTTCATATATAAAGTATTGAAGTCTACGGATCATTTGAAGGCGAGTATAGATATAAAATTTAACGCGAGTAAATCCTTACAAAATGGTTCATTCAAAGTTTATTTTACCCAAAATAGATAAGTAAATCAGTCGCCACTCAGAACTGAATTACAGTATTATCCACATATTAAGCTCACGCAGAGATGCTCAGATATTAAAAGGCCAGATAAAGCCCAACTTCTGGGCTAGTTCGCTTTTATCAAATTATCTGAGCTTGGCGCGCGGCCAGCGTACGGCCGCAGAGGCCAATAGCGTCTCTTGTTTGAATATTGCAGCACTCGACATCGGATGTAACGTGTTTTGTTAACTGAAACACGAGCGAAGTTAGTTTGCTGTTGGGGCGGGAAGAATTATATTGTGTGCGCGAAGTAGCGCGTATTTTATAGCAGTTTTAACTTGAGGTTTGTTGCGTGGTAAGTTTGATGCATCAATAGTAAAAGTGGTTAAAAGATGGATGGATAACTGAAAACGTCTTAATGTTTCAAAGACTGTTTTTTTTTTAGAGAGATTGCTGATTGCCTTAAACGGCATTTTCAGCGTTACCGGGGTTTTGGGGGCGGCGAGGTACATAAAGGGTACCTCAAGCCGTGTGAAACGACTCACCTTCGGAGGTTTTCTAGAGGGAACGGCATCAAACACTTAAAAGTGCGTGTCCCCGTGCCCAACTAGATTCTCCGAAGGATTCGGATCGGATCGGACAAAGACGGTGTGCTATTGGTACGTGCTGCCATCAGATGGGTGCAGTAAACACAAGCCTGGAAGAACCTGGTCTCGGACAAACCAGGCTGTTAACCGTAAATTGAGAGTGATGGTGATCACCAGCTCATTTTTATGTCCCCACTGCTGGGACACAAGCCTTCAATTAACAGGGAGAGAGGGCCTTATACCACCACGCGGGCCCAGTGCGGATTGGTGGTTGTTAACGACTGCTAATGCAGGGCCAAGCTTTACGTACCTTCCGAAGAACGAATTAGCTCCAGATGATACATTTTTGGTCATTCATTCATTTGATGACCGGCCTTTGCGAAAGTTGCTTCTTCGAACCTTCGAAGACCTTCGCAATCGTAGACCGGGCGCGTTAACCACTTTCCCATATGTAAAAATTCTAACTGAATTTTGTTGTAAGATGCATACAGTTAAATACATAGATAGATAGATAATATACTTTTATTGCATCACTATAAAACATAAACATGAACAAAAGAAAAATTACAACGTTACAAACTGGCGGTCTTATCGCTTTCAAGCGATTTCTTCCATACAACCAGTTAGATGGATGATATAAGTATAACAAAATGATGGGCACATAAAATATTTTTGTTAAATATGTTTGTATACTTACTTAGGTTTATTTGGCAGACAGATAAAAATAAAATAAATAAAGTAGTATTACAAAAATCAGTCACCTATCCGAAGCTAATAACCCCAAAGTGATATCCGCTGTGTTGAGTCCATTGAGTTTCTCATAATTTAGTTCTTGCGTTCTCAGCAACATTTTACACATTCACCACAGCAGCGCCACAAAACTATTTAGTTATCAACTTGTTTGAGCTTACCGTCCAGTTAGCTGAGCTAACGCTGTTAAAGCACTTGCTAGCTTCATGCAAACATCGAGCGGCGTCCCGACACACTCTCAGAGGAATTACAGCTTTACAACAGCGTAAACTGTGCTATGGCTCTTTTAAATTGTGGTTTTTGATTAAAAACAGTTGACGATAGCAAGTTACAAATTAATTAGGCAAAAATCTCAGCCCAAAACAACTACTGAAGAACATAGTTAGTTCCTAATTCTGTCTGCCAGAATATAACATTAAAACTTACATTTTGGCGAATAACTTAGAAGAGTTGGTGGTAGGTAACCACTAGTGATGGGTTTCGCACGAAAAACTATCGTATTCGTATCGTAACGTTAAATAGGATTTTTGTATGGAAATTGGTTTAGCGCCAGCAACGTCTGTAATGGAACTATAACCACATGTTAACCATTTACTCATGTGCTATAACAATCGACACCTCATTTCATACTCGTAGATTTCATAAAAGCATTTCTCAAAATTTACAATACCAACCACACTGAGTAGGTACTACGAGTATAGATAATATGTATTTCCCGCTGGGATTCAAACTTGAGACTCTTGATCTGAAACCGATATTCTAACTAATTAACTACAAGCGGATTTCCTATTCTCAATTTTATAAAAATTACAGAATCAATGCTGATTCTTATTTGACAAGTTACAGTCAGTCACAGCCCGTCTGATGAGCCTATGTACGTTTAAAACACTAGCCGTATCTCCTACGCGTTACCGACTCTATAAAACGGTATTTATCTCAGACGAGTCCTACATTTGGGCCGTTGACAAAAATTTACGTAGCGCCATAAAGTTTTTGCTCGCGAGCATACATTCTGACTAGTAACAGGCTAATATTAAGCTATTACGCTTGTTTCACGGCTAACGGCAGCTAAATGCGAACAACGGCCCGCAACCCGCTGGCCACTTTGTCACCGCACTTTTGCGCTTTTTGTCCCGTATCGACGAAGCTTTTAGCTGATGCGGGGCCGATATTGTTTATGCTTGCACGTTAGGAGTCCATAGTGTCAGTTTTATCATATAAATTCTCGTTTCCGTTAATGTGATCAATATTTAATAACACTTCTACGAGGCATCCTTTTTTTAACCCAGGTAATCACTTTTCTTGTACCCGACCCCGATGGGACCTGACATTCCACTGAGTCAACTGTCAATGGGAAGGGCCCAAGATAGGGAATAGTGAGACGGAGGGGGATACCCACTTACATCTGCAGGACATACAATCAGACATAATGCAAGCAAAAGACTGGAGTGGCAGTCACGGGACCTGACCTATTGGGGAACTGACCACGCGAGCCTACTCTGGTACCCTGTACTCGTTGGCTTTCGAGATGCAACCATGCGTCTTGAGTATTATGACGAGTCACCAGTTAAACGACCGAAGTAATATAGATTCTGCGTGCTTCAAAAAAAATTGAGTCGTTGGTCTCTTTAACACACGCTAAGCCGAATTGGGCCATCGTTGTGGAAACACCTGTAGACTTTAATAAGGTATTGAGAAACTCCCACAACCGCACAAACGAAAGGTGGTGTGATGCTATGCCAGTCCTTAGATAGCGTCCTGGGTTCTCCAGCTACTAAACCTTGAAAGACCATCAAGATTCTAGCCCTCAGTTTAATCCGTAAAACTCATACCAATCTCATCATATCCAGTTTCATTTTATGTCTTTGAAAAATAAAGCTTTTATCCCTTGAAATAAAAGTTCGTTTATAATAATTTTGTAACTGAAACAATGTCGACCTTATGATTTAACTATCCAAACAAAACTAGTCTTAATAACCCAAGCTGTTCCAGCTGGTTTATTCTAAAGCGTTTGTTTGTTAATATTAATTGGCGGTTTCACCTGCTCTGCAACCCCCAGGCGTATTTGCATGATAAAATTTAAGTACTTAGTTGGTAGACTTGTTTAGAGAGAATTTTAGAAACAATTAGTACCGCTTCTGTGGGCTAAAGTTTAATTTACCAGTCTCTGAGGGCTAAGGTTCGATTCGCAGCCGGGGGTTGCCTCTTTTAGTGTGGTTAGTGGTGGGGCGTGCTTTAAGTCCACCTGGCTAGCTACCACTTGCATGCCAATTGGTAATCAAAAGGAGTAAATTTTGGTCAGTAACATTGGTCTTTTAGTTTTACAAGTGGTTGGGATCAACCTTCTAAGTATACAAGATACTCGTACTAGGAGGCCCCGCTCTTCTTTAGCTTAGTAACATAATGTATAATTGAGTTTATTACAGAAAAGAAGTTAATAATTGATATATGCATAATCACTACATAGTATAAAACAAAGTCGCTTCCCGCTGTCTGTCTGTCCCTATGTATGCTTAGATCATTAAAACTACGCAACGGATTTTGATGCGGTTTTTTTTTAATAGATAGAGTGATTCAAGTGGAAGGTTTATTCGTATAATACATGCACATAATTGAACCCGATAGGTGGCGCAGCTTTATGTTTCTATAGGATACGAGTATTCACTCAAGCCGATCCGATCCGAACCCCTCTAGTAGGGCACGGGGACATGCAATTTTAAGTGTGTGATGCCGTTCCCTCTAGAAAACCTCCGAAGGTGATTCGTTTCACGCGGCTTGAGGTACCCTTTGCGTACCTCGCCGCCCCCAAAAAAATCCCGGTGACGCTGAAAATGCCGTTTGACGCAATAAAACAAAAAGAAAAAAAAGACGAAGTTGTGAGCGGGCCGCTAGTTCATTATATAATTAAGTACATTATGAAGTGCGTGTGCGTCTGTGTGTGTGTGTGTGTGTGTGTGTGTGTGTGTGTGTGTGTGTGTGTGTGTGTGTGTGTGTGTGTGTGTGTGTGTGTGTGTGTGTGTGTGTGTGTGTGTGTGTGTGTGTGTGTGTGTGTGTGTGTGTGTGTGTGTGTGTGTGCGCGCGCGCGTGGGTGTGTGTTTGTTTTAAGTACCATACGAGGACGTAGGCCTGAATACACAAGGCACATCCGAGGACGTTTGCAATCCGAGGACTTTTTCGTGAGTCCTCGGTTCGACTTGACTACTGCATCGTACTCTACGTGCGATTGTGAACCTTTATATATACTTAATAAGGAAAAGTTAAGAAATCCTCGGATTGGTCATGGAAATTTCTGTACACACCCCGACAGAGTGTGAACACCAGGCGGCGCCACTATCGATTTATACACACTCGTTATACACATGAGTCATGTTTGTTGTACTGTCGGAGGACTAATGTGTAAATTTTACACATAAGAGCTCGGATTAGTATCAGAACCTAACAGAGTGTATTTAGGTCCTCATATGGATAGATTTTCACGTCGTGATGTGTGAGTGTTGTTTTTCCGTCCTCGTTTTGTGAAAACAAAGAACGTATGGAAGCAAAGTAAGTATTTTTAACCGACCTCAAAAAAATTCTCAATTCGACCGTAATATATTTTTTATGTGTGTTCGCGGATAACTTCGTCGTTTATGAACCGATTTTGATGATTCTTTTTTGTTGGAAAGGAGATATCCCAAGGATGGTACCATGATAAGGAAACCAGGATCTGATGATGGCATCTCAGAAATCAAGGGGAACCTTCGAAAATCGTAGTGGCGACTAGTGCGTTTGTTAATTTTTTCATTAGATATTTTAAATCACCACTATTTAATGAAGGTCTGAAGTCGATCTGATGATAAAGCCGAAAGACAGTCGAGGGAACTCCTCAACGATTTACAGCAATTACCTGATGTTTGGGCTTGATTAATTTGTATTGATGAGAACAATAATAATAACAAAAAAAACCGACTTTAAACAAGAAACTAAATAAAGTTAAAAGTTAATTTACTTAGCACAAAGTAATTCGTATTTTGATTTAGTTAATCAGAAATGATTAAGTAAGTATTTTATAACTTTGAGGTAGGTGCCGCATAATTGTGAACTTTTTGCCGTGCGCGGTCTCCGAATACTTAGAAGATAATTACCACAGGACAGATATTCCGTGATAATTACTTACTAATATTAGCTTGAGTTGTGAGAAAGATTGATAATACCTATACCTAGTTATTGTTTTGACTTCAAAATTATAAAATACTTATTTAATTATTTTTGATTAACTAAATCAAAATACGAATTACTTTGTGCTATGTAAAATTATTTTTTTACTTTTTTAGTTTCCTGTTTGAAGCCGGTTTTTTTTTGTTATTTTTTTTTTAAATAGACGGTCATAACTTTTAGCGCATCCTACATTATTGAAGAACTCGCTAATCGAGTGGCTCGCACGCCGGTCTCTGATGTCGGCGTATCCCGTCGGTCACGGGTTCGATTCCCGGTTGGGTCAATGTAGAAAAACGAACTTTTTACAAACTTTTACTAAGTTTCACCTGTCCCGATGTTTGTGCTTAATCATATCTTGCAAGTTAAATTTGATCCATTTCCCGGTTACCGATCGAGCTGAAATTTTGCATGCATGTGTAAATCGGATGACAATGCAAAATTATTATGACATGGAGCTGATCTGATGATGAAAATGGAAGATGGCCATAGGAACTCGATAATTAAACGACACAACCCTATCGAGTTTGGGCTCGTATTAATCGTCTTGTCGAGTATTTTGGTGCTAGATGGTAACCAAGGTCTTATGATGGAGCTGGAAGATTGCAATAGGAACTCGGTAATTAAACGACACAACCCTATCGACTTTGGGCTCGTATGATTCATCTTGACGAGTACTTTGATGCTAGATGGTAACCAGGGTCTTATGATGGAACTGGAAGATGGCCATAGGAATTCGGTAATTAAACGACACAACACCATCGAGTTTGGGCTCGTATGATTCGTCTTGACGAGTACTTTGGCGCTAGATGGTAACCAGGGTCTGATGATGGAGCTGGCGAATGGCCATAGGAACTCGGTAATTTAACAACACCACCCCATCGAGTGTGGGCTTGTATTATTTGTCTTGACGACCACCTTGGTGCTAGATGGTACCCAGGGTCTGATGATGGAACGATAAGGTGGCCATTAGAACTCGGTAGTTAAACGACACAACCGCATCGAGTTTGGACTCGTTTGATCCGTCTTGACGAGTACTTTGGTGCTAGATGGTAACCAGGCTCTAATGATGGAGCTGGAAGATGGCCACAGGAACTTGGGAAAATAAGTTCGTCCTTTCGTTCGTTCCGTTTGTTATGAATGTAGATTCTGTCTTTGATTTGATGGATTAAATGGATGACTCAATGCCAAGGTGAGCACGTGCCGAGGCTGAATAGTATGAGGGTGGCATAAACATGTCATATCGTTAACGTTGCGCCACAGGGTACCAGGGCGAAGCCTGTTATACTGAAGCCCTTATCCCCCTACAAAAATTCTAAAAAGTTAAAAATAAAAAAATCTTTTTTAAAAAACAAGCTTTTATTACTTGTTTATAAAAAAAGGAACTAAAAAGTTAAGAGTAATTTAAGCCTTTAATTTTTGATAATTAGAAAAAAAAATCTTTTTATATAAAAGCGTGTTACATTTTGATGAAACATTAAAGAACATCTATCATATTGCCTTAAAATAACACCTTCATTATTTTTCTTTTGCAATCACAATGTAATGTTTTTTTTTGTGTTTGTTTATGAAATTGCATCCAAACTTAATGTAATCACCAAATAATATTATTATAGTGTTAGTGTAGTGTTAGTAAAAAAATAAATTTTAACAAAAAAAAACCGCCTTCAAAAAACTGGAAACTTAAAGTGAAAACAGCTCTAAAAGGCAAGAAATAATATTGAAATAATATTATTAATTACCTAGATACCTACGCATGTCAGTTTTAAAAAAAATTAAAACTTTTATAGTTGTTCTATTACCTCCACTTTTTTATTGTAAAAGCCCCACCCGACTTCAGTAGACATTTTTTTAAACTGACATATGCGTATCTAGGTAACTATTAGTTATATGTATATGTATATGTATATGTATATGTTATATGATTTCAATATTATTTCTTGCTTTTTAGAGCTGTTTTTACTTTATGTTTCCTGTTTTTGGAAGTCGGTTTTTTTTTTGTTAAAAATTATTTTATTTTACGATTTTTAGTGATGGATAGACGTAGACCTAACAAGGATTCTTCTCGGATGAGGAAACGACCGCCTAGTAGGTAGTGGTATTCCTATGTAAAACTTCAATCTTAATTAGGTATTATTTTTGTACGAACTAAACATTTTGGCATATTTAACCGTATGAAGTAAGCCCAACAAAAGGTAACTGTTGTAAATCGTTGAGGAATTCCTTCGACTGTCTATGGTCTCCATCATCAGACCTGTAATGGCACTTATAACTCATATGGGTGCAAAATTCTTATCAATAGAAATGAATTAAGACCAAACACAAGGTAGCTACTGTAAAACGTTGAGGAGTTCCCTTGACTGTCCTTCGTCTTCATCACCATACCCCTAATGACAGTCACAATTCATCTAGGTGTAAAGTTCTCATCAATACAAATTAATCAAGCCCAAATACCATCTAATTGCTGTAAATCGTTGAGGAGTTCTCTCGACTGTCTTTCGGCTGCATCATCAGATCGACTCCAGACCTTCATTAAATAGTAGTGCTTTAAAATACTTAATGAAAACATTAACAAACGCACTAGTCGCCCCTACAATTTTCGAAGGTTCCCCTCGATTTCTCTGGGGTGCCATTATCAGATCCTAGTTTCCTTATCATGGTACTATCCTTGGGATATCTCCTTTCCAACAAAAAAAGAATAATCAAAATCGGTTCTTAAACGACGAAGTTATCCGCGAACACACAGTCGAATTGAGTAACCTCATTTTTTGAAGTCGGTTAAAAAATCTACGAGCGGGATTCGAACCCGCGCCCCATGACATGCCGGGTCAGGTGCACTACCAACTATGCATGAGCCACGATAGCATAATTGGTAGTGCACCTGACCCGGCATGTCATGGGGTGCGGGTTCGAATTCCGCTCGAGGAATTTTTTCAACACTTTGTCTTTCTTCTTACCATATTTACTTTTTACTTATTTAAATGTATCAAACTGGCTCGTCGTACCCTTGTTCGATACATAAAAAGTATCGAACAAGGGTACGACGAGCCAGTTCACACGCCTTCTATACTAAGTACAGACACATGTACCTGGGCGCTTTTCCCCACCACCACGGCCCGGTCAACCCGATCCGATCCGAACCCCTCGGAGAATCGGAGTGCGTGATGCCGTTCCCTCTAGAAAACCTCCGAAGGTGATTCGTTTCACACGGCTTGAGGAACCCTTTAAGTTTCTCGCCGCCCCCAAACAAGCCCGGTGAAGCTAAAAATGCCGTTTGAGGAAATCAGCAAAATCTCTCCAAAAAAACATTACTTAGATAATGTTATGTAATATCTAAAATATTTTTTCTTAGATTTTTTGTTTTTTGTACACACGAACCGCTCAACAGATTTTGATTAAATTTTCTTTGTTAGGAAGCATAATGATCTAAAAAAAATACGGTGTTACATCTAAATCGGTGGGGTCAAATCATAGACACAGCTTGACTTCTCTCTGGTATTGTGTTCTCACACCACCACCATTCATACTATTACCAACACCTGGTGTATACGAACTTCTTGGTAAAAAAGTAATAATATCCTATATAATCATTTTTATAGCTCTTACGAACGGAGTCACGGGCAAATACTAGTTATCCATAAGTGATTTTTTTTATAAGTAACCGTTACTTAGAAACATTTATAAACCGTTTAAACTACCTACCAGAACTTTTTACTGCCGGAACACAACAATGCTGATAACATGGTCGTTCTGTCGACGTATTTAGATAAGATGGTGGTAGCTAGCCAGGCAGACTTAGAACAAGCCCTAAAACTTGCCAAACCGAGCACAATTGGGTACAAATTGTGCTCGGAATCGAACCCGGGACCTCTGGGTTTGAGTTCTTACCACTAGACCACAGGGGCGGTAAAAATTCTTAAATATGTTAATATTTTTTATGACAATTCTACCTCCAGTTTTACCGCCTCTGTGGTCTAGTGGTAAGACCACCGGCTTCAGACTCAGAAGTGCCGGTTATGATTCTCAACGGGGGTACGGTGGCGCCGTCCATTTATGGAAGTAGGGATTAGTAATAATCAGGACTTGTTAACAGGGGCGGCGGCTGTCCGTCAAGTGCATCATTCGTGCACTGTACCACAAAATGTTTGATAGGTTAAGAAATTAACATTAAATTTTTAATAAATTTTGTATTAATATCTATAAGTAAGGGCATGACTATTAAGGTGAGATAGCCAGTTCCTCAGTGGTTGAGGATACCGGGATGAGCGCTATTCCACGTTCAGCCATATCATCGATTTACATAAGTTATAGACACAGTTTCCAAAATTAAAGCTTGTTACGTCAGGGATACATTCAATGGCTATTACAATTTACAATCACATGGTCTCTTTTATTTCCCTTATGACATGTATGTGTGAAATAAAAGAGACCATGCTGTTTATAACAAAATTAAAAAAATATCTCATCAGTAACTATTACTATAATATTATAAACGAGTACTTTAATGATAAATCATAAATATCAAATAATAATTATATGAAAGACATTTTTATCTTAATTTAATAGCAAAAATATAAATGTACCTATTTAGGTATCCTAGTTAGGATAATTTTTAAAAAAGCTTTCACGTAATATTACAAAAAAAATTGACGATCACTGAAGTCAGAGATTGTGCATTTCGCCTCTTTAGCACAACCAAATATTTTGGTCACAATACGAGAAAATAGCAGTTCACATATCAACGCAAAGCCGCGCCAAGTAGAAACTACTTAATCCTTACAAGTCCTGACTAGGTATTGCTAATCCCTAAATTTTAATGATCGGAGAAAATAAATCTAAGCTTTTTAAATTGTCGTAAAGTCTAACACAAGGTCCTCGCACTGTACTGGCCTCAAGAGAAAGTGTGTGAAAGTGAGTCCTCGGTTTGTCATGTCTAGTCCGGCGACTAGGTCCTCGAAAGATTAACACAAACGTCCTCGGAAAGATGTCTCCATAAGCGTTGGCAGTGTATTTTAAGTCCTCGCATTGGTAAACGAAAGTTAACAAACAAAATGCTGCGATAACGCTACAAGAATAGACCTGTCAATTAACAATGTATGTTCTGTTTCTTTCCAACGTATTAAAAAAACAATTGAACGTCATTAACACAGTTTTTGAGAGAGTCCCCGGATGGGTCATATAAAACCATAGTCCTCGAAAGGCCGTCTGTACAAACAAGGGTGTGTGTGTGTGTGTGTGTGTGTGTGTGAGGGTGTGCGGGTGTGTTTGGGTGTGTGAAAAGAAAAGAGAAGGCTATTTATCTTAACTTAAGATTTTACTGCTATTGATCAATTAAATATTGTTTATAGGTACTTACAGTTGACGAGGCAGTTTGTCCAGGCAGGACACTTTTATAAACAAACAAAAAACATGGTTTAAACTCAATATAAAAGGCATTGACAGAGCATTGAACCGATAATCCTAGGAATTATCCTAGGATTCGATATAGATATAGGGTTCGATTCCCAATCGAGCTTTTAGAAATGGTTGATTTTTTCTAGTACAATTTTATTTTGTAACTGCATATAGGTATAGCATTGGAGAATGCAAAAATTAAAATAAGAAAAATAATTGTGTTTAACCCACTACGAGTACACAATCATTTTCGAAATCGGATACAGAACTAACGAAATGCCCGCTACTAAAGTGTTAGCGAAAAAATTATCATATTTTCCTTCCCTATTTCAATAAGCAAGCTTAAAACCGTATTTTTCCAGTCCATAACAAACTTCCGAACGATTGTCCGCTCGAAAGAAATTGAATTCATTCAAATTCTTCATCGTTTCCTTTTTTAAGCCGTTGCCCGCAACGCAACCCTTCCGCGCTTTTAATGAAAATTTCCCTTTTAATCATGTGAATGTTTACTAAAGATATAACTCGTATCATAAGAACGGCAAATGCCTTAAGGCGTTTCCGATTTGGCTTGAAATTGGATCCGAACGAAATAACGGATACAGGAGAATATTTTTAGTACATACATTTTTTATTCATTTAAAAAGTATAGGCATGACTGCTATTTTACAAAATATAGAATAACAGATTTTATTGATATGTCGGAGACATGGCGCTAGCATCGCTTAGAAACAACAATTATAGTCTATACTTGAGTGTGGAATGCGCTCAGAACAATAACTTACTTTAGTTATTATTCTGAGGGTCTGCACAGCCTATGCTCTATTCTATGGTACGCGAAACGTCAACGTCAGTTGGCGCGACAACGGACTGGACACATTTGAACGGGAGCGGTCGGAGAGTACGCACGCCGGAACTCACTTCGTAGGTATCTAAAATCCATTTGCATCAGGCAACAGTTTCTAAATAATTTACTTGTGATGTTAAAATAACATTAAAGTGACTGTAAGGAATACGACTGCGTTTTTATTTTGAAGATCCAAGATGAACAGTGTTATCGACGAATCCGAGTTTGCTCGATCGCCGACAGATATTTGTTTTCTGAAGTTAAGGCGAATTGCCTCTTTGGTCTAGCGTAAGGACCACCGGTTTCAAAGAAAGTATTTATTGTGCTCGATTCTCTTGGTGGTATGGCGCTTGTTTTAAACTCGTCAGCTAGTTACCTAGCCTTATATCAGTCTATCGCCATAACAAATTTTTTGTGTTTCATTATTATAAGGAAGGTACCTAGACCAAACAGTTCCTCAATAGTTAAGGATTGTATGAGGATGTAAAGAGCGATTCCATCTTTGACCATATCGTTTCATACCAACAAAAACCCGACCAATCCTCTAAATGCCACGGCACATTTACAGAATACACTAAACATGCACACTAGTTTAGGCCGAAGACACCGTACTCGTAGAACAAGGGTACGTAGAACCGGTTCACACGCGCTCTATACCAGGTACAGACATATACCTGGGCGCTTCTCTCCTCCTCCACGGCCCGGTCTACCCGAGCCGAGGTCCGTGCCTTTAGAGGCGCCCTCGGGTGGTTCCGCTCCCCGATCCGATCCGAACCCTTCGGAGAATCTGCATGGGGACGCGCACTTTTAAGTGTGCGATGCCGTTCCCTCTAGAAAACCTCCGAAGGTGATTAGTTTCAACACGCGGCTTGAGGTACCCTCTACGTCTCTACCTCCCCCCCCCCCCCCCAATTCCGGTGACGTTGAAAATGCCGTCTGAGGCAATCAGCAATTACTCTCAAAAAAAACCAACAAAAAAGAAGATTAGTGTTTACCCCAAGGGTAAAATAAAAAAGAGAATCGTAGGTAAATAATGATGACTATTAAACTCTCCCGCCGTTTGTGTACTTCCAATTAAACGATACCACACAACTAATGACATCGGACAACCATTACACACATTAAAACTTTACAACTTCCATTGGCCAATATGAAATAATTGAAACAACAATTTTGTATTTCCGATCGACAAACTGTTTACCCCGCACATCACCCGTTAAAAGGGCACATTGAAGCCGTCTTTATTATGTTTGGGGTGATCAAACTAAATTATACAAAACGTCCCTTATTAGGCTGATAATTGCCTTCATATTCGTGCGCGTAAAATCGAGCCGGCTCCATTGTCCGTTCAAATCTACGTTTGATAAGCTTATTACTGCCGCAAATGTCCACGAAATTAATTAGTCTGGGGTCCCGCGGGCCCGCCGCGGCCTGTGGAAGGTTAATTGTGTGGTCCAATACAGGATAATTTTTATACTAGCGCGCAAATTTTCTGGAGCGACTCAGAATCGGTAAGTAAACAACTTTCTCATAGTAACATGGGTCGAAATTTGTCAAAAATTTTGAGACTTCATACAAATAAGAATAAGAATAAGAAACATTTATTGACCTGCACAAAAACAAATACAAACAGATGAGAAAAAATAAAAAAAAAATAAAAAATAAGAAAAAAAAATTAAATAAATAATAAATAATTAATTAAATTAAATCAGGCTAATTTAATCAAGTGTTCGCTAAAGTATGGAAAGTCCAAAATTTTTTGACATATTTAAACCATGTTACTATGAGAAAGTTGTTTACTTGCCGATTCTGAGTCGCCCCAGAAAATTTGCGCACTGATAAAAAAATACCCTGTATAATAATAAGAGACACGAGTGAAACTGGCTGTTTAAAACTGCTCTGCTTGATAAGTCAGGTGCCATATAACGGCAGTGAGCTGGACGCATATACCGTTGAATTCAAAGTCAAACATTTATTCGAAGTTGCACAGTTGAATCTGGTACTTAATACTACTATACTTATTACTACGACGAATAGAACTATGTTCATCATAAGTTGTATAGATAGTGTATAGGTATGCGTAGTATGCGATGGCAGTTGGACTAAAAGCCTAATAATATAAATTAATCTAAAGAAGTGTTAAACGCCTGCCTACCAGTATGTTTCGGCCGAACACCATGTTAAGATCTTATAATGGGCGAAAGGAATACAAAATAAAATAATAGAGTAGGTACTTATTTAAATACTGTACCTAATAACATACCGAAAAAACTACGATCAGCAGCAAGCAAGCACAAGTTTAGTATACTAGCTTGGCTATGCTTGCCATAACTTTTTAAACACCCAGTGTTTCGGACGTATTTAAATCGCTTCGCTCATAATCTTACGCCACAAAAAATATGATGCCATAATAACGGCTGGTAGGTACCTACGTGGATTTGTGAGCAGCGCTGTTCCGCTTTTAAATCAATGCGTTGTTGATAAAAAAGCGCTTTTCCCGCTTACGAGTTGCCGACACGAAACAAACAAAAAATTGTTGCAGTTCCGGCCTTTTTGTTTCGGTAAGAAAGATTTAAGTGATAGCCGATGTTAGGTGATAAGCCTAAGGTGAAAGCGCGCTTTACCCGGAACCCTGAACATCTGAGGAACTGGCTATCTTATCTCTAACCATCGGAACACAACGCTAGTAACATTAATAATAGTTTGGCGACATATTAAGATATGATGGTGGTAGCTAGGTAGGCGGGCTTAAAACGAGCCCTACCACCGACCAAACCGAGTAAAGAAAAATTCAAAATCATTTAATCAGTTTAGGCTACAAATAGCTCTTATGAACGTCATTATGCCATCGGTTCGTAAGTCTACTCTGGGCGGGAGATCTTGTATTGAGAAGAACCGGCAAGAAACTCAACAAGTGTCCAGCTCTTTTCTCCCTTACAGCGTCAAAAATATTGGAAAGTTGAAAAAAAATCCACGAGCAGGATTTGAACCCGCACCCTTCTGACTTACCGGGTCAGGTGCTCTTCCAATTGAGCCATCGTGGTTCCAACCAGCCCGACGAAATTATTCAACACTATTTACTTTTTACTTTGAAAGCCAAAGGCACCCATTCAATGTCAACAACTACCGTCATTAACATCTGATCATAATATTTTTACAAATACTAAAGATCAGTTAAGAAGTAGGCAAGCTATTTATAAAATGTTTATATAATTTTTAACGCAAATTTTGTTGTGAACAAATTACAAAAACACAAATGTTGAGAAATTTCCACGAGCAGGATTTGAACCCGCACCCTTCTGACTTACCGGATCAGGTGCTCTTCCAATTGAGCCATCGTGGTTCCAACCAGCCCGCCGAAATTATTCATCACTATTTAGTCATTATTATGTCAGAAGGGTGCAGGTTCGAATCCTGCTCGTGGAAATTTTTTCAACTTTTGTGTTTTTCTAATATATGAGTGATTAAAGTTAAATCCTTTAACTTTTTGTAATACTGTGTAGAACTCACAATTCATGTTTACTAAATAATTTGAAATTACATATTTAATAACAGAATGTTGTGCGCTAAACAAGTCTTCCAATTAACGAGTACTTAGCAATTACATACCTAATTGTTGTTACTAAGTAACAATACTGTGTTCAGAGTACAGCTTATTTACCACCACTATACAGCAGTAAGCCCAGGAATATGTATATTTTATACGCTAATTTAACGACTTAATGACTACAAGTTACTTAGCTGCTGCAGTACAGGAAACAAAGTATATCTGCTAATTAACTTTACGATTGTTTGTGTAAGTTTATATCAAGTAATTTTTATTGTATAGAGCTTGAATATCCTACTTATAAATGACATAAAAATCTTACTGCACTTCTAAAAAGCTACCTATGACTTTTTGTGTGTTTTTCCACACGTTTGTGTGACTTTCACAGTGAATGCGTGTGTATGAATGTGTATTTCCAGCCATCTTTATTACGAGCTCAACTTCATAAAATTCACTTATAGCCCGCCGGTCACAAATATCCCTAAATGTAACTGAAAGCTAATACTGTGACCGCTAAATGTATTCCAACTGCCACCGTAGCGTATACGTTTTCATGTCATTGACAACATCAAGTGCCCACAATAACACGTAAAGTGTAATAACGGATACACGGTGCCGTTAAACAGCGTATTTACGATCAACTGTCCTCACTGCACTGGGAAGGGGGAGTATCGTGACTGCTGCCTATTAATTCAATTAACCCAATAAATAGTTTGGAGTCAACGGCTTTCGGGTAATAAGCATTACAATAATCGTATATCGTGTGATATACAATATTTTTAAACGCAAAACTGCCGTAGCTCAGCGTAGATAAAGCTAAGTGCATAGGGACACGCGCATGCGAAATGTGTGTAATGAACCGTTTTTCCAAGGAGCATTTTTCTTTACAAAGGGCGTCGTTTGCACGTGGCATTGTGTAAAAGAAAATGTATTTAAACTCGAAAAGGCTTTGTAGCACGAGCAGAAAAAATAGGGTAAATTAAAAGACAAAGATTTAAACTTAAAGCTTGTTTCGTTAATTTTGTGTCTTTTATTGGAGCCTGCAAATATAAATATGGCCCGCCTGATTGACAGCGGCTTCCGCTGTCATTTATTTATTTATATATTTAATGAGTACGGCTAATGCCAATAACACCAATTAACACACAGTACAACAAAAATCTGAGTGGTAGAGCCACGCTGCGTTGCAGCACGAAATGGGCCGGCTCGCCCGGCGTAATACCACCCTCTCACAGAATATCGGCGTGAAACAATCTCACTCGTTGCTGTTGTGTTTCGTCCGGTGAGTGAAAGTACCGGAGTCCATCTCTCACCCCACCCCCTCCTAATTCCTACTCCCTCCTCAAGATCCAACTCCTTCCTCAAGGCCAGCAACCAGCAACGCATCTGCGATTGCTTTGGTTTTGCGGGTGTGTCCATGGGCGGCGGTGATTACTTTCCATCAGGTGACCCGCCTGCTCGTTTGCCTCCTTTTAACACAAAAAAATATATCATGCCTTAAATACTTGCATATCCAGGGTATTACGTATTAAGCACTCGTTGTGACCCTGTAAAGATAAATGCAACCCCAAGCTACAGATCCTACGCATCTAAGCCCTACCGGTTGCCGCCCTGTATTTCACTGAAATTGAGTTCTTTTTCTTTTCTACTCGATCGAACTGTAAATAAAACTCGCACTAATATAGCCTATTGCGAGTTTTATTCAATATTCGACCGAGTTAACGTAATCTGGAATTTGTATGACACCGAAACAATTACAAGTTCGTCACTAGGTGGCGGTGCTTCGGTAATGAACTGTAGCAAACTTAACTATTCCGACGAGCGAAACAAGTGACGAGTCAGTGCAACTTTTATTTTCCACTAGCTGTGCCCCGCGATTGCACCCGCGTTCTATTAGTCATAGCGTGATGTAATAAAGCCTATAGCCTTCCTCAATAAATGGACTATTCAACACAAAAATATTTTTTCAATTCGAACCAGTAGTTCCTGGGATTAGCGCGTTCAACCAAACAAACAAGTAAACTCTTCAGCTTTATAATATTAGTATAGTTACGAGAACAACAGTTTGTACAACATTGATTTCCTTGTGACGGAAAAAGGTGAGATGCAATTTTTCCATACAAATTCTCATCGTCACTCAAATGGAATAAAATAAAAAAAAATAAAGTTTAAAATCTTTATTAAATAATCATTTTACAATATAATAATTTAATACTAAACATACTAATAGACAGAAATAACACCATGATGTGCCTGAACTAGGATTATCCTGTTTTCAGGCAAAAATAGAAATATAAAGTTCTAGCAAAACTATCTTATCTTAGAGCGTTTACGCCGCACACTAGCGCCGCCAATAAAAAAAAAACATATCTAGTAATTAGAGATAGAAAATCAATATATGCTCAACAAACTATTTGAATGAAGTACTTTAGCATTTTTACGTCACCTAATGAACATCTGACATGTTATGGTTTAGTTAAATACGGCGTTATAGTTAAAAGTGGCCGTTTCGTCTTATAGCGGCGCTAGTGTGCGGCGTAAACGCTCTTAAATAGAATACAACTTGCACTAAGCACTCTGGTGACAAACGAGATATATTTGCCATACAGATTATCGAAAGGTGAATAGTACTCGAGTACTAGGCACTCAGATGCATTGACTCGGTTATTCGCGACACAAACGGCTTGTTATCGATTGGCGGCGACGCAATTGGCTGCCCTTTCTTCTTACTGACAGCACAGCAGCGCTTGAACGGATGAGTTCGAAGCGAAAGCGGCACAGAAAATAAGCATTTTGTAGTATGCGTTTATGTCCAACAATAAGGTTTTTCGAAAGATTTAACAACTGGTATATGACATAGTATGCATATGCAGAAATACATACTTGTATAATTTTTATTGTAATGAGACAAAACTTACAAGAATATAGCGTGAATGAACTCTTTATTTGACAGCTGACTCAACATGTTTTATTTAAAACATATTACTGTTGCTCATAATAATTTAAAAGAAGGGGACAATTTATAAATAATCGTTTAGGCAATAATCATCATCATCATCATTTAGAGCCATCTTCATACTGAAGTTTGGAGATCAGTGTACAAAATTTACTGCAAAGATTATTTTTTTTTAAATTTTATGGTAATAATACTTGACAAAAAACTAACACAATTACATTGTGTTGAAATAACTTCCGTGGTTAACGCGCCTGGTCTGCGATTGCTGAGGTTAAAAGCAAATTTCGCAAAGGCCGGTCATCGGATGGGTGACCAGAAATTTACCATCTCGAGCTCTTTCGTGCTTCGGAAGGCACGTAAAGCCGTTGGTCCCGGCTGCGTTAGCAGTCGTTAATAACCACCAAACCACATTGGAGCCGCGTGGTGTTTTATGGCCCGTTTTCCCTATCCATCCATAGGGAAGGCTCGTGCCCCAGCAGTGGGGACATAAAATGAGCTTACGATGAAATAATATCCATGAGTGAGATATTAACCCGCACCTATCGACAATAGGTCCCTATTTTTTTGCATAAAATTTTATGTCAATAATTACGCACAATATTAATTTTGCATAACTTTTTAGGCACAATTTTTTTAAGCATACCTACTATAAGCATAATAATTGTTAAGCATACTATTCTTAAGCCTAAATATGCTTACGCATGATGATATTTAAGCATAAGTTTTATAGGCATAATAATTATACCCCGAATAAATATCTAGTTCCTA
The DNA here is from genome assembly GCA_947562085.1 of Eudonia lacustrata. Taxonomy (NCBI): domain Eukaryota; kingdom Metazoa; phylum Arthropoda; class Insecta; order Lepidoptera; family Crambidae; genus Eudonia; species Eudonia lacustrata. Next base: position 3,564,443 of record OX387317.1, on the reverse strand, counting down.
AAGTGTTAAAAACATTATTACCCAATTATAGGTTAGAAATTTAATACAATCGCGATGCGCAGCGTAGCGATTGTCTTGAATTTTGAAGTTATTTTTTTTTATTAGACAACAGAAAGAGTTTATTTTTGGTAATTTTTGCTTTCTGTTGTCTAATAAAAACAAATAACTATACTAAGTTAAATTAGGACAAAAAAAATTAGTCGAAAAAAAGGGATCCCATCGACAATAGGGTCAGGCTGTTTCCGACGTTTGCAGAAATCGCTAAAAAAACTTTTCAACACCCTTTCTTTTCTATAACTTTTCACAATAAGTATGTATAATATACTACGAGTATAAACACACAAACCTTTTATTTCCTAAACGCAAGCTCAGACATAAACACAAAAAAACCCTAATAATCTCGCAAAAGCTCCCCGTATTAACACCTATTAGTCACCTACACTGGCGGACACGAAAACTCCATAACTATCCTTTATTTAAATTTATTGTTCAGCTCTTTAATAAGCGTATCTGCCCCGGAGAGAGCACTGAACTTTGCGGTCGGAGTTCACACTTCAGCAGAACTAATAATGCGCCACGGTATTGTGAGCTGTTATACGTTTTCTTTTGCAGCCACTTTTTGTGGCGTGCAGTGTAATTCAGTGATTCTTTTGTTTCTTTACAAGAAAACTATTTGTTCACTATTTAATTAAGTGTCTAGTCAATTTTCTTAAAAAAAGTTGATTTTTGAGTACATATAACAAAATAATAGTTTTAGAGGATAATTTATTCCGGTATATTATCAAAAATTAAAAGGTATTTAAAATGAATAACAATTAACATAGGCATATTTTTTTATGACTTGCAGTTTTTTTTTTCCTTTTTATGCTTTGCTTGTTAGCCAACTATGGGTAAAGATATAACAGAAAAAATATACTATTTCTTTAGTAAAATATCCCTGTATTACTAAAAAAAACTATACTCCGAATATGACACTTCACTTTCCCGCCAAGAAGTCCCGTTTTTTGTTTTTAAAAATGCGTATTTAATTAAGAGTAACATCGCGCACGAAAGTACTAGCAAAACAATTGCTAGTCTTAATTGTAATGACCACACACGTCGGGTGTTTAGCTTAACGACTCACGAGAGTTACAGCCATCTCAGTAATACTCTAAGAAATTTGGTAATTCCGGGGAAAATTTCTTTATAGCCCGCCCTATTGGTCACGGCATGCGCCGCTCACAACAGCAGTTGTAAACAACCCGTCCCTTCGCATAAAGCATTGTTACGTACGTAATTCAGCTTGTACAGTCGAGAGCACAATAGATAAGCTGACATGTGTGTAATAAGTTTTTTTTTACAAATATAAACTTTAACTAATTATTCAACGACTGCATAATGAATTGTAAAAACCTACTTACTATAAATGTAAATATTGTCCGTTAATTACGTTAATATTTCTCATTACTTTGTTTGAACTTGTTCTTAATTAATTTTTTAATCATCACCAGTTAATAAATATCCCAAGCCTAGGCTAAGGTTACCTCCCACGTGGACAATCACATGGGGAGATCAGGCCATATCCCACTACACTGGCCCAATGCGAATTAGTGGATATGTTTATGTTGTCTTTAACAATATAATTAACTTAATTTCCTGCAAGTAATATCTAGAAGTGGAGTCTATCCACTACTACGGGTATAGTGATATAGTTATTAAACACATTGTCGGACGCATAAATAATTTTATTATTTTTATTTGACTTGAGTTTATTATTCATAACTTATTTACTATTTTAAAATCACGCTTACATGGTTGAGTTTGCTAATAATAAATTTTACTTACACTGATGGCTATTTTAGAGTTGTAATTTTTTTTTAATATTTTTTAGCTTGCTATCACTTTCCCACGCGCCAGTGCCCATGTCACGCCAGCGACAACTCGTCGTTTGATCGTCAACGCGGCTGCTGCTGCTGCGGCGCGACGCGACGTACGACCGAACTTAATAATGGCGCAAGTTTTTAGGCGCAGCGTGCGATAAATCTGCCCGGCAGTGTACGGCCACCTTTATGGGAGCGACGGCTTGATGAAGCATTTGTTTGATTGTTTTTGTGTCTGCCATATGTTTTGTTTTGTTTTATGGACAAGTGGAATAGCTCCGGTCCGATATCTATATATTAATACGTGAAGCAAAAACTTTGTACCCCTTTTTACGAAAATTGCGCGGACGGAGGAGTATGAAATTTCGCACACTTATAGTTTATATAGAGAAGGAGTACAGAATGTTAATATTTTTTTAAATTATATATAAAAAATACATTAAATCAATAAAACAAACATTACTCACACTACCATGTATTTGGCACACACGCATATGTATTTGACATCACACACGCTTAAATACTCTTTTGAAAAATTTCAAAAATGGAAGAGGAGCGGCCGAAATCTGTCAATGCCAATCCATATTCCTCAGTTATTGTTCTGAGCCAAATTCACATTCTATCTTTTTTAATCTTCATTGCTTAGGATACAATCCGTGCAGCCTTAATAAATTACGGTCGAATTTCGACTACTGGGCGACCAATTATAAATTCCTTGGTCGGGCATTGCGATCAATATTTTTTTGAGAGGTTTTTCCAATTACCACTAGGCATATTCAGCTTCACCGGGTTTCTTTGAGGAGCGAGAAACTTAAAGGATTCAAGCCGTGTGAAACGAAGCACCGTCAGAATTTTTCTAGAGGGAACGGCATCACGCACTAGTGCAGGGATGGGCAAACTTTTTCATTCGCGTGACAATATTTACTAACAAAATCTATGGCGGGCCAGGCTATTGAATTTTATGCTGTATTTTTCAATAAATAAATATTGTTTTGTGAAACTTGAAATATTGATAGGTATGCATTTTCTGAAACACACACGCACTTGAACTTTTGTATGAGGTCGCGGGCCGGACTTCGATCAGTCACGGGGCGGAGATGGCCCGCGAGCCGGAGTTTGCCCATCCCTGAAGTGTCCCACCCCAGATTCTCCGAAGGGTTCGGATCAGATCGGATCACCAAGCTGCATTTAGCAACCCATTAATACTGGCTAAAACTTGATGTAATGTGGGAGGCCTTGCCCAGTAGAAGAACAGTACCTATAACTAATTTTACTTCTATCTTACGACAGCAACCGCCATTTGAAGCATTGGAAGCATTGTTTTTGTATGCTTGCAAGCATAATCATTACCAACACGTACCAGTTTCTACATATAAACATCGCCATTACGTCCCTTCGCCACTAACAAGTGAACGTAACAAACTTCCAAATTCCGAATCCACACTTCTCAAAGTGTTACATTTGTGTCAAAGTAGAAAAATTTCTTTCACTAATTCGCCCTCCTACGCGGCACGTTTTTTCCAAACTTGGAAATGTGTAACTTACAACTATAACTAAGCAACGGGCTCAGCCGTTGTCGAAGTTAGCCTTTATAAGATCCTTCACAAAAGTTTTACGAATGGTGTTGAATAAAAGTAACTAATATAACAAGATTTTTTTATCATCGTTACGCGTCTGTATTCTTCTTTGGACCAGGGTTGTGGCCCGATCTTCTTGTACTTTTGTATATGTGGCAAGGCCTGAGCCCAGACCACGGTTTCCTTTTTTGTTACTAAGTAATTAAACGAGCATATTGATATTTTACTTTTTTTATATTTTTCGGGTAAGCACAGTGCCTTGATCTCACCTGATGTAAAGTGATGATAAGGCCAATAATGGAAGCGCACTTCACCCGGGAACCTCAACTAGTGAGGCACTGGCTATCTTATCTCTAGCTGCCGGAACACAACAATGCTACAAACATTGATGTTATGGCGACATATTTAGACAAGATGGTGGTAGCTAGCCAGGCGGACTAACAAGCCCTACCACCAACCAAACCGAGTACACAAACCATGTACCCCTAGCTGGGAATCGAAACCGGGTTACATATATATGGCCCACCAATATTCGACACCAATAGGTCACCTAAGCTGCTCTCCACAGAAGCCTCAGCACATATACTTCTATGCCTTATAATTTCACTGGATTTAATACCCTTTAAACACTAACTCAGCAATGCAAAACAATGCTGCTTGCTTAACAGTAGAAACAGATACAAAACCAGGTCGCCGTCTTGTCGAATTTTGGACAGAATCTTCATACCGCTTCCTGAGCAGAATCCACCTTATCAACATCAGCAGCTCATTTATGTCACCACTGCTGGCACGAGCCTTCCCTATCGATGGACACCACAGGGCGAACGGGCCATGATATACCTACCACACGGGTCCAGTGCGTTCCACTGCGCCATGCCTTTCCACATTCCTCATTTCAACTCAAAATTACGAGGTTCTTATCTGTGACATCACAAAATGCTTCCCCATCAAAAGCTACTAACAATCATCTGCTGTTACCAGGTGAACACGCAAATTCAAAGTTGCGTCAGGAATAGGAACCAGAGTGGTTGCTCTAGGCAGAATCCTCTGTCCTCTTTTTAGTTTCTTCTTTCCACCTTTCAACTCTTAAATAGCGAAGTTCTGATCTGTTGATATCACAAAAAGAAATAGGTATCAGAGTGGTCGCTCTAGACAGAATCCTCTGTCCTCTTTTCAGCTTCGTCGTTTCCTCATTTCAACTCTAACATGCGAGGTTCTTATCTGTTGGCATCACAAAAAATCTCCCCATCAAAAGCAACTAACGGTCGTCTACTGTGACCGGGTGAACACGCAAATTCAAAGTTGCGTTAGGAATAGGAACCAGAGTGATCGCTCTAGGCAGAATCGTCTGTCCTCTTTTCAGCTTCGTCATTTCCTCTTTTCAACTCTAAATTGCGAGGTTCTTATCTGTTGGCATCACAAAAAGCGTCCCCATCAAAAGCAACTAACGATCGTCTACTGTGACCGGGTGAACACGCAAATTCAAAGTTGTTTAATTTGCGGCGCTAAGAAGTACTCGGCGCGAACGCTTAGTCACGTAATCGCTCTCAAAACTTGTCAGACCGGACCCGGCTGACAGGTGCGTGAGTGGAGGAAACTTTATTTAATTAGTGGAACTGTGTTGCTAACAGTAGTCGTTCTTAGTTTTTTTTTTATTCAGGGCTCAGTACTTTTTTGTGGCAATTGTGTCAATATTTGAGATTTTTGAATGCAATTATCCTGGTTTACTTACCTGTAATAGTTCGTATAAACTTTTCACAAATCCACAGACAAAGTTACGTTTCCATAATTTCGCAACAATTCAAATCACTGGCAAGTCAATTCGCTTCATAAATTATTGACCACTTTCTACATACCACAGCATACTCATCCTGTCTCAATAGCTTACGATTACGACTCTTCCGTCACACGAAGGAGTTCGCTTTTCCCAAGGTCACACATCCATAAACTAGCAACAGCAAAAGTTGCTTAGCATTCGATATTTTTTTTGATGTGTAACATCTTTCCGCTCGCCTTCTATATATACAATTTGTGGGAGTGATTTCGTAGAAAAGGTACGGAAGTAGGGTCGTAACAGTGTGATCCTGTAACTGTTACGTGTTAGTCGGGGAAACCACCAGTGATCGACACTTTAAGCCCAATGTCCGTTATAGGTCGTAATATTTGTGTAAGTGATTTTGTAGAAAGGTGATCGTAACAGTGTAACAGGATAACAGTGTGACTTCTAATGAGTATTGAATGCATTCTCTTTATGATTTGTAAATCTATATTCTATTTTCTATTGTAATATTGATTTCAACCATTTCGTGTGTAATAGACTTTTAAACAATATTTTAAAAAAATATATACGTTATTGTTAATTCTATATTCTAATTACTATTGTAATATTGATTTCAAAAGGTGAGATATCAAGTGTTACACATCATATGCGACTACTGTAAGTCTCGTTAATTTTTTATTATTTTATTTTTTCATTTCTTTCTTTCTTTATTTCAAATCTTACACCAGTATACATTTTAATATTTTTATTATGAACATGGATAGATCCATGCTACGCCATCTAGCTCTAAACAAGTTGGGCTCCCAATAATTTTTAAACTGCGATACGTATCGCATGCTCGCTCGAGCAAAACTTTTTTCTAAACATTTCCTTAAACATTTCCAATTGTCTACTCCAGTCGGCTGGGAAAGTTTCCCGAACGCCCTTGGAGCCTCCGTAATGAGGCACTTTACCCCCTCGATTTGTGTTTTTTCGCCTTTTCCGGCATCCAATTTAATTTTAAATTACTACTTTACAGCTATTTTCAGTTCCACCTTCGCGTATCGCCGGAGTGTCTCGAGGCTTTGATTTAATTAACATGGCCTGCAAATAACTATATTCGTTCACCCTGTTTGCAAAATGTGGAGAAAAGTCAAGCGTAGTTTAAAACTGATGCTGTCATGGCCTGTTTACGTGTCGGTTTTGTGTAAATATTCAAATGCAATTTCAGTATTCTAATCATTTTTATCTACACTAATGTTGTAACATTCTACTTATGTTTCCAATACTTGACTTATAATTACTACTGTTATAGCGCAGACAACAAAACACTCAATTTAAGCAATTTCACATGATGGTATAATATCCACATCGATATCGTAAAATCTCATTATAACATCAATAAAACGCGACCAATTAACCTGGCGAGCCTTAGGTCAAAATCCTCATACAAGTTGTATAAAATTTTGATATTAGGCTGGCTTTTGAAAACAGTTGGGTTATACGTGAAAACTTCGTCGAAACTACTAAACTTACATACACAAAACTCTTTGGTAAGATCTTGTGCCAATTAAATAAAAAAAGAACAGCGCGCGCTCGCTCGCTCCTGATTGGCCCTGCGCGCGCAGCCGCGCTCTCATTGGTTAGATTTTAATGGCGGCAAGTTCACTGTGACAATACACGTACGCGTGAATTTAATGTTTCGCAATGTGTTGTTTTTAAAATACAAATTAAAAGTTAAAAATGGACAGCGACGATGATATTTGTACGCCTCCGGATATTCTAGAATTGGCAACAAAAGTAACTCACAATCTTTTGCCAGAAAAATCTAGAAAATTATATGAAAAAGAATATAATAACTTTTTGGCATGGAAGATCGAAAAGAAAACTACATCATTTTCTGAAAATGTCATTCTTGTGTATCTCAAAGACCTCTCCGACAAATTCAAGCCATCTTCTATGTGGGCTAAATATTCTATGCTCAAGTCCACACTGAGTATCTACAACAATATTGATATCACGAAGTATTCAAAAGTCATAGCGTTCCTGAAACGCAGTTCAGAAGGACACAAGGAAAAAAAGTCCTTGACGTTTACATCAGGTCAAATAAAGATGTTCCTGAAAGATTCACCAGATATTTTGTATCTTTTTGAAAAGGTAAGAGTATTTTAGTTCTGTTATTTAATCTACCTAGTACTTACGTACTACACACGCAAGTTATCTAGACACTCCGTTTAAGCGCTTTGTGTATAAATTAGGTAGTAGGTACCTACACTTTACTACTTCATAAATCATAGTTTTTGCCTTGGCTATGTACCTCAAGCTTATTATATCGTTTATTGTTACAGGTTGCACTAATCTTCGGCATAATGGGGGCATGCCGAAGGCAAGAGCTATACAACATCCAGTTCGATGAAGTCTCTAACATAGACGACAGTACAATCATGGTGAAAGTTTCGAAAACAAAAACGAAAATAGATCGTTCTTTCGTTGTGACGGGCAACTGCTATGCCGTATGTAAAAAATACATGGAACTTCGACCCACCCCCTGTCGAAACCCTGCCTTTTTCTTGAGCTATAGATCGGGGAAGTGCGTCGATCAAAGAACTGGTATTAATAAATTTGGTGCTCTGGGAAAAACTATCGCAAGTTTTTTGAATCTGCCTAACCCAGCGTTGTACACGGGGCATTGCTTCCGGCGCACCTCGGCGACCCTTCTCATAGATAGCGGTGGTGATTTGACCGCACTGAAACGACACGGGGGGTGGAAGTCTTCTACTGTGGCTGAAAGCTACATTGATGAGTCTTTAATGAATAAAATTCAAGTCTCAAATACGATCTTGAACAGTATAGAAAACAAGACGAATGAAGTAATTATAAATATTCCAACTCCGTCTACGAGCTCTACTGCTTGCCCCGCGACCGCTACAGCTGCTGGATCAATAATTAACATTAACTTTCAAAATTGTACCATCCAAAATTTGAACAATTATTATAAATAAACTATTGTCAGCTTTTACTCTTGTTGTTTGACTAATTGCATTAGTGAAGATAAAGTAGTGTATGCAACTGCATATAACACGGGTATTAAAACACTCGTTACTATTATGAAACTCGCTGCGCTCGTTTCATAAACTCACACTCGTGTTTTAATACCATTCATTATATGACAGTTGCATAAACTACTATATTATACAGTAGCTTTTGTGTCAACGCTTTATTGATTTGTACTGATGTAGAATTTCGTTGAATATATTTAAAGCCCAGCTCTGCCCAGCTCAGCTATGCTTTAATCATCATCATCATCATCATCATCATCATCATCAGCTCATTTTATGTCCCCACTGCTGTGGCACGAGCCTTCTCTAAAGATGTATAGGGAGAACGGGCCATAAACCACCACGCGGGCCCAGTGTGGATCGGTGGTTGTTAACGACTACTAATGCAGCCGGGACCAACAGCTTTACGTGCCTTCCGAAACACGGAGGAGCTCGAGATGATAAATTTTTGGTCACCCATCTGATGACCGGCCTTTGCAAAAGTTGCTTAACCTCAGCACTCGGAGACCGGGCGCGTTAACCACTGCGCCATCGGAGCTCCTCAATGGAGTATCAAATTAATGGCGCAAAGTAAAGAAGTAAAATAAATTATCAAGCTATCACTATAGGTGATGGGTAATGGCTTAATCACCATGCTTGCCAAATGCGGGTTGGTGATCACAAACCCTGTGTGGTGCCGGGGATAAAGAATTGCACCACCCCATCTCTTCCCGTGGGTGTCGTAAAAGCCGACTAAGGGACCATTCCAGAGGATGGGCAGCAGCATCTCTCTGAGGTTACCCTCAACCTACTGCGATCGCCAACCCGCCTGCCAAGCGTGGCGATTACGGCAAATACCCCTCATATCCTTGGGGGAGGCCTTTGTCCAGCAGTGGACGTCTTTTGGCTGAGATGATGATGATCACAAACCCAGGGTATGCATCGAAAAATCCGAAACACACTTTGCCCGACCTCGTTATTGAACCCGGGACCTTCGAGTATGTGGCCGGGCGCTTTTCTACTCGGCCACCGAGGCGTCCCCACACTATCCATTTAACTTATAATAAGCTTCCAGCAAATGCAATTGCTATATGTATGTCACCACGCTCAATTTGCACCGAATTCGGGAATTCCGTTCGGCAAACTTTGTCAAAGCGCGGCGCGCCGGCGCCGAACAACTTCCCCAAATTAATGTGGGTCGTGATATCATTACGAGATGAATTATATTTCATGTGTTAATCTAAAGTTTTATCGATGTATTGCGCGCCTACGTACCTACGGGCGAAATACGGAAACTTTGTGTTTCACAGTTCATATCTTATTTACGTTGAGTGTACCACAAACAATTAATGGTTCTACTATCAATGGTTACGTTCTTGTATTGAGTAAAATTTATACCTAACTTCTATAAGTTAGGTATAAATTTAAGACCGGTACTATACCGGTCTGCTAGCTTTCGTTTATTTTTGTTTAAATTCATTGTTATAATGCGCTTCTTGGGTATAATTACTTATTATCATTCAATCACAAACTTATAAAAATTTGCAATTACTTACTGAAAATAACTGACAAAATATAATAAGCCCATGACAAGTAAAAGCGCAGTATGAGTCAGTAGCCACCCTTCCAATCCAATACTATTTATATTTATGCTCACTCAAAGATTAAGATCGAAGAAAAAAAATTAAAAAAGTTAAAATTATTAAACGGTAAGTAGAATCTAAACAAACATAATTGTAAATTAATCGAAAATGATGATAATATTCACATTTCGGAATAGTGGTAAAAAAATCTACGAGCTGGATTCGAACCCACACCCTCTAACATACGAGGTCAGAATACTATCGTAAATTGACCCGGAATGTCAGAATTGAAGCAAAAACTTTGTACCCATTTTTACTTTTAGGATACAATCCGGCAGCCTTAATAAAATTACGGTCGAATTTCGACCACTGGGCGACCACTAGTTGTAATTAATGTTAGCAACAAAATTTATGACTTTGAGTTTAACACACTTCAAGACCACTACATACACAAGATGCGTTTCAAAATTCATACAACAAATCTCAATTCAATAAGCGGCACTGTTCACGAAACGTTCACAGCTACCTGCATTAACTCAGCATGCAGTAAGCTAGTCGCTGCAACGTGTCAAACTAGCCTGCACACCACCGTAATCCAATTTGCCATAGTAAGTTTGAGCAAGTTGCAACAACTTGGTAGACTTAGTGATTTAAATTTACAACTTGGTCCATCTCGGGACGAACACTTGCAATTTTAACGATCGCCCGACAACTTTTAAACAGATTGCGTCGAAGATGTGGGTAATACGGAGTTTGGCGTGATTCCCTCTTCGCACTTTTCCTTCGAAACCTTTTTCCAAGTTTTGAGAACTTTGCCCGACGTCGGGAAGTAGTCTGCGCACCGCGGGGATAAAATTGATGATGTGACATTGTTTTGATTCGTTCTCGTGGGCAGATGGATTTAGAATGGAGATCTTTTGTTCAATATGGCAGGCAATGTCTGTCGTGTCTATTGAAACCGTTTGCTAGCATTATATTTATTTTATTTAGGGGCAAGAATTTAAATTAAGGCTTCAAAACTATTTTAGCTGTAAATTTGCTACTATGCAGGTATGGTGTGTTATGTTATGTGCTATGTTTTCTACTTATTTATAAAATAATTGCACGAAGTTGTTATTTATTATATTTCATCGTCATGTATGAATTTTGAAGATCAATGTCAATGATAATAACTGTGTTAATTAATTAACTAAAAAAATAAGTCGATAAATCGATTCCGTGTGCAAAACAATGTTTAGAAATAGGGGCTTATGTTCACAGCCAATAGGAATAGCGCTTTTGTGTAATCACAAAATTTACAAAGAAAAGAACACAACACTCAGCGGATTTGCTTTCCACGCCATACTTTATTGGGTCATTTGTGGCCATAGTACGTACCCTCCGAATTTACGCAGACATTATCAATTCAGTGAGGCGACGTCGACGCGCGCGCCGCAACGCAAAGTTCCGTGTTTCGCCCCCAAACTTAATTTACAACAATTGCCTCTTATTTAATTACGCTGAATCGAGAAAGTCGCATTGAGCACAACCCTACGCGAATTGATATCTTTTAAATTTTGTAACAGAGAAAGGCATTTAAATTTTGTAGATTCCAGCGGCAAAGCTTTTCGCTGATTCATCTCATCTGATTAAGGAGTCATACTATACTGAAGAACTGAACAGAATAATCATCGTATGACATTGACATAAAGTCAATCACAATTTTTTTCTCTTCTTCTCCTTCATGTGCTATCTCCTATCGGAGGTCGGCTATCATTATAGCCACTTGGGCCCGTGATGTTGCGGCTCGGAAAAGCCTTGAAGTACTCAGACTGTACCACACGGCAAGGTTCTGTAGCCACTTCACTTTTTTACGACCTGGAGCCCGACCACCTAACCGACCGCTTTGACTGCGTGTGTGGTTTATGACGTCATCTTGTCGTTCCGTGCTGCCTATGAAAGCAATATCGAAAGTTATAGCCTTTAGCTTTTGATATTGCTTTCATAGGCGGTGCGAGGTGGCAAAATGACGTCATAATATAAAGGCGTAGTGAAAGCGATCGGTTAGGCGGTCGGGGGGCTGGTCTTCTCTGGCCTTGCATTTTTCACTTCACTTTTTCCAAACTTTTATTTGTCAGCAACAAAATTGGCCAAACTTTATATATACCCATATTTATATTTACAACACCTAAGAATTAAGATGTTAATCACAAGCTCCGACTTTCGCTCCATCTTCGGTGCCGTCACGCAGTTACTTACGCCTACATTATCCTCTAAAAGCCGAACAAGTCCTATTAACGTTTGGTTTATATTAAATCAAAGCATACGTTCCTCCCGCCCTCCAATGAATTATGCAAATCGTATTCGGTGGTTAATATTGTAAACGACACTTTCACCCCCATTCGTACTGGGGGCAGAGTTAAGGAACTGGAAGTACCGTTTTTTTGCTAGCTAAGCCCTCTTTGTTAAAAACATTAACCCTGCTATTAATACTTGCACTAGAGAAATAACCTGTTTTAAAATTGATGATGTCTCTATTTTGTCTTTGGGAACAAAAATGAGATACCATCTCTTTTATACTAAGTGTAAAATTTTTATTAAATAATAATTAAATAAAAAGGTTTTGGTACAGTTGCCTGCAAAATTTAATTGAACTTAAACATCTCTTCAGCCTATTGCCTTCCACAGCTGAACGTAAGCCTCCAACTAACAAACTAAAATAAACATTTTAAAACGACTATTTTTATAGAGTCCTATCTAGCGGTTACCATGGATACGTACAACCCTCATTCGCCTTACCTTCAGATGCTATCTCAGGCATAAATTCTTGACGCCGCCGCCGCGGGCCGGGCGCAGGTGAAAATTATCAAAGGGGAGCGTCAGATTTTAACCAAACATCGGCACAACCTTCTGGGTTGCGTCTGCGAAGCGCCGGTTATACGTATGGTTAGTGTTTTTGTGTGGCTTCTCCGTCTGCTTTATTTCAGTAGGAATCTATGTCGCAATAAAGATCTGGTTGGATGGTAAATTGGTACATGGTAAATGTAAATTGAAAGAAAACATAAAAATGAGTGATTGTCATACTTGACTAGGTAAGCTGTGTATAAATCATGTGATTAAATCTAGATCGAGAAAAATGGGTGATTTATAAGCTTCAATTTGTTTGTGGTCTAATAGTCAAATCCCGAAAGGGACATGTCAGGTCAGGTGACTTCTAGTGTAAAGATTAATGACAATTAAGCCGAAGTTGGAAACGCACTTCACACCACAACTACTAAGGCTATGTTTACTCTTAATAAACTTTTATTCATTGGGTGCGGTTTCAAATCCCGCTTGTGTAATTGTCTCGACACTTGTTTTTCAAAATCTTACCCTTATTAAATTTTCGAATAAAACATTCAAACAAAATACAGACACGATCCGTTGATAAATTATAATATAAAGACGACAATGTCAAACGTCGCCGCAATCAGCGGTTGTATCTCGTTGCCTCGTGTCATAATCAAAACGAAATCCCCGATGGGAACGCAGTAGCTTCCATCATTTCTCCACAAGTCACTTAAGCATCGCTACCCGGCGGCGCAGTGAATCATGCATTATTCATAGGCCACACTCTTAATCCGTACCGCTGTGAGGACCTATAGTCGTTTATAATAAGAGCCTTTTGTTGGTGTTCGGGAACCTCATGGGCTGTTTACGGTGGTTGGGAGTTGCATTGGTTGCATTACATTATTCATAGTCAACAATAGTATGAATAAATAAACTTTCCTACACTCACAGCAATTATCTAGCCCAAGAGAAGCTTCGTTATGAAACTCGTTAAATGGCTACTAGACAACAGATAAACACACTTAAAATACTTAAATACATACTTATTATACATAGAAAACACCCAGACCCGAGACAATTTAGAAAAGCAATAATTTCTAAATTGACCCGACCGGGGATCGAACCCGGGACCTCAGAGATGGCGACACTATGAAAACCGGTGTACAAACCACTCGACCAAGAAGGTCGGCGTAATTTTCTATAGTCATTTTCTATAGAGAAACCAAAGAAGAGAAAGTGATGAAAATGTTATTAGTTTTAATCATCATAGGTATAGGTACTTACATAAAAATGTAGGAAAGTAGTAAATAAAATAGCCTATAAACTGTTCCACTGTTAAGCGAATGCCTCCATCTTTGTAATCAAGTCATCGCTATATTTGATGGGTACTTAGTCAGTAAAGCACCAAGCTTGCAACGCGCAGATCGCAAACCGGAGCTATACATCGATATATCTGAAACGCACATTGCCTGACCTGAGAATTCAACGCCGGACCTTCAGGTATCAAACCGAGTGCTACTCAGCCACCGAGGCGAAATTATGTGGTTTAAAACACGTTGGAGTTGTTTGCATACCCACAAGGCAGTCTACTGTTCTGGCGATGCCTGAGCCTTGTAGAGCCATTGTAGCCCGAAAGATGGAAAATATTGTATCTTCGTCGCTTTAAACTTAACTTATTAACATATTTTTTTAAATGTATGACTGAATTTATGATATTTAAATGTTTTTAAAATACAGTAAAAAAATTAAATGCTATGAAATTAATATGCTACCGGGAAGGCTTCCCGGTAGCATATTATGGTCAATCCTGGCTGGATCGGGTAGACGTTTAATTTTTTCACTGTATTTTATAAATATTTAATTCAGCTTCAGTGCAACAATTAGCACTTAAAAATAAAAAGTAAAATTTATGAAATTTAAAAAACACTGTTGAAAAAATTAAAATATTTTATTTTTAACCGACTTCAAAAAAATGAGGAGAGTATCAGTTCGACTGTATTTTTTTTTAAATGTTTGAGACCACTCAAAGTACACAAGATACCTATCTACTACTACTTACCAGAAGACCTCGCTTTTCCTTAACTTCGTTAGACTTGAATCTGATTTAATAAGTTGAAATTTTTTTTAACATCTTTGTATTCCCCCAAAGCATATGAAGTTTCATTAAAATCGGCTTATTGATTTAAAAAATGGCAATGACAGTTGGATAGATGGCACTCTGCTGCTAAAAAAGCTTCCAAAAAAATTAAAAGCAGTGACTAAACTGAGCGCTTACGTCAGCCTTCCCGATAATATGCGGTCAGTGCAGCCGCCCAGATTGCGGAAGACACAGATTCGATTCCTGGCTGGGTCGGGTAGACGTTTAATTTTTTCACTGTATTTTATAAGTATTTATTTCAGCTTCAGTGCAGCAATTAGCACTTACAAAAAAAAAGTAAGATTTAAAAGCATTAGAACTTTGAAGTGTGTATGGGATATTTAAATGGCTCTAACTGCCGTACTCAGAGACGTCAATTAAGTTTTAATGACAATTAAGTCTCTTGCTGTCACTTTCTTATGTATAGTGCTAAATAGAGAGGGAAATACATTTAATTGTCATTAAAATTAATTGACGTCTCTGAGTATGGCAGTTAAACTATTTAAGCAAGAGTCTAATTAAATTGGAGATCAAAAACGTTCTTCAAGTAAACATTTTCTTTCCTGATCTTCTGTTAACGGGGGCTTTGAATTCCTAAGAAATAACAAGCCCAGCCCCGGCAAACATAATCAGGCACATACAAATTAGGGGCGTACCATTGTGACGTCACACAATCTTCGTCACGGGATGACAAACAGCGAGGAGACGCGAAAAAACAAATCTCGTTGTCAACAAACGAAATGGAAAGACGGTTGCCATTTCTTTTTCTGTCTCTCCGCGCCGTTGTCGTAAACAACGCGGCAACTCATTTGCCTTCGTGATAGGGATTTAAATTATCTCGCGGGCACATCTCGTTGGTTTTTTTTTTGTGAAAAATTATGTATTCATTCACCTATTTGTTTTGTTGCTTTTCTTTTTTTTTTTTTTTTGGTTGAAATGTCATTCACAATGGTGTTTTCCCTACGATTACAAGATACGAGACAAGATACTTTAAAGTCGAGTAATTACATTAAATAGTTGGTCGCCCAGTGGTCGAAATTCGACCGTAAGGCTTCACGGATTGTATCCTAAGCAATGAAAAATGAAAAAAGATAGAATGTGAGTCTGGATTGGCATTGACAGATTTCGGCCGCTCCTCTTCCATTTTTGAATTTTTTGAAAAGAGTATATACCTATGCATGTGTGTCAAATACATGGTAGTGTGTGTAATGTTTGTTTTATTGATTTAAAGTATTTTTATGCATAATTATAAAAAAAAGACATTCGGATAACCTTCTCTATATAAACTATAAGTGTGCAAAATTTCATACTCCTCCGGCCGCGCAATTTTCGTAAAAATGTACCCCAAAGTTTATGTTACACGTATTAATATCATCATAATCAGCCCACATCAGTCCACTGCTGGACATAGGCCTCTCCCGTATTAATATAATAAATTACATTAATATTGTGTGTAAACTTTTGTAAAATTAGAGGAATTGAAATTGAAAACTAAAAACAAACATTTTTAAAGCTACAATTTGTCTGTGTTAAATAAATTGCACAGGCCCGACATAATGAAACGAAGAAAGCAAGTTAAAATATTGAATGTGCCTAGACTGAGCAAGTTGAAATATTGAATGTGCCTAGACTGGATAAAAACGGGAAGCTTTATCACCTCATTTAAAGCTTTAATTGAGTTTTAATGGCACTCATAATCCCGCCGACAATCAAAATCCGCATATTGCAACATCGAGAGGGGAAATAAGTTTCCCGCGCTCCCATATATACTTACCTACCTGCGGTTTCGCCGCGAGCGAACGGTTATTTCGGCCATTGTCGGTTACCCCCGGATATTTTCGGATATTCGGAGGGTGTATTTAAATTTTGTGGAATTGGGCCGCGGGCGACGTTGCAGCCGCAACGCCGGCGAAGTCGCGATACGTACGCAGTATCGCAGTATCTCTGCTCTGTGACAACAATGGTTGACGAATGAATGCAGTGATATGCTTTCAAAATTTATAACAGGATTTTTTAAAGGACCATAGTGAATATAATATAATTCCGGATCTTTGTAGGGACCGTGGTTAATGAATTTCATATAATAGTTTAAAATTATGGCCTTCATCGTTTTTAATATAATTTAGTTCATTGTCATTATATAATTTCTTCGACTTACGAACGACGAATGTAACTTAAAAAATAAATACAGCTCTTTTTTTCTCATCTCGGCTGTTTGTAAACCAAACAATAGTAAACATTTAAAGCACATAAAATTATACGCTTTTGAATTTACGCGTTTCATGTTTATTGTATAGGTCAGTCCGAGACTAAGGCAGGTGCGGTGCGACACAGCCGAAACGTCGAGAAGAGTAAGCTTAAGATGCTTTTACTTAAGCAGTTTGCGGTAAAGCTTAAGAATTTTTAAGCAGTTTACGTAAAACACTTGTAAACATTTTAATTTAGAACTTGTTAAAATACATTGGTACCTACTTACTGCACAAACATGATGCGCGGCTCGCGATGCGCGGGCGACCATGCAGAAAATTAAGCGAGCCTAATGAAACGTGGTGAGCGCTCGGCGCCTCCGATGTGTTAAGCGGGATTCCTTCGAACTCGGAAAGAATTAGGCTGTGCTCAATGACACGCTCACAAACGGGCCTGGGGAATCGGTAACGTCGTCAAATTAGTTATCCTAATCCAATGACACCAATATTATATTGGCATAATTTAAGAAGATTTTTTTATAGCTCAGTCTGGTGAAACAACTTATCATTAAAAATATGGCAGTTTTTTGTCACATTTAACATAAGTTTTCATCAAGGCGACGCACCGCTAAACAGCTGAAACAGCAGGAGCTCGATGACGTAGTGAGGAGCTCGATGGCGCAGTGGTGAAGGCCGGTCATCGGATGGGTGACCAAACATTTATCATCTCGAGCTCCTTCGTGCTTCGGAAGGCACGTAAAGCCGTTGGTCCCGGCTGCATTAGCAGTCGTTAACAACCACCAACCCGCACTGGGCCCGCGTGGTGGTTTATGGCCCATTCTCCCTATCCATCCATAGGGAAGGCTCGTGTTCCAGCAGTGGGGACATAAAATGAGCTGATGATGATGATGATGACCGCTAAACAATTAATCTAATACGGAGCATTTGCGCCCCGTACCATAAGAAAAACTGTTTTTTTTCCTTCAAATTAAAACTACAAATTTAAAAAAAATGAACTAGCGTATTGAAGTGTGTGTTAAGACTAATCTACTAAGAAAAATTAGATGCTTAATTCGGTCTGGTTTGCCTGTAAAATGCAAATCTATGTTTTAAAAGAGGTTACTTTGATATTTTTTTCTCTGTTATAAAAGTTGACAAATCGTGTTTCTGCAACTAGCAAAATGAAGTCAATTAAATGAAAAATCATGTCATCAAATATCACTTTCATATGTTTTATAATTGTTGGAAAAAATCAAGATCCCGCCACGTAAATTTCCAATGCGTCGCCTTAAGAATCTAGTCTTATGTCAGATTAGAATATTCCACATCTTCCGTGATTTCGTGGTATCTATGGATTTCACGAAATCCCTGGTATCCACATTTCTCTGTGTGACATATACCTGTACATTTTACTAAGAAATGGATCGGGTTCAAATCCCGCTGTTGGTAATTTTTTCAACACTTCTGTTATTGATACACGAAGTTTGAACATTTTAGTTTCATAAACAGAAGGAAACTAGAAAGTTGTAAGTATTTTGAAGCCGGCATTATGCAACCCTTAGAGTTAGCACTGATTAATGTTGAGCACACATCTTGAATAATAAGCGACGTAGCGGTATGACAATACCGCTCGCTGTGGAAATTCGAATCTGCCAAACGGCAATTAAGATCTTTATTAAATTAGGTAAAGAATAGATCTACTAAAACTACCTGTAAGGACGTGTAGGGAGAGCCCTACAGTACTAATATATATCTTCCGTGTTACTTCGAAAAATTGGGCTCTACTCAATGTCACGGCCGCTAACGGGATTAGGGAATCAGTAACGCCATCGAAATAGCTATCAACAGTGGCGTAAAGTGACATTGGTTTCATACTTTATTATGTAATTGTGAAAATAATGCTACATAATTCAATTGATGCTCAATTTTAATTTTTTTTTCAGTTAAGTTCTTCAGTTATACCTTATTAGTTAAAGCAAGCTTCAAACCAATTTTTAATTAAGTCATCGCTGGTAAATGTGTCTTTACAAATTGTGCTTTAGAATGTGTTACATAATTGGTTATTCTTAGTAAATAAATTATCATAATAAAATAGATAAATAAGATATTAAATAGTCATCAATTATATTATGCAAGGTCATAAAAGATAAGCACGTTTCGTCCCAAACGTCGAACGTACCTTATCGTTTGTTAGACGACCAGCTACAACCTCATCGTGAAAAATTGGCTGTATCCATTGTGGAGACGAATTTGTTACTTTCAGACTATATTCATGTAGGCCTGTTCCACACTGAAGATATACTCTTTTTACAATTTTTTGAATAATCGATCTTATTAAGGTATGTTTGTAGTTTAAAAACCCGGTCGGTCGAAGTGCAACTGCCCTCTCCCAGTTCAACCTCAGCAGGCCCCACAAAAATGAGATACCAGGCGATTGGGAAATAGATCGATTTAATTTTACAAACCACAGTCCATCGGTTATCTGTTAAATTAGTAATGCTGTAAACAAGAATAAAGACAAGAAACGCTTCGGAAATGAAATTTCTGAATAATACAATATTTTTAAGAGTTTTGTAAAATCATCTAGCTTTCCCTCATTTTGTACTCACACACACATAATAAATTTAATGAATCATGTTTTAAGCTCGCCTGGCCAGCTACTACCATCATCTTATTTAATTCTTTCATCATAACAACAATGTATCTATATATTAATACGTGAAGCAAAAACTTTATACCCCTTTTTTACGAAAACTGCGCGGATGAAGGAGTATGAAATTTCGCTCACTTAAAGTTTATATAGAGATGGTTATACGAATGTTAATATTTTTTTTTAATTATGCATAAAAATACATTAAATCAATAAAACAAACATAACACACACTACCATGTATTTAACACACACGCATATATACTCTTTTCAAAAATTTCAAAATGGAGCTGAGGAGCGGCCGAATTCTGTCAATGCCAATCCAAACTCACATTCTATTTTTTTGTTGCTTAAGATACAATCCATGCAGCCTTAATAAAATTACGGTTGAATTTCGACCACTGGGCGACCACTAGTTTAGCATAGTGAGCTCTCTAAGCCAGTTCCTCAGTTAAAATCCCGAACACCTTTACCATCAGGTAAGATGAAAATGCTTCCTCGTTGTTTGATAAGCTTAAAAATATAGTGAATGTGACAGCGCCCTTACCGCATCTTCGCCACCGTTTACCCGATGACGCTTTATCGACTTCGCCCAGTGGCACACAAAGATTTATCCGGGATCCTCACTCTGTTTGCTTAAACGTAAATCTAACATAAAATGTGACGGGAAATTTACGGGTGTCGTAAAGTTTATCATCGCAGCGTGAGAGGGGCTAGCCACCTGGTAACTACCACGATGGCGGAGTGGGATGGATACTATCGTCGAGTTTTAAAATTCAGGATTTATAGCGTTCAAGCGAAGAGCCTGCAGTCGTTCGACGTTATTACGGTACACCTTACATATTTATTTGGTGAAATGGCTTTGGAGAGGTTTTACAGGGTTATTTTAAGCGTGATGGAAAGCGGTCGCCGTTTTACCAACAACATGGATTCAATTCGCGCTGTAACAACCTGAAGCCTTAGCTAATATACGTACTTTTAACTGTAGCTAGACTGCTTAACTGAGTCCTCGCCTGCGGTATGTACGCTGGGCGGGAGGTACGTAGGGCCTCTGCCACGAGTACGAGCGTTTTGCGACGCGGCGAACGGATTTCTAGTTCATTGCGTTATTTGTGACTATGTGAAAACGACAAACCTAATGGGAGGGACTAATGGAAACTACTAATGATATTTAAAAAACAGGAAAGATATTGGGTTTAAAACTATATAATAAATCACAATTTTACATTACAACACAACGATGCCATGACAATCACCAAACAGACAGCAGCCAAAAAACATAAATGTCAATATTCAAAAAATATATAAAAATAAGAATAAAAAAGGTATTAAAAAAGATTTCGAAAGAGTCTGCAACATTCCGGGCCCTTGTGCACAAAAGCACAAAACAGTAGACAAAGGCTACCCAGGATGCTGAGACCCTTAGCTCCTAAACTATTTTTACTAGTTTTCTGGAGGGTCGACGCATTAACCCTCCTGCCGTCGCTACGTCTACCACCCTCACAACGCCATCCTTGCCGGGATATAGGGCAGCAACGCGTCCTCGCGGCCAAGTACCCCTAGGCAGGTTCTCATCAACGATGAGGACCACATCCCCGATGTCGACATTGCGTTCTTTTTTGCAGTTGGAACGCGGCAACATAGTAGGTAACACCTCCCGGACCCATCGTCTCCAAAAATGATCACTGAGTCGGAGCGCTCGTTTCCAATGTGCCCTTCGCACCAGGTCTCCATCGTCCAAAACCGTGGGGAGGCACTGGTTGGATGAGCATCCGATCAGGAAGTGGAAAGGTGTTAGAGATTCTTCGTCGTCACTCTCTACGGATACGTGACTGAGAGGCCTTGAGTTGACGATCGCCTCGGCTTCAAGGAGGAAGGTAATTAATGTTTCTTCTTTAGGAGCACGCTCTCTCAGGGTAGCACTCAATGCCACTTTAATACTGCGAACGAGCCTCTCCCAGCAACCTCCAAAAAATGGTGCTGCAGCTGGGATGAAACTCCACTTTATTCTTTTGTTAGCGGCAAAATCCTTCACTTCTTGTTGGTAAAATTCTTTTAATAAGCGGTTGGCTCCGACAAAACAAGTGCCATTGTCTGAATAAATTGTTTCAGGAGTGCCTCTTCTGGCGATAAAACGTCGCAGGCTCGTGATGGCGGAATCAGCTGAGAGTGTGTGCACAAGTTCTAAGTGCACAGCCCTGGAAGTCATACACGTATAGAGGGCTACCCAACGCTTTTCGTGTCTTCGTCCAATTGTGATGTTTAGCGGCCCAAAATAATCGACTCCAGTATACGTGAAAGGGCGTTTATGATGGGCAAGTCGCTGTGGAGGTAAATCACCGGTCATCGGATTCAATGGTTTGGCTTTACGGATTCGACATTGTTGACAGTCTTTGGCCACGCTGCGTACAGTATTTCGCAAACGTAGAATCCAGAACTTCTGTCTGATCTCGTTAATTACCATTTCATTATTGGCGTGTCCTGCTTTGCGATGGTAAAAATTCACTAAAACTCGGACGATTGGGTGACGACCGTCTAAAAGGATCGGGAATTTGACATCTGCGGTGACGTTTTGGACAACTCTTATTCTGCCATCTAAGCGCAATAAGCCGTCGGTATCCATCGTTGGCGATAGTTTGAGGAGACAACTTGATTTGGGGATGGGCGTCGAGTTCCTGATGCAGTGGATCTCTTCCTGAAAACATTCTTCTTGGACGCGTTGCAGCACCTGCCTCTCAGCGGCGTTAATCAGTTCCACGGACAAAGGTAGAGGAGTGATGGACGTAGAAGAGGCCGCAAGTTGGTGATCTGTAACAGCGATATCCGAGTTAATGCCACGAACGCGAGTCAAAACCGATCGAAATTTAAATACTACTTGCAAAACACGGGCGGTTGCTCTAAGTAAACGCAACCAATCGTTGAAACGATTAAAATTCGCGGTGACAACCAGGTAGACTGGTACGGTTTGAAAAGACTGCTTGCGCTCTTCTGAAACCGTAGCCATACCAGCTGGCTCTACGGGCCAATTCTCTGGAGAATCAAGAAGGAAAGGAGGCCCTGTAAACCAACGGTGGTTCGAAACTAAATGAAGCGGTTTCGTGCGAGTAGCGTCATCGGCTACGTTCAAAACAGTTGGGACCCATCTCCAATCTTTGACGCTCGAGTTTTCGGTAATCTCGCCGATGCGATGGGCCACAAAGGGCTTGAACGTTCGCGCGTCGCTTCTAAGCCAGCCCAAGACGGTTCTTGAATCCGTCCACAAGTAGGTACGAACTGGTTTTTTCCTATGGTACTCCTTGATGGTTACAGCAAGGCGAGAGGCAATCAAAGCAGCTTGCAACTCTAAACGCGGGATAGAGGTCGGTTTTAAAGGCGACACTCTCGCTTTACTGGTAATAAGAGCGAGCTTGCTGGTGCCGTCAGGGTACACAAACCGCCAATAAGCCACACAAGCATAAGCAAGCTCGCTTGCGTCCGCAAAAATATATAGCTCTCTATGTAGAGGTTCGCCCATTTGTTTGGCATACCATCTGGGAATCTTAATGGTGGACACATCTGAGAGTTCTTTAAACCATTCGGTCCATTTAGAAACTTCAGTGGGTGAGAAAGGTGTGTCCCAATCAATTTTAGATCTCCAAATCTCTTGGAGTAAGATGCGACCCTTAACAACTATCGGCCCTAAAATACCTAACGGATCGTAAACCTTCATAAGATGGGAAAGAACTTTACGTTTATTGAGATTTCCCATGAAAGCGGTATTCTCTAGCCCCGTTCTAAAACCCAGTGAGTCTGATGAAGGATCCCAGGAGACACCTAAAACTCTGATGTTTGATGAGGCGTTGCCTAATTGGACTTCCATGGAGGGCGCAGAGCGCAACTTTTCTGGTATCAAACGTAGTGCATCACTGTCATTTGTTATCCAACCACGCATTTCAAAGCAACCAGCAGCATGAACATGCACTATGTCTGACGCCAGTTGAGCAGCATTTTCAACATTGTCTATGCTACCTAAATAGTCATCCATATAGTGATCTCGAATGATCGCTTCGGCTGCTTCCGGATAGGAACTTCGATAGTATTCGGCATTTCTATTTTTAATGTATAGAGCTGTGAACGGACTGGATGACGCACCAAAAATTACAGAAGTCATTCTATACTCTGTTATGGGTTCGGTAGCTTTTGATTTAATGTCACGCCACAGGAAACGTAAGGCATCTCTATTTTGTTCCTGAATGCGTATTTGGGGGAACATCTCTTTGATATCCGCTGACATGGCAATACGACCCTCCCTAAACCTAAAAAGGATGCCTAATAGGTTTTCCAATAGGTCGGGACCCGGAAAAAGCAAAGTGTTCAACGATACACCTTGGTTCCTTGCTGCCGCGTCATGGACAACGCGAAGCTTTTTTTTTTGGGGGTGGTATACTCCAAAATGTGGTAAATACAGCCTAATTTGGGCTGTACTAGAAAAGCACTCAGAAGCGTATGCAGTACTACCAGATGGCTTTGCACAGCCATAATATGTGTCTGGCCTACATTTCTCTGCGTACCCCTTTTCTATCATATTATCTATGAATTTTTTATAGGCGTCGGCAAACACAGGATTGTTAGCCATTTGTCTCTCAACGCTATAAAAGCGCGATAAAGCTTGTGGATAACTGTCAGGAACTACCACAATGTCATCGCGCCATGTAAGTCCTACCTCATACCTCCCAGATGGAAGTCGTTTAGTGGTGTAGTCTAAAATTTCAATAGCGCGTAAATCTTGTTTGCTATGTAATGTAGTGCGTATACAAATGCCTAGAGAGTCGAGTTTGTACTGTTCTTTCACTAGAAACTCTAAATTTTCGTCATCAGAAGATTCACTTGCACCTACTAACTTACAATGGTTGACGAAATCGGTGGGTCTTGTCTTGCTTGACACCTCTCCGTATAAAGTCCAACCTAATGACGTGTAACAGGCTACGGGTTCGTTATTCTTACCACTGCGGACAGCTCGAGTTATAGAAAGATGCCAGTGTTGAGCACCAATGAGCACAGTGGGTGTGGCGCTAGTGTGAGTTAAAACATCGCTAAGCTCGGATAAGTGACTATAAGAAGTCAATTTTTCCTTAGAAATCGTCTGCGTGTGCAAGTTAAGTGACTGCATTGCCCTAGCACGCTGGACGGGATAGATGTCAGTTGAATGTTTACCTTGAATATGAAAATTTACAAGCGTAACTTTGGTTTGCTTTTGTAGGCCGCCAACACCTTCAACTATAATGTCTCTTTCAGGCCCTGATAACCCTAAGCGAATAGCCACACCTAGGTCGATTATCGTTACAGAACTACCATCATCAAGCAATGCGTAAGTATCGTACGAACCAGCGGGACCGTAAACAATGATTGGTACCACCTTTAGTAGCGTCCGGAAACCGACGGACAGGTCGGAGACTGTAGCTTCACGTTGAAGTCCAGTGTTGGAGACGACTACCTTTTCTTCAATCTGGGCAGCGGCAGCAGACGACGTGGGAAGAACGTCATTATGTGACGCAGCAGCAGCACACACTGTATTGTTTAAACAATATGTATTAGGTGTCTGTGTCGACGTTAACGTCATGTCCTGCCTACCGTGCAGAAGAGGATGATGACGTACCGAGCAGCCGTTGATGCCACAAGGATTAACTCTGCACGATCTCCATTGGTGTGAGGTTCGACGTAAACATTTATAACAAATTTTATTTTCACGCAACCAGCGCCATCTATCGTCGACGGAAAAAGTTTTAAAATCTTTACAAGACTTTATCTCGTGATCCTTATTGCAATACGCGCACTCTAATTTTGGTATATGATGAAGTAACGTTCAAAGAGTGCACATTTTCACGTCTTAAATGTTTATAAGGAGTGTGTTGTGCAAGTGGAGCGATTTGTAAATTCTGCGTGATATGTGAGAGCTCCGTAGACAACCCAAACTTGACGTGACGCTCATGTTCGCGGGTAAGAAAATTAGACAAGGCTTCCAGTTTAGAGCATGGAAAGCGCAAAAAATCAAAATCAGACGCATAGTCTGTCCATCTTTGTCTAGTGTTGGAATTTAGCTTTCCTAATATGCTATAAAACATTGTGGGTGAGTGCACATACTCACTTTGATTTAACAACTTCATAGTAGCAAGACTGTTGCGTACCTTGTTTGCTATGGTACTTAGCTCTTTGAGCTCATTGCTCAGACGTGGCAGCGACCGCAGCTCCTGAACCTCGGCGAGGACGATCATCTCAGGGCACGCAAAGCTTCGCTCGAGGGCGCGCATGATCTCCTCGGGATCCTCCGCAGAGATTAGGAGCGACGCCACGGCCTCCCGTGCGTGTCCTCGAAGCGCGTGTTGTAAACGCGCTACGTTCTCTACAGGAGAAAAAACAGGTTTAGTACTGTCAAATAACTTTTTAAACTGGAGCCATTGTGAGGTGCTGCCAGAATAGGTGAAGAGCTCAATCTTTGGTTTGTCTATTCTCGGTTGTTTGCTTTGGGTAGCCAGTGCTTTAGCCGCCGCTGCGGTATCGGCGATGACCTGCAAAAGTAACGGAGAAGAAAATTCTTTGTTGTTGTTTTGGCCATGTTGGCTCTCAAAGCCCACGGGAGGAGGTAATGGCGCTGTCACAAAACCGGGCGTATGAGAAATAATAATTGGTTTGTCAGGATACGAGAGGTGTGGTGCAAAAATTGGAGCAACGGCCTGAGGGGGCAGAGGCGGGATCGCCGACTGACCAGGCTTAAACACCTCATAAGAAGGGAATGTCGCTGAAATTAAACCTGCAGCGGCCGATTGACCAGGCTGCAAGACCTCGGATTCATTAACCGCTGTGCGCGTAAAATTGAGATTAGAAATATTTTGATTTTGTACCCACTGTTGTGTCCTGTTTACACGCGCAGAGCTACGTCTACTACGTCGGCTACCTTCATCCTCCATGTCTGCTTCGATCTGAGTGATCTCAGCGAGGAACTCGGCCCTCTCGACCTCCGCGCGTTGTTGAGCTAAACGACGTTCTTCTTCCTCGTTCTGCTCAAGTTGTAGAACGCGGCGGCGACGTTCTTCCGCTTCGGTCTGCTCAAGTTGTAGAGCGCGGCGGCGACGTTCTTCCGCTTCGGTCTGCTCAAGTTGTAGAGCGCGGCGGCGACGTTCTTCCGCTTGTGATTCAGCGGCCTCGTACTGGCGGCGCTTGTATGCGGCCTCCGCTGCAGCTTTACGGGCTTTTACAGTAGATGAAGTACGCCTCGTACACGAAGAGTGCGTACCACCCTGGGTGCTGCCGGCGTGGTCATCACCTTCGCCTGCATATACTCCGGGTGTGTCTAATGGCGGCACTACATGAACGTCGGATGAATCTACATGAGGAACGGTGGAGGTGCGAATAATTTCTAACGACATAGTTTTGGATTTGCTACGCGTGATCATGTGAAATGATTATGAAACTACAAACCAGAAATATTTTACAAAATATAAAACGAAAAAATACGGACCATTGAAAGGTGCTGAGAAAATAATTTACGGGAGAAGGACCAAATGAAAACGACAAACCTAATGGAAGGGACTAATGGAAACTACTAATGATATTTAAAAAACAGGAAAGATATTGGGTTTAAAACTATATAATAAATCACAATTTTACATTACAACACAACGATGCCATGATACCAAACAGACAGCAGCCAAAAAACATAAATGTCAATATTCAAAAAATATATAAAAATAAGAATAAAAAAGGTATTAAAAAAGATTTCGAAAGAGTCTGCAACACTATGACTGCCGTTGTATAGCGCGCAATGAACTGTAAATCCGTTCATCGCGTCGCAGTTCGCTCGTGTTCGTGACAGAGGCCTTACATACTTCCCGCCCCGCGTACCTACCGCCGGCGAGGACTCAGTTAGGCGGTCTTGCTATAGATCTTACCTTTCAATCAAGACTTACCACATAATTTTAGATCTGCACATTTTTTGTATAATATGCTTCTGTTAAATTCTTACACCGTTAACTTCTTTTACATGTTGAAATAATGGTTAACTGTGTAATTCAAATCTCACACTGCACCTCTTCTGTACCTAAGATTTATACCATCGAACAAAAGGTGAAGTTCTGAATGTTGAAGCTCGGAAAAAAAATATATGTAAAGTGGTTTTATGTACTGTAACTACTCAATTACCTATGTGATTGAGTTTCTCTAACTTAGTTTTATTACAACCGATTTATCATAGCATTATTTAAGAATATTTTTAACAAAGAAACTACAATCCATTATTTTATTAACAATTTAATTAACTTTTTGCATTTACAAAAATCAATTACAATCTACAGCTAAACAAACATTTTACGTATAGATATATAACCTCGTCGGAAGCGCGTCAGTTAGGATTTTCAGCTTTGCCCATCAATGCAGTGTACGATTGACTGAGCACGCCGCGCGTGGTGCGATGCAAGTGTCAAAACAAATTAGCATGCAGATAACGAGCGTCTAAGTATAGAACTCAAACGCATGTAAAATCAGGTGTGATAAATATAGAAATTTATTGGATTTGGGACTTAATTTTGCCGAGACTTTTAACTGGACACTGACATTATTCTCTTTATAGTCCAAAAAACAAAATGATGTCACTAAGACACGATTTCAGGCATTTTAAAATAGCGAAATCGAGGCTCTTTCTGATGTCTAAAAGCACAAAACTACTATTTTCATGGAAATATTGATACACTCATCTATTGTAATAAATAAAATAATTTAATGAGTTGTATGGTACATATGTAATTACTTTAACTAGTGGTCGCGCAGTGGTCGAAATTCGACCGTAATTTTATTAAGACTGCACGGATTGTATCCTAAGAAATGAAAAATTAAAAAGATAAAATGTGAGTTTGGATTGACATTGACAGATTTCGGCAGCTCCTCTTCCATTTTTGAAATTTTTGAAAAGAGTGTAATAATGCGTGTGCGAAACATTCGGATAACCTTCTCTATAGTATAAACTATAAGTGTGCGAAATTTCATACTCCTCTGTCCGCGCAATTTTCGTAAAAAGGAGTACAAAGTTTTTGCTTCACGTATTAACTCTTTGGGGCATGGTGGTTGATTTTTCGACCACATATTTCATTTAGTTTTTAATCTTATCTCAATCACATAAAGTTCAAAATGTGGTGGGTATATACATCCCTCTGATCCTGAAAGAGATAATATATAGATATAAATGTAGACATTTTCTTAACATAATTTAATAAAGACCTTAATTATCGTTAAATACGCATGGTAGATACATTTTCCCACAGCGGCACGACACAACGTCGCTTATTATTCAAGATGTGTGCTCGACATTAATCAGTGCGCGACAATTAATATTTACAACAATGGTTTGCATAGCGCCCGCCGCGCCGTCTCCCAAACAGGCGTAACTACAATTTCAAACAACGCGTATTAAAGTTTTACTCTTCTTATATGCTAAATGCAAAATATAGTTAAACACTGTTTATTGTAGTTTTTTTTTATAATGCATGTATCAAATTAAAAATAATATTTCAATGTTTTTGTATTTGTTTCTTTTGAAATGGTTACATAAATAGATTAAGGGTGCGCCGTCCGTAAGTGACAAGTGTCATATGTTTTATTTGAAATGTCGTCGTCCATATTTATTTGATGCCGCGCGGCCATACTAATTTTGTATGGGGAATTTAAGGTGCTTAATAAAAAAATATTATTTTAATAACCACTTGATGAATCAAAAGCAATTTGTAGTTTATCCGTTGATGATTGTTTAGACAAAATCAGAGGTACAATAATTTAGATAAACTATAAGAAATCTACTAAACGCCGCCACTCGTTTTCATGATCTTTGCCCAACTTTAAATGATATTGTAGAAAAAACTATAGCGTGTTATGAATTTATGGTTCTGACAAATTGTAAACACGTTCCCTATGATACTAAATATATATCTTGTTCATTTAATACGATAGTATTTTCAATTATATTTACTTAACCGTAACTGCATTTTTGTAATTTTTTGGTCAGCCCACCCTTAAGTAAAGTAAAGTAAGGAGGTATTGCTATAGTGTTTTTAATATTAAATAATGTTAAATGGTTAACGCAAAATTCTTAGTATAAGTAGGTACTACTCGTATAGGCATCATATCAAATTATATATTTTAAAGCCAGCCCGTTGCGCCGCCGGCCGACCGCCGCGCCGGCCGAAACGTCGAGTAAGTAATTAAAAAGGTATGTCAAGGATTCCTACTAAGAAGTTCGCTGTTAACAACGTCAAACATTTTATTTCTAGGTGACAGGAATGCGAAAATTACACTGAGCATTTAATAAAAATGGGTATTAATTATTCACTGTGCTCTTTCAGCCAGTGATGATTAGGTACCATAGCGACCAATGAAATAACAAAACTTTCGTTTCTTTCAACTTTAACGGTAAAACAACCAAGCTTATTTACGCATGGCATCCTCAAATCATATTTATTTCCAAAGGTAGCTGGTACAGAGATGTTTCTGTGTGACTTTACATCAACGATATCTTGTTTGGCAAACACAACGTCATTTCGTAAACACAGCGTCGTTCCGTATCAAGTCGGGCGGAGTGCCCGCTATCGTACCAGGACCGTCAGTCAGCGGCTTAGCCCTCATCCGGCTGAATCAAGCGCTCCATTGGCTCCCGATCCAGGCTCTAATTGAATTTTAAAAGCGTTTTTGACAGTGCGCTTTAGCCGCTCGGCCGGTGAGCCGAAATGCCGACGATATTACGGTGTCAAAGATGTGTAATGAAATTTTTTATTGGGTATTAAAAATGGTTTTATTAATTTTGTTTTTGTTCTTTGAAAAGAGATTAAACGAAACTAAGCATTTTTTGCCATTGTGCTCCTACATAACTATAATGTTATAAATATAATTTATGATTATTTACATATAATTTTACGCAAATATTGTTGCGAACAAAAAAAATATTACCACGATACCACGATAGCATAGTTGGAAGTGCACCTGACCCGGCATGTCATGTGGGGTGCGGGTTCGATTATCGCTCGTGGAATTTTTTCTACACTGTTTTTTTAAAATTATAATGTTATACTTTATCACCATTTATACATATATTTACTATCTAGAAATGATTAAAGAAGTTCTACCATCAACCAAATTAAAAACAATAACATTTACCCGGCTGGAAATCGAACCTGGGACCTTTCGGTCTGTGACCAGTGTCCTTACCAATAAGCAATACAGTTTCAAATATATAACGCTCATCTAATCATGTTTCGAATAATCATTCGACTTTGCATATGAGTTCCATTTTCTTACACATCCACTAAGTAGATCCCCGCATTCACACCATTAATTATTCAAATCACGGAACATTAACACTTACCTAATTATAATAGGACACCAACATCTAATCAGTTAGTATAGTGTAATGGAAATTCTCAGTCAGCATTACCACTCGCCGCACGTCGCCGACAATACGCCGTTACTTAAGCGTACGCACATTGATTATGTGACTAATTATTAATTGGCACACCACACCTGTAATGCGGTTAAATGAAGCTACGTGAGCCAATGTTTGCTACAACGCGTTCCTACGATAAGTCTGTAGTTACCAAAGAGTACGCATCACCAAGGAGTAACTGCCGCACTCATAGACGTCTATATGCAGCACTGATTAATTCCATGAACGTGTGTCTAACTGCCGCACTCATAGACGTCAATTATCATTAATGATTACTTAGCATCTAAAATTGTCTAATGTAAAATAGTCTGTAACAGTGACGTTATATGCACTTCGACTGAACAATTGTAGGCAATTAGACGCACATTCATGGAATTGATCAGTACTGCCTATAGCCTTTTATTTCATGAGCACATTAGGTCACCTGCAATCAGTTAACTGACTGGCAAGTGTTGCAAGTGTCCCTGTGTGGTGCCGGGGATAAAGAATTGCACCACCCCATCTCTTACCGTGGGTGTCGTAAAAGCCGACTAAGGGACCATTCCAAAAGATGGGCAGCAGCATCTCTCTGAGGTTACCCTCAACCTACTGCGATCGCCAACCCGCCTGCCAAGCGTGGCGATTACGGCAAATACCCCCCATGATTATTTGGGGGAGGCCTTTGTCCAGCAGTGGACGTCTTTTGAGACGAGATGGCTGAGATGATGATGAAGTGTTGCAAACTGATATAATTTTGTCGTAGCCCCAGTCTGGTGCGTCTGGCATTATATAAAAATAGTAAACGTACTAATAAGGCTGTCAGTGTATTTAACCACCTACCAAACAAACTGAAAGAAAAGCAATTTTTTTTTGTAGCTTTAAAAACATCTTTAAAACAAACAACTTATGAGTTATGTGTGTGAATAGCACTACGTACTCTTTGATAATGCGTGCTCTTTGGTGGCTCTACCTTATAACTTATTCCTATCTCAGTTGAAGGTCGTAGGGCCCTGGCGCTCTCGCTATTCAAAGATTTTGCGAAAATGTTGATCGACCTTAGTGATACCCAAGAACTGGTAGTTTTCATGCACAAAGTATAAACGTAAGTTTTCAGTGATGAAATGCTGCTCTTTTAATTTGTTTTTGTGTAAGTTACAGTTGAAGACTTTTGTTTCTTTAAAAAAAATACAAAATTCACTTTTAGAGAAAATGCTGTGGTAAATTAAAGCTATTAGATATGTTTTAACAACATCGACTAGAATTCTTAAGAGATTGATAGAATTACTAAAGATTAGCATTAATTATTTAACTAACGTCTTTAATAAGATCTGTATGTGTCCGTGTAATTTTGCATCCTTTTGCTTATTGGCTATCACATTTTTTATTATTGTTAGTATGTAGATGTAGTTTTAAAATAAGTACCAACGTGACCTCGAGCTTTAATACCCCATTCAATTGGAGCCCTTTCGTTTCCATAGATCCTTAAAGTATAACTACATCAAGTATAACGATCAAAGTCAAATTGCAAGCTGACATCAAGCGTAATGCACATTGATTGTTCGACTAATTATTAATTGACATTCTGTATCGGTGACTGGGTTTATTGCGTAACGCGTAGTAATGGAGGAGATAGCTGATGCAGCGTATAGCGTGCTCAGGTAAGATCTCCAAAGCTAATCCTTGATATACACTGATCATTACCGCACGCTACATTATTTTTATATATTAATTATACTTATGTATGCTTAGTCCGAGATATATTATGATAATTTCCCTGGTATCTCGGACTTAGCATTTCGTATAATTACAATAGAACTTCACTTTAGGTAAGTTCGTTTAATTTAGTAATTGTTATGCTTAAGATTATAGACTTTTATTTACGACATATTGCTTACGCCTCAGTGCAATGGCCGAGTACAAAAGCGCTCTGACGATATCCGTAGGTCCTTCGTTCTATATCCAGCCCCCTTAGACAGTGGCGTAATGAAATTAAATTAAAATTAAATTAATTTATTTGTTTGTTTACATTGGTTTGTGTTACTAGTACGTCATACAATAATAACATTATGCATCTAGTTTTAATATTACAAAAGCGGGTAACGTACAGATTTTATATTTTACCAGTAACAGCAACAAGTGAATACTACCCTCCACAGTAGTATTTACTGAGATGCGGCAGCGTAGGATTGCCGTCCTCTATTGACCAGTTAGCCCCTTCTCTCATTACAAGACCCAAAAGATACGATACTCGAGTCGAAAACTAGTTGGATACTAGTCGGCGAAACAGCTTAGTTGCAGATTTAGTTAAGTGTTTCACATATTGTATTTTCGTCACTCAATAAACGGATTTCATTATGTAAACTACTAGTTTACTTCATCACCCAACGACCTAACATCATACCAGTGTCCTAACCAATAACCAATAAACCAATAAGCAGTTTCAAATATATAACGCTCATCTAATCATGTTTCGAATAATCATTCGACTTTGCATATGAATTCCATTTTCTTACACATCCTCTAAGCAGATTCCCGCATTCACACCATTGATTATTCAAATCACGAAACATTAACACTTACCTAATTATAATAGGACACCAACATCTAATCAGTTAGTATAGTGTAATGGAAATTCTCAGTCAGCATTACCACTTAGCACGTCACAGCATTAGCACGTCGCCGACAATACGCCGTTACTTACGCGTACGCACATTGATTATGCGACTAATTATTAACTGAGATGCGGCAGCGTAGGATCGCCGTCCTCTATTGACCAGTTAGCCCCTTCTCTCATTACAAGACCCAAAAGATACGATACTCGAGTCCGAAAACTAGTTGGATACTAGTCGGCGATCCGTGTATCGCACATTACGCTATTGAAAATGAACTATTTTTATCTTCTATTGCCTACGCAACAAACTGGATTCATCCCTACCTTGAAATAAACATAAATTGTAGAGCTTTTGTGGCAGCAAAAGAACTACAACAAACGATAAAAAGGGTCTTATATGCATTTTGTTACTAAAACACTACTTACTTAAAAAAATACAATATTTAGAGAGTGTGTTAGTGCTGAAGAAAGAATCTTGATAATTGTATTTTGGTAATTTTTAGTTGTATAGACAATAATAGTTTTCTATTTCCTGCACAAATTTAATATTAGTTTCTTGCTCCGCCGCCATTTTGTCGATACTCGAAGAAGACGCGACTCGCGGGCGACCGGCACGGCGTGTATCGCGAGACCAGTCGTGGACGCGTAGGATACCGGTATCAAAGTGTGCGAGTCCCCATTCAAATGTATGTGAGATACTCCGCAGCAACTAGTCTCCGAGACTCGAGTAGGATACTGGTCGCCTGTGCGTATCGTAATGAGAGAAGGGGCTTAGAATTGACACGCGCTGACAGTTTTTTGTATATCAATGCAGTTCTGTTACGACTGGTTGTAAATTGAAAAGGTGTACAGTATATGCAAAAAATGTAATGAGAATATAATTGTTGCTTTAACTTAAAAATATATTATGAGTAGTGTCTCCATTCTTTATAATTTTAATAATAACA
This sequence comes from Eudonia lacustrata, assembly GCA_947562085.1. NCBI lineage: Eukaryota > Metazoa > Arthropoda > Insecta > Lepidoptera > Crambidae > Eudonia > Eudonia lacustrata. The sequence continues at coordinate 3,529,851 of OX387317.1, read as the reverse complement.
AAATTTAAATAAAATAATAAAAAGACGCTAATAGTATAGAATGATTATTGTACGGGATTGACATAAGATCAATACCTTGTAATAGGCATTTTTAATATAAAAATCGTTTAATGTAAGATTTGAATTATTTGCAGTGATTTCATCGGGTATTTTCACATATTCCTAATGAAATAGAAAAGGTCCTGAAGTTCCTATACTATCTTAAGGTTCAATCAATCGATCGATCACAGTCCATTAGCACATCACATTGGCCTCCAGATCTGAATGCGGCCTAATTGCGATTGTTCTAGGGCCCATTCAGACGGAGCGTTTGTGTGGCGGTTCCGTGCGGGCGTCCTAACGGGCCCACAGGATTCAGCTTAGCATTGAATGAAGGCATTGTCCGAAACCCTTAGCTATTAAATCCGCCATTTATGGATTTTTATTGCAATCAATTGATTTATTATCGTTTATTTTAGATTGTTTTAGTTGGTTGTTTACCTAGAGGGTTATCAATCAGTCTCAGGCCTGGTGGTGTCTGGTTTGATTCCCAGCGACGAAGTGGATATTAGTGTATTGGGTTTGGTTGTTCGGACGATATGTTTTGAGCCCGCCTGGTTAGCTCCCACCGCCTTAGCTAAGTCTATCATCATCATCACCAATTCATTCTATGTCCCCACTGCTTGGGCACGAGCCTTCCTTATGGATGGATAGGGAGGAAGGGCACGCAGACCCAGTGCGTACTTAACGGTGGTTTTTAACGATTGCTAATCCAGCTAAGACCAACGGCTTTACGTGCCTTCCGAAGTACGGAGAAGCTCGAGATGATTAATTTTAGATCACCCATTCTGAAGGATTCCTTTTCCATTCCATTTTTGGTGGTTTGAAATAATTTGCTTTTATTTTTGGCTGGTACTTAATAATTACGAAACAAGAATCTAGAAGTGAAAATGTTAAGTTTATTAAATAAGAACTTGGTGGACTGTTTAAAGCTAAATTAAGAATGCAATGTATGTATGTATAAATAAGTTTTGGAGAAAAACTGAAGAAACGATAGGAATAGGATCGGCAGTACTCACTCGCAATGTTGCACAACCAAATTTACACGATACACATGCTGATAAGGATAGGTATATGGAGAGGTTCAACTACAAAATTGCATTCATTCAATACAATAATAATGCCGCGAGATTTGAAATCCACCACATTCGATGACCGGCCTTTGCGAAAGTTGCTTAACCTTAGCAATCGCAGACTGGGCACGTTAACCACTGCGCCGTTGAGCGGAATAATGTTGATTTAAAACTAAAAGCGGATAAACTTCAAAATATACTGAAGCTTTGTTACATCAACTGAAATATTGAAATCAACATCACAGGTTGTAATTAATTCAGAACTAATTACGCAGATCACGTTCCGCGGCGCGACGCTCCACAAATTTGCTTACAACTAATCGCGGACGCATGAGCGCGTGTCAACTATTTGACGTGCACTGACTTCTTGTGGCCCAAATGACAAGATTTACTACTCTTGTGGCCCATGTGACAAGACTAAATACTATTGTGGCCCAACTGATAGGACTATAATAATCTTGTAGCCCAAATGACAAGACTATAATACTCTTGTGGCTGAACTGACAAGAGTGTAATAAATCTTGTGGCCCATTTAATAATGCTAAATACTTTTGTGGCCCAACTGATAAGGGTACATACTAATACACATCAAAGTCTAACAAATTACAAAGTATTATATTAAAATGTGCTTTTCCAATATACAATACATGCTGCCAACAATATGGCCCGTATCTATAGGAGCTCCTTTATTTACACTTGTACGCTCAAAAACATAACGAGACGCGCCGTCACTGCAAACTAAAAAAACCACATTCTCTATGTCGCCGTAACGTCAAGTATCCTCCATTCACAGCCTCGTCTCGCTGTGAAATTTCCGACAAAATAACATAGTGATCGCCCCAAACACTCTCTAAATCTGTGCTTAACGAACCGTGGCCACGGGCTTTGAAGTAAACCCGCGCGCACAAACACCGACAACCTAACAATACATTAAGACCCCTTTGAGTTGCCCGAGAACATCACTAAATGGGTTACTTAACGTTATGGCTGTGCTTTTTGCCAAAATAAGCTTGTAATGTGCCAAATAGTCCGAGGACATAGCGAATAAGAAAATGCGGGAAATACGAGTAGAGACACGTCGTAACGTCCGTCGCGTCGTCGTAGTGTTACCTCATAACCCGCAGTGTTTCAGCTGTTTTCTTCTATAGAATAAAAGACCAACAATAATTTTAAAACCAATACGAAGCAAATAGGAAACACAGGGAATTAACAGAGAAAAAAACAAATGAACTATTTAGGATATGAAGACAATCAAGAGTCCGCGCTAGGAATGATTGACGTCAGCAGTCACGTGGCTATGGGAACCATGATTTCTTGCATTTAGCTCGCGTTTTATCACAACGTTTCGGATTAGACAAGCATTTCAAGAACTTTTTTCAGGAAATCCTTGATTGAATATGATTGTTGACAGTATTTTTAAAATAGGCTTATGCTTTAAAAAAAAGTTTACGTCTGAAGTGCCTACGGTGACTTAAACTCAAAAATGTCTGAAGATGCTGAATGCTCTGAGACAAGCTAACTCAACTACCAAGGGTTGTCTGACTTTATTGCAAAAAACAATATTCTAAGTACTACAACTGGCGCTTCTGCAAAACATTAATTCTAAACCCTATCAATAATAGTATTAACATAATATTTCCTTTGTTCCAGGTGAAAGTGATGCTGAAAGTGGGAGCGCCGGGTGAAGGCCCCTTCACCAGTGGCAGCCAGACCTTCTCTCTGGACAAGCGCAAGAAGCAAGTGAGCTTGTGTGAAAATGCACCTTCCGCAGCCAGCGCTCCAGAAGACAGAAGAGTGGGGGTTGCAGCTCCGAAAATGTTCGCCTTTGATGCTATATTCTCACAAGATGACCCACAGGTAACTTGATAGTATCATAAGGTTTTTGTTTGAGCCTCTCCTCGTGGGGAGATGAAAGTGCCAGCGTGCTTTATGGAACCAACTTTATTCGTGTGAAGTTGGCTTTTGACGGATAATTGTTTATACAGCGAAATCATTCAATAGTAGCGAATTGTTTAAAAACTGACAATGCCACAGTAACTTTAAAACACGTTAACCCCGTAGTTCCACTCGAAATTCCATGCAAAACGCAAGTTGATCCATTATTTTGTTAGCTTCCGTTACTCAAACAGTAAACAAAGAATGTAAGAGATATCCAAAGGCTTAAACTCCTGGAATATTTAGTGTGACAGTTTCTCCGCTGGCATCCCTCTCACAACACGCGAATGCAAGAAAAATGGGAAATATTCTTAGGAATTACACAACAAGCTATTCACGTGAAATGGTTAACGTAATTCACGAGGAAAACTAGATTCAAATGTTAAGGTAATTCATGAGGAAAACTCAGCCTTCAGTTTTAATGTGACTTTTTGGTATTATTGTTAGCTAACTATTTTCGTAGATTGGTATCTTGGAAAAAATAAGGACGTACAATTAGCAGCAAAAGTCGCTGAACGTTTTAGCTATTTGTCAAACCAACTAAGTAATCTAACAGTGTCAACTTCTAGAAAGCCTATTGTGACATTGGTATAAAATGGTCAGCACCTTGCTATTTACTGTATGTTCTTTTTGAATTTCATCAAGCTGATGATGAGATATAGATTCATCCCATTGCTGGGCTTAGTCTTTCTCACAAAAGCATATTGAGTGATCAGTTCATAACATTCCAGGCCCGCGTGGCCTGTTGGCCATTGCCAAATTACCCACATGAATCTGAAATATTAACTTAAACAAACCCTTTTATCAGATATTTAATTTGAAAATGGCGACGCTCCATATTCTGCGTCACAACTCGTGCAGGAAGTACGCCGCCGCGACCCGTTGAAATTCATGCACCAAAAATGTCGCCGATAAGAGAACGATGTCTACTACGGTCTTATAACTCGATACTGTTTTTTCTACATGCCGTTTTTGTATTTTTACAACGAAGAAGTGCTTATCACCCCCTCTGTGGTCTAGTGGTTAAGACCACCGGTTTAGACCCAGAGGTCCCGGGTTCGATTCCCAGCGGGGGTACGTGTTTGTGTACTCGGTTTGGTTGGTGGTAAGACTTGTTTGTCCGCCTGGCTAGCTACCACCATCTTATCTAAATATGTCGCTATAACATCAATGTTTGTTGCATTGTGGTGTTCCGGCAGCTAGAGATAAGATAGCCAGTGCATCACTAGTTGAGGATCCCGGGTGAAGTGCGCTTCCACCAATTGGCCTTATCATCACTTAACATCAGGTGAGGTCAAGGCACTGTGCTTACCCGTAAATATAAAAAAAAAACCTTCATCCCACTTAATTATTGCAACTAGGCGTTACTTAGCCGAAATCCATGGCATCCTCATCATTACTTTCAGCCCATGACCAGCTCAGTCCAGTTACACGATTCCCTTCTTTTCTGAGCTGATCGCATTTAGATGTTTTTCAGCGACCAACTCCATATCTCTAGCCCATCTAAACCATGGCATACAAAAATGCAATCAATATGTCGTCACTTGCAGGTTCAATTGGGTTAACTGACATGTCGTATCTTGTGATTTTCAACCTGGATTCCATCAGCTCAAAACAAAAGGGTGTGGCCATGAACTCATAATTAGTAATAGGTATGGCATAACATGGAGGGCGCCTGACATTGACATTGAACACTGACATGTCGTGCGTGTCAGGTCATTTACCCCAATGGAAACTGCAATTGACGATAAGCAGTGCAATTTCTCTAAATTATTATTCTACTTATGTCACCACCCTGGTCCCATCAAGAGATTGCGTCCAGGTTGCGTCAATGTTGCCATCAAGATATTACGCCGTATTTAAAGACCTGAATTTTGGAGTCGTGAGCTTTGACACTATCTAAATCTTGTAGACCACTCGGTACTCTCGGAGTTGATAAAACTTAAGAATCAGCACTAAGAGCTGTTAGAGCTCGTATGGCCATAATGGAAACAGAGTGCCGTCATATGAATATCGAAAACTTTGTCGGTACCACGCATTTTGTACAATTCAATTCAATTCAAAACATTTATTTAAAACATAAGTCCATACAGCAAAAAAAATACATTCTGTCAGCGAAATTAAAACAACCAGTACAATAATAAACCAAAAAAAAAACAATAAAATTATATAAAACAAAAGCTATACCCAGAAAGATTAACAATAGGTTTCATGCAACCGAACCCACCGCTATTTTTTACGTGTAACCGGATACTTCGAAAATTCGCTGATAAAATTCCACACTGCCGACAGATGCATAGTTCGACTAACCGATCGCAGCTCTATATCGGTTTTAGAGGATTTTTTTATTTAAAAGTTGAGGGAGCCTAAAAAGAATCTATGAACTAAGTACAAACGTGCAAAATATGCGTTCATGTGGAAAAAGTTTGAGTTACAAAATTTCAGGAGTTTTACTAATATTCACGTTGCAATGGAATTCGTGGTGTTTAAAAAAAGGTTTTCTGTTTTTTTTAAGCTAGAGCGAATGTAGTTCAAAATCGCTTCCAATAAAGCGTGGGGGACGATGCTTTTATTTTTTAGGACATTTTGCTTATGACTCTTTCGCTTCCCTTTAGTTTCCCAAATAAATGAATAGTTGTATATGTACAAGCGTTACAAAAAACTTTTGTAAACAATAATTTAGTATACAAGGACGCTGCTTATCACACTAATATAATAAATGCGAAAGTTTGAGTGTGTGTATGTTCGTATATTTGTTACTTCTTCACGCTGCAACGGATGGATGGATTTGGATGAAATTCGGCGTACAGATAGTTTATAACCTGGATTAACATAGGATAGTTTTTATCTCAATATTCCCACAGGAATCACACTATAAATATACTAAAAACGACAATTTATTTTTGTTGTCCTGGAAGTCAAAGAGAATTTAATCACTTGATGGAAACTGTCAAAGCGGTACGAAGTCCGCCGGGTCCACTAGTTTAGTATAAAATATAGAAGGAAGCTCGATGGCACAGTGGTTAACGTGCCCGGTCTGTGAGTCGGCTGGGTGCCAAAAATTTATCATCTCGAGCTCCTCCGTGCTTCGGAAGGCACGTTAACCCGTTGGTCCCGCCCGGCGCCGGCTGTAGCAGTCATTAACAAGCCCTCAGGTTCATAGCCCTTTTTCCTTATATCTCCATAGGGAAGGCTCGTTCCCCAGCAATAGGGACATAAAAAATTTATTGATGATGATAATAGAAGGAATATTTAGTTAGTAGGCAACAAAGTTTACTATAATAATAGGACCATCAATAAAATAAGTGTGATCTTAAATCAATGTTGAAATCAAATCGTATTATGGTTTCTTATAATTGTAAATTGTTGGGCAATTAATATTGACCCTTTGAATGCTTATTATGGGCTGTGTTATTTTAGGAATAGTATCCCTAAATAAAATAAACGTACAAATAAAACCTTTAAAAATAGAAAAGGACGGACTACACTTCGCTGGTGTGCTTGCTTTTATAGTGTAATGAACAAATTGTATAAATATGAGCCATTGTCACGTTAAACACTCCATAAACAAGCTTTCAAACTCTTAAGTTCAGTAAGTTAAAAATTATAAGCGTAGGTACTTACAAATCAAGATGATCCCGAGTTTATTGCGGCTAATTCGGCGTTATGGAGTAATGCAGCCGGCATTCGTCCCGATGCCGCATCCGACAATCCCATTAACATAGTGTAATCCTCTTTATCTAGTGCGCTGTTGGCCATACATTGCCGATCTACGGATTAATTTGCGCATATTGTAATCGAAGTTACATTATTCCACGATTCCGGTCGCTTTGAATCACGATTGAAAATAGTGAGCTAAAGACTGTTTCTGTTTTTAGTCTTAACTCACTAGTTAGTTTAAGACTAAAACAAAAACAGTCTGCCCACTGAAACTGAAACTTCGTCCGCCTATTCAAAAAGCGTCCTTTTGCGATTCACACCGTCGTGCCAGTCGTGGTGTGTATCGATGAAGTACCGCCGCTTAGCGCACCCGTATCCCATGATGGTTTAAAAAATTCCTTAAACCGTATTGCAGCGCCACCTACCAGATCCAATTGTGAATCTAAACTGTCAGAATCTAAACACACAAAAAGTTTCATCAAAATCGGTCCATCCATTTAGGAGTTCAATGACATACACGTTTTGAAGAATTATTTATAAGATAAGCAAATTTTACAGAATAATGATTTAGGTCGTTTTTATCTATTTATATATAACAGAACAAGTGTTGAATGCTTTTCTTTAAAGAGTGAAACGGGACTTTTTTTTTGTTCTAACTATTTATCTATGGATCGGGATAAAGACAATTAAATGTTTAAAGTATTTTTACTGCTGGACGCGAGTCTTCATCTTTATTTTCAAATACGAGTACTTGGCTTTGCGTTATCTCTGACCTTTTTAAAGGCTGTTTCAAAAGAGTCATTTCCTTTTAATACCTTCAAACCCGTAACAAAAAAAACTTGAAAAGTTATCACGAGTTCTTGTAAATATTTCATTATCATCATCATCAGCCAATATTACTTCACTGGCAGACACAGGTATCTCCTTTCTATCTTGTAAATGATTCATATTAAACAACAATATCTTTATAATACAAAAAATTCTAAAGTGCGAATATCGAGTTAGCCGGTACCCACGTGCCCTGATGGCAACCGCATGAATTCATCTATCCCAATAAATACCATATTATCCCCTATATCCAATCCGCAGCGCTCGGGAGTCATATATTAGCAATCAGGGGTCTATTCTAATTTGCAGAACCCATACTGATTGCATTTAAACCCACTATATGAACACAGTAAAGTGTGTGGAACAGTGAGCTTCAAGTTCAAGTAGAATTCAATTATATTGAATGAATTGAATTATAATATGGTGCTTAGAAGTTTTGTAGTTTAGAAACAGTCGATGTTTTTGTATTTGGTATCCCAATAATAGTCACTATTTCGATAAAAGGTTTTAGAAAAGAAAGGTTAAAGGATAAAGGAATGTAGCATAAATCGCTCTAGATAGCATAAGGTTTAACTACTTTATAAAACACTAGCGGCCCGTCCCGGCTTCGCACGGGTGGACATTTTTATTTTTTAATATGACCTATGTTACTCAGCGCTAATGTAGCATTCTAATGGTGAAGGATTTTTTTAAATCGGTCCAGTAGTTTTTGAGTTTATTCGTTACAAACATACATACAAAAATTCAAAGCTTTCCTCTTTTTTATGTTAGTATAGATTTGGTAGATACATTACAAGTTCATTTTCTGTCCGTCTGTCTATCTATTGCAAAGTAAGAAGAAGTACCTACTGTTTCAAAGTCAATCGCATGTTATTCCTAAAAAAAATATTAGTATCATAAATATTATAAGATCTTAATTAAATGTAAGTATCCCGAATAACAGATCAGCTCTTCTTGCTTCAGCTATGTTAATATTGTAACCAGACTGCTGTATAACTTTGTTGTAAATGTAACTTGTAGTATTTTTCTGTTAGGTATAGGGTTCATCAAATAACTTCTCAAAAAATGTTCTCACTGTAGAAGGGTAAAATCTAAACTAATTTAAGTCGCAAAATTAAAGACAATATAAAAGATGAAACGTCATAGACATACCTAATCTTATTATAACTTTATCTCTCTGCAGATTCAGCAAGTTGGTCACTAATTCCGTTACACAACTAAAAGCCGTGATTCATCCAACTCCTTTGTGAATGGAGCGGGAGGACAAAGCATTAATACGTTGTCAAATCTTGCCCAATGATTCCGGGGGTTTAGAAATACAATGGCCCTCGGACGCGGGTAGACAGGATTTTAACACGCTCCGCTCGTCGGCCGGACAGGACGTAGCTATGTAGCTATGTAGCATGTAGCTATCTTCATAATAAAGCCTTGAGACAATCTTAAGTAGAGTGGAAACGAGGCTTAAGAGCCTATAGTCTGTATTCCATATAACTCAGGTCCTTAAAAATTAAGTGAAGTCGTTTTTAAATGGACTCGGATTAGTCGAGTCTTGCGCAACACTAATTGCATTTTATAAATATAATATTTCACTAGAGTAATTATTAACGGGTGCGTGATGTGTGAGTTTATTTGTGAGTATCATCGTTAATAATTACTCTAATGCAAGTGACCATAGTTTGAATAGTTACAATATTTCGCTGTTTATTACCATTTTTATATAATATTGAAAGCAAAATAATGCCATTATTTTAATGACGCTGTAGTAAGCAGAGGCACAGGTAGAAAAGGTAGAAAAGAGCTCCCGCTCAGCATATTCTACGTTAAAGTTTCAAAAAAGCTGCAACGCTGATTTTTATGAAAACTCTTGATGTTTATGTGCCTCTGCTTACTACAGCGTCATTAAAATAATGGCATTATTTTGCTTTCAATATTATATAAAAATAAAACCAGTAACAAAATATCAACAACTCAAAGAGCCATGGAACGGAGCATCCTGAATCTAAAGTTAAGTCACAAAAAGAGAAGCACAGACATAAGAAAAAGAACAAAGTTGATTGATGCACTAGAACACTGCAAAAGACTGAAATGGAAGTGGGCAGGCCATATTGCACGGATGAAAGAGGACAGGTGGGCCAAAAAGATAGTCTCATGGAAGGGACCTGTCGGCAAGAGAAACCGAGGCAGACCGGCGGAGAGATGGCTTGATGAAATTTTAAAAGCAGCGGGAAAAGATTGGACAGTTAAAGCAAATGATAGAACTACATGGAGAAAAATGGAGGAGGCCTTCACTCTATAGAGAGGTCCTTAATAAAAAGAAAAAAAAAAAAAAAAAAAAAAAGAATAACTCAAATAATAATTAAGTAAATGAATTCAGACACAATTTTATAAGAAATATTTAATTTAATTCAATCTAATTTAATTTACTAATACTTAAATTGCATGCTTTATAATTATAATTTGTTGATGTAAATTTTATTTTATTAAGGAAATAAAAAGGCTTAATAATAATAATAATAAAAAATTATATAAAAATGGTAATGTAAGGACGGGCGCCGTGGAGTGGGATAATTTTCCAAAACTTTCGTTTTATTGGGGTCTGGCAAAATACCTTTTTCTGATACTACGTGTCCTAAAAATAAAACTTCTTTTCTTAAAAAATTACATTTGGCGGGGTTCAACTTAAGGTTGACTTTTCTCAAGCGAGTAAAAATATCCATCAAGTTTTTGTTATGATTTTCTAAATTTCTACCCATGCAGACTAAATCGTCTTGGTATATCATACATTGCTCATAGTTTAGTCCAGACATTGCTACGGTTATCATTCTAGAGAAGGCACTTGGGCTTGTCTTTAGGCCCATAGGTAGCCTAGTCATTTGATACTGATTTTTGCTCGTGGTGAACGCTGTATACGGTCTACTATCTCTATGTAAGTTCAATTGATAAAAGCCCTGGTATAAATCAAGGTGCGAGAAATAAACGGCACCTGACAAGGAATCTAGAATGTCCGATATATTTGGGAGGGGGAACTTATCATCCTGTATTTTATCATTTAGTTTGCGATAGTCAATGACTACTCGCCATTTCTTAATACCTAAAGAATCTAGTTTTTTTGGTACTAGTAACAATGGACTTGACCAAGCGCTCCTACACTCTTCTATTATTCCGTCTTCTAACATTCCTTTAATTTGTTTATCAATTTCGATTTTTTGTGTCTGCGGTAACCGATACGGTTTTACATAAACCGGGGTGCTATTCAATTTAATCTCGATAGTTTGTTCATACAAAGGAGTTGTGCCTAATTTATCTCCGGGTAAGTGAAAAACATCGGGAAACTTGGCACAAATATTTTCTATAGACTTTTGTTCTTCCGTTGTCAAATTACCTAATTTTAATTGAGAAAATAATTTTTTAACTCTTTCCGCGTTTATGTTTGACTTACTAAACTGGCAAACGTAATAATCTTCTAATTTGGTTAAATATGGATTAAAATAATTTAAAGTTACATCGGTTTCTCTTGTGTTTAACAATTTAATAGGTATCTTCCCGTTTTTCTGTGTAGAAATAGTGTTAGCTAAGAAAACTCCCTCACATACTTCCTGATTACTCACTACGCAATCGCCAATAAATGTGGTATCTATATAGTGTATGGACTCACTGCGCGCTGGTATTGTTAAGGAACTGCCATAAGAATTCTGTCTATCTAAAAAACTAAAGTTTAATTCTACGGATTTTCCATAATTCGTATTTAATTTCAATGTGTTCAGTTCATAATTTAATATAGCATGATGTTTTACTAAAAAGTCCTGACCCAATATTCCATCTGTTTTGCACGGCAATTTTTCAAAAACATAAAATTTGTTTTCAAAGACAAAGTTATTAATTCTCAACTTTAAATAAACATAACCATCCGAGATCACAGACCCGCCTATTCCGTTTATTCTAAGTGTTTCTTTATGGAATGGAATGTGTAGGCTTCTCAATCCCTCTCGTTTAATTACAGATAAAGACGCGCCAGTATCAATTAACCAGTTACACTTTAGATGACCTAGATAAAGTGATACTTTGTTTAGTTTATTCACTGTACACGAATAATTATTCACGAAAAAAATGATTCAGCGTCTCTGTATTTGGTTGCTCCGTGTACTCGTTACCTGATGCCGCCTCGGGATCATGAGTCATAGTATGCACGTTTCCCGGCGCTGAAGTTCTGCGATTATAATTATACCTACCTCTATAACCACCGTTGCCGCGACTTGAAAACCTCTGCGAATGCCCTTGATAATGCATGTTCGGGCGGGAACGTCCTCTGACGTACCCCCTTGGAGGTCGACCTGCGTAACGCGCCCTTACGCGCTCGCCTCGGCCAGTAGTCATCCTGTTTGGATAATTTGTATAATATCTACGCTTACTATGGTACATGCTTACCACGTCAGCGGATGAAGACGCTCCCGGGGAAGATATTTCTTCCTCCTGGGCCACCTGAACCGCGTCCTTTAGATTCTGAAAGTCACGGGCTGCTATTATCGTGCTTAGTCTATGATTTCGTAGTCCGTCCGCAAAGCGATTAATTGCGATCTTTTCATTAATGGGCCGTAAAATATTATAACTGTTAGTGTCGCCGTCGGACTGCGAAATCGTTAAGTCTACGAATAATTCAGTAATTTGCTTACCGAAATCCGCCACAGAGTTATCACCTTGTCTCGCCGCCTGTAGTCTCGTATGTATGGCCGTCGCAGCTTTTTTTTGTCAACAGCACCTGTCGCATATCCTTTAACAAATCCTTGACAGACAAATATGAATTAGACAATTTTAGTTTAGCTCCCTGAGATAGACGCGTTTTTAAAACGAACGATATTAGATTTGTCTTGGATGCCTTGTCTAAAGTAGTTTCGTAGTACTCTATCCCATCAATTAATTCTTTTGTATTTCCCTCGGTATCATCCATTACCGGCAAAAGGCTCAGCGCAGTTTTCAAATCAAATTTAGACATATTTGAATATTCGTCTTCGCTACTACAGCCACTAATACTACTTCTACTACTACTTAAATCTACGCGGTCCTTTCGATCCGATTCAAGGCAGACCTTACATAAACTTTGAACTTCAGAAAATAAGTTTGAAAAGTTATTACTACATTCAATTATAATTCTTTTTTCTTGTTCGTCTTTAAAGTCTAAAACCTTACTTATTTTTTCTATATAATTATTATAAAGATATTTTAATTCGTTGGCCTCTCTCAACTTTTTATCTAATATTTCACCTCTTCGTCTTTTTGGACCGATTTTTATTAAATATTTTCTTATGTCAAATAATTTGTTATTTAATTCTTTTATATAATCTGCCATTCATCACTATAAAAGTAACAGTTGTGGCACAAACTACATACTTTACATAATAAAATAGGTACTATTATATTTTAGGCTTACTTGAATAAAATAACATGGCTTAATGTTCATAGTATACCTGGTCACAACACAAAACACACTTTGACTTTACTTTTCATGACTCACATTTTTACCGCTCATCACTAGCACTATTCACTTTACCGCTAACCGCTTATTACGCTCTCTCCTTGATCCTTTCCGGGTACTCCGGCGACAGCTTCTGCATACGCACCACTCCAGCGTCGACTCCACGCTGCACTCTCTTGTTAAAGCATTTCACACAGTAACGTATGGTTATTATGACGGCAACAAGCAGGAACATCGAAAGGAAAGCCAGCATGCTTCCTGATATTATTCCGACATGGGTCTCGATGTGTGTGCCCATATGGTTACTGTATCCAACCTGCGTGTTTATTTCAGTTTCGGCCTTTGGGGGTGGGTTACTGTTTGAGCGACACATTTTCTTGATGATTGCCTGTTTCACAAATCGAACGGTTGTTCCCGTGGAATCGCGAATAATCAATCTGTACTGTCATCTTGCAAACTATAATTAGCTACCGATTATTTAATTGGAAACCGTACTCCAATCCGAAAATGGCAGGGTCGCCATGTAAGGACGGGCGCCGTGGAGACGAGTGAAACAACGAGTCGTGCGATTAGAACTGGATGTATTTCATAGTAATAGGGATTACATGTAACATAAGTATAATATATGTTTATCTATACACTACAGTAATAAACAGCGAAATATTGTAACTATTCAAACTATGGTCACTTGCATTAGAGTAATTATTAACGATGATACTCACAAATAAACTCACACATCACGCACCCGTTAATAATTACTCTAGTGAAATATTATATTTATAAAGCGTCAAAAATATTGGAAATGGCCCTATCATAGCAGGACACTTTCCATCACAAATAAAACACAAAGGACAAACACACATGTTAAGAAAAAGAGAAAAAAATAATAATATCTAAATTATACAATTTACTTCAGTTACCAGTTAAAATGTTCACAATGTCATACAGTACTAATAATGGTCAAAAATTGTCTAAGAAAAAAACAAAGTTAAACGATAGTTAATAATAATAAAAATAATACCATGCAAGAGCAGACCAGCCTCCACAGGCGGCACCCGTTCACGAGTATGACATAATTATGAATCAGCCATCGCTTCACACAACCATATCTTAGGGAATGTAACGACCCGACGCACATGCCACCACCACGGAATAAATAATAGTACCACCACCGCAGAGACAATAAAGACAGCATACCACACTCAAGCTACTCTAAATAAAAACCTAATGAAATGTTTAACGCAACATAAATATTGTTTGTAAACTGTAGGACACTGCTGATAAAGGCTATCGTATCAGCGCTAAGATATTATTAAAATAATGATTGATCCCAATGAAATAAAAAGTGGATTTTTTTATTATAACCAGACTGTTTTGTCATCTAAATACTCTTTGACTGTATATTAACCTTTCTTAAGTATAGAAGATTTTTCATGATTTTTAAACTTATCTAAAGGTAAATCTTGTACAGTACTAGGTATTTTATTGTAGTAGTGTATACCTTGCCCCAAGAAAGAGCCAAGAACCTTTTACAACCTGAACAGTGGCATTACAAGTTTTTCTTATAGGCTTATGAGGCTTAGAACTTCATTCGTATTATGCTAAGTCGACTTATCATCCCTCTAAACTAAAATATGAATAAGTTATCGCAGTCAGTTTGGATGGACAGTCGAGTTCATAAAATATAAGCAATTTTATACCTTGTCAAGTAATTCCCACTAAAATATGTGTTAGTTATCACTGACAGTTTGGATGTACAGTCGACTCCATAATACATTTTGTGCCTTGTCAAAGTAACTTCTGTCAACTTATATTCCAACCACGACATATTAATACAATAGAGCGACAGTGTCCTATCCTATGCTGTTGAGATATTATTGGACTCGACGTATATACACCGATGGGCAGCAGACTGACAGGGCTTACTGGGATTAGCCACCGCACTGATCGCTCTGTCAGGATCAATTGTTCATTTGACCATAGAAATTTCAGGATTATCAATTGCTTTGTCGTTATAATGACAATCGAAGAGACCGGTCTGCTAATTCTGTGCTGCATGATTTATTATTATTGTATGTATATTTAAACTAGCGGCCGCTCGCGATTTCACCCGCGTAGTTCCCGTCCCCGGGGAATATCGGGATAAAAACTATCCTTTGTGTTAATCCAGGTTATAAACTATCTGTATGCCGAATTTCATCCAAATCCATTCTGTAGTTTTTACGTGAAAGAGTAACAAACATCCATCCATACTTACAAACTTTCGCGTTTAAATATTAGTAGGATTGGAAAAATTATTTAAATCATTATGAAGGCACAGATATAAAAAATAAGTTAACTATATGAAGTCAACATCCGCTATCACATTCAAAGTAAGGTTAAAAGAATATCTGTTGGAGTTACAGATTTCCAGCGCTTAAGTGGTCGTGTTGTGTTGATATTGTTATTACTTAATAATTTTTATGATTTATTCTTTTATATATTATTGTTTATGTGTTATGTGTAGGTTATGGTGTCTATGTTGGCTGTATGTTATGGTTAATATTGTATACATCTGTCATCATCATCATCATCATCATCGGCCTATCTTAGTCCACTGCTGGACATAGGCCTCCCCTAATGAGCGCCATAGCGCCCTGTCCTCAGCTTGACGCATCCAGCATCTGCCTGCAGTCTTTCGCAGGTCGTCATCCCACCTGGCCGGAGGGCGTCCCACACTACGTTTACCGAGTCGTGGTCTCCACTCAAGAACACGTTTACCCCAGCGGTTGTCGGTTCTTCGCCAGATATGGCCGGCCCACTGCCACTTCAACTTGCTAATTCTTAGAGCTATGTCGATGACTTTGGTTCTCTGTCGGATGTATTCGTTACGAATCATATCCTTCAGAGAAACTCCGAGCATAGCTCTTTCCATAGCTCGCTGAGCGACTTTAAACTGGTGGACCAGCCCTACCGTGAGTGTCCACGTCTCAGCTCCGTAGGTCATGACGGGTAGGACGCACTGATTGAAAACTTTCGTTTTCAAGCATTGCGGTATGGATGACGAGAAGACTCGACGCAGTTTCCCAAACGCTGCCCAGCCCAGCTGGATCCTCCTCTTGGCCTCCCTCTCAAAATTGTTTTTACCTAACTGCAGAATCTGCCCGAGGTAAGTATATTCAGAAACGATTTCAAGAAGGTGGCCATGTACGACGACCGGTATCGGATCAATGTGGCCATTGATCATGACTTTGGTTTTGTCCAAATTCATGCCAAGACCGATGCGTCGCGAGGCTGAAGCTAGGCCGTCCAGCATCTGGTTCAGCTCCTCTAGCGACTCCGCCATTAGGACTATGTCATCAGCGAATCGCAGGTGTGAGATGTAGTCACCGTTTATGTTAATGCCCTTCTCTTTCCAGTCCAGCGTCTTAAACATATCTTCCAACGCGCTTGTGAACAGTTTCGGGGATATGACATCCCCCTGTCTCACTCCTCTGCGCAATTGGATGGGTTTGGACTGCTGGCCCTGTACTTGGACATTCATGGTGGTGCATTCGTAAAGACATCTCAACACCTCGATATAACGACAGTCCACTTGGCATCGCTGTAAGGATTCCAGAACAGCCCAGGTTTCGACAGAGTCAAAGGCCTTCTCATAGTCCACAAAAGCCAGACACAGGGGCTGATTATACTCTTCAGACTTCTGTATAATCTGCCTCACTGTGTGAATGTGGTGTATGGTACCATATCCTCCGCGAAACCCGGCCTGTTCCGGTGGCTGGAACTCGTCGAGTCTCCTGGCGAGACGATTCGTGACCACTCGTGAGAAAAGCTTATAGACATGGCTCAGGAGCGAGACATCTGTCACTGTGTAAAATTTTGAAATTCATGTCTGGAGCTGCGCCTCCCTCCCTCTCTTACTGGTTCCACAGAATATCAGCGCCTTGCCACGTCAATGTCATGGCATAAGCTGAGTGGTGACCATTTCGGTTGCACAATTATAAATTTAAAATGTCCATTATGTCAAGTTGTCATAGATGCTCCGAATAAATATTTTTCATTTCATTTCATTTCATTTCTATCAATTTTCGAAATACCCTTTTCTATTGCAATGTTCTAAACATTACTTTAGACATAGGTATGAGTCTCAGGGTCAACTTCACTTTACGATGTAAAAGTACAGTAAATAAGTAGCTTCTAATTGTCCTATGGGCATAAACCTCAATCACTGAAATCAAGTCATCGCTACGATTGATGGGTAATAGCTCAAGCCTTAGTTTCGGAACATACTATGCCGAAATTACGCGACTGAAGTTCGGCATGATTACGCTTGCAGTGCTATTTAAATTACTGACGACACATAATACCGAAATTACGTTGCGTTATAGCGTACACCCTAACTTCGGTCGGGCGTAAGTTCAGCGGCAACTTATTCTATAGAGCACACATTATACGCGACCGAAGTTCGTTTCGATTGCCTACGAAGATCCGGGGGCGGGCCGTAAGTCCGGCACTTATGGTGTGTCATATCAGCCGAATACGTCGGAACGTAAAATCAGCCGCGGAACTTCGGTCGCGTACCTTCGGCATAGTGTGTTTTTACACTTAGTTTCGGGTATATAAAGGGATGCAGCACAGCATCGAGAGAATTCAGTTTACTTTAGTTCACCTCAAAGTGAAGACTAGAGCATAGTTCCAAGGACTTGTCGGTTTCTGAAGAGACCATTGAAGTATAAGTATGTGTATATTTATGGTGTAAATATATGTATTTAAATATTAATTGTTGTCTCTTTGACTGACAAATACAATGTCTAATATTTCTTTATTACCGTTAAATCCATTTCAAACAGTGAATTAGAAGAAGAAGAGAAAGAAGAAGAAAAATAACATTTATTTTACAAAAAAGAAAAAACATTAAGGGTGGGCCGACCAAAAAATGCCAAAAATGCAGTTACGGTTAAGTAAATATAATTGAAAATACTATCGTATTAAATGAAAAAAATATATATTTAGTATCATAGGGAACGTGTTTACAATTTGTCAGAACCATAAATTCATAACACGCTATAGTTTTTTCTACAATATCATTTAAAGTTGGGCAAAAATCATGAAAACGAGTGGCGGCGTTTAGTAGATTTCTTCTTTAGATCTAAATTATTGTACCTCTGATTTTGTCTAAACAATCATCAATGGATAAACTACAAATTGCTAGACTACATTTTCGATTCATCAAGAGGTTATTTAAATAAATATTTTTAATTAAGCACCTTAAATTCCCCATACAAAATTAGTATGGCCGCGCGGCATCAAATAAATATGGACGACGACATTTCAAATAAAACATATGACACTTGTCACTTACGGACGGCGCACCCTTAAGTGTGGCTGCGTCTAAATATTATAATAATACAGAGGCCCACTCGCGACTTCGTCCGCTATCACTAAAACACCCGTATCCCATGATGGATGGATGCAGCGTCACCTACCGGGTCCAGTTGTTAATATAAACCATTCTCGAATCCACTTGAACACACATAAGAAGGAGTTCAATTACAAATACACGCGGAGAATATTTATATATATAAAGATTTATCCACTCTATTATTTATTTATTTGTCATTAGGTTCACCAACATAGGGTACAGCAATACCAACAAACTGAATAGCAACTACAGAGTTGCTTAAAACTGTCCTTGCTATTACAGGTAACCTATCATCATCATCATCAGCTCATTTTTATGTCCCCACTGCTGGGGCACGAGCCTTTCCTATGGATGGATAGGGGAGAACGGGCCATAAACCACCACGCGGGCCCAGTGCGGATTGGTGGTTGTTAACGACTGCTAATGCAGCTGGGACCAACGGCTTTACGTGCCTTCCGAAGCACGGAGGAGCTCGAGATGATAAAGTTTTGGTCACCCATCCGATGACCAGCCTTTGCGAAAGTTGCCAAACCTCAGCACTCGCAGACCAGGCACGTTAACCACTTCGCCATCGAGCTCTACTCAACCTATCAAAAAATAGCAATTACAAATGCCTACAAAACGCAAGCTGTATATCCTCGTCTATGGTATTACGTAGGTATGTGATCCATGCAATAACTCTTCGGCCGTCGGGCAGTAGGCTGGAGGCTTTGCTGGCTTAGCATACAGCCGCCACAGTCGCTCCATTGAGGGTAGAGCTAGAAATTTGTGCAACTGCAGCAGAGCTTGGCAGTAAGATCAGTAAGATGCTCTTTTGATTCTGTTGCTGATGGATATTCTTCGAAGTTGTGTTTTCAAAACTAAACTTGCCTCGTGTGAGTTTTGTTTACTATCCGTATTCACTCGATTACGTTTACGAAAACAAAAATTACTTAGTATGGCATTGAAGCAGCGCCTCCTGGCGGCATACGAAAGGAGTTAACATTTTATTTATTAATTTATTTAAGAGCGTTTACGCCGCACACTAGCGCCACTTATGAAAAAAAATACATATCTAGTAATTAGAGATAGAAAATCTAATTATGCTCAACAAACTATTTGAATTAAGTAATTTAGCATTTTTACGTCACCTAATGAACACCTCACATGTTATGGTTTAGTTAAATAAGACGTTACGGCCACTTTTAACTATAACACCATATTTAACTAAGCCATAACATGTCAGGTATTCATTAGGTGACGTAAAAATGCTAAATTACTTCATTCAGATAGTTTGTTGAGCATATTTGATTTTGTATCTCTAATTACTAGATATGTTTTTTTTTTCATTGGCGGCGCTAGTGTGCGGCGTAAACGCTCTTATGTAAACCAACGGCGTAATCTTAAAAATAGTTCTTATTGTATTAACTAATGGTATAGCTAATAATAGGTTTACCTTAAACTAATTGTTAGTATTAATTATTGTGACCGTAGACAGTGACAAAATAAAATAGAGTAAAATTAAATAATCAGTGAAGTCACAAACCTATATGCAAATCAATCTTTCTGCTGAGTAATAATGAAAAGAAAAAATAACTACGTTATATTTTTGTAAGTTACGGCACAATTTGAACATTATACAAAAAAACAAAATTAAAAAATAAAAAACTTAGAAAAAATTTAAACCTATGAAAATAGATGCGTTTCTCAAGCGATTTGCTTGAGACGTTGTACAACTCGCTGTTTAAAACTATGTTTACAGATACCAAACAGTTCCAATACATTAAACTTATTTATGTGCGTGCGATACGTGTGAGAACGTTATTGCTATTTGGCATACTTACAAATTTTTGATTTCGTTAACGTGATGGAATGGCGAATGAAACTCTTATTATGTGATATATGTTTGGCTCTCGGGCGTGGTTTTCGTATTTCAGCACTATTGCAGCGTCACCTAGTGGCGTATCAGATCAGTTCCACGGGGGCTCTCAGCGAGCTGATATCAGATCGGCCGAGCTTTCAAAGGCACGCACCGACCGGGCGGGCGGGTATATCTGTGCGCACTATACAGCGAACAAACATTATTTATTTACCAGCTTTGCGCGCGACTCTTTTATCTATTTTTCACATTAATTATTTTATTTAGTCAGTAAGTATCAAAGCTAGAAACAAATGAATTCAAACAAATTTTACAATACATAATTTAAATTATAGATGACAATATATTATTGGTTACAATATAACGATGCACTAGGTACTAGGACCACACTTAAGAATTAAGCTTATTGTTGATATCCCTATCATCATCGTCATCATCACCATCAGCTCATTTTATGTTCCCACTGCTGGGGCACGAGCCTTCCCTATGAATGGATAGGGAAAACGAGCCATAAACCACCACGCGGGCCCAGTGCGGATTGGTGGTTGTTAACGACTGCTAATGCAGCCGGGACAAACGGCTTTACATGCCTACCGAAGCACGGAGGAGCTCGAGATGATACATTTTTGGTCACCCATCCGATGGCCGGCCTTTGCGAAAGTTTCTTAACCTCAGCACTCGCAGACCGGGCACGTTAACCACTGCGCCATCAAGCTCCTCCCCCTAATGAGATCCATAATGTTACACTAAAACTAATAGCAACAATAATTAATGATTTTCTTCTATTTAATAAAAATACAATATACATACATGCACTTTTAGACTGTCTTCACCCGTCCAACATTTAGGGTGCTACTGTTTTTTTTGTCTACATTATTATTTTTCATTTCCACCATATTTTTAAAGCCTTAAAACTAAGTTTTCAAATTTATGCCCTTACAACACTTTACGCCCTTAGATTTTTACAGCATTTTCCTTACCCTTAAAATTTTCATCTTCTTATTTTCTATTATTTACAACTAGTTGCTTATATACCTAAGGCCTATGCTACTTGTATGTGCATAGTATGTATCAATAAAGCTTCAGTTGCAAATGACTTCCATGACTAAATTGAGTCAAACGATTATAGGTGATGATGGAATTGATTAAGTAGCCCTTCGCTCCTCTCCTGGGTAAGTATTTTCAATTAGCGACCCGAGAGGTCATTAAAATTTTCATTCAAAACAATTTCAGTATTTCCGTGCCAAGTAAACGGATCCTTGGCTTGGGGTGACCACGCTTTGTATAATTACTGGGATTTTATAATTATTTTATCGTAATGTAATAAACTTTTTATGAGTCTACTCGCGTTTATTTTACCCCAGTGACCGCGACCTTTGACTGATTTGACTTTGACTTAGTATTCTCGTAAATTTTGGAAAATTATTTGTCATCATTTTTTGTTATTTTATGGTAGTTAATTTACAGATACGAAATATCCAATAATACTTAGTAAATAAATCACAGGTTTCATCAAAGAAATATTTCAGTTTAATATCATTGTTGGAAAATATAATACTGACATGAATTAAATAATAATAATATCTTTTTTCAGTTTACTCCGCAAGAACGTTATCAAAAAGTAACATATTTTTTTAAATTAACAAGACAGTCAACTGTTTTTTGAAGTTTGAACTGTTTGCTTTTGAAATAACTTAAACCTCACATATTTTTTGTTTGTTTTTGTTTTGTTAAAGTAAATAGACAAGTAATGCATACAAGTGCAACGATTACTGACTGACAAAAGAAAATTATTCGGAAACAAAATAATTATTTGTCCTAAACGTCCTCCAAAATCGTATTTCACTGTCACCGTCGCCGTCGCCGTAATCTCGGCGCCCCGCTTAAGTCCGTTTAATTATCTTCGCCGAAAGAAAACAGCGCCGGCTCCGCGTAAACACCTGTAAGTGCCGGGTTCCACTGAATTATTCCCGGATGTGCCCGGGGCCGACTTTGAGACTTTGAGAAGCTTTAGGCATGGTTTGACAAAATTTGTTCAAGTAAAAGTTTACAAAACTAATGTAGTATTTACTAGTAGTAGTAGTAGTAGATCTAATTCTTAAATTGTAATGATTATTGTTTCTTCATGTCATGTCAGTCGAGTAGAATACAGTCGAGTGTAATAAAATGTTTACAAGTTAATTAAATAATAGATTATTTACATATCATTTTACGCAAATATTGATGCGAACAAATTGCAATTTGAAAAAAACCAGTGTTGAATTTTTTTTTTAACACTTGTCTTCTTGTGCAAAGTTCTTATCTATAGAAATGAATTAAGACCAAACACAAGGTTGCTACTGTAAAACGTTGAGGAGTTCCCTTGACTGTCCTTCGTCTTCATCATCAGACCCCTAATGACAGTCACAACCTATCTAGGTGTAAAGTTTTCATCAATACAAATTAATCAAACCCAAACATCATGTAATTGATGTAAATCGTTGAGGAGTTCCCTCGACTGTCTTTCGGCTCCATCATCAGTTCGACTCCAGACCTTCATTAAAAAGTAGTGTTTTAAAATACTTTATCTACACTAATGTTGTAACATTCTACTTATGTTTCCAATACTTGACTTATAATTGCTACTGTTATAGCGCAGACAACAAAACACTCAATTTAAGCAATTTCACATGATGGTATAATATCCACATCGATATCGTAAAATCTCATTATAACATCAATAAAACGCGACCAATTAACCTGGCGAGCCTTATGTCAAAATCCTCATACAAGTTGTATAAAATTTTGATATTAGGCTGGCTTTTGAAAACAGTTGGGTTATACGTGAAAACTTCGTCGAAACTACTAAACTTACATACACAAAACTCTTTGGTAAGATCTTGTGCCAATTAAATAAAAAAAGAACAGCGCGCGCTCGCTCCTGATTGGCCCTGCGCGCGCAGCTGCGCTCTCATTGGTTAGATTTTAATGGCGGCAAGTTCACTGTGACAATACACGTACGCGTGAATTTAATGTTTCGCAATGTGTTTTGTTTTTAAAATACAAATTAAAAGTTAAAAATGGACAGCGACGATGATATTTGTACGCCTCCGGATATTCTAGAATTGGCAACAAAAGTAACTCACAATCTTTTGCCAGAAAAATCTAGAAAATTATATGAAAAAGAATATAATAACTTTTTGGCATGGAAGATCGAAAAGAAAACTACATCATTTTCTGAAAATGTCATTCTTGTGTATCTCAAAGACCTCTCCGACAAATTCAAGCCATCTTCTATGTGGGCTAAATATTCTATGCTCAAGTCCACACTGAGTATCTACAACAATATTGATATCACGAAGTATTCAAAAGTCATAGCGTTCCTGAAACGCAGTTCAGAAGGACACAATGAAAAAAAGTCCTTGACGTTTACATCAGGTCAAATAAAGATGTTCCTGAAAGATTCACCAGATATTTTGTATCTTTTTGAAAAGGTAAGTGTATTTTAGTTCTGTAATTTAATCTACCTACTACTTACGTACTACACACGCAAGTTATCTAGACACTCCGTTTAAGCGCTTTGTGTATAAATTAGGTAGTAGGTACCTACACTTTACTACTTCATAAATCATAGTTTTTTCCTTGGCTATGTACCTCAAGCTTATTATATCGTTTATTGTTACAGGTTGCACTAATCTTCGGCATAATGGGGGCATGCCGAAGGCAAGAGCTATACAACATCCAGTTCGATGAAGTCTCTAACATAGACGACAGTACGTACAATCATGGTGAAAGTTTCGAAAACAAAAACGAAAATAGATCGTTCTTTCGTTGTGACGGGCAACTGCTATGCCGTATGTAAAAAATACATGGAACTTCGACCCACCTCCTGTCGAAACCCTGCCTTTTTCTTGAGCTATAGATCGGGGAAGTGCGTCGATCAAAGAACTGGTATTAATAAATTTGGTGTTCTGGGAAAAACTATCGCAAGTTTTTTGAATCTGCCTAACCCAGCGTTGTACACGGGGCATTGCTTCCGGCGCACCTCGGCGACCCTTCTCATAGATAGCGGTGGTGATTTGACCGCACTGAAACGACATGGGGGTGGAAGTCTTCTACTGTGGCTGAAAGCTACATTGATGAGTCTTTAATGAATAAAATTCAAGTCTCAAATACGATCTTGAACAGTATAGAAAACAAGACGAATGAAGTAATTATAAATATTCCAACTCCGTCTACGAGCTCTACTGCTTGCCCCGCGACCGCTACAGCTGCTGGATCAATAATTAACATTAACTTTCAAAATTGTACCATCCAAAATTTGAACAATTATTATAAATAAACTATTGTCAGCTTTTACTCTTGTTGTTTGACTAATTGCATTAGTGAAGATAAAGTAGTGTATGCAACTGCATATAACACGGGTATTAAAACACTCGTTACTATTATGAAACTCGCTGCGCTCGTTTCATAAACTCACACTCGTGTTTTAATACCCTTCATTATATGACAGTTGCATAAACTACTATAATGAAAACATTAACAAACGCACTAGTCGCCACTACGATTTTCGAAGGTTCCCCTCGTTTTCTCTGGGATGCCATCATCAGATGGCATCCCAGAGGTGTTTCCTTATCATGGTACCACCCTTGGGATATCTCCTTTCCAACAAAAACATAATCATCAAAATCGGTTCATAAACAATGAAGTTACCCGCGAACACACATTAAAAAAAATATATACAGTATGGGAAAGTCTGAAACTATAAGACATACGAAGATCTGTTCTTAGGAACCATGTCATAGATTTTAATAAGAAAAAAAACTGCATTCATACATTTAAAAGAAACCTGTACTCAGCTCGGGAATCGAACGCGGTTGTTTTGAAAAAAATAAACTTACACTATTTCTATTTAGATATCGATTGTGTAGGTCTGAAGCAGTAAATGGCTCTATGAAACGTGATGTCTAAAATTAATAAAATGCATTGTTTTCACATACTTTAATTTATTTTAGTAGGTGTTCGAAGTGACCACCTTTACATTCAACAAGTTTAGGCATGTAAAATTGTCTCTATGGTTGCTTGTATCTCTTTGCTGGTTTTGTAATTGTAAAATCGTTAACTAAACGTGTTGAATTTTGTATTGAAAAAAACGGTGGTCACTTAATTAAAGTATGTGAAAACAATGCATTTTATTCATTTTAGACATCATGTTTCATAGAGCCATTTACTGCTTAAGACCTACACAATCGATATCTAAAGTTTATTTTTTTCAAAACAACCAGGTTCCATTCCCGAGCTGAGTACAGATTTTTTTTAAATGTGTGAATGCAGTTTTTCTTCTTATTAAAATCGACGACATGGTTTCTAAGAACAGATCTTCGTATGTCTTATAGTTTCAGACTTTCCCATACTGGTCAGTATGGGAAAGTCTGAATGAGAATGATTTAAATGAGACACCTGTATATACCCTCCTCCGTTTTTGAAGTCGGTTAAAAAAAGAAAAGGGTTTCTCAATTCGACCATAAATATTTTATTTATTTTTATTTTTTAGGGTCCAAGACATGACTTAGATTTGACGTTCAAAGTATACTTTGTATAGTATCTTTAACGAATTTAAAAAGATGATTTTGATCTTTGTTCCAGACTGAAATCTGCTCGAGCGCCCTGACAGACGTCATCCATGCCGTCATCAATGGGACTGACGGTTGCCTCTTCTGCTTCGGACACGCAGGACTAGGTAAGGATACTCTATTGAGTAGAAACAATTAATTGGTACACACAACAAATAAATAATAATAAAATACTATAAGACCAGACAAGTTGGGGAAAATTATATAACCTGTACCTCTTATAGTTTCAATAAAGTTGGTGACTTCACTATGGGACCAAGCTAAGAAATCTTAAAATAAAAAACAGCTGTTCTATACATTTTCATAGCGCTAGGTATTACCCCTTTTTGCTAGACCCTCAATAACGAGAACCCTACTGTAGTCTAAAGTCTATATTTATACCAAGAAAAAAAGTACTATTAACGATTTCTAAGATTAAATAATTTATGGATTATCTAACACTTTTTACGATTTCAAAGTTGGCCAATGGTAAAAGTTATACAAAATGATAAGCAAAGCACCTTAAAGTTTTTGTTATGAATAAAAAATTGGGATGTACATTATTATACATAGCAAAACTCAAATTTAGTTTTTTTTTTAATACTCTACATATTTCCCGCCAAGAGGTCCGATAGTGATAGTAGCGATAGCGATAGTAATTACGGTGTCAGCTGTAGCAAAACATATGAGCAATACAGAAAAGAAATGAACAATACAGAAAACAAATGAGGAGTGAAGAACAACATATGAGGAATGCAGAAAAACAATCGCACCGCTTGTTCGAGAGCTCAAGAGCCGCCCAATACATCGGCAGCTCCACGTAGGTACTCATTAACGAAGTTTCCGCGCGGTAATGAAAATGCAAAGTTCAAGTCTGCTGTTTGCTCTGCAGGTCCCTTCCTATTTATCAAACTTTCAATTAAGTGCTCAGAGTCTTTCCATTCCTATGCAAATTCGCCCCGGGAGGTGGCGGCCGGGATGCTTTATAGTGGCCTCTTGAGTGGTCGCGTTTTCGGAGCTAGTGACGATTGGTTTCCGACGTTTGTTTATGAATAAAATACGTTGAATACATTTTAATGGTTTTTGAACTTTATCTTTTTTTTTTTGTTGTTCTTGTTTGAGTGAAATGAAGTTTTAAGTCGGCACGGAAGATCTTGAAAGGGCTGAATTGCGGTGTTTGAAAACAAGATGCTGGAGAGAGTTTGGGCTTGTCATGTAATGTCATGTACTTAACGGTTTGGTACTGGATTCGATTCACAGCGATTACAGCTTGTTCTGAATCCGCCTGGCTATTACCACTATATAATTTTTGGCTTTGAGGATGGCGTACAATGCTTATGGGGTAAAGCCACCAGAGAGCACACACTACCAAAGAGTACCTCATTTTTTTCAACTTTTGTGTTTTTTACGGAGCATTTATTAATCCCATGGATGACTGTTTGCCAATAAGAAGCCTTTGCTTTCTATGATAGGGCATTTTCCAATATTATGACGCTGTAAGGGAGAAAAGGAATGCCTTTGCTGAGTTTCTTGTCGGTTCTTCTCAGTACAAGGTCTCGTGCCCAGAGTAGACTTACGAACCGATGGCATAGTGACATTCATCAGAGCTTATTTGTAGACTAAACTAAATAAACGATTTTTTGAATTTCGAAGAATAGAATTGCGTATAGGAATACGTACTCTTTGGCTGCTGTACTCTACTGCTCTAATAATAGCCGGTTTCTTAATTTAAAATTTAATTAGTTTGATATCGGAACTCTAAAGTCGTTAGTAGCTGTGAATCGTGCAGCAATTGGTTCCCGGAAGAGGTGGCTAATCCGACAGATTGCGATAATACCTTCCCCCGACAATACAGTAATACTCCCTCGTTATTCTATTAATTCGCAACAAATTAAGCTTTAATCTCTCCTCTGTTGATTACTGAGCTATACAGACTTTATAAACTTAAAGTCTGTTAAGACTTAGCTGCAATTTAAAATAGATTATGTACAGCACGAGCATACAGAGCTCGATGGTGCAGTGGTTAACGCGCCCGGTCTACAACTTAAGTTAAGCAACTTTCGCTAAGGCCGGTCATCGGATGGGTGACCAAAAATATATGATCTTGACCTCCTTTGTGTTTCGGAAAGCAAGTAGGTACACTGGGCCCGCGTGGTGTTTTATTGATCTTTTCCAATCCAATACAACGAAACTAATACCAATGGTACCTATTAGTTTACTGTCATATTAATTTTGTATTCCAAACGAATACTAAAACAAGCTTATTAAGGATTAGGTACAGTCAAGTAAAATTGCTTTTGGTTGTATTCATGGTGTTGTATTAAATTTTCACAAAAAGCACGTTCTCCCTATCCATCCATATTGAAGGCTCGTGCCCTAGCATGCAGTGGGGGACCTGTGGTAGGGGACCTGTGGTGGGGACGCATGAAAATAAGCGGGTGAAAATAGTTTATTCGCTAGTATAGTTGGTGCGGTGGACAGCAGAAGAAGCCCCTCCCCCTTTGGTACCATATTCATAGCTTAATAGAAAATGAGACTCAACCGTTATTTGGTTTGACGAAGTGCTAAAGTGTTCACCTACTTTTGCTGCTAACTGTACCTACCTGCAGTAGATTATAGTGTACCGTCTGTAGCCGGCCGTATCACGGCAGCGTCGGCTTTAACCGACACCGCGAGTTACCCCTACCTCGAGGATTATGACTTTAAATGCAAATTGAATGAAAGCCCGCAGACGAAACTCGCAGGGAACTCAGCCGGAATCCCACTAAACCGAAGTTAGCGCAACAACGCGAATGCGCCAGTTGTCCAATCACAGCTAAGAGAGTTTTTTGTTCTAAATTTAACCTAAAACAAATCAGCTGTTTTATACATTTCGTGCATTATACACGTCCCGCCAGATGCAAAGCGGTCATCGTAGTCCTATACATTTGAACCACTAGGCCGCTCGGGCCAGTGTGGTGGGTTATGGCCTGTGGTCGATTTTTGAACCGGTGATTAATTCTCACGCTATGATATAAATTACGAGTGCTACTTTTTCTCGCAAAAAGTGGCAGTGGGCAGGGCACATTACTCACAGGACTGATGGCTGCTGGGGCGGGATAGTCCTGGAGTAGCGACCGCGTACCGAAAAGCGCAGTATGGGCAGGCCTCCAATAAGGTGGACCGACGATCTGGTGAAGGTCGCGGGAAGCTGCTGGATGCGAGCAGCACAAAACCGGTCGTTGTGGAGATCGTTGGGGGAGGCCTTTGTCCAGCAGTGGACGTCTTTTGGCTGAGATGATGATGATGATGATGATGATGATGATGATGATGATGATGATGATGATGATGATGACTTTTTCTCGTATTCAAAATCATTGGTAACTTATTTTTGACACCAAAAATTCTCGAACGGATATACATATAATAGATATATTTTAATAACCAAATTATACTAAATAATGCAAAAGTTATGATGTTTTATAGTGTAATTCAAGTCAATTTTAATTTCTAGACCACCCGGTGATATTTAAAAAGATCTCCTCATTATTGTTGATGTGAGAAGGCCTTACGAATATATAAATAAATGAAAGTTTACGTTTCGCTGCTTCAGTGGTTGCACAGCATTATTTCACGCGTCGCTAAGCTAACTGGCTGAATAATTTAGACCAAGTTTTAATTATGGCCCGGATTCTTACCACGAAAACTATTGCGAGGTGCAATAAGTACAAGAGGATTCACAGTTAATCCGTTTCCGTACAAACTTTAACTAAGATAAGTACTAGGTGTGTGGTTTTCAACTAGCTTAGAGATATTGCTTTTATACTTAGTCATAAATTTAACGACAATCCGTATGTTATCATCATCATCCTTAAACACAAATATTGAAAAAATTTCCACGAGCAGGATTTGAAGCTGCACCCTTCTGAATATATATATAAGAAGGGTGCAGATTCAAATCCTGCTCGTGGAATGTTTTTCAACATTTTTGTTTTTGTAATTTGTTCGCAACAAAATTTGCGTTAAAAATTATATAAACAAAACAAAGACATTTTATCATCATCCTTATCTAAAGCTATTACATATAATATGTCTTACTGCTAGGCTCTAGTCATTATTATATGAACATATTCATTACATATCCCCGCTAGGACATCAATATATGCTGAGCCAACAATTTTTTTGGTCAGCTCCCACCATTCTATTAAATTATACCATCATAACAACAATATTAGTGGCATTCAAAACTTATTGTTTCTGAATTTTTTCTTTCTGTTTCTGTATTTTCTGTATTTTAAATGTTTTGTTTTGTTTTTATAATTTTTAATTTTTTTAATAATTTTTAATTTTAATTTTGATTCTTTGTTACTAATTTTGATTCTTATTTTATTTAATTTATATAAATTGTTATGTTGTCTATATGATCCTAAGCTGGTCGAAATAAATGCATTTTATTTTTATTTATTTTTTATTTATTATTTTACTTTAAAACTTCCGCGTTCCGTTATAAGCAAAAAAAATAACTCCACTTAGTCAAATCGTTCGGCACTTTGATATCATATCTGTGATTATATTTTGATTTATTCTTATAACAGCGCCGCTAAGCTGATTTCCATTGGTTCTCACGTATTTTCTCTCTTACCAGGTAAATCCTACACTATGTTGGGGCGACCGGACTCCCCGGCGGCTCTGGGTGCGATTCCTTGCGCCATATCCTGGCTGTTTAGGGGCATCGCTGAGCAGCGCCACAAGTGTGGCACCCGCTTCTCCGTCAGGGTATCAGCAGTGGAGCTTTGCACCAATACCAACCAGATCAGGGACTTGCTAGCACCTTATCAGAATGGTAAATATTTTTTAAGGTTGTTGCGGAATATTGTAACTAACTTCTCTGTTTTCCCGACCAAAATTGAGTCTGGATTTTTAACTAGACATTGCTTCAGTGCTTTTTGCCCTGGCAATCACTTGCCAGTTACACAATTGCAGGAGCTTAAGCAGTTTCTTGACGTAGAAAAGACTCCCATGACAGCTCCCATATACGACACCCATGTACGGCTTTCGTTAAATTTCCCAATATTTTTCATCTCATAATGCACTACATGGAATCATGAGAATAACTGAATATACGTAACGATAGTGCGTGAAATCCTATTTTTGAAAATTGACAAAATGTTAAAAAAAATAATCATAAATCTATTTCCCTCCCAGACTCGGAGCAGTCTCCTGGGGTGTACCTTCGCGACGACCCGCTCTTCGGCACCCACCTTCAGAACCAAGCAGAGCTGCGCGTCCACAGTGCAGAAAAGGCCGCCTTCTACTTGGACGCAGCTCTGGGCACAAGGGGAGCTCGGGAAGAGGGGAAGGACAGCCACTTGCTGTATACCCTGCACGTATACCAGTACAGCGTTGGGGGCAAAGGCGCAGGTGCGGAGAACTGTTACAATCGCTTTCACAAAAGCTGTTTTTTTACAAACTTAACGTGTGTACTGGCACGAATATTCCATACTGTCTTAGCTTATGTGGCACAACATCGGAAAAACTATTGGCCTCTATCTCATTTGATGGTAGGTCATAACAGGTTGAAGATTGCACATCATTCGGAATATTCAACCACTGAGGAACTAGCCTCGGCGGCCGAGTGGCAGAGTGCTCGGTCCGATACCCGAAGGTCCCGGATTCAATTCCCAGGTCGGGCAAAATGTATTTCGGATTTTTCGATTCATAGCCCGGGTTTGTGATCACCTACCCGCATTTGGCAAGCGTGGTGATTAAACCATTACCCATCAATTGTAGCGATGACTTGATTTCAATGATGGAGGCCTTTGCCCAGCAGTGGGACTGTTATAGGCTGTTTAACTCTGTACCAGTTCCTCTGAACTGGCTATCCTATCTCTCTCTACAGGCTTACATAGGTAGCTACCTTGGTGTAATATAACAAGCCTCACCACCCACTTAAACCGCCTACTGCTGATATAGACGTACCCCGCTGGGAATTTAACCTGGGACCACAAAGGCGATAAAATCTCAAGCGCAGTGGGCCTTGTATGACCTAACTTCTAAGCTGCATGCAGGTCTGATCCTAAGCTACGCTAAGCTAAATCAAGTTTGCTTATATCTTTGTTTTACTTTTTTGTAGCCATCCTCTTTTAAAATCGAATAACACGCTGAACGATAATCGTTGGCCAACTTTATGAACTACGTAATACCCGTGCAAACTTTAAAATTGTTGAAGCGGTTTCTTTGCTCTTTTCAAAAGTTTAAAAAGGATATGAAGTCTTAATTTTAACGTCTTAAGAAGTTTAATGATTGTCTAAGTTGTTTTAATACCAAACTAATATTGTTCACGTAGTGCACGGCAAAACTCTTAACAGCGTACTACCGATAAACTGATTAACAACAACCTGCTTTTTTTTGCAGTTGCCGGAGGTCGAAGCCGCTTACACCTTATCGACCTGGGAAACTCCGAACGAGGAAAAACTAACGGTGGAATTCCATTATCAGGCTTAGGAAACATTTTACTGGCCATATTTAACGGCCAAAGACACTTACCATACAGGGATCACAATCTCACTCACGTATTGAAAGAATGCCTTGGCTCACTTACATGCCACACCGCTATGATTGTGCACGTATCTCCGAATGCACAAAACTATTCTGACACGCTAACCACTTTACAATTAGCATCAAGAATACATCGATTAAGGCGAAGAAAAGCCAAATATTCTGGTAACAACAATGCAGGGTCTGGGGGGAGTTCAGGTGAAGACGCATCTAAGCCAAGCAGCAGCGAACCAGACCCGTCAAGTAGCGACTTATCTGCTGATACTGTTATATACGTAGGCCCTTTGGACGATGCGACAGACGGAGAACACCCCCCTGTCTATATACCACATATTAATTCAGGTGACAACAGATGTGTATTAAGTAAAGCGTTAAGAGGCTCAGCCGCAGAACAAAGACATAAATCATCATTATCAAAAGTAGTAGAAGAAAAAAGTCCTGTGCATAAGCTGCACTCATCTCCAAAAGCATCTCCTTTGAAAACTGTAATACCGTGTACAAATACGCCTAAATCATCTCCAGTTCATTCAGCGGCTTCTAAATCCACGCCCATAAAAAAAGCTTCACAAAAACAGTTCTCAGAAGACGGTAAAGGACCAAGCGACGAACAATGGATTGATGGACCTAGAATATCCAAGTCAAAATTAGTTGAAGCGCGACATATAATCAAAGAAACGCAAAGCAAAAAACGAGAGACTTGGATCGATGGTCCAATGCAAGAAACAAAACATCCTTTACCATTTGACCCACCTCCAGGTCAACCGAGTACAGCACCTCTCCAAGTAGGCGTCCTTGGCGCTCAAGGAAATGAAAATATAGGCTACGGGTATATGGATAATCATAAGAAAAACATGATACGAAAATGGGTTGAGAATCAAACATCACAAATTCACAAGTCTAGACATAATTCACCAAATCATAAGGCTAACAACAAAGATCCTGTAGTACGAATGTCAGAAGAAGAAATAGCAGCACTAAGATTAGAACCAATAATGAGAGATGCTGCTAGACGAATACATGTCGAAGAATCTACTATAAGAACCGGGCTTAAAGCTGGTTCTAAAGGAATGTCTATTGAAGAAGAGACAATAGGTCCACCTTTTAGTGATCCAAATTCTATGTCCAAAAAGGCGGTTGCCTTGCGCTCTGCTTCTAAAACAGAATTAGAAGAAGATGATGATAGCGAAGAATCGGCGGAAATTCCGCCAGCGTTACCAATAATGCAACCTAGTAGTTTAAATAGTAGAGAAGTATCAATGGAAAGCTTGGACAGTAAATATAAAGAAAGATTAAGAATGGATGATGAACTGGTTTCAAATCATAGTAGGGACATTGATCACCACGGATTAAGCAAAGGGCCAGTTGAAGATGATGATGAAATTTTAGAAATAATTGAAGTTGAAGAACCTTTAGAACCTGTTCCCATGCAGGATTCCTGTCTTCAAGTAACTGAAGAAGACATTGCGTATTGCATGGGTTTTTCCGAGAATCTTTTTCATGAAATTTACCAAGATGATTGTGACGATCATCCTCTTAGAGTTCTTAGCCAAGAAAATTTGACTGTAGCATCAACATTTACAGATACACTGTCATTGTATAGTGAAGTAGAACGCCAAATTAGAAATGAAGCGTACCTTAGGCAAACAATGGGTTTTTATGTTGAAAACTTTAGTTGTGAACCCATTGGTGACATAAATCCACATCAGAGCTTACAGTCTTCTAGATCACGAATTGATGAAATTATGGGCTTAGCTGAATTATATGGTTCCCGTAGAATGTTAGATAACGACGATTTGCCTCCGTCAAGAACCATTGCGCCACAATTTCAATCATTATCACTATCGAATGTTCGTGACACAGAGGAATATCACGGAGATGGCTCCGTTTATAGTGAACCAGCATACAGACCTAGTGATAAAATATGTGATAGTTGTAGAAGGTCAATGTCTAGGCCAGGGAGTGCGGTAGGAGTTTGTAGTGCATATCAAGATTTAGATGTTACTCATAACGACTGCTACGGTCCTTTTGAAAGATACAGGGGAAATGACATAACTGATGCACGGATAGCATCACTGAGGCATCCAGATGGTGCATCCGATCCTAATTTGCGTGAAGAAAGGAGGATACCGGGTGGTGGTAGTGGAGCTCCATCAGCGACTACATTTCGAGAGCTAAAGTCGAACTTACATCTCGAAGTTACGCCACCAGTTGTGACCACCGAACCTCGTTTAGAGAAGAGTGAAAAGGGTGACCGAGGTATAGCAAGAGTCGTAGCGAGTTCTAAACCAGATGGTTACGATAGTGGGCATGAATCAACGCCGCGGACTGGCAAGCACAGTCCAGCAGCGACATCCCGACGCGCTGAGTCGGGATACGATTCCGTTCCCAGAGATTC
Organism: Eudonia lacustrata; assembly: GCA_947562085.1. Lineage (NCBI taxonomy): Eukaryota > Metazoa > Arthropoda > Insecta > Lepidoptera > Crambidae > Eudonia > Eudonia lacustrata. The sequence goes on along the minus strand of OX387317.1, from coordinate 3,495,064 downwards.
TGATGCATCCTCTTTAGATTCTTATCCAACAAGAAGAGCAGCGGTGGCGAGAGCGCATGCAAAGAAACATACGACCGCGAAATATAAACAACACAGCGACCGATCCTTCTGCTCTTGGCTGAGAAACCCCTTTACATGCAAATACGCTGACACAGACCCCGAAATAAGTGACTTCTGAAACAACATGTTACGTCATAAAAATCTTTTTATTAAATGAAATATTCTAAGTAATGTTTACGTATCATTAAGCTACGTTACCGAATTTAATCTGGAGACTGTTTTTGTACTCTAGATGTGCGTATTTATATAAGCTTTGGCACTTATCCAATGAGGTTACCACTGTATTTTTCTAAACCTAAAGAAAGCTTCTAGTTTCTGTGCCCTAAACAATTTAGTATTAACTTAGTGAAAATTAAGTAACGTAACCGTTATGTAAATACAGAAGTGTTATGCAACGAACCTCAAAATAATTGTGTTAAATCTATTGTCTCTTGCTCATTTTGTACTTTTATACTATCAATGAAGAAAAAATCCTTCTTTATTTTGTAAGAGTGTACCGTCAGCAAAAATGTTATTAGAGCTTTTATATAAGTAACCCCTAAGCAAGATGAAGAGTCTTCCTCTGTCTACGCCATATCGATGAATGACAATCGCTATATTTTCTATAAAAAACTATCTAAATTCCATTATCTGAAGTTGATCGACTTCATTTTGATCTCTTTATAAAAAGTTTGTAACAAATGTAAAAAGGATCGTGGTTTTCTGTTTAAGCTCTATCTTGCATTGCAATACCGAAAAAGATTGCAATGAAAATGTATGTAATTTATTATTGAATTAACTTGTTTATAGGACTAAGACTGTTGTCTCATTGGCCATGTGTTACATAGCTTTAATATTTTGATATTGTGACTATAAAAGGTTCACTGTTTCGATATCGGCCTGTCCGTTGTACATAGAACTAACACTTGATGCAATCATTATGGCTTTATAAAATGTTGGTGAACTCGGTTATCGCTTTATATTATCAATGTTCTGTTATTATACGATTAATATTATAAATATATATATATTCAAAATTTTACTATGCGTTCGTATTAGTTCACAATAAATTGTTCATTTTCAATTGATGTTTTGTTTCCTTTCTAACTATATCTAAGACCAAAGCAGAAAATCTGTTATTAAATACTATCAATCAATTGCTCGTATAGATGGAGACCTCGAAAAACAAAAATTACAATACCTTTATAGGTTTTTAGCAATGTCTATGCAACTTCTATATAGAATCATTATCATCATTCATATGAATGCGTAATAAAACAATGCAGAAGCTATTCCAAAAAGAAATTAAAGATGGAATTTTCTTTGAAAAACGGAACACGGCTATAACGTTTATAGCGAAAACCATGAATAAATAAAGACGTTCGCAACTTCCCATCGCCTTTGGGGTTGAACCTCGGAATCATTTGGGATATAAACTTTTTTCCCTCCATGTAAAGTGGAACTTTCGGCCGTTAAGAGGGGGGAGCCTATTATCTTTCATTTCTCTTGTAATTTAACATTCTCTGTACGCCCCCATGAAAATCGAGCTATCAAATACGACGTTTACCCTCTTCTTGTGGGGTGACAACTTTTTTTGCGAAAATCTCCCAATAATTTGTTAAAGTGGCAGCTGCTTTGCCCATAACGCTTATCGAGTGCTAAAAAAGATTCCTTTTTTTATGTTTTCATGTCGTTAGGAAGTCGGAAGGGGAAACGATGGGGTTTCAGGTGCTATTGGATTAGTGGAATTTATGACTGTTTCCTGATAGCGTATCGTGGCCCGATGTGATTAATGGAAAATAATTTGGGCGAAGTTTACCGTTTCGCGAATAATAAATGTATTTCTTTACTGTGCAAATCTTATCGAAATGCTTTACTTATAGAACTTTACTGATTTGTCATTGACTGATTATATCGTACTGAAACAAGTTTTAGAAATAGAAAGACAATTTAAAGCAATATAGATTAGAATACAATTACATTATATTGCTGCATAAAAATTCAAAATAAGAAATAACCGAAGTAATCGATATCAAAACTATTATGCAGACAAAATGGTTGTCACTTAGCTTATGTCCCGGCTAGCGTTGACCACAAAAAAAGGACGACCCAGAAACTAAGCTTAAAAATTTACAGTGTGTGGCCTAGAACCGGGGATAATATTGAATACAGAGACTCTATAGGTCACTAGTAATTGAATTAAAATCAAAACTTTACTTTAAGATTTTTTCTAACAAACTTAATCGTAAATTCAATGTACCTATTGCAAACAATGCAATAGTTCCGCTCAACTCGATCGATTGAGTTCATTCTGACAACGTCTGTTTGACAATTTATGGGTTGTGTGGCACAACTTGTCAATCTCCTGTACCACGACATTGAAAACGTTAGCGATAATATCGTTTTGCAATAATACACTGATATTATGAATCGTACTTTAAATTCTTATTGTATGTAATGCATGGGTTTTGGTAAACTGGTATCTTTTCAGAAAAAATACTAATACTCTAGAGCAAGGGTGGCCAACCCAAGGCCCAACGAATTTCTTCTATTTCACGTTTAGAATCAATACAAACATATTACTGATGTTTACCTGGAAAACTGTTTACGTGTAGCAACAACCTCAGTCGATATCAACATTGATGCGCTTAGTTCTGCCAAAAGTCAGTCAGTCAAGTCAGACATCTCATTATCATATCTTGTAAATAAAAGTGCCTAACTAACAAAATATGTGTCCTTAATTCTCACATTTTCATTTTCAACTACTTAAAATTTGGTAGTGCGGCCCGGTGCCGAATCCTTTTTCCGAAATTTGGCCCAGCTGCCGAAAAGGTTGCCCTTGCTCTAAAGAGTGTCTGTTTTCAATATTATCCCGGTTCTAGACCACACACTGTATACACAGCTCGGAACAGTCCGAGTGCACTGCCGTGCAATTTATGAACGCTGCAAAGAACATGTGACAGTTTCGAGTAAATAGATCGTAATGTCAGCACCTCAAATATCACAATCGTAAACACAGTAAGTGGTACTTACTGCGTGTTGCTAGATTCCGAGTCCGTGTGCGTTGCTCGAGCATTTGTATGAAGATTGCCTTCTGCAATCTCCTTATTTTGTGCCTTGGCGCTGGGTTTTTGTGGAACCAGATGAGATGGTATAGAACAATTACACTTTACGCGTAGGTAAACTTCTTAATAAATAGAAAAAAAATATATACTTATGATGAAAAAGCTATTGCAAAACTGTATGAGGCAAAAGTAGTGTCTTCAATCCTCGTAAGTGAAGTTCGAAATACATTCAATTCAAAAAATTCGAAATTCAAAATCATTTATTCAGTTTAGGCTGCAAGCAGCTCTTGTGAATGTCACTATGCCATCGGTTCGTAAGTCTACTCTGGGCGGGAGATCTTGTACTGAGAAGAACCGGCAAGAAACTCAGCAAGTGTCCAGCTCTTTCCTCCTGTCAAAAATATTGGAAAATGCCCTATCACAGCAGGAACCTTTCCATTACAAATAAACACAAAAAATATAGAAGACAACCATAACATGTAAAAAAAAACAAATGAAAAAATTCTAAGTTAACAAATTTATTACATCAGGTAAAAGTTTCAATTTCCACAATGTCACGTGGTCATGTCATTTATGTTAATGCACAGAGTAGATATATGTGTTAATGTATGCAATCTGTGTATTCTTACCTAAACGTAACTTACCATCCCGAATTCTGGTCGGCCTTTACTCGTGTTACCGGTAACTTTATTAACATATTAGTAACAACGTTACCGCCCTGATAAATGAGCAGAGGAGACGTTTAATAATGCCACCACTGTCACACAACACGCCGCAATAAGTATAAAATGCGGATAAAAATAATACAGGGAGTCGAACCCGGGACGTGATAGGAAGACGAAATGCCGAATCGAACTGATATCTTTGCACTGACAAGCGAACATAAACCTTATGGCCAAAACAATAGGACGGTTAATTTGGGTAGACAATAAAGCTTTGTCCTTATGGTGTTATGTATGAGACCGGATACGTGACACGCACAGAAAACTGGGAACAGTCATGGCGGATGGAACGAAAATCTATTTATTTTAACAATGTTTCATTGCGACTCCTTAGTTGTGTCGCGTTAGGGAAGTTATGAATGAAGGTCTTGTTTGACTTATCATGAGTAATGTTCTTCATACTTCAGCTCCATCATTTGGTAAATAGAATTCAGTTAAATACTTTTTTAATATTTTCCAATCTAAACGATTGCTGAAACCTCGTGAATATTTTCTTTGAGAAAAAAAAATTATTGGCCAATATTGCCTAATATTTTACATTGTAACTAGGATTAAGGACATCGAGATATTGGTGTTCACTCAAGTCGTTGATCAAGCTCGGAAGGTGTTCCAAGATTCGGCATCACGCGAATAAACCAAACCTAAATAGATTCTCCTGGACTTTCGAATCTACCACTACTCCTAATCACTACCACTAATCTAACCCGGGTCCCTAGGGTCTGGCACCGGTGGTTATAACAACTAGATCACAGAGGTTGTTGAACAGAACTGCTCTCACTTTTTAAGTATGCTAATAGGTAATTAAAATTCAAAATCATTTATTCAGTTTAGGCCGCAAGTAGCTCTTGCGAATGTCACTATGCCATCGGTTCGTAAGTTTACTCTGGGCGGGAGATCTTGTTTAGAGAAGAACCGGCAAGAAACTCAGCAAGTGTCCAGCACACTTGCTGAGTTTCTTGCCGGTTCTTCTCTGTACAGTTACAGTGCTATATTTTTAACGTGTCTCGTAAATCATCGCATTTCCAAATGCAATCGAATATCAATTTTCATGTCCATTTCATATTTTATGAATTCAGAACAACGTACTTTGTTGTCGTTTTGTTTTTGATATTGAATTGAACTATAAAGAGCTGTAAAACTCGTAATTCAATTATGAGTATAAGTACATCACCATCTCATTTATGTCCCCACTGCTTAGGCACGAGCCTTCCCTATGGATGGATGGGAAGAACGGGCCATACACCACCACGCGGGCCCAGTGCGGATTGGTGGTAGCTAACGACTGCTAATGCAGCTGGGAACAACGGTTTAACGTGCCTTCCGAAGCACGGACGAGCTCAAGATGATACATTTTGGTCACCCATCCGATGACAGGCCTTTGCGAAAGTTGCTTGATTAAGATTTCAGCACTTGCAGACCGGGCGCGTTAACCACTGTGCCATTGCGCTCCTCCATGAGTACATAATATGACACAATAGTATTTCCTCTCATTCTAAAATAAATTAACCATAATTAAAAGGAGTAGTAAATAATAATAAATAAAATTGTTTTTTTAATTTTCCAATAAAATACATAATATGTAGCCAGACAACCACAGAGAGTAATGAAAATACTTGTGTTGGGGTGCCTCGCTCTTAAACTAGTGCCAATAACAATATTGGGTCAGTTTTTACATTTTTGAAGGAGTAGCAACTCTATACATATATTTTATCTACTCTGTGTCTATACTCTCTAACTGATAGAAATCAGACGACAACCGAAACACGAAGTTTGCCGAGAGTCATTAAGAAATAGATGCACTGTTTTTATTTGTGTGATGTCTAGCGAAGTACCTAGTAACCACAAAACCATAGATGACGCTATATGAAGAGGAACAGCAATCTCACGGAGCCTCATATTTTCCGACGCGTCAGGGCGACGGCGTCACCTCGGTCGCAAATCGAATTGGCCTCTTTAGAGTTGAGCGGAATCAATCTGCATTATCCTAGAGTGAAGAAGTCGTAAGTTACAACATTTTAGCGACGAAGTCATGTTTTTTTTTTAAGAGAATTTGCTTATAAATCATTTTAAACCGCAGCTAAACATGTCATAACTACTTACAAACATATTTACTTACGTATAGGTAAGGAAGAAGTTAGACTACAGTTCACAGTACAGTACAGTACTACAGTATAGGTATTATAAACATACCTTTATACCCGGAAGTCGACGTCTCGATCAAGTTGCACCAGTCGTAGTCACGGGCTGACTGTTTGAGAGACTGTCAGTCAATTCGTGACCACGGCTTGTTCAACTCGGTGTTTACATTAGAAAATTATTTCGGCCGTCTAAAAACTCACAGAAAGCTAAAGCTATTTTGTTCTGTGTAAAAACTTATATTTACACCGCCTAGCGCCTCTGTCACTTGTACCAACCGTGAAAACGTGTCGAAACGCTTCCTAAGCCCAAAGATTTCTCAGGATTTGAAAGCGTCTGCATGTACTTTAAGCACGCACTCACAAATGTTTACGCTGTGCCCCCTGCCAGCTATTACCTCTGAAAACAGACTCGCGATTTCTCTTTTTGAGATATTGGCTTGTGGTACTTTTGTTGTAAGTCTAGATACCTTTAGTTCCTTGGTAAGTAAGCACCTTTTTTTGCGAGAGACTATGCTCATTGCCCAAACGGAATTTTCAGGTTCACCGGGCTTTTTTGGCGGCAGCGAGAAACTTAAAGGGTTCCTCAAGCCGTGTGACCCCCTTGGTCGAGTGGTTTGTACACCGGTTTTCATGGTGTCGCCATCTCTGAGGTCCCGGGTTCGATCCCCGGTCGGGTCAATTTAGAAATTATTGTTTTTCTAAATTGTCTCGGGTCTGGGTGTTTTCTATGTAATAATAAGTATGTATTTAAGTATTTTAAGTATGTTTATCCGTTGTCTAGTAACCATTTTAACGAGTTTCATATCGAAGCTTCTCTTGGGCTAGATAATTGGTGTGAGTGTAAGAAAGTTTATTTATTTATTTATTTATTAAACACCTTCGGAGGTTTTCTCGAGGGAACGGCTACGCATTAGTGCGTGTTCCCGTGCCCTACTACATTCTCCGAAGGGTTCGGATCGGATCGGAAGTAGGCACCTACTCAATTAAGCTTACATACTAATGACACTTAGGTACAATTATAATATCACAATTAGTAGCAATTAGCCTCCGACTGCGGGTTTGTCTGCATGATATTCGGTCAACCACAAGTGTTAACTACTAAAGGAAACAAGAAGAAAGGTTTATTCTACCTGTTCGGTACACATACTGATTTCTAATCAAGATCCATAAATCCATAAAAGGTTTGTTGACGTGACCAACAAAAATATGTACACACGCCAGCACATCAACCTACCACAAACTGTCAAATTTCCTCAATAGACCTTGAACTTTATTACTAAGATATATGGTTGAAAATGTATTGAAGAAATTTGACAGTTTTGGATAGGTTGATGTGCAGGCGTCTGTACATAGGTACTTTTGCAATTAAAAGATTATTATTAAGAGTATGCTACTGAAAAAATGCTTACCTATGTGTAGAAATGAACACAAAAACATGCCTATTTGTCATTTAGTATCAACCTACCTTTTTTGTTGGAATTCGTTTTGTTTCATTATTTTATGTAAAATTGTATTGTGTGTAATTCTGGCAATTTTTTCTCAGTTACCAGAATTGTCGGAAATAATACCCTTCAGACATTCCTGGAAGTTATGTATAATCATCGTAAATGTGTTAATAAACGCCTGTAGAAATTAAACGACAAAAAGTGCTGTTCTGTGAAACTCGAGCTAATATTTATACGTTTCAATCTTAGAAATAGAAATATATTTATTGCTTATTAAGTGTGTATAAAGATCTTATTCTAGGTAAAATGTAGGTGGCTTATAAACTTAATTACCCTTTTCAGGTGTTGCAATTCACTTAAATTAACATTAACAATTCAAATTATGAAAAATATGGGTCAAAATATTATATTAAATTATAGAAGGCTTTTCCCATCAACCAGGTTTTTAATCTGATTTTAAACAATTTGAAGTTTAATCCTTTAAGTTCTAAGGGTAGATGATTAAAAACTTTTATTCCTGTAACAAATTTATGAAACTTCAGAAGTTGATACTACGTGCTATTCAGTTCGCCACTTGGAGGTGCAGCTATTAGCTGATCAGTACGATGAGACACTATACACATAAGTGTGAGTTAATCGTAGCTCATAAAATGCTTACGTTAAATGATTATTAACTTAATAAAAAGCTGTTTAAAAAAAGTAAATCTGACACTAATATGAAATTTCAAGAAAATATTATTTAAATGAATTTAATCATGCATGATTAAGGAAAATTAGTTTGACAATAACTTTATAAATAATGTCTTCACACAAGTTAGTCCTAGAATTACTATTTCTGTCCTAAACCAAAAAAGATAATCATCGATTCACGATCCCCTGACTCGATAATCTGCCAGAATGGTTTCTTTCTCCACAAGGGATTGGTTGTAGGCGTCGAACGCCTGTCGACAATTTATGCGGATCGACGGCTCAGTCGGATTAGTGGAAAGTGTGGCCGACTCACCTGCGACTTTTCACAGGGGCGAGAACACATCGAGATCTCTCCTTTTGTTTTCTTCTGAAAACGCAAATACCTTATTATAATGTGGCCTGAGTGAGACGAACGTGCGGCCAATCAACTTTTCACAGGAGCGAGAAAACATCGAGATTTCTTGTTTTGTCTCCATGAGAAAAAAACAAATGCCATGTTTTTTGTTTGTTTGTGTGAGAAAAAACAAAGGCTGTTCATAACAACTTATTTCTCTATTTAATATATAAGACACTAATTTCTATTGTTCTATTGTTAATAATAATAATAATAATGTAACAAAAACTATTGTAAGAACATTAAAAACGAGCGGGGTCTCCTTTTTTTTACCCTGAGAAATCTGCTCTCAGACCGTCTCGACGGGCAAACGCCGCCGGTAGGTGTGTGGGGATGAGCGATGGTCTGCCCGACCCACTAAAACCCAGGGACATGCGTCGGCCGCTGGGAAACGAGTACTCAAAGAGTCGTTCACGGCCGCGGTGGTCCATTGAACACATCTTGAGGATGGACTTTGACTGAGCACTACCCCCCGAATGCGGAAAGGTAGCCTCGACACCAGCTGGAGACTGTCGCGGAGAGTGTGAGGAAGATGATGACCCTAACCCCCGCGGCGGCTAGGACGGGTGCAACTGCCCGTAAAGCCATCTCCGTAAACCGACGCCTGTTAGCGTCAGCTAAGGGGTCAGCCTCCCTCTCGCATTCTGCCTCTTCTTTGCGACGGATGACTGTATCGCAAAAAGAGGCCACCGCGTCCCACGACCTCGTGGAGGAGACCATGGCGTTTGCCACGGCCTTAAGAGAAAGGTCGGTATCAATCACAGCCCGCATACTTGGCGCGGCTGCTCCCACTCCTGGCATAACCAGCGTGTGTTCCGCCGTGTCAGTGGCGGCACCACACTGGTGACATGCGGCGCTCTGCAAAGATTTATAAATATTAAATAAAAATATTTGATTTGTAAATCATATTCATCATCATCATCATCATCAGCTCATTTTATGTCCCCACTGCTGGGGCACGAGTCTTCCCTATGGATGGATAGGGAACCTGAACTTGTTGAATGTAACGGTGGTCACTTCGAACACCTTCTAAAATAAATAAGAGTATGTGAAAACAATGCATTTTATTCATTTTAGACATCATGTTTCAAAGAGCAATTTACTGCTTAAGACCTACACAAACGATATCTAAATAGAAATAGTGTAAGTTTATTTTTTCAAAACAACCGGGTTCGATTCCCGAGCTGAGTACAGGTTTTTTTTAAATGTATGAATGCAGTTTTTCTTCTTATTAAAATCGATGACATGGTTCCTAAGAACAGATCTTCGTATGTCTTATAGTTTCAGACTTTCCCATACTGACCGATTTAAATGAGACACCCTGTATAATAAGAACGTAAGGATAAAAAATCTGTAATTGCAAGATATAAAAAAAAATACTTTAAAATCACTTACGGAACACGATAGAATAGTTTAAAAAGAAATTGTTTGTTTGTTTGTTTGTTTATTTGTTTGTTTGAACACGATAAACTCGAGAACTACTGAACGGATTTTGATCCGGTTTTACCGAAATGCTAAGAAAATTCCGGAGAATAACATAGGCTACATAAATACTCGAAAATTGTTAAATTTTGATTTGGTCTAAACCGGGATTTAGTCCTTGGTTGCTTGGCAACTGTTGTTTATTATGTAACATAGGGGATTTTTTTTAATGAGTTTTCGGCTCTGGCATTTGAGGCTCTGGCTCTCTATTGCTATCGTGTTTTACGGCTCTGGGTTCTTTGCCCTTTTGAGCCTGTCATTGATAGTTGTTGTCATGAGAATACCGATTTTGATGCGGTTATCACCAAAATGCTTAGAAAATTTCGGAGAATAACATACAAATCGAAAAATGTTAAACAAATTTTGATATACGTATTTACGCGACCAACTGTTAGATACGTTCGTTGAGTTATTATTTTAGAAAAGTTTTGTTACTTTTTAAGGTAAAACCTACCCTTTATAAATTTGTGAGGCACCTAAGCGAACATTAGCACCGCAGTAGTAAAGCGACGGAAAATAAAAACAAGCTCGAAATCACGCACATCATTAAACTTGGCTGTACATAGGTACACCTTTTGTTTCATTTTCCAAAATAACCAATAATAATATGGCTATTTAGTCGCGCCTGCGCGCGGCGCTTATTGCAGTTTTCTAATACACAGAAATGTTAAAAGTTAAAACATTACCTATATTTGGCGGTATAAACCTCTGTGTCGTTGCCCAACATAATGTCTCTTTTTTTAGTTATGCATAAAAATGTTACCTACTCATTAAATTTGGCTGTATAAAACTTTGTATCATTGCCCAAAATCATGTCTCTATTTTTTAAAATATTGCACATAGAAGATATCTTGAATTACATAGCTTGGCTGTATAAACCTTTGGGTCGTTGCCCAAAATACTTAATGTTATTTTTTTAAATCTATTTGGTGAAAAAACGCGAGAACAGGAAAATTTAAAAAAAAATTGGCGCTCAAATTTTGAAACGAACAGAAGAAAATTTTGATGTTTTGCAATGCAATAAGTACCTATTTTTATTTTTTTAATAATTTTCAAATTATATTAATTATTCATTGTGTAAAAGTTTTTCAAAACATTTTATGCAGGTACGTTAAATATTTCAGTACTTATTCAGATCTTATTAATTTTCAAATAAGATTTATTCATTGTGTAAAAGTTTTATGAAACATTTGATGCAGGTAAGTTAAACACTTATTTCAGTACTTATTTTACATGTAAGCTGTTTCTTACTTTGGTTTCTTAACATGTTTATAGGATAAATCTGTGTTCAATGATACAATATAAGCAAGTAAGTATCATAACAATTTTAATATCATAAAACCTTTAAATAATGAATTTAGTACATACTTCTAGATTACAGAAAAATGGTTTTTCCATTCTTCTATCGCATAAGACGATGGCTACCTCTGGTATCAGAGTTGCAAAAATGTTTAAGTTTGCAGGGTACAACTGTATTAGAGGCACGGACTTCAGATTTTTTTTTATTAGAGGTAACTTCTTTCTGTGTCCTGTGATCTACCTCTAAAAAGCTACCTACCTAACAAGATGCCACGAAGAAGTTCAAATTTATCGCAAGTATGTAACATAAAATACTATACTGTATTACCTAATAGACAATAATATAATTTATTACAGTTCTCAATTTATTGATATTTTGTATCTACGAATAAGAACATAGTTGGTAAATAGTTTTTTGTGCCTTCTGGCCGACAACCAATAATCCTGGACCGCTACCTGCTACTCGATATCCAGCTTCGGTGGACAAGGCAAAAAATATTTTGAAGTCCGTGGTTGGACAGTATAACAGTAGACACATTTTAGCTAAGATAGGCCTAGGACGCCTAGCCTAGGACGACTCCGGACGAGTACCTGAGCTGTAAAATACCAATTTTATTACATATAATTGAGCGTCAGTAAACCCATTTCAGGTTTGTATGACTTAGCAAATACGCGCAACCCACCGAGAAACGGTGTTGTATACTGAATGTATGTGGAGGGATAATTGAAACGGGAAACTGAGTGAGAATCTGTATGAACGGGACGATTCTGTGCTTCAAACTGAATATATGTATGTACATGGCAGAGATGATAGTCGAAAGAATAAGAGATAATGTATGAAAATAATGATGAACGTAAAGGAGGCACAGGAAGTATGCCAGAACCACACTAAATGGAGATCGATTGTCTTTGTCTATCTCAGCATTCCCAGCTGAAAGGATATTAATAGTGAGTAGATGTACGTATGTCGGTAAATACAATGTCAATTTTCTAAATTTCCGATGCATATAATTTTATTATACCCTAATAAGCTTAAATAGATACCTACATAAAAATTAAACTGTACAGACTACAGCCTTTAGCTCACGCGGACGAAGTCGCGGGCAACAGCTATTTAGAATAAGTGTTAGTATCATCTATATATAAAAATCAATTGCTGTTCGTTTGAGTGGCTAAAACTCGAGAATGGCTGGACCGATTTGGCTAATTTTGATTTTGAAATATTTGTGGAAGTTTAGGGAAGGTTTAAACTGTGAGAAACATAAATAATAAGTAACGGAAATTAGTGAAAAAAAAAACTAATTTCCAATAAAAAATGTTTCTTTTGTTGTCATGGAAACTGTCAAAGCGGTACGAAGTCCGCCGGGTCAGCTAGTCACAAATATAAAAGGGAGCTCTGAATCAGGAACCAGGATCACCAGCTCTGCGTATGTAAGATTAAATATTTTATGTTTCGTAAATACATAGTAACAAAAGACTAACTGTTTGTTTCTTTTCAAATATATAAAAACCCTAGTGAGATTCGGACATGTAGTACCACTGAAGATTATTTCTATAAACCATTTTTCACATTTTTCATTTTTCACCATTTTTCAGTCTGTATTGTTGCTGGATTACCTATTTATTGCATTGCATTTTGACATTTTTATATTTTAATTTGACAAAAAGTTTTTAGACATTGTATTATGATTTATGACATTTCATATGTTTGACTTAATTTATCTTGCCTTAATAATTTTTGGAAATTGTTATTTAATTGATTTTAGATTTTTTTATGTTTTTTATTTTGGTGGTGAGTTTAATGCTTCTATAGTATTGTATTTAGCTTGCTGGCGTGTTGGTGAATACTGTAAGCTAGCAAGTTCACCTTTATATAAATAAATCTCTAATATATAAAATTCTCGTTTCACAGTTTTCGTTGCCATACTCCTCCGAAACGGCTTGACTGATTTTGATGAAATTTTTTGTGCTTATCCGGTATCTATGAGAATCGGCCAACATCTATTTTTCATCCCCCTAAATGTTAGGGGTAGTCCACCCCTAAATTTTTTTTTTATTTTTTTGACAAAATTTTTAATTTCTATTTTTTTATGATACAACATACAAAAATACATACAATCCTCAATTTTCACCCTTCTACGATCAACCCTTATTTTTTAATAGCCATTTTAGTAATTTAATCATTTTTCCTCTCCGGTCAAAAACTGATCAATCGTCATTTAATTAGTTATCCCCGCCAGATGTCTACAGGTGTCACTTCTGACCCAGTAAACAGCCCTAAATTTTCACCCTTCTATCACCAACCCCTATTTTTTATAGCCATATTAATCACTTGATCGGTTGTCTCCGCCAGGCGTCTACCGTAGTCACTTCTCACCCAGTAAACAGCACGGAGTAGGAATGACTATCAATAAGTCGCAAGGCCAAACGATGTAAAATTGTGGCTTAGATTTGAGCACACCATGTTTTTCACACGGAAAATTATACGCGGCATGCTCTCGAGTGGGCAAACCATCCAGTTTGTTTGTGTTAGCTAAAACCCATCCGATGACCGGCCTTTGCGAAAGTTGCTTAACCTCAGCACTCGCAGACCGGGCGCGTTAACCACTGCGCCACCGAGCTCCTCAAATTATAATACTTAAATTATAATAAAGTAAAAAAATAAATGTTTAGTGTTTTGTTATTTTTATATTTCGTCATCGTTCACAAGGCTTCATGCCCCTTTCGCTCACATCCTAACACACTTACAATAAGTTTCTTTTTTTCTACCCTACAAATGCCCTAGAAATAATTGGCAAAACAACGTTTGCCGGGTCAGCTAGTAAAATATAAATATAAGCATCATTCGCATCCAAATTGTTTTATCTGCACTCCTAGTAATTTCAAAGGTTGAACTATCTTTAAAGCGGAATCAGAACTGTTACACTGTTAGGTAGTTGTTTTTCCGGACCTGATTCGGGCGGATAACCTATTAGAACTGCTAGTTCCAGGGACCAGACTTTCCGCGTACAACACTTCTGTTACAAGAATTATATTTGTACTGGTACCCCTACCCAGGTTACGCAAAAAGTGCAAGGCATAACGTCAGATTAGCATCCGCCGAAGCGCATTACTCATAAGACCTCGACTGAGAAGATTGAGGAGCTAGATGGCGCAGTGCTTAACGCGCCTTCTCTGCGATGACTACAGATAAACAACTTTCACAAAGGCCGATCATCGGTTAAGTCGACTTCCAAATGTCTCACACTCACTTCTCAGCACCCAACCCGGTACCTTGCCAGTTTCACTAACGTACGCGGCTGATTTAACCGGAGACAAGCATTTAGAAAACTTCTCTACTTGTTCTCCAGACTAGAACCGGTGATGACGGATGCATGCTCAATTAAAACCACCGAGCAAAACCACCGACAATTCACGTGCCTCAGTGCCAGATCCTTTCGCTTGCGGGCCCCACCAAGACCGCTACTTGGACCCACTCGCTGAGCACGGGATGGTAACCTGGCCAGACCTAACCAGGCAATCGAACATTTCCAACTCTACAGCTACTGACATAGCCACCACGAGGCCAAGCTATGTCCGGGCCCTGCCGGGGACACCCGCGAAGGCATTAACAGCAGGGGGATAAAGATAGCTGCCAAAGCCTACCTATCAGGGTCAGCAGATAGAGGCGAGAAGACCAAACCCACCAACCACCCATGGCCTGACTCAACCCTTAGGTTATACAGGCCGAAGCGCGGGAGATGCGCGCGGAATGGACTCCACCGCGCGCACTTCTTCACTCCCTACAAATTATGTTATATATGTCCTTTGTCCCTATGGTCCCTCTCCCCATTCTGGGGCGGACGTACACGAAAACGCCTTCGGTGTCCCCCAAGCCGTTCCGTGCCCACCTAACAGTGGTTCCGTTATCGGCTACTTCTCACAGCGTCTTTTCTTCCCGGTCTACGGTCTTCTCTCTTCGCCTCTCTCTCCCTCCAGTCCACTGCGAATCCTGTGCCATTCGCGCGCGAAGTCTCTGAACCGCCTGAAGTTCGCCTCCGATCCAACGAGGTTACTGTAATAAACCGGACCCACCTCAAGCACCATCACATTATCTAACAAAGTCCTACGTGCTTCACTGTACAGAGTACACTCCCACAAAGCGTGGTATGCGTCCTCCGCGTAAGAAGAGGCGAGAAGACCAAGCGAAACATGTGCTGCAGATCGGCCGACTATCGCGATTCGGCGGGACACACACGGCCCATTAGGCGCGGCCGCCGCATCGATCCGCCGTGAGTTATGCCCGCCCGCCGCCGGCGTAAATAACTGCCGGACAATGGACTTATTACCAACTTGTTAGTGGCCGCCATTAAACCGGTAACTAGTTTGATGCAGCAATCGACTGGATGTAACGTTGCAGTTGTGTGTGCGACCCGCTTTTACAGGTTGTTCGAAACAAATGACGATGACGTTTGAAATAGGAACGGTTTCTTTTTGTCGATGTTGCGATGTTGATGAGGACTTAGTAAAGCCCCACATCTTTACTGAGATACTCGAGAGGTAATTTCTTACTTCTCATTTCTATTATCATTCATCATCATCATACAGGAAGGAAATGTTGTTTAGTTTTGTATTACTTGTAAGAAAAATTACTTTAAGACTGGCTAAATGTACTACAAGCACGAAGTCATCAACTAAAAGAAAAAAAAACTACGCGCAGAGCTACGATTCTGCTATTTAAACGCCAAACCCTCAGAACAATAACAGTTATTATTCTGAGGCCAAACCATAATTCTAATTTAGATCAAAGTCGTCAAAGTTTTTTTTTCTAGAAGAGTAATGTATAAAATTACATTCAATTACACTCCTAGCTTTATTTAGCATGCAATTAGTATGAAAAAATACAATAATTGTAAGCCATTATTACAATTATTGGTAATATGACAGATATCCTAACAATATAAAAAGTTTTCCTATAATCATTTACCCAATACCCAACATTTAGCCAATGTCAAAGTAATTTTTCTTACAAGTAATACATAAATAAACAATACTTCCTTCCAGTATGATGATGATAAATGATAATAAAAAAAATAATTTAAAAAAATATGATTCCCACACTCACACCAATTATCTAGCCCCAAGAAGAGTTCCTTAAGAAACTCGAGAAATGGTTAACTAGACAACGGATAAATATACTTAAATACATACTTATTATACATAGGAAACACCCAGACCCGAGACAATTTAGAAAAACAGGTATTTCTAAATTGATCCGACCGGGGATCGAACCCGGGACCTCAGAGATGGCGACACAATGAAAACCGGTGTGGAAGCCACTCGACCAAGGAGGTCGTCGTCAAGGAGGTAATAGAAATGAGAAGTGGTAAATGATATACCCCCAACCCCTCGAGTACACTGTCCGGTTAAGTAGTCGAAATAATTAGCTCCTATTAAAATTTTGTTAAAGTTAGTTTTGTTTTTATGCTTATTTAAGACTTGATTTGTAAATCAGTGATTAAATTAAGTGACAAATAACATCTGCTAGTGTTTTTTCTAACAAATATTGTGTAGTTTTTAAATTATTTGCTATTGTGATTTTCCAACTGTCATCGCCAGCTGACTGTTAGAACAAATTTTACTAAAATTTGTTAAAATAACTACTTTTGCCGTGGACTGCTGCAACATAAACCGGGGGAGTATTGTTTTCATTCCAATTATTATAGATACTAGTAACCTAAGTGTAAATCTTAACTAAACACTTCATTCAATTTGTAGAAGTGTCGATGCACTGAGCCAATTAATCGTTATTTTTCTACTTTGTAATCAGATCAAAAGATTAGAAAGAAATAGAACACTAATTTATTGTTATCAGACACTTTGAATTAATTTTTTTTTTTTTTTACCACTGACATTGAGAAAAACTTATTTCTAAATACTATTACTAGGTACATGTTCTATATAACAACAATACTACCTACCATATTCATTACTTTACAAATCTCACATATTGTGAGTATCGTCACACCTCAAATACGATTTGGCTTGGTTAACCTCTCTTGACTTGACTATATGTGGAAGTGAAGTTGATGGTGACTTTGTTTTGCCACAGACATTCATACACTTCAACACATTACAACCAGAACGTGACTGCTTATTTGAAGCTCATAACTAAATTAATTTAATTTCTAGATTGGGTACCTACCTAGTAATAACTTGCAATTACACTAAAAAAACTCTAATTTTAAACCCAAATCTTTTGTGTGTCACATCTACTCCCCACTTATTATTTTATTATTTTAAAATCTCATTTTTAAATTATCTAAATAGCTGCACATAGAAATTAAATATAAGTTAAATAAACCTAACTTGCAACATATAAGTCTTAATATATCTTAATCTATAATTCTTTAATTTTCAGTTGTTTATAAAACCAACTTCACAATGCTGACCCGTAAGGCTGCTACTCAAAGTACTGAACTAAAGCTCAGACAGGCACTTGGGGAGCTAAAAGCACTCAAGGAGTCCTGCAGTCAACTGCTAAAAGAGAGGGATGACAGTGAAATAGAAATAAAATCTATGATAGACAGAAACTCACAGCTTAAGAATGAGTTAGGCCAATTGCACATGCAACACCAGGATGTGCTTCACCAGCGAGACCAACTGCAAGATGTCATCTCCAATTTGGAGCAGCAGCACAACACCTATGAAAGGGCACTTGACCGCATCACCGAGTTGGAAAGGGATCTCAGTGCGGCCAACCATCAGATTTCCCAATTTGTTGAGTTGCAGCAGCAGCATGAAGAGGAACATACTCAGTCCTTATTTGAAGAGATTATGGCATCACCTGGTGGTATGTCGTTACAGGAATTAAAGAAACAACTGCATGAGGCGAACAACAAAATAATGTTCTTAGAAACATCCAAACACAATACAACTGCCTCGTTAAATCAAAGCCTGTTCGATGAGTTGGTAGTCTGTGCCCCCTCCTTGGTTTAGCGACAGCTAGCAGCTAGCGACAGCTAGCAGCTAGCGACAGCTAGCAGTCAGCCCACTGTCACAGTAGATCTGACATGTGATGAAAGTAGAAATAGCAACAACTTTGTAAAGGTTGCTGGCTGTAGCAAAAACAAACTTAAAAAATATATAAAAATTAATAAATATATTACAAAAACACAAAAGTTAGTTAAAAAACATAAATTTTTCATCAAAAATATAAAATTGAATAAAGAAAGATTATACCTAATAGACAAATTATATACTTATTCATCACAGCTGCATAACAAAAATTTGCAATATAAAAAAGACACACAACTTTTACAAAATAGTATAGAACAATTACAGGACTCTTCTTTCCATTACCAAAAAATATGAACTTTCACAAGGACAAATAAAAGAACACATGTTGGCTATGAATGAGCTGGGAGAAACGTGTAATGAAAACAATGATAGATTTCATTCATTTACTTGTAACCACACTTGTAAATGTAAGCAATTACCAGGTCGTTTATCGGTGACATGTGATTCTTCCTCTCCATTAAAATTAATTAATACTGATTTACCTAAAGGTTCCCTTAGCCAGTGTAAAATTATAAATACACTACACTTAGTAAAAAATATCAATCAAGAGGATTTAAATTTAGATAATAAGAGTGACACTGTTATATTTAGCGATGAATTTGGTAAAAACATGGGCCGCTTGTTATTTGACTTAGGACATTCAATTACCAATTACTGTATGCCTGGTGCTTCTTATCAAGATATTTTAACAAAAGCAATTGATTATAAATATAAACCTAATAGTACTGTATTAATTTTTGTGGGAAATAGGGGTAAATTGAACAAATCAAGTTTGATTAAGAGTTTAAATAAGTTAAATAATTCAAATGTAGGGAAAATTATACTGTTTACTTTACCCTATTGTAATAGCTTGACACAGGAGGAAAATACTACTAGATATAAGCTTAATTTGACATTACATACATTTTGAAAATTTGCATTTAATTGACACTAACAATTATGTTAGTAATTTTTATTTGACAAAAGATAGTTATTATCTGCCAATTTATTTCAAGCGACAAATAGCTTCATCGCTATCATATTTTTTACACATCTCAGCCAAAAACTTGGCTAAACAAGTTGCTCCTATTGAGCAATGTTTAATAGACATAAATGTCAGTAGTGTTTCTACTGACATTCCAATCAATAATTTAAATTAAATCATAAGACAAAAGAGGAATTCTCTTGCAACATGTTTGGTAATATTTTAAATAAATGTAAAATTAATTCTAAGAAAAGCCCGTCCCAACCTACAATTATTAAAAATGTTCACTCGATTAATATAGTTCACCAGAACATTCAAGGGATGACAGGCAAAGATCTGGAGATTGAATTGTTCATGAACGATATTAAAGTTGATATTTTATGTATTACTGAACACTGGCTTAAAGATCATCAGTTCATGTTCAATTTTAATAATCATTTGGTAGGTAGTTCGTTCAGTCGAGTAAATTCAATTCATGGTGGCTCCTTAATTATAGTTAATAAGAAATTAAAATTAAAGGAACGAAAAGACATAGTGAGCCTCTCGGTTGAGCGAACAATAGAAATAGCTTGTGTGGAGCTGGAGCGACTTGTTGTATTAAGTGTATACAGGCCTCCGTCAGCATTGTATGATTATTTTGAAAAAGTAATGGATGAAGCATTATATAAAATCCGCAATGTAGGTAAAAAGATAGTTATTTGCGGTGATTTTAATATTAATTTGTTAGAAAAGTCTACAGGTTCTATCAAAATTAAAAATTTATTTCAATCGTATAATTTAAATAATTTATTTATGGAGCCAACTAGAATAACTGCCACTTCGGCCACTTGTATTGATAACATATATACCGATCTAGTACCACTGTCTAAACTCATTATTAATAAACTGGACTCTGATCATTGTGGCCAAATGGTCAGCCTTCCACATCAGTGTAAGCAAGTGAAGAAACAGAATATCACTGTTGTACCAAAAACTGCAGGCCGTCTGGAACGGTTTAAAAACAATCTTTATGATAATATATGTTTTTTAAAGTATAATGATAACCCAAATGAATTTTATAATAATTTCTTTCATAAATATTGTACAGAATTTAATAAAACTTTTATTCCAAAAAGGATCTCGGTTAGTGGTACTGTTACTTTTAGTGAATGGGCTACAATTGGTATCCACAAAAGTAGAAAGCGACTTTATGAGCTATATGATGAACGCAACTATAACACCAGTGAAGATTTTAAATTGTATGTCAAAAATTATTCTAAGTTATTTAAAATAGTATGTCGATTAGCAAAGGCAAAGTTCCTGAGTTCAAAGATTAAGCTAAGTGATAACAAAATAAAAATGACATGGAATATTATAAATAGTGAAACTGGAAATGTCAAAAGTCGTAACAATGAGTACAAATTGAGCTACGAAAATCAAACCTTAACTTCCGATGCTGATGTTGCTGCGGCATTTGAGAAGTTTTTTACTGATATTCCAGTTTCAACTACAAAGGCTTTAGACTCCTCCCCCACTGTAGCTGAAGCGGTTCTAAAGGAAAATGTCAAACCTAGTGAAAACTATTTTAGTTTTCAAAAAATTGATTTTAGAGATATAATTAAAACTTTTAATACTCTTAATAAAAAGAAGACTGCTGATCTGTGGGGTAATTCCGTCGACGTCACTAAATCCGTTATTGAGACAATAGCTCCAGTTTTAGCTTGCATATTTAATGAATGCATTGACTGTGGTGTTTTTCCTGACCTAATGAAGCACAGTAAAGTAATCCCATTATTCAAATCAGGTAGCACATGTGACCCCTCTAACTTTAGACCAATTTCTGTGTTACCCACATTTAGTAAAATATTTGAAAAGATAATTCTAGACCAAATTCAAGTTCATTTTTATAGAAATAAACTTTTACATTCTAGACAATATGGTTTCACTAGGGGTCGCTCGTCTACTGACGCTGGTGTTGAGCTTATTCTTCAAATATTTAATGCCTGGGAGGATTCTCACGATGCCGTAGGGGTTTTTTGTGATTTATCCAAGGCCTTTGATTGTGTTTTACATGAAACCCTGGTCAGGAAGCTCTACCACTATGGAATTAGAGATGCATCACTGAATCTTCTTATCTCATATTTGAGTGATAGGGTTCAGAGGGTTGATGTTAACGGTAAAAGATCTCCGGGATCAATGGTTACAATGGGTGTTCCACAGGGTTCAATTCTTGGTCCTTTCTTATTTTTAATTTATATTAACGACTTGCCTTACTTTGTAAAAGACAAACATGAGATAGTATTGTTTGCAGATGATACCTCACTTTTATTCAAAGTGAAACGACGACAGCCGATTGATGACGATGTGAACAATGCTGTCACAAAGATAGTTCATTGGTTTAGTGTTAACAATTTGCTATTAAATGAACAAAAAACCAAATGTATAAGATTTGTATTACCCAACGTTAAGGAGGTAAAAACCAGTGTAAAAATTAAAGATAAGAATGTGGACCTTGTGGACACCACAGTGTTTCTAGGCATTACGTTGGATGCAAAGCTACAGTGGGGCCCACATATAGATAAATTGTCGAGTAGACTGAGCTCTGCGGCTTATGCAGTAATGAAAATTCGTCAGATCACTGACATTGAAACAGCTAGACTTGTTTACTTTAGTTATTTCCATAGCGTAATGTCGTACGGCATTTTACTGTGGGGCAATGCTGCCGATATTCAAACTATCTTTGTGCTGCAGAAGCGGGCTATTCGAGCAATTTATAATCTAAAAGCTGGTAATTCTCTTAGGGAGAGATTTAAAGATATTAATATAATGACAGTTGCATCACAATATATTTACGAGAACCTAATGTATGTATATAAAAATATTGAAACTTTTTCTAAAAACAGTGATATTCACAATGTAAACACTAGAAATAAAAACAAACTAGCAGTACCTAATACTAGACTCCACAAAGTAAATAATTCATTTAGAGGCCTGTGTGTACGTTTTTACAATAAAGTTCCAAGTAATATCCAAAAACTAGATATTAATAACTTTAAAATCGCTATTAAAGAAAAGCTTTATAAAAAAGCTTATTATAAAGTGTCTGATTACATTGAAGACAAAACAGCATGGGTTTAAAATGCTCCAATCTATTTCTAATCCAATATATTGTTAAGGTTTTTTAAACTTGTATAACTTGGTAACGTAACGGCATATAATTTTGTAAATGTCGT
Source organism: Eudonia lacustrata (assembly GCA_947562085.1). NCBI lineage: Eukaryota > Metazoa > Arthropoda > Insecta > Lepidoptera > Crambidae > Eudonia > Eudonia lacustrata. The sequence continues at coordinate 3,472,555 of OX387317.1, read as the reverse complement.
TACATAATGAATTAAAGCTGTGGAGTTTCTTGCGCCCATTCTTCTCCACAGCTAAAAAATAGACGTCCTGAATGGGTAGTAGGTAAAAAAATTATGGACGATTCAAAAGCACTTTTCTAAAGTTTATTTGAATAAAGATTATTTGACTTTGACTTTGACTATCTCAGTAAATATGTGGGGCTTTACTAAGTCCTCACGCGGACTTCTTGATAGAATTTGAAAAGTGACGTTGCACTGTTTTGTTTCATTTGCCAACACTTATGCACGCTCACGAACACTTAACGGTTAATAATCCACCATTATTTCACATTAATATTCGACATAACACAAATTTTAGAAAATAAAACAAAACCGCAGACATGACTCTTCACTTTCCCGCCAAGAAGTCCGAAGTAATGACAGAGTCTCTTTAGAAAATATGTCATAATGACACTGTTATTCGTTGGATAAAACTTATCTGAGGATTGAAAAATCCTCAGAATAATAGTGAGGAAAAATCGGACCTTAATCCATAAAGTACATAGTCTATTGTGAAAATTTTACAGTGTGCACAGCGCCATCTAGTAATACGTACCTATAAAAACTACTTCGACACAAAGAAAATTGACAACTCTAAAAAAATGAAACTTCATGCAACCTCATCCCCATAACCGGCAGCAGCCGGAGGCAGTCGTCAGGCAAATCGGAGGAACCTTTACGACTGAAATTTAACGATCGTTATCCCCCCGACTTCGTTATTCCGCTGCAGAAACTCATCATCCGCCTTTATGACACCAACCGTATTGTCTACAATAAAAATTTTAGAAGATCGTCCATAAAATTTACGCAACCAGTTTCGCGAAGAGGCCCATACATTAACTCCGTGGATGGAGTAGTAAATCAGGCTAAATCGCGTTCGCAGGATGTGTTTGTTAAAATTTATGAGCGGTTAATGATGTACGTCGGAGCCGCTGCCGAGATTACGGTGATGTTAAAATATGATGACTGTTAACGGAGAATGTAAAAAGCGCTGCAGATAATACGTAATGACCCGTTTTCGTTCCAGTATAAAATGGATTATATTTTTTTTTTAAATTGAGCCGCTTTTAGCGGTTTGCGCTGGGATAATGAACAAAGATTTAGCGCTATATCTGCTAAGAAAGTATTCTGTCCCTCTTAAGAGTGTTTACGCCGCACACTAGCACCACTAATGAAAAAAAAATACATATCTAGTAATTAGAGATAGAAAATCAAATTATGCTCAACAAACTATTTAAATGAAGTAATTTAGCATTTTTACGTCACCTAATGAACACCTGACATGTTATGGTTTAGTTAAATATGGCGTTATAGTTAAAAGTGGCCGTAACGTCTTATTTAACTAAACCATAACATGTGAGGTAGATATGTTTTTTTTTTTCATTGGCGGCGCTAGTGTGCGGCGTAAACGCTCTTAAGGTTTTAAAAAAATATAGAAAGACTAATTAGTTATACTAGATATAAAATTCTACCTACGTGCAAAGATTTAGATAGAAAATTTAGAATTACTATCAACCTAAAGGTTGGCTAGATAAAATCGCTTTAATGATAAGACCACCCTTTGTATTTACGCGTTATCCGTTACAGAAACGGCTTACAAATTTGTGATTTTTTTTTTATCGTTATCGAGCTTTTAATCGTTCCGGGCAAACTTTAGAAGGCAAAATGATTTTTTACACCAAGTATTTATTTATTTATTTATTCATCAGATGCACAAACCAGGTTACAGCAACAAAAATAATAAACATACATGCAATTAAAACTTAAAGGCTAGATTAATTTAGGACGAGTTGATTTTATTGAACTATGACAGTAGTAGAATAGAAATATTAACAAAATGTTGTATCAATAGATTGCTTTTCAGCTGTGCCACTGTTCGATACGAACTTACATTATGTCTCTTTCGTTACATAAAATAACCATAGATAATTATTTTTTGAGTCATAACTCAAAACCATACAATAAAATATCATAAAATTTCCCAGTACATGCAATACCACACGCTAAGTACGCAATAGCATTGCAGAGTAAGGCATTTAGATAAAATATAGCGTTTCGTTTATGTATCAAATCCGAGCTTACGGTTTTGTAGTGCGGAATGCGCACAGAGAGGCGATAAAATTTATTGTCACCCATGTGGCATCTGGTGCCTCCCTTCTGGTGGGATGGTGCAATGTAAACGCGCCAGCGGTACTGTTATACAGGGTCTAACAAAATCAATAAGCGAACGTTTAAGGGCGGTATCTATACATCATTCTGAATACAATGACAAAAAATGGGCTCGAGTTTTATAGTGATTTTTCAAAGTTATGTTTTCTAACAAACTAAATCAATTAAAATAATGCACATCATGAAACATGCTGTATCTTTACTAACACGCGCGCATTTACTAACACACACGCAAGCGTCAATAAAAAGATAGTGTACAAATACACGCACACAATTGAAAAACCATTGTATGACATTATACACACACAGCTATCTTTGTTTGCGTGTGTATTTTTTGGTTGTTGATTATGTTTTGTTGATTATCTCGGTAACGAGCCTGTAGTTTTGGACCAAATTTGGTGAGCATGCTCAGTGTGATGTATAGATGCTCGTCCTTAAACGTTCGCTTATTGATATTGTTAGACCCTATATGTAAATAGTGATAACATAACTTCTTCTCTTAACGGAAGAAAAATTTAACAACTTCTTTTCCGTGAAGACTATGTAGTTGAATTATTTTACAGTCGTGTATCTCTTTTTCCTCTGAAAGGGGGCAATGCAGTATCTTCACACTTGCGCAGGTGGCTTGGGACCACATACTGCAAACACTGTGTACTGGGTCGCGGCGGACGCCAAAAGGGGGATGTCAGGGCTCCACCCAGGATTTCGTAAGTAGTACAATTCTCATTTATCCTTTCATATGAAAGGGGGGATAATTGACTTCCAGAGTTCAACCCTTCCGTCTGACGGGAATAGGAAATAGCAGCATAGGGCAATAGCCAGCCATAGTCGCATTGTACGACTTACGAAAGTCTGGGAAGGAGCACAGACTATCCCGGGTGTCTCCCTTAAGCAGACCGCCTCGACTCGATGCCTGCTGTTCGTGATACTGAGACACCTCCACAAGTGCTGGGATGAAGTGGCGTTTTTTTTGTGGGTCAGCCCTTCACACGGATGGAATGCGAGTCTCACGTATCTCGCGGGAAGCCGCAGACTCGCGAGGACTCATGCATGATTTTTTCACAATTTAAAAAAGATGAAAGATGATGCTCTCTACAGAAAGTCGTACCGTGAGTGTAACAAAATAGATCTCTATACGTATGTGTTCGACAGGGGGTAAAAGAACCTTGCAGTTATTTGCATTAGTTTCTAAACAGATTTAACTTTAGTATCGGAATAACATGTTAATACACGATGTAGTATAAAGTTTTTTTCTAAGCTGTATTGTAGTAGGCTACGAAACGTACAAAAGCCTACACGAAACGTACAATCTAAACGCTATCCCTTATGCTCTGGACAGCGGAAGGGGAAGACGTATACGCAAACTGTTTCCGTACCTACTCAATATTCAGAAGAATAAAACCTTCACAATCACATTGTGTAGATGTTAGTTCACTTTTCTTAAAAAACTCGGTGCTACATATAATATATCGCTGCCGACGCTTGTGCGGTGGGTACCTACGCGCTTTGCATTGAAATTCAAATTGTTTTTACTTGCTTGCGAGATATAGGGAACCACACTCTCGGGACGTCACTACTCGGTAGACGCTTTAAAGTTTCGCCTTCTGTTTGAATTAAATCGCAACCGCCTAGTGAAATCAAGTATCCGCTACATTAGAGATGTTGACAATTAACTAATACCAGAACATTACATATACCTAAACAAAAAATAATCTCCGCATAGTTATTCCGTGTTTTGTTCCTGTCATGTAAACGTCATTTCAAATTAGAGACAAAACACGGAATAACTACGAATAGTTATTCCGTGTTTTGTCTCTAATTTGGGCTTATTCTTTGTTTATTTGTAGGGCCCTAAACGTAGAAAAGAAATCACGGAACAGTTCTATAAAACATTAACCTATTTTTTATTTAAACTAAACATTAACGTCTGTAAACTATAATTTAATAAAGTTACAAAATCTACTGGTTAGTTAAGTACAGTCAACGACAAATTTATCAAAGCAAACAGCATGGTGCGACGTGAACCCTTAATAACACAGCCGTATGGGTTTTCTGGATCGTTTAACAGGATTTTTACTAACGTATGTGTATTAATAGCGCATTCCAAAAATATTGAAAAAGAAAAGCACCTCTCAAAAATACACTTATATCTAAAATTTACGGCGTACCCGAGTCAGTCGCCTGCTGTCAGTCGCGTTGCAAACTGTGTGTGAGGTGTCGCACCAAATGTTTTGTTAAATTTTGGTCATAAACCGAAGTAAAATGGCAGTTTGCGTAGTTAAACTGTGTAAAAATAATACTACAAGAAATAAGAAGGACACACACTACAATATATGAATTGCCGCATTCACGGAGCTATTGTTTTTAGGTAGCGCGGTATCTATTCGAGCGCGCGAGACCAATCGTTTATCTAAGATTAGTATAGATAAATACGTGGTTTAACGCAAACTACTTATATTTTCATTTAGACGACCTCCTCGGTCGAGTGGTTTGTACATCGGTTTTCATGGTGTCGCCATCTCTGAGGTCCCGGGTTCGATCCAAGGTCGGGTCAATTTAGAAATTATTGTTTTTCTAAATTGTCTCGGGTCTGGATGTTTTCTATGTATAATAAGTATGTATTTAAGTATTTTAAGTATGTTTATCCGTTTTCTAGTAACCATTTAACGAGTTTCATAACGAAGCTTCTCTTGGGTTAGATAATTGGTGTGAGTGTAGAAAAAGTTTATTATTATTATCTCTTTATATAGACTCGTGTATCATCCAATCCTATCCGAGTCCCGCTGAGGATCTAGAAGGCATCGGGGACACGGACTAGTGCGTGATTTCATTCCCTCTGACGGTGTCGTTCACTCGGCTTGAGGAATCCTTTAAGTTTCTCGCCACCTCCAAAAGAGACCGGTGACGCTGAAAATAACGCCTGAGGCAATACGCAAACCCTCTTCAAAAAATATGAGTATCATTGACTATCTGTCTGCCCGTGCTCACGGTTGATGCTACTCAGTCGAAACGTCGGGTATGAAGGTTTTTTTAAAAGAGAGATTGCTGATTGCCTCAAACGGCATATTCAGCGTCACCGAGCTTTTTTGGGGGCGGCGAGGTACGTAAAGGGTACTTCAAGCCGTGTTGAAACGAATCACCTTCGGAGGTTTTCTAGAGGGAACGGCATCGCACACTAAAAAGTGCGCGTCCCCGTGCCCTACTAGATTCTCCGAAGGGTTCGGATCGGATCGGGGAAGGGTATAAAGGTATGCCTATGATTCCTATACTAAGAAATACTGCTATAAAACCTATCTAGGAATTTAAAAGTCGCGAAGCCTTCTCTCGCTGTATCTTGGCAAAGATTACAGAAAGAAACGAATACAAAAAAAAACTGTAACAAACAAAAAATGTAAATCAGCAAACGGAGACAATTGTTTGCAAAAGTTAAATGTATTTAAGTTTACTTTACCAATGTTTTGCATATTAATTAAATATTACCTAACATAAGGAAGTGAAGAGCGCACAGCGCACCCTACCCACTCAAAAAAAAAGTACTTATACGAAGAAGGAAAGATCTCAGAGATTTTGCGTTGGTATATTTTTCCAGGTCAAATATACACTGTCGTAGTCGGGTTACATGTATTGTTAATTGTATTTTATTTTGTTGTATTTTATAAGAATATAGGTATAACTAACAACACTATATTGATATTTGACAGTATAGAAGCATGCCATGGAAGTGTGTTTTTGTTTTTTTTTATATAAGTCTTTTATTATTTTTACTGTAGCTGCGCTGCGCAGAATATTATTACGTATGTTAATAGTTTTAAGTTCTCATTTTAAGTGAACTCATTCTGTATGTTCTTATGAAAATAAATTCTTTAAACCTATAACTCTTACATATCTCACCTGCTGTTAAGTGACGACAAGGCCGAAGGTGGAAGTGAACACCCGGAGTCCTCAACTACTGAGAACTCCCTATTCTATCTCTAGCTGCCGGAACACATCAATGACTAATCATTGATGTTATGGCGACATATTAGATAAGATGGTGGTAATTAGCCAGGCGGATAACAGTTGAACCTAGGTGAACCACGAGAAAAAAAATTGCCCGTAGTTTACCTAGGTGAACTGATCCGGTGGACCACGGCTAAGGAGAGAGGAAAAACAGCGACTGAGAAAGAGCCGAGTTAAAAATGAGACGAGTTATGAAAGTGTCAACATTGCAAAAGAGACCAACTAAGAAAGAGCCGAGTTAAAAATGAGACGAGTTATGAAAGTGTCAACATTGCAAAAGAGACCAACTAAGAAAGAGCCGAGTTAAAAATGAGACGAGTTGGGAAAGTGTCAAGTTTAAGAAAGAGACCAACTAAGAAGCCACTTTTAACTATAATGCCTTATTTAACTAAACCATAACATGTGAGGTGTTCATTAGGTGACGTAAAAATGCTAAATTACTTTATTCAAATAGTTTGTTGAGCATAATTTGATTTTCTATCTCTAATTACTAGATATGTTTTTTTTTCATTAGTGGCGCTAGTGTGCGGCGTAAACGCTCTTAAGTCGCTACAAAATCTGAATCTGAATCGTAATTGAAATTAATTCCCAATAACTACTTATTATATAATATTTGCTAAGGTAGCATCAGTCATACGACTTGCACGGTGGTAACCGATAAAGTAGAACGACCTTATAAGAAATACAAATATTTAACCTTTCATAGACTACAAACACAATGTAAGTAAGTGGGTCTGCTAGGCTTATTAAGTATATGTAGAATCCCTAAAACACACACTTTAGAAAATCTCCAATGAGTAGGTACGCCCGCTAATTCACCAAGTTCAAAACGTTTACAACGGCTTTCCGACAAAACGTTTCCGAACCGTAACCGGCCATCGCGGCCCGTCGCCTCCCCCACAATTAAAATTAAAGCTAATTAACTTTTTAACTCGGCCCGCCCTCTGGCGGCGCTAGGGTGCAATTAAACAGAAACAGAAGTCAAGTTTATGTTACCCCGAGGAGTTGAGTATGCGCTTTCCCTTTTTTAGCTTTAAAGTTATGACTATAGCGGTTAAATGTTTAATTATTTTTTATTTGAGGGAACGACGAGGAGATCTAGATAACGAAAGCATTACAAAGTGCTGACAGACCAAGGGATATAATTAAACATGATACTGTTTTTTTTTTCATTTAGGTTAGATAGAAACTTTAAATATCCTTGCTTTGTGAATTCACAATTGTATTCATTCAGTTGTATCTACTTTAGCATTACAGGCAAAGGACTATAATTGTACCTACACATTGTACAGGTCCACTACAACCACAAAATAAGAAGCCTGTAGCTGGTAAGCTTCTTACAGCCCGTTCACACATGGTTTCCGTTTTACTGGTTCGTTTAATCGGATACGTTTTTTTTTCATTGATGGCGTATGGAGTTGTATGAGCGACTTCATACATGACACAGTATTCTGTGTACAGTAAAAAATATCGGTCCGATAAGTTATGACACTCCGTTTTGTCATCAAATACTGGATGACGGCACATTAAAAATGTTACGTATACAACTTTACCAGCTACATACTGTCACATCCAGTAACGACGGATACGGATGTGTGAGTTTCACTCGCCATTCGATCACGTTAACGAAAACGAGAATTTGTATGGCAAAATTTTAACTCCTCTCGTATGCCGCCAGGAGGCGCTGCTAACTATATTGACTAGTGATGCAATGGATTATTTAATAATAATGATTTTAATAATAATACCAATGTACCTATTTATACACTTTATAAATACAAATTGTAAATACCGATTGTGAATTTTATGAACCGTATTGTAAATTTTGCATGGCAGAATATATGAAACTATAAAAATATGACCAACTTCTTGTATTAACAACCCTATTCTTAGCAAATAAAACATTATTTTCTATTATATTCTATTCTATTTAATGCCACACTAATTTTCGTTTTCGTAAACGTAATCGAATGAATACGGATAGTATAATATATAACTCACACTAGGCATTACCGTGAGCATAATTTTTTGTCGTATCCGTTAAAAAGTCTACTGTAAATACGGAGACCATGAGTGAACGGGCTGTTCCAACGCGCTCAAGCAACGCACTTTAGACCACCTCTCGCGAAAGGGTGAATCTACAAATATTTTGCTATTTTGTTTCCGAATCGTCATTACCCTTATCAAAATTTAAAAAAAAATCAAAATTCAAAATCATTCATTCAGTTTAGGCTACAAATAGCTCTTATGAATGTCATTATGCCATCGGTTCGTAAGTCTACTCTGGGCGGGAGATCTTGTACTGAGAAGAACCGGCAAGAAACTCAGCACTTGTCCAGCTCTTTTCTCCCTTACAGCGTCAAAAATATTGGAAAATGCCCTATCATAAAAGGACACTTTCCATCACAAATAAAAACACAAAATATAAAGGACAATCACACATTAAAAAAAAACAAAAGAGAAAATATAATTATATCTAAGTTTGCAAAACATCAGTTACCAGTTAAAATTTTCACAATGTCATTCAGCATTAATAAAGGTCAAAAATTGTCTAAAAAAGAAAAAAAAAGAAAATTAAACTATAGTTAATAATAATAAAAATAATAGTATGCAACAGCAAACCAGCCTCCACAGGCGGCACCCGTTCACGAGTATGACATATGAATCAGCCATCGCTTCACTCAACCATATCTTAGGGAATGTAACGACCCGACGCACATGCCACCACCGCAGAGACAATAAAGAGAGCAAATCACCGACTATCGTTAAAATAGTTTGCATTTACAAGCTTGAAATTGTTTTTTTTTTTTTTTTTATTAGAAGGAGGCAAACGAGCAGGCGGGTCACCTGATGGAAAGCAATCACCGCCGCCCATGGACACCCGCAAAACCAGAAGAATCACAGATGCGTTGCCGGCCTTTAAGGAAGGAATAGGCTCGTTTCTTGAAGATTCCTAAGTCATATTGGTCCGGAAATACCGCCGCTGAGAGCTGGTTCCACAGCACTGTAGTTCGTGGTAAAAAATTACGTGAGAAACGCACAGTAGTAGATCGCCATCCATCACGATGGTGTGGATGGAAAGACAGTCGATTGCGTGTAGTGCGGTGAAGGAAATCAGCGGCAGGGATCAAACCGAACAATTCTTTAGAGCACTCCCCATGATAAAGGCGATAAAATTTACAGAGAGATGCAACGTCTCTCCGAAGGGCCAGTGGATCGAGCCGTCCAGAGGTTACCACGTCGCCGACAACTCGAGCAGCTCTGCGTTGAATGCGGTCAAATGGGAGGAGTTGGTACTGGGGCGCTCCAGCCAAAAGATGGGAACAGTATTTCATATGAGGCCTGACCTGTGCTTTGTAAAGCTGTAAGCGATGGGTCGGCGTGAAATACTGTCCCGCTCTATTGAGCACACCCAGCTTCGAAGCTAATTTGCTTTACCTTCTAAATGACCGCGAAATTGAACGTCACTCGAAATATCGACGCCAAGGATTCCAATGGTCGGTTTGGTATCAAGGGGAGCTCCTTCAAAGTTTAGAGATACGACGAAGGGATGTTTTTTAGCGGTAAACACGCAAACTTGTGTTTTGGAAGGGTTAAAATGGACTAGATTAAGTCGGCCCCAATTCGAGACATGACTTAACATGTTCTCAGTGTCAGTCACAAGTTTATTCCGGTTCTCGATGACGCTTTCCAGAGAAATATTAGTACGTCCGGTGTAAAGCGTATCCCCAGTACAGTCGTCTGCATAGCAATGAATGCTGTTGTTATGCAACATGTCATTGATATGCAGAAGAAACAGTGTAGGCGACAGCACACACCCCTGCGGGACTCCAGCATTCACGGGCTTCAGGTCAGAGCATGATCCGTCAACTACGACTTTGATGCTACGCCCAGAAAGAAAGCTGGCGACCCACGCACACAATTTCTCAGGGAGCCCGTATGATGGAAGTTTCGAGAGAAGAGCCCTGTGCCATACCCTGTCGAAGGCTTTCGCTATGTCCAAGCTAACTGCCAGTGCCTCCCCTTTCCTCTCGACTGCCTCCGCCCATCGGTGAGTGAGGTACACTAAAAGATCACCAGCCGAACGACCGCGGCGAAAACCGTACTGGCGATCGCTTAGTAGCTGATTCTCTTCTAGGTACCTCAAGAGCTGGCAGTTTGTAATGGACTCCATTACTTTGGAGAGCAAAGAGGTGATGGCTATAGGCCTGTAGTTGGACGGATCTGAGCGATCACCTTTTTTGGGAATCGGGTGGACAAGGGCTGTCTTCCAAGAACTCGGGACAACGCCAGTCGTGTAAGAGAGCCGGAAGAGGCGCGTTAGAACCGGCGCCAACTCAGGAGCACACGTCCGAAGCACAATGGGAGGGACTGCATCAGGCCCACTCGACTTATGAATGTCAAGGGAAAAAAGAGCCTTACGAACTGACCTTTGCAGGAACCAAACGTTTGGCATAAAACAAGCGCAATGCGGTATTGTTGGTGGCGAGTTTTCCCCATCGTCCAAGGTCGAGTTTGATGCGAAAAGAGTACCCAAGAGATCGGCTTTCTCTTTTGCAGTATGGGCAAGGCAATCATCGGTCTTGTGCAGTGGTGGAAGTGACGGTCGACAGAAATTCCCCAAGACAGCCTTGGCGAGAGACCAGAATGCACGCGTACCCGAAGGAAGACGCACTAGCCTCTCCCCAATTCTACCTATAAATGATGACTTCGCCTTGGCAATGTCCTTCTTAAAAGACCTGGCAGTAAAGTTGTACTTCTTTTTGAGCACACTGGTACTTGGATCCTTTGATGACACCGCATTAGCCCAGGCTTGGTAATGCTCGCGCTTCTGGCGAGATGTTATTTTGCAACATCGACCAAACCATGGTTGGGATCTGCCGCCAACGGGAACCATAGAGTTTGGAATGAAGAGTTCCATTCCCTGCAGTATCACATCAACGACAGAATCGGCGGCGACATCAGGATCATCCAGCGAGAAGCAAACTCGCCACCATGGGTACGACGCAAAGAAACTTCGCATCCCATCCCAGTCCGCTGACCTATAATGCCAGACCCGACGGCTAACCGCACGTTGCGATTTTAAAGTTTCCGTGAGAGGCACTGTGCTCCGAATCAGGCAATGATCTGATGAGCCTAGTGGTGCATCAACGGACACTTGATAGCCGTCTGGGTGCGAGGTCAACAAGAGGTCCAGTAAGGAAGGTGTATGGCCCTCCACATCTGGTACCCGCGTAGGCTCGGCAACCAGTTGGGACAGACTGTAGGCCAAAGCGAAGTCATGAACGGCTCTACCCGCGTGGTCAGTAGTGCGTGAACCAAGCCATTCGACGTGGTGGGCATTAAAGTCTCCCAGCACCACGATCTCGGCAGAGGGGATCCGTTGGAGAAGGGAATCTATGGCCGTTTGGACGCTCTCGACAAGTTGGTCAGTCTCAATGTTACCGCTGTGGGACCTATAAAGGCACGCGTAGACGCGAGGGTGGTGTCCGCAGTCGACGTGCAGCCATAAGATGGAGAGGTCCCTAACTTCAAGATTGCCGAGGCGACGAACGCACATATCCTCCCTGACGTAAGCACAAACACCGGCGCGTGGTACAAACGAATGCTCCAGATTGTATCCCGGGTAGCGCAAGTAGGAGACGTCAGGAGGGGGGGATATCTGCGTTTCAGTAAGGAAAAGCAAGGCCGGCTTCTCCGTCTCAAGGTGGTAATGGACGGCGCTTAAGTTGGAGTGAATTCCCCTGATGTTGCAGAAGTCCATGCGAAGCGTAGGAGGGGGTGCCGAATGTCTTGCCTTACTCCTGCCTGCAGCATGTGCTGATACGAGCGGACTTTTGCCCTCCCCAGAATACGTAGGGCAGCCTGAGCGTGGACGCTCAGGGGGGGGATTCTCCTACACTGGAGGTGTAGGTACCCCCCTGGGGTAAATCTAAATTTAAGTTCGCTGCCATATCAATTGTGTGTGTGTGGGGGGGGGGGGAAAGGGCCTCCGGAACTATCACTGACCGGACGAAACACAACAGCAACGAGTGCCATTATTTCACGCCGGTATTTAGTGAGAGGGTGGTATTACGCCGGGCGAGCCGGCCCAATGCGTGCTACAACGCAGCGTGGCTCTACCACTCAGTCAGTGTCACTCATTTAGCACCACCCAGGGGTCACATGTAGGGTCTCGAGGGTAAACCTACGGACGCGAGTGACCTTGACCCCCAAAATATGTTATGTGAAATAATGAAGTAAGTATAGTCAAGTGTTTCTCATATTCGATTGCATACGTACGGCTGGTAATGATGAAATTCGTGTGAGGTAGCGGACAGCGTCGAAAAAGCGACCGCATTATTTTTGTAGATTCACCGGGACACGGAATATTGCGACAGCTGCGCTCAGACTGTGATTATTTACATACCTATAATTTTACGCAAATATTGTTGCGAACAAATTACAAATTGAAAAAAAAGTGTTGAAAAAATTCCATGAGCGGGATTCGAACCCGCACCCCATGACATGCCGGGTCAGGTGCACTGCCAACTATGCTATCGTGGCTCAATCCAACACGCCGAAATTAATCAACACTATCTACTTTTCGTGCTGATTGTGCTGATTGACTATTTAACGTATCCATGAACCAAACAACTCTTCCGTAGGTCATTCCTCCAAGCAACATAGAGTTAACAAGACTTAAAAATACTACCATTAAAATTACAACATAATATTCATAATTTAAATTAATTTAGTAAACTTTATTATCAACTCTATCAATTTAACTAACCATCCAACCTAACCATATTATCGAAAAACACTAGCAAACACACAAAACAATACCCCATCTGTTACAAATGGAATCTATCGTAATATACTTAGCTATACTCCCTTCAGGGACCCTGATTCCCTTTAAAATTACTTTTGCACGTGACTCGAACTCAAACTGCCCTCTATTATTTTAAATAGTTCCTTGTTTCTTCGACTGAAATGGAGAAATAAGTAACACTGCCGAGATTTGGCAATGTAAAACCACAGAGGTATTGGTAGAATACATTTCCTTAACTCGATATTGAAAAGGTTCTAACTAGGATATTGCTTTTAATTTTACTAAAAGGTCGCGCTTGGCCTCTATTTCATCCGTTAGTAATTACACTTTAGTGCCTTACAAATAAACAAAGAATAAGATCCGAATAGTTATTCCGTGTTTTGTTCCCGTCATGTAAACATCATTTCAAATAAGAGTAAAAGAGACAAAACACGGAATAACTATTCGGAGCTTATTCTTTGTTTATTTGTAAGGGGGTAAAGCTATATGGTATTAATTTCAATGATGGAGGTCTTTGCCCAGCAGTGAGACAGTTATTGGCTGTTTACTATAAAATATGGTATTCTACAAGTATACTTCTAGAATTAAAAAAATAACATACTTTTCCTTAGTCCTGATTGTAACGCTACTAAAATAGAAATGGAATAGAATTGTTATGCTATGGAACTGACATAAGCCAACGATACATATAAAAGACGTTTGATTGGTTTTATGTCAAACGTTTTTTACTCAATTCCATTTCTATTCTACTATTATTGTGCCACTTGTCTAGGCCCTCTAATACAACATAGCCAGTCTGGGCTTAAAGTCCGGTGTCGCTGAAAATGCCGCCTAAAGCATTCAGCAAACTGTATATGAATGCTATGCCAAAATCGCGAAGATATACAGGGTTTTTAGTAATACCTATATAATCTCGAATATAGCAGATAGGATGCAGTGCAAAGTACCCCGGAAAATTATAAATATGCCGGAAAAGCACCTTAAGGCGACGCATTGCTAAACAATTAATCTAATACGGAGCGTTTGCGCCCCGTGCCATAAGAAAAACTGGTTTTTTTTCCTTCAAATTAAAACTACAAATTATTTAAAAGAAATAAACTAGCATGTTGAAGTGTGTGTTACGACTAATCTACTAAGAAAATTTAGGAGATGCTTAAATCGGTCTGGTTTGCCTGTAAAATGCAAATCTATGTTTCAAAAGAGGTTACTTTGATATTTTTTTCTCTGTTATAAAAGTTTACAAATCGTATTTCTGCAACTAGCAAAATGAAGTCAATTAAATGAAAAATCATGTCATCAAATATCACTTTCATATGTTTTGTAATTGTTGGGAAAAATCAAGATCCCGCCACGTAAATTTCTAATGCGTCGCCTTAAGGCTGAGATATTGTGGTTGTTTGTTACTAAACCAAATTGAAAAGTGACAACCCTAGGTCCAGCTGATTCATTATTCTTGGTCGTCAACTTTATGGTCCAAACGAAACAGAAGTTAAAATATGTCTGGGTTAATCAAAAATAATGTAGGTTATGAAACAAGCTGTGCAAGCAAGTTCTGGAGGGGCTTTTATCCACTTCGAGTGATATGTCAGAACTCGCTCGTCTTACTGCCGTCTCCCAGAGAGAGTCAGGCCACTGGCTCCAGGCATTACCATCTGCCAATGTCGGTACCTTGTTGGACGGGCCGTCTCTCACTCTAGCGGTCTGTCTTCGTCTAGGCGCCAGGGTAGTCCACCCTCACCGCTGCGTATGTGGAGAAGCTGTTGACGAGCTTGGCCACCACGGCCTATCATGTGCTCGCAGTGCTGGGCGTATGCTGCGTCACTCCACTATAAACAGCATCATCCGCAGTGCTTTTGCCACCGTTGGTATACCGGCTGTCTTAGAGCCAGCTGGTATATCTCGCAACGATGGCAAGAGACCTGACGGGATGACCATTGGGCCCTGGAAGCTCGGCAGGCCGTTGGTGTGGGATGCAACCTGTGCTGACACCGTGGCTCCCTCACATGTACGCGCCACCTCTCTTCATGTAGGGGCTGCTGCGGTAAGTGCTGAAAATCGCAAACGGCACAAATACGCAAACCTGGGTCCAAATTATTTATTTGTTCCGTTTGCGGTGGAGACATTGGGTCCATGGGGGCCGGAGGCCAAGCAGCTTGTTAAAGAGTTGAGTGCTCGCCTTATTGAAGCCTCCGGTGACAAGAAGGCTGGCAGCTACCTCTGCCAACGTATTAGCTTGGCAATCCAAAGAGGTAATGTTGCCAGCATTCTTGGAACCGTTCCCATGAGCCCACAGCTGGAGGACATTTTTTATTTATAGGTTTTATTTTGTCTTTAGTTATTTATTTAATTTTTCTTTAATATAGTAAGTTATGTTATTGTGAAATAATATAAGTCATTACTAGAATTAGTTTATGTAGCTTGTAATATAGGTAAATTGTAATTATTATCACATCTTATGATGGACAGTGTGTTTTTAAAAATAATAATAATAAATGTTTATATAATTTTTAACGCAAATTTTGTTGCGAACAAATTACAAAAACACAAATGTTGAAAAAATTTCCACGAGCAGGGTTTGAACCTGCACCCTTCTGACATACCTACATAAAGTAAATAGTGTTGAATAATTTCGGCGGGCTGGTTAGAACCACGAAAGCTCAATTGGAAGAGCACCTGACCCGGTATGTCAGAAGGGTGCAGGTTCAAACCCTGCTCGTGGAAATTTTTTCAACATTTGTGTTTTTGTAATTTGTTCGCAACAAAATTTGCGTTAAAAATTATATAAACATTTATAAATAGCTTGCCTACTTCTTAACTGATCTTTAGTATTTGTAAAAATATTATGATCGGATGTTAATGACGGTAGTTGTTAACATTGAATGGGCGCCTTTGGCTTTCAAAGTAAAAGTAAATAGTGTTGAATAATTTCGGCGGGCTGGTTAGAACCACGAAAGCTCAATTGGAAGAGCACCTGACCCGGTATGTCAGAAGGGTGCAGGTTCAAACCCTGCTCGTGGAAATTTTTTCAACATTTGTGTTTTTTTTTTTTATAATAATAATAATCAAAAGTAATAAAAATTTAGTAAATAATTATTATAGTAAGTAGTTATATATGTTTGAGGAGTATTTGATCAAAACATTAAATTAATAATAATAAAAATATTAGATCATTAGATTTTAAAATACAATTATAAAATGTCAAGAATTCCATCAAAATTAAAATTAATATTACATTTAAAAAAAAACAAATATTAAAACAATATAGTAATGATAAATAAATTTGAGAGACATGCGATTATTAAATTATTAAAAATTGATAATACGATTTTGCATGTTTTTACGGTGTTCTCTATACATGGTTACATGACTTTGTTTTGGGATTAACACCTATTACCAAACACCCTATATAAAAAACTCTACCTATTTTGCACTATGTCGATTAGTCAGTGCAGTGACTGTACAAAAAAGACTCGCTTTTATATATTTTAATTTAAAATTACACCCTTGACTCACATTGCCCGCATCATAATACACGGAAACATCTCAAGGTTTGTTTTAGTCACTCACTTTGCAAACTAACTATTTTGTTGTAAATATTTAAATGATGCGACGCCTATTCTAAGAATATTTTTTTTATCCGCCTCTGTGGTCTAGTGGCTAAGACCACCGGTTTAGACCCAGAGGTCCCGGGTTCGATTCCCAGCTGGGGTACATGTTTGTGTACTCGGTTTGGTTGGTGGTAGGGCTTGTTTGTCCGCCTGATTAGCTACCACCATCTTATCTAAACATGTCGCCATAACATCAATGTTTGTAGCATTGTTGTGTTTCGGCAACTAGAGATAAGATAGCCAGTACCTCACTAGTTGAGAATCCCGGGTGAAGTGCGCTTCCATCATTCTGGCCTTATCATCACTTAACATCAGGTGAGATCAAGGAGTGCCTTGAATTTTTTTTTATATATTAACGGGTAAGCACAGTGGTGCTTACCCGTTAATATATAAAAAAAATTTAAAGCATATTAATAAAAGATACAAGCAAATTTATTTATTTATGAAAGTTACTGAACACCAAACAAGTTTCTTTGGACTAATAAGTAACACTGTTAAGGAGCTCGATGGTGCAGTGGATAGACGCGATCCGTCTTCAATTGCTGAAGTTAAGCAATTATGCAAAGGCCGGTCATCGGATGGGTGACCAAAAATTTATCATCTCGAACTCCTCCGTGCTTCGAAAGGCACGTAAAACCTTCGGTCCTGGCTGCATTAGCAGTCGCTAACAACCACCAATCCGCACTGGACCCGCGTGGTGGTGTTTTTTATTTCTTTATTGTAGAGTAGGCAAATGATTTCACTCTACATGGCTCTATGACATTAGTGTCATGGACTAATAATACCTATTAGTACCTACCTGTAGGCGACGCACTTTTAATTTTTAATTGTCATGATTTGTGTTTTATTTTGTTATTTTTATTTGTAAGGCAGTCGCAAAAATGTTTTGTTACCGGCCGAGCGCGGTGCGTCCTTGCGGATATAAAGCGAACATTTTGAATTTGTCCAGTAGTAGCCACTAGCACCGCAAGGAACGCCTGCGCCCTCTCGCTACTAAAATTCTATTGTCCCGCGTCATACTGTTTTATCTTCGTAATTTTTATAATTTTAATATAAAATAGTTTTGCTCGTTTGTGCTGTTTCATTGCTGTCGAGACCTGAAGAAACTACACTACCTATTAATATTTATAAAGAACAGTGAAAAAATGAAATGCTTACCCGACCCAGCCAGGAATCGAACCTGGGTCTTTCGCAATCCGGGCGGCTGCACTGACCTTTATGCTACCGGGAAGGCTAACGTAAGCACTGAATTTTTTCACTGTTTTTTCATTTTTGTCTGCTTTTTAGCGGCAGAGTGCCATCTATCCATCGGTAATTGCAACCGATTGCTGTGCAGATTCATCTTTACAGATGAAATACCACAAATTTGATAACACAACGCTATAGTAAATTTTACTTTTTTAAATTAAATAATTAAATATTTATAAAAATACAGTGAAAAAATGAAATGCCTACCCGACCCAGCCAGGAATCGAACCTGGGTCTTCCGCAATCCGGGCGGCTGCACTGTATTTTACTATTACTACTTACTACTGTGTACAGTAGAATACCAGTGCAGCAGGCCCCGCTTGCTGCGTATACTGAGCTGTGCACAGTGTTGGCATCACATAACAGGGCACAATCTCAATTGTTATCATTTTTGTTACATGTTGTATGTTTAATTGTGTGTTTTGTTATTGTAAAATGCTGGATAACACCGACAATCGATACACTGTATCCCTTAGTCGCTCCGAGCACGCTTAGCCCGTCCGCACGCTACCTCGGCTGACAGCTGAATCCCCCCACCTCGCGTCTGTGGTATATTGCAATATACTACATCCCTTCCTTATTTAATAAAATTAAATACTTGTTAATAACCTCAATGTATGACCATTTTAATCAGAACTCATGTATATATAACTATCCTATAAAATTATTAATTAATCAAACTTTGTTTTTATCGCCTTCTGGACAAATCCTGTCAACTGGATTTTGATCGACCACTTTCCATTCCCCATTTTCTACTCTTTTAATGTGGATAATATTTCTCCAATTTCTAGGTTACTATCCCCAGCTTTCCTCTTTCTATCCGCATATTCCTTTCCTTTATCTTTCTTTTCTTTATCTCTATCTCTTACATCTGAATCTACTATTTTATGTTCAATATCTGCAGCTATTGGTATTTTATCACGAAATTGCCTCCTAAAGAAGAGTTCAGCTGGAGTTTTGCCGGTCGTTGTATGAGGTGTGCTATTACACATTATTAGGTATTCGAGAAGATCATCTTGCCATTCTTTCTTCTCCAATTGGCTAATTCTTAACCGCTTAAGCACATCTCTATTCTGGCGTTCGACTTCGCCGTTCATTTGTGGCCAGTAAGGGACTGTATAATAAATTATAACTCCACACTCTTTACAGAACGCCTTGAAAACGTCGCTAGTAAACTGATTGCGCGTCGCGGGAAATCCTAGCCGCGAAAATATTTCTTTAAGAATCTTAATTGTTTCTGTGGCCGTAATGTTTCTCATTATTTTAATCTCCTTGTAACGACTGTAGTAGTCAACCAGGACTAGTAGGTAATCTTTTGATGGCAGGGGTCCTAAAAAGTCTACCGCAACATCAATCCATGGCTCAACTGGAAGATCTCGCCTTTTTGTAGGATGGGGCGCGTTAGGTGCTGAAACGAGTGTACATCCTTTGCAAGCTTTGACTCGATTTTCAGCGTCTTTGTCGATCTTTGGCCACCATACATTGGTTCTGAGACGAGTTTTCATGGCAACTATGCCTGGATGTCCTTGATGGGCAGCTTCAAGTACTCTGTCACGAAGTTTTTTGGGGATTATAATTTTACTTCCTCTTAGGGCTATATTTCCATGGAAACAAATCTCTGACTGGAAAACTTTATACGCGTTAACGGATTCATCCCAGCAGTTTTCAAAAACTCCGTTTTTTAATGCGTTAATTTCTTCGTCTGTTGAACTGACGGCATCGATCTCATTTAGCGGGACTGCTACAGGTCTACTATATTTGACAACTGCATTAATATAGTTTTCATTGTCAAATGGTACTGGATAAGTTGATTGGCAGAGTCTAGAAATGGGGTCAGCAATATTGTCTTTGCCTGGACGATAAATGACTTTGTATTTGTAAGCCTGCAACCGGAGAACCCAGCGCTCAATACGTGCACAAGGTTTAGATCGGGGTCCAAAAATAGTCTCTAAGGGCTTATGGTCACTAACGAGCTCAAACTCTTTGCCGAACAGATAAATCTTAAAATGTTCCACGGCCCACACAAGAGCCAAGGCTTCTTTTTCCGTCTGACAGTATCTTTTTTCACAGTCAGTAAGGCTCTTATTACCAAACGAAATAACGCGAGGACCGTTGCGATCGATTTGTATGAGCACTGCCCCTAGTCCAACTGGGGATGCATCAGCAATTATTTGTGTTCTGTCGGCCGGATTGTTTGGATGTATTTGTTCAGAGGTTTTATTCCTTTTTCAGATAGCTGATGCCCCAGAAATTCGATTTTATTCGTTTTGTAAATGCATTTATCTTCGTTAAGAAGAACATTATTATCCTTCAATACCTGCAGTACGTGGTTGAGCCGTCTGTCATGTTCCGTTTCGTCATACCCGTGGATAAGAATATCATCAATAAAATTTGCAGTACCCTCACAACCTAATAATATTTTTTGCAGCACTTTTTGAAACATTTCGGGTACACATGACACCCCAAACATTAATCTTTTGTACCGAAATAAGCCTTTACTGGTAATGAAGGTTGTGATGTACCTGCTGTCTTCATTAATCTCTAATTGATGGAAAGCATTTTTAATATCAAGCCGTGAAAAATACTTAGCCTGTCGAAGATTAGGTAAGAGTTCGTCCATAGTCGGAAGCGGATGATTTTCTCTTATAATAGCCTCATTAGCTCTTCTCATGTCAATACAAATACGAACTTCCCCATTTGCTTTTAGCACCGGCACCATTGGAGATACCCATGGTGATGGCTCATTAACCTCTTCAATAATGTCAGCTTCTTTAAGTTCGGTTAATTTTGCATTTACTTTTTCTTCCAACGGAATCGGAATCCTCCTATACGGTTGGATCACTGGTTTGACGTCTTTATTAATAGGTATATGTATCGTAACGTCTTTGAATTTGGAAAAGGTGCTTATACTATTGACAGGTATACCAATTCTAAGGGCATTAAGCTGGATTGCACTTGCCTTCCCTAGGAGATTGCGTGTCCCGTTGCAAATAACATAGAAAGTAGCCGTTTTAGTAGTACTACTAGGAAATTTTATACTGACGTCAAAGGCACCTAGTATCGTCAAAGGCTTCTGACTACCATAAGACAGCAATATCTTTTCAGGATTCTTAATTTGGTTCGTGACTTTCACCTTATAGTTTTTTAGGTGTTCCCAAGTCTTATCTGTTATAATGTTGCACTTACTACCTGAATCGATCAACATTTCAATGACTACACCACCAACTTCACAATTGACAACAGCGTCATCATCTAAATGGAATATATAGTCTACTTCATCAGTATCTTTTTTTGTTTTGGTAATTTTGTGTCTTTTTTCGCTTTCAAATTTCTCGTTGTTTCTTGAATCCATCTTCCGTTTTAGTGTTTTAGTCTTACAATAATCTTTAAAATGGCCGATGATTCCACATTTCAGACACTTTTTGTCCCTAGCCGGGCAGTTGGACTCAAACGATAGGTGTTTACTACTACCACATCTGAAGCAAGTTTTTACTGAACTCCGAGTCGTTGAGAATTTATTGGTGTCTACCCTGTTAATATTGGATTTAATTGTATCGTATACTTTATTCGGGCCTGGTTTGTCGAATGTATCAAGTTGTCTATTAACAGTCTCAAGTGTAATAGCAATAGTAATTACTTGCTGAAGGGTGATGCTATCACCACCTGCTAAAATTTTCTTTCTCAACTCTGCACTTCGACCTTTTTTGACAATTTGATCAATCAGGTTTTCATCTTTTGCTGTAAATTTGCATTTATCAGCTTGATTTCGCAATCTCACTAGAAAAGTCTCAAACCTTTCCCCTTCCTCTTTTTTCATAAGCCGAAAAATGTATCTTTCGTAGTATCTACTCTGCTTGGGGGAAAAGTACTCATCCAACTTTCCTATAGCAGCTATGTAAACATCCACGTTGTCTACCGCATCAACGTGAGCTCCTGGTAGGTTGTAGTATATCTCCTGGAGAGCAAGTCCACCAATATGCAAAAGAGTAGCTCTCTTTTTCTCACTTGAATCGATGTTGGCAGCAAGGAAATAAATTTCTAGGGCTCTTTTCCATTTTTCCCATCTGACCCCCACTGATACCGGGTCACCTTCACACTCAAAATGGTCAAGACTCGGAAGTGCCGATGTTATCTGGGTCATATTGGGGCGATCTGTAACAACACGTGACTATTTATAATATAGTTCACCGTCACACAAGCCAACATAACATCAAACCTTCCATAAGACCTAAAATTTACCCTTCATTAATAAATTAGTCTTTCATATTGACCTTATAACAACACAGTAGGTGGTCTTTCATATTGACCTTTCATTCAATAGTCACTTATATTGATTTTATAACAAGACGGTAGTTGGTCTTTCATATTGACCTTTCATAATAAATTAGTCTTTCATATTGACTTTTTATAAATAGTCTCTCATATTGACTTTATAATAACAAACACAGAAGTCGATCTTTCATATTGACCTTTTATTATTTTAGTCTTTCATATTGACTTTTCAATCAATAGTCTCTCATATTGACTATAACTAACACAATAGTTGATCTTTTATAATGTTTTTTTAATAACAAACTAGTCTATCATATTGACCTTTCAACCAACAGTCTATCATATTGACTTTAAAAACACTGTAGATGATCTTTCGAATTGATCCTTTTTATAGCGGTCTATCTTATTGGCCTTTTAATTAATCAACCAGGCCTATCTTATTGGCCTTCCATAAAGTAAGTAGGTACCTGATATAGGTAGGTACAGCTACGAGCACAAAATGTATACACTTAGTAACTCATTTCGTTGTAGTAAGGTTTAAAATCCAATGAAAATGTATGCATATTTATGCTTCTGACAGTACTTTAAATTGCTGCTTAAGCCGTTGAAAAACAAAAGACATAAACGGAAATCAATTATTTACCGGTCGCCGGTAGCTCGCACGGTATTTAACGTGTTGTAGGTATCTACGTAATTATATTTATGTTGTGTCACATATCTTAGAGATATTTCACAGATGGCACGTACTTATAGTTCTCCGATACAAAGCTTTCTTTTATTTAACGGTATCTGCTTATCTAGTCATACTACGATAAACAATATTTATGCTACAACATACTTTTTTCCTTTTTTCTTTTATTTAGCAGGTACCTATTATTATTACTAACTTGTAATGTAGCTATGATAAAATTAAAAGCAATAATAGATCATTATCTATACTCATCTGGTAACAAACAAGGAATGCACCTGCAATGTCGTAAACAACACGATGAATCACCGTCGCGCGCCGACCGGTTTCTTTTGTTTTGGTGATAATTAGGATT
Organism: Eudonia lacustrata; assembly: GCA_947562085.1. Taxonomy (NCBI): domain Eukaryota; kingdom Metazoa; phylum Arthropoda; class Insecta; order Lepidoptera; family Crambidae; genus Eudonia; species Eudonia lacustrata. The sequence continues at coordinate 3,449,387 of OX387317.1, read as the reverse complement.
ATCTAACAACTCAATTCTTTCTATTTCAAATGAATACATAAATATTGGCGTAAACACAAATGATTAGACCGTTATCATTATCAATTGTTAAATTCAATTTCGGTGCATAGTTTTTCAATCCGTGGAATTGTAAATTCTTTTCTTTTAAACATGGTATTGTGCGGGTTTAAACTTACGGTTTTTTCTCGTCGCCACTTGTAAAATGCTGGATAACACCGACAATCGATACACTGTATCCCTTAGTCGCTCCGAGCACGCTTAGCCCGTCCGCACGCTACCTCGGCTGACAGCTGAATCCCCCCACCTCGCGTCTGTGGTATATTGCAATATACTACAGTTATGTGATTCCAATAAATGTCCTTTATTCTTTAAATCTTTTTTCTCGTTTTAATAAATATTTAATTCAGCTTCAGTGCAGCAATTAGCAGTTAAAAATAAAAAGTAAAAGTACCTACTAATTTAAGCAGAAGCAGCGGGGAAGACGGCCATCTTAAATTCGCGCGGCCAACTCGATTTATACGATTTTTTTCATCTTTTTTGCCAATTATTTTAATTCTCTATACAGTTTGTCCAGGGATGTAGTAATAAAACTTTAGGAGCAGTATCTGCAATATATTTCATCGACGAAAATACCCCTTATGGGGGGTCAATTCCAAAACCCCACAAAACTGCAGAGACTATTGGTTTTATTTTACCAAAACTCGCTTAACTCATAAAATTAACGGCGGTTTGAGTTCTACGTCGTGCAGGAGCTCGATTTTGGTGTTTTTTTAAAGGCAAAGGTGTAGGCTAGCTAGTGCAATAAAAACACGCTATCAAACAACTCCTTTTTTTAATTGCCGAAAGGAGAAAGTATTTTTTTTACAGTTTTTGTGCGCATTCGGGCACTTCATCAAAAATAGTACTAAAACGAGACCATTGACATACCTTTTTTTTATAATCACTTAATAGTATTTGAGTTACATAAAAAATTGATGCAGCAATCACTATTCTCGGTCTAATAGTTTAAGAGCTATTGTTGTTTAAAAAGACCCCTTTGTCGCGAGTGCACGTGCAGGTAAGCGATCCTCGTCTTTTGTTGCGTTGTGTGAGCAGATACGGATTTTTTTTAGGGAGTTAGAAAGAGACAACTATTCTGCCAATTGAATGTATTTATGTATTTTATTATTATTTTTATTTTTTTATTTTATTTTTATTTTATTTTATTTATTTATTTATGTATTTTTTTGGTATTTTCGTCGATGAAATATATTGCAGATACTGCTCCTAAAGTTTTATTACTACATCCCTGGACAAACTGTATATACGCATAAGTTTATCTTCTTTGTCAATTATTTAATTCTCTAATAATACGCAAAATAAACTATCATATGTTTTAAAGTTGATGAATTTGTCATCAAATTCTACCTGTCCAACCTGTACGCGATATAATCATCAACACTTTCTTTCTGAATATCCTTGCTTTGTGTATGAACAGGGGGCAACCTTTACAGCTTACAACACGTATTAAAACGAACGACTCGACCATCGCCCCGGGCAGCGCGATATGAACACTGCGGGGACGGTCAGATAGCATCTAACCAGCTGAATAGAACAACGTTATGCCACTACGAGACTTGCTCATTACTCTTAAAAGTAAAGAGCTAACATATTTTATTTTTAGTATTTTTAGTTTGTTGTACAAGTTCATGTTATATTTACGTACTCACAAGTACCATGTCACATACAAGGGTTAGAAAAATTAAGTTTTGTAGGTAAATAGAGGGGGTGCAACAACAACAAGGGCGGTGCTTCTTTTAGTCTGAAATATCTTACAACAGGCCCGAAAAAGGATACCTACTTACGTTAGAAACAGTGATAGAATTAATGTGTACCTCCTGTAAGTACTAATTAAAATATTATTGCTTATTGCTTAAACTAACAATATTAATTAACTAATATTTCGTGGCGATTCAAAGTCAAAATCAAAATTTATTTACCTATTTAAATAAACTTTTAAATCTTCCAATATTTTTTTTTACGTTTTTTAGTACAATTTTTAGTTGTGCAAAACAATGAGCTTACGAAACAAAACTACTTTTATAGAAGTAACGACATACAAAAAAACTGTCTTTACGAAAACCTGCAATGAATAATAATAATATATAAAATACTATAGCATATTATACGAGTATAATATGCTATAGCTATAGCCATAGGAGGAGCTCGGTGGCGCAGCGGTTAACGCGCCCGGTCTGCGAGTGCTGAGGTTAGGCAACTTTCGCAAAGGCCGGTCATCGGATGGGTGACCAAAAGTGTATCATCTCGAGCTCCTCCGTGCTTCGGAAGGCACGTAAAGCCGTTGGTCCCGGCTGCATTTGTAGTCGTTAACAACCACCAATCCGCACTGGGCTCGCGTGGTGGTTTATGGCTCGTTCTCCCTATCCATCCATAGGAAAAGCTAGTGCCCCAGCAGTGGGTACATAAAATGAGCTGATGATGATGCTATACACATTTACAATTATTATAAATTGTAATTTGTTTAATTGCGTCGTTGCAGTAGTAAGTTTGCCTCTTATCGTTCGTTGGTAGATAGTGCATGTCAGCCTTAAACAAGTTTGGCCACCATGATGATTGGAAACGACTGGATAAGGAAAACCATGCGTCGAGTACTCGAGTAGCATGCGACACGCTAGCAAGTAGATATAAAAAAAAATATTTAAAAAGTTATTTGAGGAGCTTTTTAGTAAGGTGCGATGACACTTAGCTAATTAAATAGCATAGAAATAGAGACGTGACTCTTCACTATCGCTATTATTACTATATCATTATTATTATTATGTAAGTAAGTAAGTAAACAGCCTATAACTGTCCTACTGCTGGGCAAAGGCTTCCATCATTGAAATCAAGTCATCGCTACAATTGATGGGTAATGGCTTAATCACCACGCTTGCCAAATGCGGATTGGTGATCACAAACCCGGGATATGCATCGAAAAATCCGAAATACATTTTGTCCGACCTGGGAATTAAACCCGGGACCTTCGGGTATCGGGCCGAGCACTCTGCCACTCGGCCACCGAGGCGTTATTATGTGCAAGAATATATTCTAAAGTATACACATAACAGTGTCCGGTAAATACATATACTAATACCCTCATAAATGTGTAACATTGGGTGGTATCTCTTTTTTAAGTGGCTAATACATAAAATGTACAAATAAAGCTCTCTACCGTAGTATGCATGTACATTATCATTCGGCCGCATCACATTTTCCCGACAAAATTGAGGAATCAGGCACTCGAGCCCGTATCGCTGGCGGCGACGGCGACATGGACCCTGCGAGGCCCTTTTAGATAACGCACTGCTATATGAATTGTGTGCGCGCTGTTTGACAGTCCATATATACGATGTAAACACGCCACTGAAGGCCGTATTACATAAGAATTATTTACATGGAGGCTACAGTCAGTAAAATAAGCGAATAGGAAATTTTTGTGGCATCTCTGCTGTTAGCCAACAGCAGAGACTACATACTGGCGTCTTGGCGTGTTCCTATTAGCACTTCCACCTGCACCTATTTAAAGCCTTAATGCTATTGAATTTATGGTCTAGAGTCGCTTAGCTCATGTTGTCGACATGCAATAAGTAGCAGAACAGCGTAGACTTTATAAGATCCTCTTGACTCAGTCAGGAAGAGTCAAGAGGAGGAGGAGTCAGTCGACCAAAAGGATATCGTGGTCAGGCATCATGCAAAGGTGGTAGTTCGGCGCAACGGAATAAGACTGCACTTGATGGTTTAAAGGTCTATATTGATCTGTCTCTTATAACTAATGTTACAATATATATAGGGAGTGTGATGCGTGTGTGTTAATACGGTGTACACACACTACAATCACTTACTTGTAACAGTATACTTGACCAACGTAATGTTTAGTCTATACATTGTCGTGGGACAATGTATTGGCTAAACCCCAGCCGTGGGGCTGGGCTTTGCAAATCATTGGTATCACATAAATCCTACAATTGATGGATATTGATTTTAATCACCAAGCTTTCCGAACGCAGGTTGTTCATCACAAACCTTAGCTATGCATCGAAAAATCTGAAAAACATTTTGTCAGACCTAGGAGTTGAACCTAATTGAACCCTACGGATGTCAAGCCAGGATGTCGAGTGCTTTGCCAGTCGGCCACCGAGGCGTTTGTGTCAAGTCTAATGTCAACATACGAGGAGATCGGGCCATAACCAGCTATGCACTACCAATGTGGATCGGTACACTTTTTCTATACAAAGAAATAATCCGTAAGCAGCATCCGAATCGATATAGGGAAATCAGCGATAACACGGGCCCCGGTAACCGTTTACCCCTCCCCTTCCCTTCTATCGGAACGATCTACAAATCCAATCTCCGAAAATAGGGATCGATCCGACAAATCATCTGGCCAACTCTATTATGGAGGGCCCTGGACAACGCATGATAAGCAACTCACTGAGAAGAACCTTCCAAAAGGAGTAAAAATGAAGTACTACCAAAGCCTACAGTCAATATACCAATATTAGCTATACACATTGTTGCAAATAAACAGGCATTTATTTTTGCTGGAAATAAAACTTTGATTTGTATTATGGACGGATCGATTTGGGAATCGATTATCGATATTCAATTTATTTAGTGGCATAATGGCCCCCTCACTAATTGTTCTCTTTTTTTTTTGGTACTTGTGTCGGGAAAATAACATGGCTGGTTTATAGGTTATCGTGTGTTGATAATTAAATAGATTTTAAGCAGTAATAAGGGCATTTGGAGCCGTATTAGTCAAATTAAGTGTATTGTGCAATCTGTGTCTTGTGTGTGTGTAAATCGTAAGTGAATCGCATCGGGAGTACAATTCGCCATCCCATGGTTGGATGTCGGCGTCTTCGCTGCTGGAGAAAACAGGTATTTCCTCGGGGGGAAGTGCACTTCGGGGTAGCCGTTGGGTGTGATTAGGGAACCCGAGAAGACCCGGACTCGGATTCAGGCCCCATCAGACCATATGGATCCCGTTCTGGACGGCGGGAGCGGCATGGAACTGTGAGTGGATTTTGTAGATTTTAAGGTGTAACCTAATTTTAAACGGTAGCAGATAGTGTGAATAGTGGTTTCCGCAACACACATTAAAACTGTTGTAAAGTGTAGTTTTGTATTATACTAATACAAAACTCATTTCCCCAAATGAGAATACATGATTAACAGATTTAAAATTAAGTAAGGGTAGAATGTAAATGGCGGAAAATGCGATCAAACCAAGACAACAATTAGGTATACAATTCTTAATAATTAATACATAATGTAAAAAGAAAAGTCTAGACTCTTTCACTGACTGACTCATCAATGCCTAGCTCAAACCGTTGGACCTGAAAGCTGAAATTTAGAACAGAGGTTCTGTTTATGGTGTAGACAAAGAATACTGCCGGATTTTCCGAAATACTCTCAGGATCACGGGATTCGGGCTTAGGAGGACGAAGTCACTGGCGTTCGCAGGCGTTCTGTAGTTCATTTACAATAAGCTTAGAACTAAATATCCAAATACTATGCGTGTCCATCTTAATGATGTTACTAATTTAACTACCTACCTAATGACACTTCTTAAAAGCGGCCACCAAAGCCCTTCGTCTTGATTTCAGCCATAACCACATGAAACAAGCGAAGCCACGTGTAGCCGCGACCGCCAAAACAAAGAGTAAGAACGCCATAAAGCCACGCCATTATAATAAATACCGGCACTCCGGGATAACAGCTGGTGAGCGCGAGTCGGTGCCGCACGAGGGCCCCGCCGGGTTTATATCTTTTTAAAATAGGTCCGAGGCGCCCGCGTCAAATGGGAAAGAAAAGCGAACGCTTGCTTCGGAACGGTGTCCATGGATTCGGGGTTATTTGTTTAAACATTCTTATTTTTTTTTTTTTACTTTATTTTTTTAGACTTTTTGTGGTTCAGGGCCACAAAACTCGAATATAATGAAATCCCATACATTTAAATCTTTCTTTGGTATTTCTATTCTACTGGGGTTATGCCACTTGTCTAGGCCGTCTGATACGAAAACAGCTAGTGTTTTTGATAAGCCAACTTTATCTTACCTTGCCAACCTGTAGTAGCTTCATCGCAACTCGTAAATTGACTACTGTGCCTGATTCAAAATTTAACATTTTAGTTGTTATCTCTAATGTTACTATTACGCTGCCCGTCCACGACCGACTTTTTGTCGGACCCACAATCGAACCGATTTTTTTCGCCAAGTTTTATCACCTATTTTGTGACCGACTTTTGGTAGGACGTGTGCGTTGCAACATAGAATTCCATACTTTTCATTTTCACCGACTATCGGTCGTGGGCGAGGGGTCTTAAGCCTTCGATTTTGCCTTAAGCTTAGAATCATCTGATGTATTAAATATATTTTATTTAAAAATAAAAACCTGATGGAATAGAATATTTGTTTATTTAAAAAATAAACGACTCAATCCGTGCTCCTCTTTTGATAATCCTTAGCAAAAGATTCGTTTTAAATATGACCTTTGATCCTAATGTATTCTTACACAATGGTGGCCCTGTGGCCGGCCCTCCGCGCGTCCTATCGGCGATCTCTCTTATCTGTGCCTTGTCATGCCGTCTGCGGACCTTCCTCTTACTTCCTCTAACTTCACTCGGCTACAAAGAGCACTATAAAGTTCGTTTTTACATAAAAATCTATGTTTAACAACTCTACATAGAGTTGGTAATAATAAACCTTCAGTTTTCTTATATAACGCTTTTAACAATTGATATTTAATTAATTATTTAATAAACAATGCCACATTTAAAACTAATCATTTGATACCTTCTAGCGTTCTTCTAGCATTTACCAAATACAATTATGAATTCAAATATTTCTATATCCATAATCCACTTAATGATAAAGGTATGGAATGCACCTGATTAAATGAAAATAAATATTTTTTCTAAAACGGATTGAAATAACAATAAACGTATCACACCTTGAAGATAGTTCTTCCTAGCTTCGACTCGAGTAAATTAGAGGTCATACTCGAAGAAAACTAAATACACTTTACTATTTTCCAAAAATAAAAATGCATGGGCCGTGAATCCAGCGAGAATTTTTGCTATTTCTCGTACAGAAACAATATGCCTAACTTACATTATTATATTTGAACACATTAAAGCAAACACATTTCAGTGTCTAAGCCCCAGAAGTTCAGACAAGAAATATTAAAGTCATTTGATATGGCGCCAAATTAGTAACTGAACGACTGAACTAATAAAAATAAATAAATTGCTTTTTTAAATGTAAATAAAATTATAGTCCACATTGCATGCCGTAGCAACCTGTAATTAAGAGGACACTTAGCTTTAAGTTTATGTTTGTTTCTACAACTTTTGCTTGTATCAGTGTGTCTTGTTGGCTGTCCTAATAAACAAATAAAAATAAATAAAATATTTTTAAAGATTTAAAACGTAATTCAGAAACGTGTTGTACGATACTCGCCAGCTACGTACCACCAAACTAACCACAGCCTTCGTCATGAAAACTATTTTTAAACGCACTGCCTAGTTACATCGAGTACTCAATCGGATGTATCGTGTAACAGAATCTCGGAGGGTCCAACTTAAGGGCACATGGAGCCAGCCTCGTAAACTATCTCAAAATGGCCACTTGGAGCACGTAATGGCGGGAATTCGATACCGCGTGGGCGGACGACGCGTGACAAAAGTGCCAAAGTCAACCGGAGCCGGCCGCAGACACAATAGAATTCTTAAACGGTTCGGGGTTTACCTAATTGTGTTTATAGAAAACAACCAAAGGAGTAGGAACCACCAACCAACAATATAAAGGGTTAATTAGAATAAAAATAGACGAATATAAAAGTTATCGTAGTTGTCATAAACAAAGCGAATAAATGCATTTCGTTGTCTAGTTATATTTTGAGTTTCTATTAAACTTTGTATCATAATCTTAAGCCTATTTTAGTATATAGCATCACTCTTCATGTACACCGTATCTTTTAGCTCAATTTTTGCCTATTTTAGTTTATTGCATCACTCTTCATGTATACCGTATCTTTTAGCTCATTTTTAAAGTTACCTTTGTACTGTACAAGTGTATAAGCAGCTATTCCCAGCTTATGCAGCTAAATTTTGAGATGTTCATGAATAAAAAGGTTGCACATATTAGTTACTTATTAATTCCATGAAAGTATGACTGCCATTCCTATAAGTAGGCACGTTTCGGTAGTGCGTACTCTTTGGAGGCCTTACCCTACTTAGAGCCACTTTAACGATATCCTAAAATAACTCCAGGTATTATTAGCACCAATCTCGCTTAATATATTAGTTAGTATTCAATCAGCACGTTGGTACGTAAGTACGTACGTACTTTGACGTTAAATAGAGACGGGGCGGGGCGTATAAGGCAGGATATAGCTAAGACTAAGAAACGAATTAAACAAGATGAAGCCAAGACTATCTTAGTTTGTCACTATAGCGACAATGTTAACAACATTGTATTGTTACGACAGTTAGACGTAAGATATCCAATTCTATTTTACTTGGGGATTACGAGTGACTTCACTTCAATCGGCCAATTACGTTTCACGCTACGAGCTAGGTATGGGAATCTAGGCATCATTTTGTTTAGTACCCGACGCAACGTTTGCGTTTTGCCTCGATAAAGCTTTCATTATAAAATTACTTGACTTTAAGAAATTCGGCAAACTAGCAGGCCTGAGGAAAAAATAAGTATCCCTCGTCTTTAAACAAGTGCAGCAGCCTATGCGTGGCCAGAATTATGTTCATAAACATTGCTATTTTGAATAAAACATTTTTAAACCCGTATGTATTAGTTGCTACGCCAACACAGTATAAATACACATCCTCTTAACTTACACCACAACCAAAATGTAATCACAAACAAGCGTTAGTACCATATATATGGTAGAAATAAACGTAAAATAGTGCAGATCCTTTTATTTCTAACGACAGACGCAAGGCATCACTCGCAGCTTACCCCGATACTCCGAGTTCAGTAACGAGCCCAGGGACCTTACCACGAACTGTTTAATCAGTATTGTTGCAGGTGTGATAGCTGCAATAATACTGCTTCAAGACCCCTGATCCAATATCGCTGGCTACGACACGGTAGACGTTGATCTAGATAGCGCGCCCTCCCTGAAGCGAAGGCAAACCCTCACAGCCTCTAGGCAAGGACTGCGTAAAATTAACTATTTAACACTTCACAAGTACAGACGCCTGCCCTCTGACTATGAGCTCTTATAGCGTACAGTATTATTACAGTTGTGGAAAAGAGACAGCCGCTACACGCGTCTCATTCTCACAACTGCAATAATAACAAATAATAAATAAATAAATAAACTTGCCTACACTCACACCAATTATCTAGCCCAAGAGAAGCTTCGTTATGAAACTCGTTAAAATGGTTACTAGACAACAGATAAACATACTTAAAATACTTAAATACATACTTATTATACATAGAAAACACCCAGACCCGAGACAATTTAGAAAAACAATAATTTCTAAATTGACCCGACCGGGGATCGAACCCGGGACCTCAGGGATGGCGACATCATGAAAACCGGTGTACAAACCACTCGACCAAGGAGGTCGTCATATTCCAATGTGTATTTCTTAAGTAATTGTAATTGTAATTTATTTTAATAATAATACTATGTCAGGCCTAGCTTAATGTAAATTATATTATGTATGTACTAACATAGTTCTTAAGTCCATTTGTTATTAACCCTATGAGTCCTTGTTACTTGAATAGAGAAATTGTATTGTATAATACTGCTATAAGAGCTCGTGGTTACCCCCTGCACATCAACATATCCAAACTATAAAATTTCTTCAATAAATCTTCAATTTTAAGCCATATATATACAGTTAAAGTCTATTGAAGAAATTTGACAGTTCGTAGTAGTCAGATGTGCAGGCGTGAGTATATGATATATGTCTTCGTCAGACTATAAGCATCCTACTACTGGACTCAGCCTTTACATGGGGAAATTAGGCTATAACCGTAAGAGTTGGTGGATTTAAGATCTTACTGGTAAAAAATAAATTAATAGCTATTTATGAATGTAACTACGCCATCGGTTCGTTAGTCTGCAGGGCTGAAGACCTTGTACTGAGAAGAACCGGCAAGAAACACAGCAATGGTACGATAATCAGTGGGACCAACTTCTTAACGTACCTTCCGAAGCACGGAGGAGCTGAGACATTTTTAACCTTTTCACCGCCCAACTATCCTGCACGCGATGTCCCGCTGTACGCCAACGTATAAATGTATTTTAATAAAGTAGGTACAAAGAAGAACTTCTATAGAAGTGCTGGCGTGGACGGCACGAAAATCTCGAACGTCTATAGAAGTTGTTGGCGGTAAAAAGGTTAACTTGGTTGGTTGGTTTTCTTGCAAGATCGCCACTCGTACGCGCATGTGCATTATTTTGAAAAAATAAAAGAAAATTCCCCTTTTGCCTCAGGTACTCGATTTAATATTCGAAAACTTTGTGAATAATCTTACGATTCCGAAGTGAATTTAAAATAATCGGGACTCCTTAAGCGATAACAAACACAACCACTGAAAGGCTGACTCAGCACGCCTCTTACGATCTAAGATAACTTTCATTTGAATATGTGTAGCTATGATGCTCGTCGTAGCATCGTCGTAGCAGTCTGCAGATTTCGTGCGTAGCTCCGTAGCATTTAAAGACATTTTTCTCGCTACTACGAGATGCTACGGACCTTAACAAAAAAGTTTACAATGTATTAGCCAATTAAAAAGTTTAGTTATTCAAAAAATATATCAGGAACTATCAAGTACATGGCCGGCATAGCTCACCCTTTTCAATAAATAAACGTTTCATAACCCCTCCCTTACCTACATAATACAACAGAAAACTAGTAAAGTTAACATGACGCCTCAAAAATGCCCTCCATATGGATAGAGACGTTAATATGACATGTGCTAACTTTATACCTTCTTCAGGACAACTTCCAACTTAGTACGCAACGAGACACTGTGTCATAAGCTATTGAAAAGTAAGCGGAATCCCTTAAGTCGTAGACACAGTACCGGCGATGGAGTGTAGTTGGAATGCGAATTTGACGACTTTCAACACACCGCCTTTTGGCTTCACCCTACTCCAACAAAGGTTTATCGTTATCAGCGGATCTGGACTTAAAGTTATGCTCTCAGTTGTATGCTAAAGTAATACCAAATCTCATGTCAATGTTGTATTTGAAAATATTGAAACTTCAATGTAGTATAATACGTTTTTTTATAAGAAATCCTGACACTTCGCATTTGGTACGGTACGGTAGTCAATAGTCATTGAATTCCGAACAAGCGTTTTCTTTTACATAAACATAAACATAAATTTATGGCAAAATGTGTACTTTAATATTTTCAGGTTCCTTCAGATCGAAATAACTGTAATAGTTTCATAGACAGAACATATCATAATGTCCAATTATAATTAAATAATTGGACGAAAAACCTTTAATAACGTAAATTTTTAACCAAGTTACCATAGTACAAACGTAGATAATGTAATCATTCCCAAGTCACTAAAGAACGAAGTAACTATAAAACTTAACGATATTCGCTTTGAACCTACCTTATGAGACCCAACTTTAAGCCCCAATGTAAGCCCTCTCCGTGGCTTGAATTAGCCATTTAAAATTCAAGAATCTACTTAAAATTGGTATGCCAATTGCACAGCCAGCCATAATTGATATACTCATAGTTCCACAATGTATGACAATTCCCCCCCCCCCCCCCCCTCCTGCCCGATCCTCTAGATGCCACTACACATTTACAGAATACACTAAACATGCACACTAGTTTAGGCCCAAGACACCGTACTCGTAGAACAAGGGTACGACGAGCCGGTTCACACGCGCTCTATACCAGGTACCTGGGCGCTTCTCTCCACTACCACGACCTCGAGGTCCGAGCCCTAGAGGCGCCCTCAGGTTGATTTGATCCCCGATCCGATCCGAACCCCACGGAGAATCTAGTAGGGCACGGGGACACGCCTTAGTGCGTGATGCCGTTCCCTCTAGAAAACTTACGAAGGTAATTCGTTTCACACGGCTTGAGGAACCCTTTAAATTTCTCGCCGCCCCTAAAAAGCCCGGTAAAGCTGAAAATGCCGTTTGAGGTAATCAGCAAACTCCCTCAAAAAAAGAAAAAGTATGACAATGAAAAATTAAAGGTGCGTCCAGACTATATGACAAAACATGCTACAAAGCATGTTAGTAGTGTGGACGATAAGTGTGCCAACCAACCATGTTTAATGCACTTGCAAAACCTATGGTTATTTGCAGATTAAAAAAGATGTGCAACATTTAGCATGTAAAACCTACAATTAGCAATGACTACCTTCAATTTATGTTAATGTCAAGCTCGTTTTGTATTTAGTTTTTACATGTACAAAATTACGATCTAGTTTACAACCACTATTTTATTGTATAAATTTGTAACAACCGTAATTTGTCTTGTGTATGCAACTAAATAAAAATAAAAAACCATTTAAAAAACAAGCAAGCCTTACAGTAGTCGCATATGATGTGTAACATTTGACATTTCGCCTTAGTAATAAGCAATTTTTAAATTATTTTCTGAAAAAAACGGGTCAGGTATTACATCATTTTATAAAGAAAATAAATGCAGTAAATACTCATTAGAAGACGTTTGACATATCGAAATGACCTTTGCTAGCCAAATGACACAGTATGTCACATATAATAATAATATGTCATGTTCATAATATCCATTTTAAATTTACAAAATGGCACGTGCTTGCGCACTTCCCCGACTTCCTGTCACACTGTTACACCTACTTCCGTCACATTTCACGAAATCACTCCCACAAATTGTATATATAGAATGCGAGCGGAAAGATGTTACACATCAATAAATAAATAAAACAAACTTTTAGTTTTGTAACATCTCATTTAACATGTTAACTAATATGAATTCACTTTTACATTTAAAAGTTTTGGACATCTATAAAACAAAAAATTCTTTTTCATTATCATTTCAACCTCCTTCCATCTCGGCCTTCCAAAAAGTTGGCAAAGGCTTCGGTCAGACAGCAATCTTCGCAAACTATTCCATCGTTTACCCTTTCACGGAGGTTCCTACCTTAAACTTACACTGTTATTTGACGTTTCCCTTTATCCTTCTCAAAGAGTACAGTCAAAATGCGGGGGACGACTGAATAAATTCCTCCTACTCCATTAAAGTGTCAGTCAGCTCAGGGCAAGCCGTTCTGACCGCAGACAAAGATATTACACCCCTTTTTATATCGTGAAACTTTAACAAGGTGATAGGCACTTTGAAGCTCGACCACGTGAAAGTGCCTATTATTTATTTATTGTGTTTTTCGCGCTCTCACTGCTCTGCTAATGCCGTAGCTATTCCCGTTGCAGACGTTAGGAAAAATGCAGGATAGATAACGTTATCTTAGTTTACGTCTACCTACTTGTATACCTATTCAAATAAATTGTATTTTTAGGAAATGGATGAATGCCATGGCTTGGTAGTGAAGAGCGCAGTTGTTTGTGTTTATTGGCGTATCAAAAATTTAAAAATCGTTTTTTCGGATCTATCTCGGTGACGTGCACTTAGAGAGGCCTTTGTCCAGCTGTGGACTAGTCTAGGCCGATGATGATGATGATAATTTAAAAATAAAGTTGTCACAAATTCATATTTGAGATTTTTTTAACCACCACAGGAAAAGTTTTGCTTTTAACCCAAAGCGCACCTCATTACGCATCTTTAGCTATTGAGCGTTATATTGTATGTAACTGCTAACAGAAACTGGAACTAAAATTGTTTCTTAGGCTTAGATATGATAATGGTTACTAGCCAGGTGGAATTAACCAGCCCTACCACCAACCAAATCATGAAATATTCACTTTTGACTAGTTGTGACTCTTATTCCATTGCATTAAAAGTTACATTGTTTTTATGTTAATGCTCGTGACTGTACTTCGCTAAAGCTCATAAATAAAAATGTTTAAGTTACTATTTAGGGTAGACGCAAATAATAGTGTTCGTCACATTTTTCGTCACCAAAAAATAACATAGATTTTCATTTAAATTTTACGGGATGATAGCTAAGAAACTAGTCTGTATTCAAATGTTTCTAAAGGCTAAAATCGGTTGGTAACCCCTATTTCCCAAATAAAAGAAATACAATGACGATCACTGGATCCTGTCGAAAACTGGTACCACTACCCTACTCAACTTTTTTGATGTGTAACATCTTTCCTCTCGCTTTCTTGCTATTTGTGGGAGTGTTTTCGTGAAATGGGACGGAAGTGTGTAAAAGGAAGTCGGGGAAGCGCGCAAGCGCGCGCCATTTGATTTGACGAATGAGCGCGCGGCGGTAGAGTTGGCCGTCGGATGGTACCAACCAATCGGCGAAGCGCGCGCCATTTAATTTGACGAATGAGCGCGTGGTATTGCATTTAGTAGCCATTAAGAGCGTTTACGCCGCACACTAGCGCCGCCAATGAAAAAAAAACATATCTAGTAATTAGAGATAGAAAATCAAATTATGCTCAACAAACTATCTGAATGAAGTAATTTAGCATTTTTACATCACCTAATGAACACCTCACATGTTATGGTTTAGTTAAATATGGCGTTATAGTTAAAAGTGTCCGTAACGTCGTTTCTGTCTCTAATTACTAGATATGTTTTTTTTTTCATTAGTGGCGCTAGTGTGCGGCGTAAACGCTCTTAAATAAAATACAATTTTCATTAAAAAGAATTATTCTGAGTTATGAAAATTCATTCACCATTTCAAATAATACCTGACCCATTTTTTTAGAATATAAAGTTAAAATTGCTTATTACTAAGGTGAGATGTCAAATGTTGCACATCATGTGCGAATACTGTAAGGCTCGCTCGTTTCTTTTATTTGTAACTTAGTCTGTTAAGCTGAGACGAGAGAGCTGCTTGAATATTCGCACCGCGGCATCGAGATTTAAAACATTTTAAAAGTCTGGTTCAAAAGAGGAAAGTTGTGATTTACTCAGAGACCACCCCGCCGATATTATTAAAGTTCAGGTTGCCTTTAATTACTGATCGAACTGATAAACAAGTGCCAAGTTTTGCCGTAAAATTGCATCGTCTATTTACGTTCGAGCACTACTTTGGTGGTTTAATATAAACTTTATAGGCGTCAGGCGTGTCGCGAAATATCGAAGGCACCGCTATTTAATAGCGTGCACTTTTGAGAGATCGTTGATTAAATATTTATGAAAAATATCTCCTTTGATGAGATGGGTGAAGTTTCACGTGATTATGAAGGATAGAAGACAGCGTTTTTTTAGCGTGTCTACTCTTAAATTAAAAACTGACTTTATGTTCTTCATCAATAAATTGTCAACTGTCTTTCGGTTCTTCTCTTCGCTTCTTGAAGTCAAAGTCAAATATTTTTATTCAAATAAACTTTAGAAAAGTGCTTTTGAATCGTCCAAAAACTTTTTTACCTACTACCCATTCAGGACGTCTATTTTTTAGCTGTGGAGAAGAATGGGCGCAAGAAACTCCACAGCTTTAATATAATATGTAACGACATTTACAAAACTATATACCGTTACCTTTGATTATATATAGTCAAAGACCGTTACCAAGTTATACAGTTTAAAAAACCTTAACAATATTTTAGATTAGAAATGCCTGTTGGAGTGATTGGAGCATTTTAAACCCATGCTGTTTTTTTGTCTTCAATGTAATCAGACACTTTATAATAAGCTTTTTTATAAAGCTTTTCTTTAATGGCAATTTTAAATTTATTAATATCAAGTTTTTGTATATTACTTGGAACTTTATTGTAATAACGTACACACAGGCCTCTAAATGAATCATTAACTTAGTGGAACCTAGTATAAGGTACAGCTAGTTTGTTTTTATTTCTGGTGTTTACATTGTAAATATCATTGTTTTTAGAAAAAGTTTCAATATTTTTATAAACATACATTAGGTTCTCTTAAATATATTGTGATACAACTGTCATTATATTAATATCTTTAAATCTCTCCCTGAGAGAATTACCAGCTTTTAGGTTAATAATTGCTCGAATAGCCCGCTTCTGCAGCACAAAGATTGAATATCGGCAGCATTGCCCCACAGTAAAATGCCGGACGACATTACGCTATGGAAATAACTAAAGTAAACAAGTCTAGCTGTTTCAATGTCAGTGATCTGACGAATTTTCATTACTGCATAAGCCGCAGAACTCAGTCTACTCGACAATTTATCTATATGTGGGCCCCACTGTAGCTTGAAGAACGTCTAGCTTGTCGTCGTTGGGCGGATTTTGATTACTTATATTTTTAGTCTTTATTTACGTTTTACTTTGCTTTCTTCTTTTCTTTTATGCAGTCCACTTCTATTTCTCTAACACCTTACATCACGATTGTGGTTTTTATATGCAGTTTGTATAAACACTGTGTTGTTTCACAGCTAACTACCTATATTGAATTGGCTATTAGCGACCAATATACGCGCAGATGCATTAGATGCAATCCGAGACGGTATCAATGATGGTCGCCAATGGTGTAGACATGGTTATTATATAAAGTCCAATGGCCAATTAGGCTGGTCGCCAATGCACGTTTTTCATAAATTCGTTCGATGGACATAATTATGAAAATTTCAAATATAATTTCACAGTTTTTTTGAGGTGTTAGAAAGAGTTTTAAGGTCCTCCCTTTTGTTAATAAGTTCCTTTGGGAAGTTTGGCGATCTAATGAGCAAGATGCAAGCAATGATGGAAAGTAAAAAAAAAATAGGTAACCAGATTTTTTTTTATTTTTTAAGGGCGGCCTCTTTGTCGGCTTTTTTGAATGAAACTACGGGCTCGTGTAAGCGGTGAAGGCATTGCGGCCTCTCTGTTTCGGCTCCTTTGAATTGAAACTACCGAAAGTGCTTTATTTTACTTTTTAATCGAAATGTCTTTTGGCGTTTTTCTTGAAAACTAACGTATAAAAAATAGTTTATGTAGGTTGTTGAATTTATCCTCAAAATATTTGCAGTTGTTAAAATGTGGCATTATTATATAGCATTTGTATTTAATTTTTGCTAAGGGTTTCTTATTAAGGCCTTACCTATGAAATTGACGTTTTTTTCTCACTTAACCCATTTAAACCCATTTAAACCAACCATGTGTCTGTGTGTGGTTGTAAATGAAACATTAAAAGTATCACATTAAGGTGGGTACATCTATTACTTTTAGAGGTGTTCTTTATAACATCCGGTAGGACTAAGTGGGTATTATTACTTCTAAAAGTCAATACCGGTGGTTAATATTATTATACACCTTTAATTAGGAATATGTTACTTAGGCTTCAGTAATAACAATTATTATTCATTTTTGTATTTATCGCCCAATTTTTTTTTAAATTGACTTCTTTTTTATTCGCGGAATTGATCTTTTGTTTCATTGTAGCTTTGATTTGAAGGGACTTGATTTTTTTTTTCTTTTATTGTCTCCTATATTTAGCTAGTGAAACAAACACACTACTCTACAATATTTATAGTGCTAACATAAATAGATGCTAAGAAAATTGAAAAAACGTTAGTATGAAAAATATAATTTTATAAAAAATCTTCATACAAAACTCAGGTCCGTGACAAAACGTCAATTTCATAGGTAAGGCTTGCTGTCATCCCGTAATATTTTAATGAAAATCTTTTGTATTTATTTAGCGACGAAAACTCTGTTGAACACTGGCCTTAAACTGTCGAAGGCTGGTGCCATTGTCCTAACTGATTAGTTATCAATGATTTTAACCCTAGATAGCTAACATTCCTAAACTATTATAATAAGCTAACCATTCGACTTTTTGACAATCATTTTTCAAATAAGTATTTTATTACAAAAAAATTTAAATCAGTTTTATTATAATTATAGGAAATATTGGTTATGAATTAAAGATAAATATTACGAAAAATATTATATATTTACTTTTAAGTACTAAATCACAATTCTTAAATGGCACGTGGTATGGCAGGATAAATAAGACACTTAAACTTACAATGACTAAATTAGGAACTCTAATACAAAATAAATTAAAAAATATTCTATAATATTATAAACAAACTTGAAAATCAACAATAACTTATCTAATTATTTAAGTTTTGTTGGCGCCATAAATGGCAACTTTGCAAATACTGCAGTAATTTTTTGCCTTATGCTAAACGCGACCACCATGCGACGCAGTCCAGCGGTCCCTGAGTTGACGCGATACCGCGAGTGTGCAGGTAAAAAATAAAAAAAGAGAGGGTGATATTTATTGGATGCTCGTCATTTTGACGAACATTAACTTTCTCGGGTTAAAGACACCTGCAAACAATCCCGATACATCTGCGCTGCAATAAAAAATACTGACTCTCATTAAATATGTTGATAGAAACAGGCGCAATAAGCTTCAATGATAAGTTCAAATCAATAGGCAATCAGGCGACGTGCCTTCTCAAAGGCTGTCACGGGTCGCGTGGCGTTCACTCTTGGGATCGGTACGGATTGCCATTCGCAGATGCCTGAATGTAGCATATCAATGGTAACATAGCTATTTCCACTAACTACAAGTAAATTGATTTAGTGAGTGAGCGTACCAAATTAATCTTATTAAAAATTGAAGGGGCTTTTATCGGTACGGATTTTTATTAACCCTATTCTTGGCATAGTGGACACTTAGCTTACAAAAAAATTCGAGTAGTGAAAAAGGACACAATTTTATACAAAAAAATACAATTCCACAAAAAAAAAACTCTGTCAAGTTTAGGGTTAAGAGGATTTTAAACAAATAGTTTTCACTCTATGATATCATCTAGTGCTCCTTTTCACTTATTCAAAGTCACTGGTAACTATTTGACACTGAACATTGAACTGAACAAAGGTAGTCAAATATAACTTAGCTAATGTTTAATTACAAAGGTTTTAAATTTCCTATTGGGACTTCCCTAATTGTCCAAGATGATATGAACTTTTAATGTCATTTCTGAATATATCTTTTGTTTCCTCCTTAAATAATTCTATAAATCATATTTCGCCCTTGGTTATGGCATTAACTGCTTCAATATTAAATGGTCCGTGAAATAAAAGCTTTCGTTTGAGGTATGTCTTAGGTGCCTGGGTTAAAAGTATCCTTCGTAACTCAAAACTAAAACAATAATTCAACGTATCCTTTTCCGAATAGCTGTTGATAAAGCTATGGGTAGGTAATTGTGGATTCTTTCAAAGTCCAAGCTTTACTTTGGAACAAGCTACCTTTATAGAGCCGTCATTCCAAGACACTAACCGTTTTCAAAAGATTGCACAAGCATCGTTTATAAAGTACATTTCTAGTAATTACTTTATGTATTTTTTAATGGATTTGTATCTTTGTTTGTATATTAATATTATATTTGTATATTATGTAGTATTGGCTGCATTAGCAGTTGTTAACAACCACCAGTCCGCACTGGGCCCGCGTGGTGGCTTATGGCCCGTTCTCCCTATCCATTTATAGGGAAGGCTCGTGCCCCAGCAGTGGGGACATAAAATGAGCTGGTGAAGACGGAACACGGGAATGCAAGCCACCTGATGGGATAGTCATCGCCCATGGACATATGCCGCATCCGAGGAGCGGCCAACGTGTTACCGACATTGAAAGCCCTACTCACATTGCTTCATAAAAAAACTTCATATCATGTCAATGAAAGAAACAAAGAAAAATAGGAAACACATCTGAAGGGAGTCCACTCCACATTAATCTACTTTGTAGAGGACGAGGAGCTTGCATGACGCTATCCTCTCTAGAAACCGTCTGAGGACGTTTCGATCACACGGCTCGAGGAACCCTTTAAGTTTCTCGCCACCCACAAAACGTGTGGTTACACTTTAAAGGCATGTAAAGGCAGCTAATATCAAACTCATTCCAAAAAACCGGACAAGTGCGAGTCGAACTCGCCCACCGAGAGTTCCTTACAAATTTATGGGTATCAAAAACTATCATAAAAATAATTAAAAATCTGTTTAAGCTAGTGTAAATAAAGCCCTTTCATATGATACCCCACATGACACGGTTAACTTACTTCAAAATTTGAACCCTCGTTCCTTGCATAAAGACCCTGTTTTTTTGTGATTTAAGTAAATATATATAGTTTCAGATTTTTCCCTGTACTTGTAGTATAAGACGAAATTACTTGCCAAACTTCATAGTTCTAGGTCAACGGCAAGTATTCTATGAGTTTTGATTCCCTTGAGCGTCTAAATATACGTTTTTTGCGACATAAACGGCCGTATCTTTTTTATCGTTAACTTAGAAGTTTGATTTTTTCACAGCTTCAAGGGACCGCAGACCTGATTATATGGTTTTAATTTCAACTTTTTTCAACGTACAGACAGACAGACGGGCAGACGGGCAGACGGACAGACGGACAGACGGACAACAAAGTGATCCTATAAGGGTTCCGTTTTTTTCCTTTTGAGGTGCGGAACTCTAAAAAACACATTCAACTTTTGTTATGTAATTGTTACCTAGCATTATAATTATACGTTATATCAATCATTGCGATTGTAATGCTAGCTAGCACAAATTACCTGTAGTTCCTCCACATTACACTGCATTAGTATGCCTTAGCCTTAGTCTCAATCTAGGCACCGATGTCAGCCATTGTGTCGCTATATTTGTCCATGACAATCTCATAGGGCTCCCGGGAGTGATAGTGCAGCTACAAGCCAGGCTCTATTCCTCAAACAGATTTACTAGTACGTTCACAGCACCACTAAGGAGTGTACCGACCCCAATTCTGACTATTTGGAAACCTTACGAGCGGTTTCGTCATATAATATTCTCGGTAATCGGTAAATATTTCATTAAATAAGGAAAGTGTACTTCTATGATGTTTGACGACCTCCTTGGTCGAGTGGTTTGTACATCGGTTTTCATGGTGTCGCAAACTCTGAGGTCCCGGGTTCGATCCCCGGTCGGGTCAATTTAGAAATTATTGTTTTTCTAAATTGTCTCGGGTCTGGGTGTTTTCTATGTATAATAAGTATGTATTTCAGTATTTTAAGTATGTTTATCCGTTATCTAGTAACCATTTAACGAGTTTCATAACGAAGCTTCTCTTGGGCTAGATAATTGGTGTGAGTGTAGGAAAGTTTGTTTTGTTTATGATTTTTTTTTATATTTGACGCTGTTAAAAAACGACTCTTGCCGCTTTTTGCCGGTTCTTCTTAGTTCAGTGACTTATGGATTTACGAACTGATGGCGGACTGAAATTTATAAGGCTTAATTATTATTGTACTCCTTTTCTTCAACTTAAGAGCCATGCTCTTGTCTCTTCTCTTGTATTGTAGTCAAACCCATTATAAAGAGTTACAAGATAAAAAAAAAAATAGAAAAAATCAACCACCCTCAGGTATCTCGAGCGGGAATCGAACCCACGACCTTTGGATAACCGGTCCAATGGTCTGACCGCTGAGCTACCGAGGCTTCGGTAGCTCAGGGACCTGGTTGATTTTTTCTAGTAAATTTTGTATCTTGTAACTATACACGAAGACTTTTCATCGGTGATCAGGACCTACTTAAATGATGGCCATTGCAATAATAATAGTAGTTGTTTTCTTTTTTAAATTTAATTTTGTATTTTTAATTAGGTAACCAAAATTAAACAGAATGTATGGTCTTCCTACATTTTTATGAAGTGGAGATTAAAGTGATTTTTTTACGTTGTCTGCCATTTGAAAGTTTACTACTAATAACATGAAAAACTTTAAATCTTCAATGAGGTTTGTTAACATCGTTGTACCTATGAAGAGGTTTTATTTGTAACAAGGAGGAGTAGGGTGACCATGATTTTAATATTCTTAGTTATTAACTTTACTTCCCAGACAAAAAATTAAAAATGGAACGCTGACATGTAAGTTTTATTATTATTGCAATGGCCATCATTTACTCAGTCGGAATCAGTAGGTCCTGATCACCGATAAAAAGTCGTCGTGTATATAGCATTGTAAATGCAAAATTAAAAATAATAAAAACATCCTAAACAGAACAAAAGCGGTCGTTGTGGATATCCTTGGGGGAGGCCTTTGTCCAGCAGTGGACGTGTTTAGGCTGCGATGATGATGATGAAACAGACAAAGAACAATACATTTTAAATTGTTGTAAACATGTCATGTAAGTACAAACATAGGGTAGTGGTACAGGAATCACTGATCGAAACTATATTCCTTAACTAGCGGCCCGTCCCGGCTTCGCACGGGTGGACCTTTCTTTTTTAATATAGCCTATGTTACTCAGCGCTAATGTAGCATTCTAATGGTGAAAGAAAATTTTTCAAATCGGTCCAGTAGTTTTTGAGTTTTCGTTGCAAACATACATACATACATATATACATACATACATACATACATACATACATACATACATACATACATACATACATACATACATACATACATACATACATACATACATACATACATACATACATACATACATACATACATACTTACATACATACATATATACAAATACATACATACATACATACATACATACAAAGCTTTCCTCTTTATAATAATAGAATAGAAGTATAGATTCACTTAAAAATAGGGGTCAGCAATAGACTTTTTAATTTAGTAACAATTAAAAACAGACCATTTGCTTCCTAGCTGTTATCCCGTGAAATTTCAATTTTAATTATCTATGTTCTAATTTGGAAACGAAAACTGGTGTATAACATAGGTCTTAGAATGTCGAGTACTGGTGCCACAACAAAAGATACTGTTCGCAAACCTTTCTAAATTAACAATAAAACTTTCAGCAACATACTATCACAAAAAGTAGAAAGCAAATGGAAAGGTGGATGGGCCAGCCATAGAGTACTCGCTAACAAATCTAATTTGCGCGTCCGCCGTCACGTGCGCGTTTTTGACGGGCGGCTGAAGCACCATCAGGCCTGCCAACTGCTATTGGGGAGCGATTGTGTACCGTTTATGTGCTGAAAAGGTTTGGCGCTGAATTGACGAGGTAACGTGTTTCGTTCCATTTGAATTGAAAAATCACGACGCGGCGATAGGAGGAAATGCTGATAGTTTTAAATTAAAGGTAGGGTGACCATCCTTTTTTTTAAACTTTGGTACTTGTCAAAGTCAAACATTTATTTGCATTTGCACAATATTGTGTACTTTGCTTTTACTGATCTGCTCGCGTTTATTTTACCCATCATAAAAAATATTAAATCCCAGCCCCAACACCATACTGCCAGACCAAAAGATACTGTAAGCTCTTTCTGCGTAAAACGGAACGCATCTGATTAAATTTAAATGAGGGTATACAAGCTACCAACTAATTATGATACAACCAACACCTCAGTCTCCCTGTGACCACGGACCCTGCAAAGGGTTTTTTTATATTAGAAGGAGGCAAACGAGCAGGCGGGTCACCTGATGGAAAGCAATCACCGCCGTTCACGGACACCCCCGCAAAACCAGAGGAATCACAGATGCGTTGCCGGCCTTAAACGGGTTCGAAACGTCAGGATAAATATTAACTAAGTAATGGTAAATCTAAAGGTTTTTAGTTCTTTGATACTTAGATACTTAGAGAGTGTTATCATTTAATTGAAATTGAAAAAAATAAAAAAATAAAAATAAAAATAAAAAATAAATAATAATATGTAATATTTTAAATTCATTTAAAATATTACATTCAACTATACCTTATTATTATATGTATAGTTTGTAATAGTTTCATTTCGCATTTCATTTGCGTAAAATATCTAAACATAATTAATTACCCCAAACCTTACTACTGAATTATTCAACAATAATCTTTTCAAACACATTATCTATTCCTCGTCAGCATTCATAATTAACAAGCGCGTGTCCCAAATCCTGGGTTAATTAGCTGGGAGAATTATTAAATACGGGCTTGGAATTATAAAACAAACATTAACATTGATGAGGGTGGATGATCAATGAGTCCTGAGGTGGCTGCGAGTACCTAGCTGGTTCATTAAAGACACACGTGTTCAAGCTAAAATACTTTATGATAACTAACCTATATATATATTGATTTTTGATTCATTCACAGTTCTAATCACAAAGCACTTTTTTTTATCAGCTCTTGAATTTGTTTTCGAGTTTTAGTTTAGAAAAATATTGCGAATTTTTTTTTTGGAAATGGGTGGCTTAGTAAAATTTTCTTTTCCTCTGAATTGCGAAAACTTCGCTAGCATTCAGACTGAAACAATCTTTATGATTTTGCCTTATATCTAATTACTATCTGGTTTCAAGTACACAAGTTTCTCTTCTCAGACTTTATATTTGTTAGTTATTTGAATTGGTGACTTTAGTAATAAATAATTTTCTTTTTTTTTAAGCTTAGTTCCCGAACGAGCCTGTGTGAGCTTTCACTACTGCTCGTGTTACTGTAATGTTATGGCAGTTGTGAAAATGAGACGCGTGTATATGCCTTACAGGCATCTCGTTTTCAGAACCGCAACAACACTGCTACAGGACTGCTTTAAGAAATCATAGTTACCCACCTGGGTGCCTTTGCGAGTAAAATTTGACAATCGATCTCGTTGACGAAAACGAGATTTTATTTTGGTGATTCACACTGGTGTGACATCTTGGTGTGACCACGAGTCCGTACTGAAAACTTCAGTATTAACTCTTCTCGTTTTCCACCAGGATACGCTGCTTCAGTGCCCCCCGCCCACGTCTTATAATCGGTGACCAATATTTTAGTCGGTGATTAAGAAACGTATGGAATTCTTTGTTTGCAACGCACACGTCTTACAAAAAGTCGGTCACAAAATCGGTACTAAAACCTCGACGGAAAAATCGGTTCGATTATCGGTCCTACACACAGTCGGTCGGCAGCGATAGCCGTAAATACCATTTTTTTTAAACAATTTTCGATGGGAAATGAAACTCGC
This sequence comes from Eudonia lacustrata, assembly GCA_947562085.1. Classification (NCBI taxonomy): domain Eukaryota; kingdom Metazoa; phylum Arthropoda; class Insecta; order Lepidoptera; family Crambidae; genus Eudonia; species Eudonia lacustrata. The sequence goes on along the minus strand of OX387317.1, from coordinate 3,424,388 downwards.
ACTAGGCTCCCTGAACTTGAAATAAATCGTTCAGGGTCACGTGCGGCCATCGCTCACGTGACGGGCGCGGGACGTAACCGCGACGACGTGCAATACGTCGCCGTCCGTCGTCGGCGTCGCCGTCTCGGCCCGATCCAGACGCATTCTCACACATCGCTGCACGACGACACGGCAGACTGTACAATGGAACTGGAGTATTGCACAGTTTTGACTGCTAGAGATAGGTATTATTTACAACCGTCGTGGTTGTAATCTTTGTAACGGGGGTTTATTATTAAAACACTTAAAGCGTTTACTTTATATATTGGTATTTTCAAGATAACATAATTCAAAATTCAAAATTCAAAATTCAAAATTCAAAATCATTTATTCAGTTTAGGCTACAAGTAGCTCTTGTGAATGTCATTATGCCATCGGTTCGTAAATCTACTCTGGGCGGGAGATCTTGTACTGAGAAGAACCGGCAAGAAACTCAGCAAGTGTCCAGCTCTTTTCTCCCTTACAGCGTCAAAAATATTGGAAAATGCCCTATCATAGCAGAACACTTTCCATTACAAATAAACACAAAAAATATATATAAGACAATTACAACATGTAAAAAAACAAAATAAAAAATGTAAGTTAACAAATTTACATCAGATAATTATGTAAAAGTTTCAATTTCCACAATGTCATACAGCACCACTACAGTACTCTAGTAAAAGTCAAAAATTGTTTAGGTAAAACAAAGTCAAACTATAATTAATAATACTAAAAATAAGATAAGTATGCAAGAGCAGACCAGCCTCCACAGGCGGCACCCGTTCACGAGCATGACATATGAATCAGCCATCGCTTCGCTCAACCATATTTTAGGGAACGTAACGACCCGACGCACATGCCACCACCGCAGAGACAGTAAAGAGAGCATGACACACTCAAGATACTCTAAATAAAAACTTAATGATGTATTTAACGCAACGCTGTTTGTTATCTGTAGGACAATGCTGTTAAAATAAAAAATGTAAGTTAACAAATTTACATCAGATAATTATGTAAAAGTTTCAATTTCCACAATGTCATACAGCACCACTACAGTACTCTAGTAAAAGTCAAAAATTGTTTAGGTAAAACAAAGTCAAACTATAATTAATAATACTAAAAATAAGATAAGTATGCAAGAGCAGACCAGCCTCCACAGGCGGCACCCGTTCACGAGCATGACGTATGAATCAGCCATCGCTTCGCTCAACCATATTTTAGGGAACGTAACGACCCGACGCACACGCCACCACCGCAGAGACAGTAAAGAGAGCATGACACACTCAAGATACTCTAAATAAAAACTTAATGATCTATTTAACGCAATGCTGTTTGTTATCTGTAGGACAATGCTGATAAAGGCTGTCATATCAGTATAAAAAGTATAAAAAATAATTTTAATAAATTGATTCAAATATAATATGTGATTTTTATTATAACCAGGCTGTTTTATCATCTAAATATTCTTTGACTGTATAATAAACCTTTTATAAGTAATAAAGACTTCACATGTTTTTTAAACTTATCTAAAGGTAAATCTAGTACAGAATTTGGTATTTTATTGTAATAGTGTATACCTTGCCCCAAGAAAGAACCAAGTACCTTCTGTAACCTGAACAGTGGCATTACAAGTTTTGTCTTATTTCTAGTATTGAAATTGTGTACGTCACCGTGTTTAGTAAAGGAGTTGATGTTGCAACGTACAAAAACTATACAATTATAAATATATTGAGATGCAACTGTCAGGACATCAATCTCCTTAAAAAGATTTCTTAGGGAAGTTCGTGATCCTAGTTTATAGATTGCTCTTATTGCTCGTTTCTGTAAAATGAATATAGTTTCAATATCAGCCGCTGTTCCCCACAGTAGGACGCCATACGACATGACACTATGAAAATAACTAAAATAAACTGTTCTAGCAGTTTCAACGTCTGTTAACTGCCTAATTTTTCTAATGGCATAAGCAGCAGAACTGAGTTTACCGGCCAATTTCGATATATGAGGATTCCATTGAAGTTTTGAGTCAAGGGTAATGCCTAAAAAAACTGTAGAATCTACCAAATCTAATTGATCACCGTTTATTCTAATATTGGTTGGTTCATTTCTGACATTTGGTAATATAAATTTAATACATTTTGTTTTCTTAGCGTTAAGCTGTAAATTATTAATAGTAAACCAATGGAGTACCTCTGAAAGAGCTTTATTTACATTTTCATAATTAGTCCTACACCTAGTCACATTAAAAATGAGTGAAGTATCATCTGCAAATAATACAATTTCACAGAAATTCTCTACATAGAATGGTAAGTCATTAATATAAATCAAGAACAGAAAAGGACCAAGAATCGACCCTTGTGGAACTCCCATTTTTACATGAGAACCAGATGATTTAGTACCATTTATATCGACAGTTTGAGTTCTAGAGCTGAGATATGACTGTATTAAATTTAGTGCAAAATCTTCGAGACCGTAATAATGTAGCTTCAACACCAGAGTCCGGTGCTCAACGCAATCAAAAGCCTTGGACAAGTCGCAAAAAACTCCAAGAGCATTTTGAGACTTCTCCCAGGCATCAAATATATGTTTTATTAGAGCAACGCCTGCATCAGTAGTAGAACGACCCTTAGTAAAACCATATTGCTTACTATGTAAAAGGTTGTTTGTGTTAAAATATGACATCAACTGTTCGAGTATAATTTTTTCATAAATTTTACTTAGCGCTGGTAATATTGAAATGGGCCGATAGTTACTGGGGTCTTCTTTGTTTCCTGATTTGAATAAAGGTATAACTTTACTAAACTTCATAAGATCAGGAAAGATTCCCTTATCGACACAGTTATTAAAAATTTCAGCAAGATACGGTGCAATAGAATAAATAATATTCTTAATTACTTTAATAGATATACCCCACAAATCACTCGTGTTTTTCATTTTAAGTGATTTGAATGTTTTAATAATATTCATTGAATCAATGTATTTAAAATGAAAGGAAAGATTATATTTTGGTACATATTTTTGGAGTAAAGTTTGTGCAGCTTCCGGTGATGAATCTAAATTTGATGTTGTTATTACAGGTATATTTACAAAAAAATCATCAAAAATATTAGCAATTTGTGAATCTGAATTGACTAAGTTGTCGTTTACTTTTAAAGTGAAAGTATTATCCCGTGGTTTAAATTTACCTGTTTCACGGTTTATGATGTCCCAAGTGGCTTTGATTTTATTGTTAGACTTTTTAATTTTTTCTTTAATGTAATTAGATTTTGCTACTATGCACACTTTCTTAAACATTTTCGAATAATTCTTTACATATTCCGTAAAATTAACATTTTGGTTATATTGTTTTAAACTATATAAATCATACAATTTATTTCTACTTTTATATATACCAGTCGTGGCCCAGTCACAGAACTTAAGTTTATGAGTAATTTTTATTGTTTTTGGTGTAAACACCTGGTTGTATTCGGTCTTGATTAAGTTAAAAAGATTACTATAAAGCACATCTGGATCATCTTGTACAAAAGGCAATGCATCTATTTTACAAGCTATACTATTTTTGAAACACTCCACTCGCTCTTTTGTAACTGGTTTACAGTTCACTATTATTGGTTCATCCCTAATATCAAAATCATAGGTCACCTTCAAACCGCAATGGTCAGACGTAAGATTATTAATGAGTGACTTAGAAACAGGGTCATAGTCTGTAAAAATATTATCGAGACAAGTGGCCGAATGTGAAGTTATTCTAGTGGGTTCGAGAAATAGATTCAAAAGATTAAAACATTTAAATAAGGCAAGAAGACGAACACTCGTTGGAGTGTTTTCTGAAATATTTATATTAAAATCTCCACATACTAAAACAAATTTCTTTTTTAGTTTTAATTTTCTAAGTACGTCTTCCATTACTGTTTCAAAAATATTGAAATTGCCCGAGGGGGGTCGGTATACACACACTATTACAAAACTATTGAACTCCACACACGATAGTTCAATGTTACGCTCCACTGATAGGTCTACAATATCGTTGCGATTTTTGTATTTAATATTGCTTCTTACTAATATTAGAGAACCGCCGTGAATAGCTGAGCTTCGCACGTACGCGCTTGCTAGTTGGAAGTTATTTACATGGAATGATGTGTCATGACTTTTTAGCCAATGCTCAGTTATACAAAATACATGAATTACCTGACTTTTTGCTAATAATTCTAATTCTAAGTCCTTGCCAGCCAAACCCTGAATATTTTGATGTATAATAGTAATGGATGTGGGCTTGGCTTTTGTCTTAGACCTCAGTTTAAACCTGAGGTTGTAACCTTATTACTAGATGTAAAAGTTGCATTAGTAGAACTACTAATGATTAAGTTATTATCAGGAAAAGACTTAGTTATACCACCTATAACTGTATCATGTATATTAAAAGCTAACAAATTAGCTATCTGAGTCCTACATATCTTAGAAAGATACATAGTATCTGACGTCAAACTAAAGTTTTTAATAAATTTATTTATATCGAAATATAAAATAGTGTCACTATGACGACAAATTAAATTAAAAAGTAATAAATTTAAGTCATAAATGCGCTTATTTTGTTCCCAGGTTAAATTTGTACAATAGGGAAAAGCACTAACTATTAACCTGCAATTCGTATCTGATTGCAGTTTAATCAAAATATTAAAATTATTTATAATGTCGCGTTTCTTCGTATGTGAACCGTCACCACCCAATATAATAACATTAGTGGAACTATTCAGTGTATCCTGTGATATGTTATTTACTATAGCATTAAATGATTGACCTGGAGTACAAATATTGGTCATTGAATGGTTAAGATTTGCATTCATAAGCAACCCTAAGCCCTGACCAAGTTTATCTGAGTACATAACTGTTTTTCTTACTAATTTAGTTACATTAGGTTTATGTATTGTTTTGTTTACATAGAATATATTAAGTAGATGTCGTCCTAGCCGATGACAAGGAAGTCCTCTTCTCTTGTTTTATGCGTTTCTTCTTAATGGACAACTACGTTCATACGCAGAACGCGACGGCTGCCAGTAGGTTTGCTCTACAGTACGTCCCATTGATAATACCTCCAGGCAGGCAGGGAACCACTCAGGTAAACTCACACCTGTAAGGTCTGGCTGTCACGATTAGGAAGGTTTGGGTATAGCTCCGTACCAAAGTAACCAATAAACATAAACGCGGTGTTGCAGCGAGCGAGTGCGCGAAGGTGCCGAAGATGATGAAGGCGCTGCAGGAGGGGTGGCCGGTGCCGGTGCCGGTGGTAGCCAAAGATTTGAGTTTAATACCCAAACCTTTGGCCATGAGTGTCATGACGTACCAAAATTCAGATTCTCATTAAAAACTTGACTGCATAATAAAAAATTTTTACAGTTTGGATGAATACTTTAAAAAAGTAATGACATTTACATTGGTGACATTTACTGTCGTTTAAATTAGAAACTCAATTCACCAAGTTTTAATTCATATCTTCTACCGGCCAATAATTTTTTTACTTCTACCGGCCAATATTCAAAATTATAACGTGTCTCGTTAATCACTCGACATTGGCGGAATTATGTGTGTTGGAAAGACACTCCAGAAGCCATAACACAAGAAAAAAAAAAAAAATTTTGTAATAAAAGATATAGTGCTACAAGGATCTTTTGGCACGTGGATGACAGTGACATGAGGGCGTGGGTGTGAAATTAGGGTTACCAGCTAGCAAAAATATCCTTAGTTTATGGGAATTGTTTAAACCTGGTTCCATATTCCGTAATTCAATTTTAATTTAGGAAATGTTTAAATTATAGGATTCATTACATGAAAAGAAAGTTAAAACAATGTGAATAAAATTAAACAAATAGTAGACTGTACAACAAGAGCATAAAACGAGCCATTTTACCCGAGACGTGCATATAGCCACCCGAGCCGGCACGGCGAGGGTAAAATGAGTTTTATACTCGAGTTTCACACTCTGCTTTTCACTTCGATTGCAAGAAAATAAAACAAAGATTAAAGCATATACAAGAAAATTTAATAAATTTTGATAATGTAATTATATGACGAATAATTAGCTTCCCGCCACACAATTTTTCTTATTTTACTATTTTACTGGATGATGCTTCAGCCAATCTTCCTGTATTTCCAATTCTTGCAACTGTACGTAAAGATATACCTGAAATCGTATTTTCTTTTAATAATTTGAAGGAGAAATTATGTTTCATAAGCCTACAAAATGTGAATTAGTATTCTTGGTAAGTAACAACAGGGAGATTTACAAGCTATGTTATCACTTACCTGTTGCAGCTGCGACGCGCTCATTTACTCTTTCAAATGGAATAATCGGGGCGCTAGATTGTTTTTCTTTCATGAAAATATCCTTCACTCTTAGCACCACCTCTCTAACACCACTTTTTATCACTTTTGGCATATTTTGTGATATTTTTATTTATATTATTTTCTTGTATTATGGCTTCTGGAGTGTCTTTCCAACACACATAATTCCGCCAATGTCGAGATAAAACCGCAAAATATCCACAAGAAACATCAACTTCAGCTATCTGTCAAAAGTGACGTTTTACATGATGGCGGCGTTAGTTCCGATTTCGGCCGCGTGCCAAAAGATCCTTGTAGCACGGGCATAATTTTTTTAAATGACGTGAGTTTTCCGGTCCCGTTTTGTGCCCACGCCTGCGATATTGTTGGCGGCTTTGTGCGCCTCCGCTGAGGCCAGTGGAGCACCTTTTAAAATTCAAGACGAAAAAAGACAGTGTCATTGGCTACAAACATCACGCTGCTCTTTGTTGGTCGCCTTGACAACGCCCAATAAGCATTGTGCTCGCTTGTTCTGACCAATTAGCGACGTGACTTTCCGTGCTGCTGCCATAATCACGCCTGCGCCGATTGTAGCTGTCAACGTCATCATAATTGTTTATTTTTCTATTATCTTTTCTAATTAATTGTTATTGTTATATTTTGAATAATTTTTTAGCTTAATTTTTTAGAATAAGCTTTCCACGCATTCAGCTTTAGTTACCGGCAATGGGCAATTTGTGAGGTGCGAACTCTGTACTCAACCAAAATTTTTTAGAGGAACAAGAAGTTTAAATATTCATATTGGTAAAATTCACAGACCAACACAAACCTCCCAAGCCACACAGCCCATACCTCAGTCACCCTCACGTTCTATCGACTCTCAATCTCCTCAAAACATCGAATTTTGGAATTTACTTGGAAAACTAAAGAGTGGTACACCAATTATCAAACGCATTCCGAGAGGAGCTCGCACCTCAGTAGCACATTCTCTAGCTCAAACCATCGATAGGGTCATTTATGAAAACTCATCATACAATTGGGAACTACTATTTACGTTTGCTTATCGCGTCTTGCATGTTCGCAGAGATGAAAATTCTAGTGTAACTCTAACACAAAAAATTAAAAATAATTGCACCAACCCTTTACCTCATTTACAAAGTTCAGTCATTAGTTCCAAAAAAACACCAATCACTTCATTTAATGTAGGCAAGGTTGAAGAAAAAATCAACGAAGGTGATTTAAAAGGTGCCACCCAGTTGATTTTTTCTAGTGATATCATTGCTCCTGACTGTCAAGAGACAGTGGCCTCTCTAGTTTCTAAACACCCACCTCCTGCAGCAACATTTCGCCTCCCCGATCCACCTGAGCCTACAGATGCTTCGCCTTCGACCAACGAAGACGAAGTGTACAATTCTATTCTTTCTTTCAAAAATGGCTCTGCCGGTGGCCTTGATGGTTTGTCGCCACAACATTTAAAAGATTTGGTATCTGGTACCTCTGGAGACGCCGGCAGAGTTCTTCTCACCAAAATTACCAACCTTTGTAATCTTATGCTTGCCGGAAATGTACCTCAGAATATCACCGGTATACTCTACGGCGCTAATCTTTGTGCTTTAAAAAAGAAAGAAGGTGGCATAAGGCCAATCGCCGTAGGGTGTACAATCCGGCGCATTGTTTCCAAAATTTGTGTAAAGTACATCCTTTCTGACCTTTCTTCAAAATTTCAGCCAGTGCAGCTCGGGTTTGGTTCGAAGGGTGGCTGTGAGGCCGCAGTTCATTCAGCTCGCACCTTCTTACTGAATGATGGTGGCGAAGTGTTGCTAAAGGTGGATGTAAAGAACGCATTTAACTCCGTAGACAGGGGTGCTCTGCTGGCAAATGTAAAAGAGAATATACCTCAATTTTATAAATTTTTGTGGCAATGTTACAGTGAACCAACAAAATTGGTTCATCGAAACAATCTTCTCCATTCTGCCGTTGGTTGCCAGCAGGGTGACCCTCTGGGTCCTGCTATTTTCTCTTTGGCAATTCACCAAACAATTTCGAATCTAAATTCTAAATTCAATGTCTGGTATCTCGATGACGGCACTTTAGGGGGAAACTCTGGTTTAGTTCTCGAGGACCTACAAACTTTGATAAACCAGTTTGGCTAGTGCCAAAGCTAGGTTAGGCTAGGCTAGGCTAGGTTTGGAGCTAAATTTTTCCAAATGTGAATTATACATTTCGAATTCCGTGGCCTCGGACCGTAGAGCTCAAATAGTTACTGACTTTAGTCGCCTGGCCCCCAGTATCAAAATTCTCAACGATGACTCTTTATTTTTATTAGGCGCACCGCTTCTCGACGCTGCCATTCCCGCTTTTGTAAACGATGCGATCTCTAAATTCAATTCAACTGCAGACCGGTTATTCCAAATTAATCCTCACATGGCCTTATTTATCATTCGTTTTTGTCTTTTTGTGCCTAAATTTACATATGTTCTACGTTGCTCCCAACTTTGGCTTTTTCCAGCAATGTTATCCAATTTAGATAATTTGTTATGAGAAACTCTTATTAAAATTTTAAATTGTACATTAAACGACCGCGTTTGGTTACAGGCTTCGCTTCCTGTACGCTTCGGAGGCCTAGGAATAAGAAATTTATCCAGTGTGGCCCTGCCAGCGTTTTTGTCTTCTGCTCATAGCACGTACAATCTCTACAGGAAAATTATCAACCCATCTTTGGGTTCCGTAGAGTTGTCGTGCAAAGCTGATGCGAGTAACGCCTGGTTATCCGCCTGTCAAAATTCTAACTTACCATTACTACCACAATCTCAGAGGCAATGGGACGAGCCACTGTGCAAGCAAGTTCTGGAGGGGCTTTTATCCACTTCGAGTGATATGTCAGAACTCACTCGTCTTACTGCCGTCTCCCAGAGAGAGTCAGGCCACTGGCTCCAGGCATTACCATCTGCCAATGTCGGTACCTTGTTGGACGGGCCGTCTCTCACTCTAGCGGTCTGTCTTCGTCTAGGCGCCAGGGTAGTCCACCCTCACCGCTGCGTATGTGGAGAAGCTGTTGACGAGCTTGGCCACCACGGCCTATCATGTGCTCGCAGTGCTGGGCGTATGCTGCGTCACTCCACTATAAACAGCATCATCCGCAGTGCTTTTGCCACTGTTGGTATACCGGCTGTCTTAGAGCCAGCTGGTATATCTCGCAGCGATGGCAAGAGACCTGACGGGATGACCATTGGGCCCTGGAAGCTCGGCAGGCCGTTGGTGTGGGATGCAACCTGTGCTGACACCGTGGCTCCCTCACATGTACGCGCCACCTCTCTTCATGTAGGGGCTGCTGCGGTAAGTGCTGAAAATCGCAAACGGCACAAATACGCAAACCTGGGTCCAAATTATTTATTTGTTCCGTTTGCGGTGGAGACATTGGGTCCATGGGGGCCGGAGGCCAAGCAGCTTGTTAAAGAGTTGAGTGCTCGCCTTATTGAAGCCTCCGGTGACAAGAAGGCTGGCAGCTTCCTCTGCCAACGTATTAGCTTGGCAATCCAAAGAGGTAATGTTGCCAGCATTCTTGGAACCGTTCCCATGAGCCCACAGCTGGAGGACATTTTTTATTTATAGGTTTTATTTTGTCTTTAGTTATCTTATTTAATTTTGTCTTTAATATAGTTAGTTATGTTATTGTGATATAATATAAAATATACTTTTATACAAAAAGTGTTTAAGTAATGCTATGTTGTTTACAAAAGTCAAAACATTTATTCGAAGTAGCACTAGTTGGGCTTAGGTTCTAAATTTAATCTTATACACAAAAATAATAAGAAGAATAAGCACAGATACACAGTGTTACCTCTTCCTTATAATATTGCTACTGTTGAATGTTTAGTTCGAGTTTTCACCAAGAGATGGCGCTGTGTGAATGTTTCTAAATAACAAAGTAATTTTCAGTTTACAATAAAGTGGAACTCCGTTCTGAGTGTGGAGTTTTTATTAATTTCCCTCGTGGTTTTTGGGTTTTTATACCGATATTGTACAGCTACGATGAACAGGAACCTGCTCTGTATAAATTGCAGCTTCAAGAAACAATATCACAACCACTGACAAACAATATTAACCTTACTGGGCTTCGCTAGGGTCTCCTTGGCTCAGCGGTCAGAGCATTGGACCAGTTATCCAAAGGTTGAGGGTTCGATTCCCAAGCTTCCTGAGACGTTTTGATTTTTTCTACTAAAATTTTGTATTGTTAAACCATTGTAGATACAAAAATTTTAATAATAAAAATGTATCATCATCATCATTATCTCAGCCAAAAGACGTCCACTGCTGGACAAAGATCTTCACAACGACCTATAAATATCTATAACCTTATTAAAATCATAAACATCAAGAGTGATCGTTTCCACTCCGGTTAATTCATTCTAACGTCAAAACACAAGCTCGCCTTATATCTAACTCCGAACGGACTGACGTCACTGAATCTCGGTGTGAGGACACCGTACCAACCCACACAATGAGCAATATACCTAGTGTACCTACACCTTAGCTCCGGCTGGCTGGTGTTAATTGACACGTGGACGGATGTCACGGCAGCGGCGTCGCCGCTGCACCACTATTCCGAAAATACCATCAGCCGAAGTCCTGATCGCTGAGTAAGAGTTTCATTTATAGATGTGAAGGTTACTAACATTTCTAGCGTAGCGGCTAGAAACGGCTTATTTGGCTTATTGTCGTTTCTAGCGATAACTAGCGGCTGGAAACGGCTGCTTACATTTTATTGGTATATTCACATGATTAGCTTTTTGTTTTTGTTGTTTCTCTTCTGATTTATTTACTATAGGATACATTTAACATACTTAAATAGACATAAACAATGCCATCTGTATTAAGTGTTAAAAACTCAAAAATCTCATACAAAATGTGACAAAGTAGTGGAATAGGACTATTTTAATAATTTATTTGTCAGAGATGTTTTCTTAGTGTTACTTTGGCTACCGCCCCTGGTTTCTGTTTCAACGAAGCGTCGATAAAGAATAAGGCCGTCATCCCGTCCTGTACGGATCGATGCTGACGCGTTCTATATTTATCATTTCGGTCTGCGTTTTAAATAGGCACAGCCATTGCTGGGTATTTGTAACGGAACGCGCCGCTTAAATAGGCTATCCCCTTTTTGGGACGGAAACGTTAAAAAATCTCGCGATCAACTATTTGTCACTGGCTGAACGGTACGAACAAATGGCTGTCGATATTTCACGTAACGTATCTTCAATGGCGTGCTCTATTAGAGAACTGAGGCCTTACCATAAGCTTGTATTGCAGTTGTGTAAATGAGACGCGTGTATATAAGCCACTAAATGCATCTCCCTTACACAATTGTAATAATATTGCTTTAGGCATTAGCCGCGGTAAGGCCCGCTGGATTTTTGAATCTCACCAGTGACGAAATTAAAAGTGACATAAAATCCTACTAATATTATAAATGCGAAAGTTTGTGTGTATAAATGTTCGTATATTTGTTGCTTCTTCACGCTGCAACGGATGGATGGATTTGGATGAAATTCGGCATACAGATAGTTTATAACCTGGAATAACACATAGATACTTTTTATCCAGATATTCCCACGGGAACGGGAACCACGCGGGTGAAACCGCGAGCGGCCGCCAGTACACTATAAAATTTAATTATGTTTGCACTATTTGCAATACTATTCACACACATCTTAGTGTGACGTTCAACTTTCAACTTTCTTTCTACTTTCTTTTTATGTTTTGATTTTTTGGATTGACTAGTTATTTGTTGTTGTTTTATTGTTTTCAAATACCAAATGAGTTTTGTCGACAGAAAGGAACTGGCTTCTGTTCCACCATTTTACTTTTTTACAGGGCAAATTTAATATGTAAAGTTTTTTCAACATTTCTGTTTTTGTAATTTGTTCGCAACAAAATTTGCGTTAAAAATTATTTAATTTAATTATTTAATTATTTAAACAGGACAACCAACAAGACATACATTAAAACTAGAAAGAAGCTATAATTTTAAATCTTAAAGCTAAATGCTGTCTCAATTATAGGTCGCCACGACATGCACCGGTGGGACGTATTAGAAAAAAAACCATTAATAATAAAACAGAAAAAAAAAGCAAACAATAACAAATCTCTAATTATAGACGTAAAACTTATATCTACTGAATTTAATATATAAAACTTAATGAAAAAGAAGATTATATAAACATTTTATATTATAGCTTGCCTACTTCTTAACTGATCTTTAGTATTTGTAAAAATATTATGATCAGATGTTAATGACGGTAGTGGTTGACATTGAATGGGCGCCTTTGGCTTTCATAATAAAAAGTAAAATAGTGTTGAATAATTTCTGAATGAACCACGATAGCTCAATTGGAAGAGCACCTGACCCGGTATGTCGGAGGGGTGCGGGTTCAAATCCTGCTCGTGGAAATTTTTTCAACATTTGTGTTTTTGTAATTTGTTCGCAACAAAATTTGCGTTAAAAATTATATAAACATTTTATGTATAGTAGTGTTTGTTGCAATAAAATATTTTTTTTAAATTTAGTTACGGATTCAGGGTGAAATCAAGTGTGATACAGTCCAAAATATTTTATCTTATTATACCTAACTCCAAGCAAATAATATACATTCCTAAATACATAAGTAGTTACCTATTGCAGGTTAAAATGTAAACATCACATCTATCCCCAAGAAACTCATTCTTGACACATTTAGAATCGCTTCCCCATGCATCAGCAGTCAGCCCTCCAGATTATGATTTGCATCACTAACCACCATTATCTGACCTTTACTATCGGATTTAATGATACGAAGTAGGTCTCAATAACGTGTCTGCAGAGGTCTTATAACAACGGTCAACTCTCAATCCCAGGTATAGCGACATTTGGCCGAGGTTCAAGCCGCGAGGGTAAGGGACGCCATCATAGGTACGCTATGCAAATTTCAGAGTGGTACAAGTTACAAGCGTCAGCGTGTATGATACCTAAAGTTCTGGTAAGTCGAACTTAAGTTTCTATCTTGATAAGAAAAAATACCAATTATGATTAACTAATTGAAAAGAAACGCTTCATACAAATCATCTCTCTTTATTCGGATCTATCGCGTTTTAGGTATAGTTTTATAATGCAAAGAAAATTATTGATAAAAATGAGACAAATAATTCAGAAGATAGCTCGAGCTAACCCAAGCCCAGTAATATCAACTAACTATAATATTTTTCAATGATATTGTTCTCTCCCATTTGTCGTTTTTTTATCCGTGGTCTCTTCTTTTTTTCGTATGCGTTTATACAACTAAATTAAATTAATTATCATATCCAATGCCACCTTGAAAATTCAACAACAACAACAAATCAATTCTCTCTATTATTAAGAGCTCCAATCGTGACTAAATAAACCCATACCCGATGTTACCCAATGTTCATCATCAGCTCATTTTATGTTCTCACTTTATTTAAAAATTTATTTATTTATTATTTAAATAAATAAATAAATTTAAATAAATAAATAAATTTTCCTACACTCACACCCAAGAGCAGCTTGGTTATGAAACTCGTTAAATGAATATGACAACGGATAAACATACTTAAATACATACTATGTATATAGAAAACACCCAGACCCGAGACAATTTAGAAAAACAAGAATTTCTAAATTGACCCGACCGGGGATCGAACCCGGGACCTCAGAGATGGCGACACCATGAAAACCGGTGTACAAAACACTCGACCAAGGAGGTCGTCCATACATAAAGAAGGACATAAACCACCACGTGGGCCCAGTGCGGATTAGTGACCGTTAACGACTGCTAATGCAGCCGGGAATGGTCCCGGGGAAGCTTAACGTGCCTTCTGAAGCACGGAGGATCTTAAGATGGTAATTTTTGGTCACTCATCTCACTGCATTTGCGAAAGTTACTAACATCAGCAATCGCAGACCGGCCACGTTAACCGTCAACCACTGCGCTATTAAACTCCTAAGCGGTACAAGAGCTGATCATTTATCCCATACTTGATATTACCAATGTTCAAACTAAACGAAATCGCTCGTAACCTGTCGCTTGGTCCGTCAGACCCGAGAGTCCCAGCGGTAGGGCTCGACTACCGGTCTTTACGACCGCAGACGGTCTGCGATTGCGGGTATCACTCATACATGTAATTCAGCCCACAGTTTACAATTACACCGTATTGTCCTTTGATGGAAGGCTCCATTGAGATTGAACTTTGCTAAACTTATAATCAGCAGTCAAATGTGTTGTCTAAAGCTTATAGAGTTATTTTCTGTAATTTATTAATTGTATTTGGGGCACCTTTCTTTTGCTACATACAAAAACATAAGGTTACGGAAACAATACAGAAAAAGGAGGACAATAGATAAGTTAAAACATACAAACGATACTGACGTACGTAAAAATGGAATCACAAGCACAGGTTATACCTAAAGCTATATTATTTCGAGACCAATTTGTTATTATCTTCAAAATCTTTATAGTATATAAATCTTCTGTGCATGTGTATGTTACTGAACTCCTTCTAAACGGTTGGACCGACTTAGATAAAAAATTTTGTATGTGTTCAAGTGGATTCGAGAATGGTTCAGATTTACAATTGGACTCGGTAGGTGGCGCTGCTATAGGGGTCCATCGTGGGATACGAGTGTTCGAATGATTTGTTTGTTTTGTTGTCATGGAAACTGTCAAAGCGGTACGAAGTCCGCCGGTCATATAATTCTTATTCACTTTCACTGAAACTCCTTCTAAGCGGCTGGATAGATTTTGATGAAACTTTTTTGTGTGTGTTTGAGTGGATGTCTGGATGGTTTAGATTCAATATTGGACTAGGTAGGCGCTGCAATAGGGATCTAGGATTATTTTACTAAACGATCATGGAATAGGTACGGCTGTTTGTTTACTCAAGCGAACGAAGTCGAGAGTGGGCCTTAAAACATGATTAATGTTTTGACAAATTGATTGCTTACATTGTTGGCGAAATTATGAAACTAATTCGATAATAAATTGTTATCAATCCCTCATTGTTGTTAACACTTATTGCAGTAAGTACATTAAATCATTTATGAAAGAGCCTGAGCCTGCACACAATACAAACAGACTGATTCCCAATTAAAGATCTACAATAAAATTACAACATCCACTCAAAACAATATGAAATAAGAGGTATTAATTAAAATGAACATCAAACAATAACACGAAGAACAATTCACATAAAGAAAGAGGCGAAGCGGCTTATTATTTCAAGACGGGCATTAGAGGAAGGAATATTGCCTCGGGCAATTTACGAGGGACCTAGCGGGGCGCCTTATCTTCAATATTAAAGATTTCATTAAATCATGCCTCTGCGCAATAAAACAGTTTGATATCAGAGACGGGTGACCGACCTAATGGTCACACTCGACTGGTGGTGCAAGTGTTTGTGTGTTTGTGAAATTGTGAAGTGAAAGCGGTTGCCGAAAATAAATCAAACAAAACCCGAAGTACTAGAAAAATTCATCGAGTCTTCTGAGGTTTCGGTAGCTCATCGGTCAGAGAATTGGACCAGTCCAAGGGTCGTGGGAGCGATTCCCACTCAAGCTTCCTGACCTGAGACTGGTTGATTTTTTCTAGTATTTTTTATCAAATAAAACTAGTTTCATGGAAAACTAGTAAGTAATAAGCAAAACATTACTTACAAAGTAGGAGTAGATACTTAGTGTTGATGATAGATTTTTTATCAAATAAAACTAGTTTCATGGAAAACTAGTAAGTAATAAGCAAAACATTGACTTACAAAGTAAGAGTAGATACTTAGTGTTGATGATAGATTGATGATAGATCAAATAAAACTAGTAAGTAATAAGCAAAACATTGACTTACAAAGTAGGAGTAGATACTAAGTGTTGATGATAGATTTTTTTATCAAATAAATTTAGTTTCATGGAAAACTAGTAAGTAATAAGCAAAACATTGACTTACAAAGTAGGAGTAGATAGTGTTGATGATAGATTTCGCCGTAACTCGAACTCGGGTTGGACAGATTCACGATAGCGTCGCGGTAAAGATATTTACCGTGATAGCGTAGTCTCCAGTGCACCTGAGGGTGTCAGAGGGTGTAAGAAGGGTGTTCGAATCCCGCTCGTGGATTTTTTTTTAACATATTTCTAAGCAAATTTAAGTTAAAGCGGTGAACATACTGTTAACTGGTGACTATGCGTTGATCGATTATTCCGATAGGTTTTCTTTTTATGTATTAAAAATATAAAAAGCGATGTAAATCTAGCTTTGAATAAAATAAAAGATAAATCATTTTGATACAAAGTAACAATACTATTATAGCTATCTTGGATGTGATTATATGCTTCTTAAAACCGTAAAAGGCGAGATTTTACCAATCGATATCGGCTTCAGTATTCAGATACGATTAGTTAACCCTATACCTGGCAGAGTTTTTTTTGTGGAATTATATATATATTTTGTATAAAATGTGTTGTTTTTTCACTACTCGAAATTTTTTGTAAGTTATGTGTCTCAAATAATCCACTATGCCAAGAATAGGCTTAATATTAATACAATTTCGCCTATGACTTACTCCAACCTATTAGAAAAGTTACTACTTGTCTAATGTAAGTAGATTCCGCAGTGTGAAACATTAAATAACACCAAGCCTACTCGACTCTACTGTAAATACACGTAAAGTTCAAATTCCAATATTCGGCTTGGAAATTTCAGAAACGGTCAAGATTTAATGATGACGGATGACCGTTACATTAACTCCGCCATCCAAGGTTTATGGGGTGACATAGAACGTAACTTTGCGTATGGAGTTAGTCGTCAGGCGCTGATGACACTGCCTGCTATAACTTAGTGTAAACCGCACTTAATTTAAGTTTTAATCGGTGACGTAGATACGACAACTTTATGGCATGCCAACTTGTTAGTACTAAGTTGCGCACAACTATTGCCAGGCAAATGGTTGACTTACAAACTTACTGGCGCACCTACATACTAGTCAGGGTCACCAGCTCGTTGTACTTATGTTCCCACTGCTGGGACACGAGCCTTTCCTATGGAGGGAAACATCACAGTGAGAACGGGCCATAAACCACCACGTGGAGCCAGTGTTCTCTACACCTAACTTCAGCAATTGCAAGTCGAGCGCGTTTATCACTGCGCCATCGAGCTCATTAATTAACAATGATTGATTGGTAAGTATCCAAAAACAAATGTAAAACATGGCTGACTTAACAATTGACAATCGGAAATGGCACGCGTTTCCATATTCAAGTTCTTGTTGAGACACCCTTTCGATTTAAGATTCTGGTTGCAAGGGTTGCAGGTCTAATAGGGTTCAGATGTTATATCACAACGTTTGGCTATATAAATGCTAATGCTATCATCACAAATCACCAGCCATAAGCCAGTTATTTTGAGAATAAATTTTTCTGAGGCCCTTTGGTGCCCAAATCCGAAACTATGAGAATTAAGACAAAGATGCTTAAAGAAATCTCGGGCGCCGTTTTCATAAAAACTCAATTAGAAGATTAGAATTTTCTTTGATATTTTTTTTAATATTATATTTATTTATTTATCTAAAGGACCACCAACAAGAGAAACACAAACACAAATACAAACAATAACTAAGTAAGGAACATATTGTAGACTTAAAGCTAGGTGTCGTCTCAATTTTACTGGTAAGCAGTATCTCACCTGATGTTAAGTGATGATAAGGCCAATGGTGGAAGCGCATTTTACCCGGGATCCTCAACTAGTGAGGCACTAGCTATCTAATTTCCAGCTGCCGGAACACAACAATGCTACAAACATTGATGTTTATAGTGACATATTTAGATAAGATGGTGGTAGCTAGCCAGGCGGACAAACAAGCCCTGCCACCAACCAAATCGAGTACACAAACATATATACCCCCGCTGGGAATCAAACCCGGGACCTCTGGGTCTGGACCACGGAGGCGGTTGATATTTTGGCAAAAAATAAACATTGCATCGTCTAATAGCGCCGCTCATTTCAGTATTTATTGACGCACTACGCCCATCGCCCTAAATCGCACCCACATTCTTCTATCATAGCGGCACCATTTTTCGATACTTTAAGTCTAATGTTCGACACAGTTTTCGTCGCCAAAAAATAACATAGTTTTTTGTTAAAATTTTACGGGATGACATCTAGAAAAGAAAAGAAAAGAAAAAAAGACATTTATTATTTTTTATTTCTTTATTTAATAGCTGTGCCCCGCGGTTTCATTCGCGTATTTTCCCGTTTTCGCAACATTTTTCATTGCTGCTCCACTCCTATTAGTCATAGCGTGATGTAATATAGCCTATAGCCTTCCTTAATAAATGGACTATTCAACACAAAAAATAATTTTTCAATTCGAACCAGTAGGCTTAACCAGGGTAACATTAAGAAAACGATAGCGAAGTTCGAAAAGAATAAAGTGTATGGGATTGACATAAGCCGCGCTAAATCACGTGGTCAATCTTATGTCAATACCATACATTTTACTCTTTTCGAACTTCGATATCGTTTTCTTAATGTAACTTTGGCTACCGCCACGCCACAGTACTTAGTTCCTGAGATTAGCGCGTACAACCAAACAAACATACAAACTCTTCAGCTTTATAATTTAAGTAGTATAGAAGTATAGATTTTTTTTTACATTTAACAAGTGGTCTGTATTCAATTCAATGACTAAAGTCAGTTGCTGACTCCTATTAAGGCGACGCATTGGAAATTTACGTGGCGGGGATCTTAATTTTTCCCAATAATTACAAAACATATGAAAGTGATATTTGATGACATGATTTTTCATTTAATTGACTTCGTTTTGTTAGTTGCAGAAACACGATTTGTCAACTTTTATATCAGAGAAAAAATATCAAAGTAACCTCTTTTAAAACATAGATTTGCATTTTACAGGCAAACCAGACCGATTGAAGTATCTAAATTTTCTTAGTAGATTAGTCTTAACACACACTTCAATACGCAAGTTCATTTTTTTTAAATAATTTGTAGTTTTAATTTGAAGGAAAAAAACAGTTTTTCTTTTGGTACGGGGCGGCAATACTCCGTATTTGATTAATTGTTTAGCGGTGCCTTAATATCGATCACTGCTTCCGGTCGAACACACGCCACTTTTTTTTAGAAAACCCGAACTGACGGGTAACGTTATCAGTGGTCTGTTTCGACCACCAGTCGCAGACCCCGAGGCTCGACTCCAGGGTTCCAACAGAGAAAAAATGGCTAGTTCGTCAGGAGTTCAGGATTCCGGGCAATATGCGCTTCCACCCAAAGCCTTATCATTATTTAACAGCAGGTGAGATGGAGGTTAAATTCTTCGTTATTTTATTAGTTTAGTTTTTTGGAGGAATTATTTTTGTTATCTGTTTTAAGCGCTCGTAACTCAACCCTCACATTAGACCTTAGAGGAGTGAGCGGCTGAAAATCAGCGCTTTCCTATGTCAGCACTAGCTGAGCCGCCTCCATTTGCCTTCAAAATTTATATACTTATTGATCTACTCATGTATGCTCTTCCATGAAATATGTAAGTAAAAAGTAAGTAAATATGTATATCTACCTATCTATGTTTTTTCTGCAGTTATCTAAGTATGGAATTGTTACCTAAATACTCGTTTTTGAAAGCAATAAACGCATTTATTTATTTAAATTAGTTTTGTTTTAACTTTTTTTGTTGAACCGTTCTTTCACAGTCATGAACAAACGTTTCCTTTCTACCTGCCAGTAGTTGTCAACAGGACCAGAGAGAGATCCTCTCATTGCTTTCCCCTAGCCACCACAACGCCCGTCATCAGAACATAAAACAAATAAGTATCAGAGTCACGTCGGCTACTCCCGGCATTAATTAATACGAGCATAATCCTCGCCGGGCCGTCCCAACGGAGCCCTTAGCTCAAGACGGGACTCGAACCCGCTACCGTGTAATAATTATCAATGTGCCCTTGGGGGAGGGCCCTTGTACGTGAGCAGGGCTGTCGACGAGCTGAACACTGACATTAATGTGTAACATTCGAGATAAATTTACATTTATTACGTAAATACTCGATGAAGTCATAAGGTGAAAGATTATGCTACTTTTTACGACTCCAATTTTTAATTTTTTTAATTCTTTGTCATGTATATGTTTTTATGTGTACAATAAAGTATTTTATTCTATTCTATTCTATTCTTTTTTTTAATTGCGTAAATTAAGCAACTTACGCAATTAAAGAAAGTTTTTATTGGCTTTAACAATTAGGAATCTTAAACTAATGACCAGTAATTTCAGCCTGTATCTGGAGGCACTGCTCTCCCTTAAAAAGGCTATACAATATTCTTAGTTAATCAACAATATAATTTTTTCTGAATTATAAAGCGACTAAACAACGAATATGTATGTTTTTTGCATGTCCATGTGTGTGTGTGAGGGTGTGATAGGGAGGGTGTGTGTGTGTGTGTGTGTGTGTGTGTGTGTGTGTGTGTGTGTGTGTGTGTGTGTGTGTGTGTGTGTGTGTGTGTGCGTGTGCGTGTGTGAGGGTGTGTGTGTGTGTGTGTGTGTGTGTGTGTGTGTGTGTTAAAATTAATTTAAGCTACCTCGAGCTTCGAAATACAAGTTAAACAGTTAATCCCTGTAAGTTGGATTGTAACAAGACGGCATACATAAAAAACTATTAAACAGTTGGGCTTTTTAGTTATGGTCCGATCTCCGGTCGATGTACTTTTATCATATTATTATTGAAAATCCTGTCTACAAGCAGCAGTATGACGTTTATTTATTTATTTATTTATTTAAAGTTACGAAAATAACGTAACTAAACTAAACTAAACTCGGAAACTACTTGAAGAACTAGGAATGAAATGTACAATATGACATAAAATGTACGGCAAAAGAAATTGTGAGCTTAATCAGAAAGAAAAAGCACAAAAAATATCTACATAGAAATAGCGGAAATCGATTCAGCAGCCGATCCCTCGGAACTAATATTAAGGCATGTGTTTATGAAAATTATGTGGATATGAAGCAAACGATCATACCGGGCAAACGTTCATCAAAAACCACCCACTGACAACCCTACAGAGGGCAATATACAGACGTACCTTTTCTATTTGCATTTTATATACAACGGGCCTTATAAAGTTTGCGATTTAATTCGTCGAAAAAGGGTGCAAAGCGGACATTACCATGTGTGAAATGGTGGTATGGAGCGGAAACTGCGCATACTGTATGGAGGGATGCTCCTCTTAGGAATCATGGTCATTTGTTGATGGTGAAAGGCGAAGTTTAACCTTTTAAGCCTTACAGTTTGATTGATGCTTCCAGCTTTAATGTTGTTAAGAAGTTAAGAAGCTTTGGCAATGTCGGATCACCGAATGATGACATTAAAATATTTCTCAAGCTCTTCCGATTCTACTACCTACATTTAGGTCTGTACGATTTCGTAAAAACAAATTATTACGTGTTTATCTATATAAATTCAAGTTATGTTAAGATTTTGAGAAAAAATATTTCCGGGCTTAACTGGGTCAATAACGCATGTTGCAACGTTGGTCCTGGCTATTGTCGTAAGATGACAGTATGCATTAGGCCAGCGTAGTAGGTTCTGGCCCAAGTCTCCCTTTGTACTACTGATCATCTTGGAAAGCAAAAGCCCAGCAGTTCCTTTAGCTACTTTTATAGTTTTCACGTGTTTACAACTTACAAATGTTAAGAATAATGGCCGCTTGCTATTTTTTAAAGCTAAAAAAGATAACAAATCTACCTACCTTTTTTCCGTTACCTATCTTTTAGTTTTAGTTTTTGTGTTACCTATCTTTTTTCCGACTAAGGTTTGAGAACAAAACCACCTCAAAACAATATCAAATGTCAATAAAAAATAAGAAATTAAACATAAAAATATTCAAGTACGAGTTTTAAACAGCGATCCTTTCGGCTACTAACGCTTGTTTCATATGATTTACATATATCTCTGCAATTAAACCTAAAACAAAACACGACACCATTACTGCCGAACCGTGTCGCTCACCATTTACACAGTCGAAACATTCAATACAAAAACTATACCGCCGATATTTCCAATTAACCGAGCAAAATGGAGCGAGAATCTGATTAAATTCATACAAAAGACTAGTAAATACACCAGCTCTATTTCAGCAACCTCAGTCGCGCCACTCAATACAGAGGTATTTTCAATTACTCTCAAATCCTACCATTTTCCTATTGCGGGGAATTTTAATAGGGCCGTCTCGCTCTTTGCCGTATTAAATTCAGGTGTGGGAAAGAGACGGGGCATGTTTAAGGATTTGTGCCATCTCATGAGGTCGGGTTAATTTCCATTCGCCTGAAGCGACGTCGCCGCCTTCACCTTTCATACGTAAATTGAAAAGGTTATTCCAACTATTTGAGCAGTTGCACCCTGCTATCGTAGAATTTATTGTTGGCCTCTAATGAATTGGTTGGGCTCATTTCGTTTTCGTTTTGTTCGTTAACGTACAAATTGATATTATTTTACATTGTAGTTTTCGTATATATTATATAATTATTTACTAGTGATCGTCAGCTCCCCCGTGTGGTGCCGGGGATAAAGAATTGCATCACCCCATCTCAACCCGTGGGTGTCGTAAAAGGCGACTAAGGGACCATTCCAGAGGATGGGCAGCAGCATCTCTCTGAGGTTACCTTCAACCTACTGCGATCGCCAACCCGCCTGCCAAGCGTGGCGATTATGGCAAATACCCCCCATGACATGCACACCAGCAAAAACCGGCCCCTAGTCCCCGGCGGCCCCGCTCGCCCTAGCTACGGTAGCGGCCAAGGCAGCGACGGGGCAGGGGGTGCTAAGAATCTCCGGCAGAGACCTGGCTACCGCCAACAACGAACTCTGGCCCTGGCAACATTTAACACGCGCACATTACGGACTGACGAGAAGATTTACGAACTGGAGGAAGAATTGAGCAAGATACGGTGGGACATAGTTGGATTATCTGAAGTCCGAAGAGAGGGGGAGGACTCGATAATCCTCAAGTCCGGTAACTTGCTCTATTTCCGGGAGGGCGAACAACTGTCCCAAGGTGGTGTCGGGTTCATCGTCCACAAGTCCCTCGTGAACAACGTTGTCGAGACCGGGAGTGTGTCGCCTAGGGTAGCGTACCTTATACTCAGAATAACCAAACGGTATTCGTTGAAGGTCATACAGGTTTATGCTCCTACTACGACACACCCTGACGATGAGGTGGAAGCTACGTATGAGGACATCTCTAGAGCCATACAAGCCTCCAAAACTCATTACACCGTTGTCATGGGAGACTTTAACGCAAAACTGGGCAAACGAAGCGGCGATGAGATGAGAGTGGGACGATTTGGGGTTGGAACTCCCGGGGCCAACTGCTGGCGGACTTTCTTGAGAGGGAGGGCCTCTTTATGATGAACTCCTTTTTCGGGAAAGCTGAACACCGCAAGTGGACCTGGATGAGTTCCGATGGTGCAACAAAAAACGAGATTGACTTTATCATGTCGACGAGGAAGCAAATATTCAATGATGACACTGTGATCAATGCGTTTAAAACTGGCAGCGATCACCGGTTGGTAAGAGGCACATTGAATATCAACGTTAAGCTGGAAAGACGTCGATTGATAAGGTCTACGCTCCGTCCTGCACCCATCCAAATCCAAAACCCCGAAAGCTTTCAGCTCGAATTGCAGAATCGCTTCGAGCGCCTAAATAATTGTGAAAATGTGGACGAATACAGCAACAGGTTTGTGGAAACTGTCCAAACGGTTGGGTCCAAGTTCTTTAAAACCCACCGTGCAAAAGGAACCAAAAAGTTCTCAGACCATACCCTAAAACTAATGGAAGAGCGGCGCGCAATGGTTCTGCTTTCCTCAGGTGATGCGTCTCAGTTTCGGCGGCTAAATAGGCAGATCTCGAAGTCTATGACTCGCGACACGCGCCAATTTAATACTAACCGTATTAAAGAGGCCATTGAGCGGAACAAAGGCTCAAAAGTGTTCGCAAGAGATCTGGGTATTGGGCAGTGCCAACTGACGACGCTGAAAACCGATGACGGCAGAACTGTCACGACCAGGTCCGATGTTATGGGAGAGGTCGAGAAGTTCTATGGACAGCTTTACACATCCACACGGCCACCTGTACAAAGCTTAGCTAAAGACCCTAGAGCTAAGTTAACCCGGCACTATACCGAAGACATCCCGGACATCAGCCTATACGAGATTAGTATGGCTCTCAAACAGCTCAAAAATGGCAGGGCACCAGGTGCTGACGGAATTACGGCCGAGCTTCTGAAAGCAGGCGGAAGACCGGTACTCGTAGCTCTTCAGAAGCTATTTAATTCCGTGGTACTGGGGGGCAGAACGCCAGAGACGTGGCACGAAGGTATGGTGGTACTGTTCTTCAAAAAGGGCGACAAAACCCTGCTGAAGAACTACAGGCCCATCTCACTTCTAAGCCACGTCTACAAGCTGTTTTCGAGAGTCATAACGAATCGTCTCGCACGCAGGTTTGATGTCTTCCAGCCTATCGAACAAGCCGGTTTCCGAAAAGGCTTCAGCACCATAGACCACATACATACGCTGCGGCAGGTTATACAGAAGACCGAAGAGTATAACCAGCCTCTTTGCTTAGCGTTTGTGGACTATGAAAAAGCCTTCGATTCGATTGAGACATGGGCCGTGCTACAGTCTCTCCAGCGGTGCCAAATTGACTATCGGTACATCGAAGTGTTGAGGTGTTTGTATGAAAGCGCCACTATGTCAGTCCGTCTTCAGGACCAGAGCTCGAAACCTATCCAGTTGCAGCGAGGAGTGAGACAGGGAGATGTGATTTCTCCGAAACTGTTCACTGCTGCACTGGAAGATGTTTTCAAGCTTCTGGACTGGAAAGGACTCGGCATCAACGTCAACGGCGTATACATCACTCACCTTCGGTTTGCTGACGATATAGTGGTCATGGCTGAGACCCTGGAAGACCTCGGCGCAATGCTCGGTGACCTCAACAGAGTCTCTCAACAAGTGGGCCTTAAAATGAACATGGAGAAGACGAAAGTTATGTCGAACTCACGTGTCGTACCCACTCCTCTGAAGGTTGGGGACTCTGCCCTTGAAGTTGTGGACAATTATGTTTACCTGGGACAAACGGTCCAGCTAGGTAGGTCCAACTTCAGCAAAGAGGTCAATCGTCGAATCCAATTAGGCTGGGCAGCGTTCGGTAAGCTTCGAAATATCTTCTCGTCCGATATACCGCAGTGTCTCAAGACGAAAGTCTTTGACCAGTGTGTGTTGCCAGTGATGACATACGGGACTGAGACGTGGTCGCTCACTATGGGCCTCGTAAAAAGGCTCAAGGTCACTTAAAGAGCAATGGAGAGGGCTATGCTCGGGGTTTCTCTGCGTGATCGAATCAGAAATGAGGAGATCCGCAGAAGAACAAAGGTAACCGACATCGCCCGAAGAGTTGCTAAGCTCAAGTGGCAGTGGGCAGGTCACATTGCTCGCAGGACTGATGGCCGCTGGGGCGGGATAGTCCTGGAGTGGCGACCACGTACCGGAAAGCACAGTGTGGGCAGGCCTCCAACAAGGTGGACCGACGATCTGGTGAAGGTCGCGGGAAGCCGCTGGATGCGAGCAGCACAAAACCGGTCGTTGTGGAGATCCTTGGGGGAGGCCTTTGTCCAGCAGTGGACGTCTTTTGGCTGAGATGATGATGATGATGATGATCGTCAGCTGTTCCAAGTAATTGCTGACTAGCATTTTAAAAATAAATGTAAAGCAAGCCATTAAAAAAAAATCTCATATTGGAAAAACACCTAATTAGGTTTTTTATTTAGGAGTCCTGCTCGTGGAAAACTTTAAACACTTTTTTACCGACTTCAAAAAAAGAAGAGGTTTCTCAATTCGACTCGTATATATACATTTTTATGTGTGTTCGCGGATAACTTCGTCGTTTATGAACCGATTTTGATGATTCTTTTTTGTTGGAAAGGAGTTATTCCAAGAGTGGTACCATGATAAGGAAACCAATATCTGATGGAGGCATCCCAGAGAAATCGAGGTGGCGACCTGTTGCGTTTGTTATTTTTTTAATTAAGTATTTTAAAGCACTACTATTTAATTAAGGTCTGGAGTTGATCTGTTGATGGAGCCGAAAGACAGTCGAGGGAACTCCTCAACAATTAACAGCAATTACCTGTTATTTGGGCTTCATTAATTTGTATTGATGAAAACTTTACACCTAGATGTGTTGTGACTGTCATTAGTGGTCTGATGATGAAGACGAAGGACAGCCAAGGGAACTCCTCAACGTTTTACGGTAGCCACCTTGTGTTTGGACTTAATTCTTTTCTATTGATAAGAACTTTGCATTATAAGTGCCATTACAGGTCTGATGATGGAGACCATAGACAGTCGTGGGAGTTCCTCAACGATTTACAGCAGTTACCTTTTGTTGGGTTTACTTCATACGGTTTAATATGTCAAAATGTTCAGTTCGATTGAAGTTTTACATAGGAATACCACTACCTACTAGGCCGTCGTTTCCTCATCCGAGAAGCATCCCTGTTAGGTCTACCCATCACTAAAAATCGTAAAATAAAATATTTTTTAACAAAAAAAACCGACTTCAAAAAATTTCAATAGACCTTCTTTATAACTGATATGAGTATCTAGGTAATTAATAATAATAATATGATTTCAATATCATTTCTTGATTTTTTGAGCTGTTTTTACTTTTTTTTATTTCCTATTTTTTGAAGTCGGTTTTTTTTCTGAATTAAAATGTGTTCTAAGTAAGTTCTTATTTGTAGAGACACACCATCAACAGTGTTTCATTTAAAAAAAACGAAAGTTTCGCGTCAAAAAAATACCTTTAATCATTGTTACCAGTTTTATTGAATTTTGTACTAAAGATAGTTTTATTCTCACTATGCTATGATAATAATTACGGGTCCTTCCTCCTACTCGTATTTATAGACACCGTGACCAGTATGACACGAAAGAAAATATAAATTCCCGAACGGAATGTTGTAAATTATAAGTATAGGTTGTTTCTACAGTTTGATACCAATGGGATTTAAAGAAGTTACACACGTTAGAACTATTTACTGATATGACAACACTGAATTTGGTCCCTAACAGCCCGGGGATAGGGCCCAAACGCCCGACCACCATCTGATAGCATTGATAGCATCCCCTCCGGTCATTAGCGACCAAATTCGCGGAGCATCGGGCTATCGGTTAATTGCCACAGAATTGGTTTCCGCCGATAAGATTATGTATGTGAGATTGCATATTGCAAACTGTGTTTACTGGTCTTTATTATTAAGCGATATGTCTGGTTTGTAAGATAAACTTTTAACGTTATAAGTTGTAAGGCATACCAGTAAGTAGGTAAGCACACACTTGGTCAGAGGCGACGCATCGCTAAACAATAAATCTCATACGTTTTGATACGAGCGTTTGCGCCCCGTACCATAAGAAAACTATTTTTTTTTCCTTCAAATTAAAACTACAAATTATTTAATAAAAATTAACTACAATTTTGAAGTGTGTGTTAAGACTAATCTACTAAGAAAATTTAGATGCTTAAATCGGTCTGGTTTGCCTGTAAAATGCGAACCCATGTTTTAAAAGAGGTTACTTTGATATATTTTTCTCTGTTATAAAAGTTGAAAAATCGTGTTTCTGTAACTAACAAAATGAAGTCAATTAAATGAAAAATCATGTCATCAAATATCACTTTCATATGTTTTGTAATTGTTGGAAAAAATTAAGATCCCCGCCACGTAAATTACCAATGCGTTGTCTTAAGCAACTCTCGCAAAGGCTGATCATCGGATTGATGACCAAAAATCCCGAGCTCCTCCGTGCTTCGGAAGGCACGTAAAGCCGTTAGTCCCGTCTGCATAATCCGCAGTGGGCCCGCGTGGTGGTTTATTGCCCGTTCTTCCTGTGGTATTTCCATCCGAGAAAGGCTCGTGTCCCAATAGTGGGATCAAAATGAGCTGGTGATGTAAGTAAGTAATAGCTTATATATTGTCCCACAGCTGGGAATAGGGCTCCATCATTAAAATCAAGTCATCGGCATCGCTACAATTTATGGGTGTTGGCTTAATCACCAGGCTAGCCAAATGCGGGGCGGTAATCACAAGCCCTATTTATTTATTTATTATAAAGGTACAATAACAGAATACAAATTGTTACATTGCAATTTACATCAAACCAACACTTTTTAAATCAGTATCCCAATAAAAATAGTACACAGCATTGACACAAAACAACAGTAAACAAAATATTCAATTAACTACATAATTTAATCTAATCTAAAATAAAAAGTTAACAATTTGGAAAATAAAAACAACAATTGAAGCAAAACAATAAGTGAGTGATACGAATAAATTCGAACAGAAAAAAGTAGAACAATTTAAATATCACGTAACAGTGATATGCAGGCTATGCATCAAAAAAATCCAAACAGACTTTGCCCGACCTGTAAATTGAATCGAGGACCTCCGGATATCGGACCTAGCGCTATGCCACTCGGTCATGAAGGCGTATATAGCAGCGATTACAGCAAATGAAAACAACTGAAAACGGCAAAGAAACCTAGTTCCCTATGATATAACGATGTAAGGAGATCTAGCCCCATATGCTGGGGAGGCCTTTGTCCAGCAGTGGACGTCTTTTGGCTGAGATGATGATGATGCTGTGACTAAAGCTTTGAAGCTACAAAGAAGTCTAGTCTCATTGTCTAAAGAAATATTAAATAAAACAAAACAATAACTAGTTATTATATTCGTTCCGACATTTCCGCGAACCAATCGAAAGATTTTCTTGTAAATATAAAAATATCTGCATAAATGGCGGTTTTAATACACTTCGAGTTTTTATTATTATATTATTATAATGGACGACCTTGCAAATTAATAACATATTATAAATTGGCAGACTGTCATTTTCGATAGACATTGGTAAGTTAAATTTGACATAAACAACTTGTTTTGACATACGGTGACATACGGCGTTTGAAATACTGGGAAATACCCTCAAATATCGCCGAATGATTCATTAGTTAGATCCTGTTTGGTTGACGTCGACGATTTTAAAGCAAAAACGATCCGATGAATGGCAAAAATATTGTTATATGACATGCTAAATGGCAAAGCAAACTCTCTCTTTCACCATTTGTAAGAAAATCCAATCTCTTCATATGCAAGAAGGTCTGGTCTCTAGACTAGAAAGCAACAGAGAAGATGAAGTGTATCTGGTACAGATATATACGTTAAAGAAAATATATCCACACGAACCGTAAGCATGTCTAAAATCAGCATTGCTACTTTTTATCGCACAGAATTTCTTGCAGCGATCACGCGTACTAAAATTAAATAATAATTAAGTAATTAAATAATTAAATTATATTTTTTAAATTAAAATAAAAAATAATATATTTTAGTTGTTTACAGTAACGATCATTAACATGTATACACTTTTTTCATTAGTTTTAACTCTTATTTCATTGTAATAAGACAATGGTGGCCAACGCCGAGTGTCATCTTGTGGCCCGCGGAGCCAAGTCCCCAAAAATTTACTTTTGTTCAACAAAACCACGAATTTCTTCTATTTCACGTTTAGAATCAATACAAACATATTACTGATGTTTACCTGGAAAACTGTTTACGTGTAGCAACAACCTTAGTCGATATCAACATTGATGCACTTAGTTCAGCCTAACAAAGTCAGACATCCCATTAAAAGTAACTAGCAAATGTGTGCTTAATTCTTACAATTTCATTTTCTACTAAGTACTTAAAATTTAGTGCGGCCCGGTGCCAAATCCTTTTTCCGAAATTTTACCCAGCTGCCGAAAAGGTTTTCCACCCTTGTATTAAGAGTTGCAATGTTAACCTGTTCATGCTGGTGATTGTACCATACAAAGAAAGCATTTAACTGTCTCGGTTCTTTTGGTTAGAAATCCAACTCACTTCGAGGACATCAGATGTATTAGTCGGAGGGCCCTCGGTGAAACGCTGCGTCTATAGCCCTCCAAGCCCTCCACGTCGGCTACAACGTCTTCCGAGAGCCTCACACTCCACACTCTAACTCCTCGGAGCCGCAAGTTTGTTCCTCACGAGTTACTATTGTTTGGAACAACAGACAATTCAGATAGGAACAACGATTATTGTCAGGGCATTGCTAGCGGGCTTCGTAGAAATAAACATGGTCTTGTCAGCAAGCAATGCACGCTTAATTTCATTTTTTAAACCATAATCAGGATGCACCTGAGTCATATGAGTTGAATGCCGTCAGATAAAGTGGTAGTTGACGACAAGGCAAACGGCCGCATATCACTATCTTATCTCGGAACCGTCGAATCACAATGCTATTAGGTATTGTTATTGTTATTACGCCAATAGACTTATATGAGATGATGGTCAGCGCCGGTCCTAGGGTAGAGGGTGGAATGGTCGCTTTAGGCGCCTGAAGGCTATTTCGAGCAAAAAATACAATTCGTTGGCGCCTTTTGAGATGAATGGATGATATCGTGTTTTGTTGTAGTTTTCGCTTTACCCTGATCAAAGATCGGCGCTGATGATGGTAAATGCCCAAACAAGCCTTACCACCATCTAGCAAATAGATCAAAGTAGTGCGAGTATAATTTGCTATTCGATCACGTAACAGTACAGGAGGCGCTACTTCAACACCACAAAATTCTGGTTTTCGTTAATGAGATCGATTGTGTTTTATTTTTCTTTTAAATGTTGTTGAATATCGAATAAAACTCGCACATTACGAGCACCTGTATAAAGTGTTTCACTTCAATGTGGTGTTCTCATGAACTTTAGAAAACAATAAGTACTTTAGGGGCTTATTAATAAACAAAGTGTAAGCTTGGAGTAGTTACTCCGTGTTTTGTCTCTTTTACTCTAATATGAAATGAAGTTTACATGACGGGAACAAAACACGGAGTAACTACTCCAAGCTTCACTTTGTTTATTAATACGGGGTTAGAATATACAGCCCCACTTCTACAACAACGAATAGAAAAGAGGTCCAACATTAAGAAAACCTACTTGCTCTCTGGGCCTTCAGAGGCATCAAAGGTCATCGACATTATCATTAGGCGGCCGGCAAGGGCCCCTCAGATTCAAAGAAGCTGACCGCCTATGAAACTTAATGGAACTGCTCAGGGGCTTTTTCAATTAACTGCGACTTAGTGTTTTAATCCGCCCCGCCATCGCCAGGAGGGTTCAACGACCTGGATCCCTTCAAATATTTAAATAGTTTATAGGTATGGAAAATTTCTTATATTCGTCGCGGGACATACTTGTTTACTCTGTGTCTATAGTAACTTAAAACTCATGTGCGAATATTTAGTAGGTATAAACTTAGCTTTAAATGAAAATATTTATGGCAATGCATGGCGTCTAGATATATCTTCACTTTATTAATTTGTACTGAAAAGTTAAACTTTTTTGTTCCGAGAAAATCACTATAATAAATTACAGTATGCAAAAAAAAACAAAATAATTTCGTAAATTAACTTGTATTTTAAAGAAGGTGATGATTATCTATGTAAGACATCATCCAATTATTACCCCACTGTAAAATCCGAAAAACAAAGAAGTTACAAACACACCATCTGAAACACAGTAGATCTGTGACTGAAGTAATAAAAACAATAGGCAGATACTTATATCTCTGTCTATCTCTGATCACCTTGATCAAACCTTCAGTAGTCGCGGTTGGAGGCCGTGGAGGCTGCTTGAACTCTGACATTAAACAAAAAAAAGGAACAAAAGAAGTCACTCCAAAAAAAAAGGAAAAGATCTAAAGTTCACGTTAAGTATGTCATATTAGTGGCACACCCACCCACTTTTACATGTCATGAGAATAACTTTAAGAGCGTTTACGCCGCACACTAGCGCCACTAATAAAAAAAAAAAACATATCTAGTAATTAGAGATAGAAAATCAAATTATGCTCAACAAACTATTTGAATGAAGTAATTTAGCATTTTTACGGCACCTAATGAACACCTCACATGTTATGGTTTAGTAAAATAAGACGTTACGGCCACTTTTAACTATAACGCCATATTTAACTAAACCATAAAATGTGAGGTGTTCATTAGGTGCCGTAAAAATGCTAAATTACTTCATTCAAATAGTTTGTTGAGCATAATTTGATTTTCTATCTCTAATTACTAGATATGTTTTTTTTTTCATTATTGGCGCTAGTGTGCGGCGTAAACGCTCTTAACGTTAAAAAAATACATTTTTTAATTTATATTTTTGCTGTTTTTATTGTAGTTACATGTAATAACAATATTTTTTGTTTTATGTATAGCATAGCATAGCGTATTAGTGTCTCATTGTATTGTTGCGTTATTGTTTGATATTTATTTCATTAATATTTAACTCCTTTATTTGATGAAACTGTAAACAAGGACACAATAAAGATACTAACATATTTTGAAGATAGTTACATTGCGAATCATGGTCGTACTTATTGTTTAATTTTACCACCAATATATAAAAT
Source organism: Eudonia lacustrata (assembly GCA_947562085.1). NCBI lineage: Eukaryota > Metazoa > Arthropoda > Insecta > Lepidoptera > Crambidae > Eudonia > Eudonia lacustrata. Next base: position 3,391,481 of record OX387317.1, on the reverse strand, counting down.
AAAACGAATATAAAATAGAATTGAATAAACAAGAATACACATGTGTACAAAAGACACATATTTTTATGTATAGCATAGTGTATTAGTGTCTCACTGTAGTGTTGTGTTATTGTTTGATATTTATTTCATTAATATTTAACTCCTTTATTTGATGAAACTGTAAACAAGGACACAATAAAGATACGAACATATTTTGAAGACATTTACAGTGCGAATCATGGTCGTACTTATTGTTTAATTTTACCACCAATATATAAAATAAAACGAATAGAAAATAGAATTGAATAAACAAGAATACACATGTGTACAAAAGACACATATACAATACATAATAATAAACAGTTATTTAAGTAAGTAGTCCGAATGAATATTGAAAAGAATTCTAAGACAAACACGTGACGCTCACGGAAAACAAACATCCAGCCTTTGGGTGAAGGGTTTTGACATTGGAAATGTATTTTTGTCCGTCGTATAGGCTCCGATTTCACGAAAAGTGCGATCCCCTTATATCTCAGAGAGTTGTGAAGATATGATATTTAAAAAAGGCTCAAAAGACGCGTATGCACGAGAGCTGCAAGGTGCAAAAAGAATTATTCGAGGAAGTCAAAAACGAAAAAGTTATGACCGAAAAAGATTTAATTTTTTCCGATTTTTTTATTATGGCGCTCGATATTTTGTAAACGAGAAATGATATCAAAAATTTGAGCAAATCTCCTCTGGACAATTTAGTCAGCTACAATTTGAGCCTAAAAAAAAGACGATAGCGTTAAGGGTTTGTCCTGTAGCCTAACCTTTTTGAAAAAAGTCAAAAAGTAAAAACGACATTTTTCACAAATATTTTTTGGATTCCGTAGATTAATTTCCAATGTGCTCTATAGTCGTGTGAGGCACGAAATCTGTGATTTTATTTGTTGTTATTTGTGTTACATCACCAACAGCCCAATTCCACCCACTGCAGGGCATAGGCCTCCCTCGCACGAATGGTCCTGCGCCATCCTCATCCATCCCCTGCGCCCGCCACCTGGACTACGTCGTCCGACCACCGGATTATTTTATTATTATTGTTGTAAAAATTCCACGAGGGGGATTTGAACCCGCACCCCATGACATGCCGGGTCAGGTGCACTACCAACTATGCTATCGTGGCTCAATCCAACTCGCTGAATTAATCAACACTAACTATTTTTACTTTATAAGCCAAAGGAGCCCTAACTAACTACGTTATCAACATCCGATCCTAATAAACAATGTTAACAATATTTGCGTAAAATTACATGTAAATAATCATAATTATTATTAATTATGTTACATAATAAATGATTTTTTATTCAATTCAATTCTACAAGATTAACATAAATATCTACCAAGAAATAAAAGAAACTATACAAAATGTTTGCGTATGCAGTGGGAGGAATAAATTATAAGACGTCAGGATTTCATTAATCTTGGTTCAAGGTATTCATAATAATGTTGTCTTTATTTTATTTATTATTAAAACGGCTTAGTGCGGTTTGCATATTTGGCAATGTGTAAGTTAAGAAAATTTTTTTTCCTAAAATAAAATGTTCGATATTCAATAAGTAATTTAATGATTGATTATAGATTTTGAATGATACATGGTATTCCATGGTAGTGCATCTGACCCAGCATGTTATAGGGTGCGGGTTCGAATCCCGCTCATGGATTTTTCAACACTTTGTCTGTTTTCACATGTTATTCCCTTTTGTGTTTCAGTAAAAATTTACTGAATCTCACGCAGAGATTTGAGTGAGTTTGAATAGTGGCATGGCACTGTTTTGTTTAAAGCAATCACTCATGCACGTTCACTAGTTCATAGCTTAGTGCTAACTATTGAACCATGAAACCAATAACACATTTTTTGAAAAAGACCTTTCCCGACGATTAATACTTAAACAAAACTAACTTATCTATATAAATAAAAATGAATCGCTAAATGTGTTGCCAATCGCAAAACTCGAGAACGGCTGAACCGAATTAGCTTATATTTTTTGTTGTGTTTGATAAAGTCTGAGGAAGGCTCTTATGGAGAGAAAAATCTTAAAAATACAACAAATAAATTACAACTTAAAAGTAAGTAGGAAAATAGTAAAAACAACAATTTTCTTTTCCCATACAAACCACTCTCTACTGGACCGATTTAAAAAAAATATTTCACCATTAGAATGCTACATTAGCGCTGAGTAACATAGGCTATAACCAAAAAGAAACCCCGTGCGGGACGGGCCGCTAGTGTAATATAAAAATGTACTGCGAAATAAACTTTAGCCTCGAAGCAAAAAAATCTTATGTAAAGTTATTAATGTTATGGTATAATAATGTAACACGTATTACCCAAGCTAAGCAAAAAATAATAAAGTCAAAGACAAAAAATGTTATTCAAATAAACTTAAGACAAGTGCTTTTGAATCGTCCATACATTTTTTACCTACTAGGTACCCATTCAGGGCGTCTATTTTTTAGCCGTGGAGAGAAGATTGGACGCAAGAAACTCCACAGCTTTAATAGAAGTCACGACATTTACAAACAAAAAAATGTCGTTACCAAACAATAATTTCATTTAATACATTTGCATACAATACCTGTGTATCCACAACAGTACCTGTATAATTATTATTATAGGCTTCTGATTCTGAATCAAAGTACTTACGTCACTGAAAGCAGAGAATGGACTGGTTTTTATATAAATCTAACAACAAAGTTTCTTTCTGTTATAATATTGAAAAAATCGTATATCCGCTGTAGCCTTTGTTTAGTCAGTGGAGCTGCAACTTCCGTTCCACTGGGCAATTTACCTTTGACAGGAACCAAATAATCTTTATGAGAAACGAATGGCTGCATAATAGATAGTTTTGTATCGTAAAGTATTTGACGTTTGAAACTAAAAGAACTGAAACGTATCAATGAAATACCTACCTTACTGTACCTAGAAAAAGGAAAAGAAACACTGGAATCTGCGAGTTGTACTTTTAGTGCAACGAGAAGTGAGCGAGCTTACAGCTCCGGTAACCTATCTGGATATTAGGTAGTGGACTATACGTGTCCACGGGGCAACTAACTCGAGACACTAGTCTTAAAAGTATCGGATGAAAAATGCGTTTCGACGCGTCCTGATCTGGCGTTATTACCTGACGCAGATAGTCCCTTGTGCTTGCGTAAGGATGTCTGACACCTAACTTTATAACTTTATAAAGTCGTGTGTTGCAGGGTGTACCTAGAAAAAGATGATGACCGAACCGACTGGATTATACATTGTTGCCTTTTGTTGTGCCCACCAGGACCAAAATAAATTATTTTTTCATCATCATCATCATCATCATCAGCATTTAGTTATTTCATTTATTAATATATAAAAAAATAACTGAAATGCCACTTTGTTGTACGTATTTAAAAAAACAAGCGAACCTTACAGTAGTCGCATATGATGTGTAACATTTGACATCTCACCTTAGTTATAAGCAATTTTAACATTCTATTCCGAAAAAATGGGTCAGGTATTACATCATTTTATAACTATAACATAAATGCAGTAAATACTCATTAGAAGACATTTGACATATCAAAATGACCTTTCATAGTCAAATGACACAATAGGTATGTCACACATCTATATATTAATACGTGAAGCAAAAACTTTGTACCCCTTTTTACGAAAATTACGCGGAAGGAGGAGTATGAAATTTCGCACACTTATAGTTTATATAGAGAAGGAGTACAGAATGTTAATATTTTTCTAAATCATCATCATCATCATCATCTCAGCCAAAAGACGTCCACTGCTGGACAAAGGCCTCCCCCAAGGATCTCCACAACGACCGGTTTTGTGCTGCTAAAAAAATAAAAATAAAATTTAATAATTTTTCTAAATAATGCATAAAAATACATTAACCCTTAATTTGGCAAGAGAATAAAAGTAAACAATGTTTATATATTTGTCAATATTTCAAGAGTAGTATTTATATAGACCTAAAAAAAATTTAAAAATAAATCTACATTGTCTACTTTTTCGAAAAAAACATGTCCGTCCCATCGGACATTGCCAAATACCCAGTAACTGACTAACTAATTTATCTGTCCGATCTGACGGACAATACCAAATTAGGGTAAATAATAAAACCATTTAATAACTTTAATTTATTAGGAAACATGTCTACGCGTCTACCACCGCACCGGCGGCGACAACACTAACGGGTGACGTCACAGAGGGCACGGGGGATGGACGGCCGGATCCGCGCGCCACCGCTTAGTGGCAATTCGCACGCGTCACGATACATACCCTACCTACGTCATTTTATTAGAATATTTCTCATTTAAATTGTAACGCATTCAAAAAAAATAAACGAGCTACTGAAGAAGGAGTTATATTTATTAAAATCAACATTCGTCATCAACAAAACAAAAACAGTTATTTCGTGTGAAAATTTAAAAAACCATTTCTGTCATTTTTTCCAGTCACAAAACATAGTCGTGTCTCACATTTCATACAAAACACCACTCTTTTTTTGGCAATAACTGCAACGCCCTTCTGAAATAGTCCCTGGGAAGTGACCAATATTATCATGTTTCACTGGGCTTGGAGGCCGTGCCACATGGGGAGAAACCATTTGACGCATATGTCCAACAACTACGCGAAAATACCTATATACCACCTTCTTGTTTTTGGTGGCGTTTTATACAATGCAATCAACATATTGGCGAGATATAGAGAAGAATAGGAACTGTTTGGAGCAGCACCATCTACGCGCGTTTCAAGCTCAGAATCTGAAGTTTTACTTGCATCTGAAGGGGCATATTTATTTGGGACTAGAGCTAATATCCTTGATGCACGGGCATGCTGTTAACAAGCAAAAAAAAAAGAAAACCCTAAAACCGCAAACCATACGAATTTGGCAATGTTCGGCACAGCGGACAAAGCCATTTGTAACTACATCTGTAAGTCTTTGACGATGGCCGCTGTGCCGGACAAAGTGGTTATCAAGCGAAAAAAATTACCAAACATGTGTAAAATGTTAGGAATGTTTAGAAATCACCATCACACTTATGTATTCTAACAAACTATAGCAAAATAATTCAATAACATCGCTTAAAACAATTAAATAATAATTTATTTGCCTTAACAAAAACAGATGAACGCCGACTCGACGACATTTTCTTTTCGAGTGACAGATACAGTGTTGCTAGTGTAAGATTTTTATTTGTACCAAATAACTTAGATATAGGCCTATAAATACAAGTAAAGAAAAATCTAAAAAAACCTTAAAATGTCTTCCAGGATTACACACACATGTATTTGACACACACGCATTTATACTCTTTTCAAAAATTTCAAAAATGCAAGAAGGCCGAAGTCTGTCAATGCCAATCAAAATTCACATTTTATCTTTTTAAATTTTTATTGCATATACAATCCGTGCAGCCTTAATAAAATTACGGTTGAATTTCGACCACTGGGCGACCACTAGTAATAATAATATGTTCATAATTATCGATATTAAATGTACAAAATGGCGTGCGCTCGCGCGCTTCCCCGACTTCCTGTCACACTGTTACACACTACTTCCGTTACATGTCACGAAATGACTCCCACAAATTGTATATATTATAGAAGGCGAGCGGAAAGATGTTACACATTAAAAATTAATAACGGAAATGCCACTCTGTAGTACGTAATAAAAAATGAAAGGCAGAAAGATTTTTTGTTAAACAGCAACTGGAGTTTACTGCACCGGTCTGCACTTGATGTTAAGCAGAAGCGGAGAAACAAGTAGAGCGAAGTAATTTGCTTTACTATATAAATAATATGTATTTATTTATCTAGGTATATGTATTCTATATAATAAATAAGAGCGTGTCCGAAACCATAAGAGATACTGTTACACTATAGGTTCACATTTTCCCCTACCGTCCCAGTTAAAAAATCTCTTTGTATAAAACACTTCTGATATTATTTAATTCATATTTTTCAAGATCTTTTAACAATTTTGCGTAGGTACACATCCATCGTGCTAGTTTATACGAGTATTGAATGATGCAGCACGCACGACGTTCCTACATTGCTTTGAATGTTTGTAATATAAACGAAGTAAATTCTCTTCCTACCCGTGATATTTGTTCGGAAAGCCTCATGAGGCAAACATGCTCGGTATATGTTGTTTAATAGACATTGACACTATGGAATAGAGGCCCTCAGAATATTATAACTTTAGTTATTATTCTGAGTAGAGGCCTTGTTGTATTTGCCATAAGAATCAAAACCTGTAAATTTTAACGTAGTTTTTGGTTTCTATAACAGAACCTATATTCGTAGCAACAGAACCTTAATTCGTAGCGAACAAAAGTTCTTATTATTTTTTGATTGAGACTGAATCAGAATGCTATTGTTTAAGTTAATTACATAGATTATAATAATTAAATAGTTAAATAGGATTTTAATTGTAAAATTAAAATTTAAAGAAAAAATATTTTTTTTATTTTGGTAGTTAAACCTATAAATTTACAAAACTACATAGATGTAGGTTTTTAAGTGTATAGAAGCAAATGACCTTATTAATAGAACCAGCAAATGGATAGCCATGTCAGCAAAAAAAAATGTTACGCTATTATTACAGTAGATAATACAGTGTTTGGTAATACCTGTTTATTTAGTGCCGAATACCTATGGCGGATAGTGTACCGAGTACAGAACCCTGGGAAATTATGAAAGTGCCTGAAAAGCACCAAATGGCCGAGATTATTGAGGTTGTTGCAAGTAAAATTGCAAAATGACCACTTTATGGTCCAAACAAAACACAAGTCAAAACGTGTCAGAGTCAATCAAAAGTAATGTAGAGTTTTTGCATGAGAAATGAAATCTTCGTAAATATTATTTTTCATAATTATCACGTATACTTGGTTGAATAGCTATGTTTCGAAATTATACACCTATTACCAAAAACTTTTATAATTCGTTTCAGTGGAAGAAAAAAATATATTTCTAACATATTATAATTAACCAAGCATAGCTTATACTACGAGTATAGTACCGTACGAGTACTACATAAAATATCTATTTATATCAGATACATAACGGCGTATATGTTTCAATTGGAACATGTTCGTTAATTTCGCCACTGCGCTCAGTGTCAGGATGGCCGAGCGGTCTAAGGCGCCAGACTCAAGGTAACTTGCCCGCTCAAAGCGGGTCCGGGCTTTCTGGTCCTCTCTGAGGGCGTGGGTTCGAATCCCACTTCTGACAAAAATTTTTTGTTGTATTTTTGTGTTTTTTTTTTTGTTTTTACTGTTTTTATATTAACTTGTTTTTTATATAAATAAAAAAAATCTTTTAAATTTAAGCTGTGTTAAATATGATATTAGAGTTTTGTTACCAATGATAAAATAAGGAAATCAATATATACCTACATGACTTATATAAACATTACACACTGTTGGGTGTAAATATGAATGCTTTTTAGGGTTCCGTATCCAAAGGGTAAAACGGGAACCTATTACTAAGAGCGTGTCCGTCTGTCCGTCTGTCACCACCGTCTGTATCTCATGAACCGTGATAATTAGACAGTTGAAATTTTCACAGATGATGTATTTCTGTTGCCGCTATTACAAGAAATACTAAAAAACAGAATGAAATAAATATTTAAGTAGGCTCCCATACAATAAACATGTTTTTTCTAACCGACTTCAAAAAAGGAGGAGGTTACTCAATTCGACTCGAATATATTTTTTTTTTTTTTTATGTGTGTTCGCGGATAACTTCGTCGTTTATGAACTGATTTTGATGACTCTTTTTTTGTTGGAAAGGAGATTTCCCAAGGGTGGTACCATGATAAGGAAACCAGGATCTGATGATGGCATCCCAGAGAAATCGAGGGGAACTTTCGAAAATTGTAGGGGCGAGTAGTGTGTTTGTTAATGTTTTCATTAAGTATTTTAAAGCACTACTACTTAATGAAGGTCTGGAGTCGATCTGATGATGGAGCCGAAAGACAGTTAAGGGAACTCCTCAACGATTTACAGCAATTACATGGTGTTTGGGCTTGATTAATTTGTATTGATGAGAACTTAACACCTAGATAGGTTGTGACTGCCATTAGAGGTCTGATGATGAAGACGAAGGACAGTCAAGGGAACTCCTCAACGTTTTACAGTAGCTACCTTGTGTTTAGTCTTAATTCATTTCTATTGATAAGAACTTTGCACCCATATGGGTTATAAGTGCGCTTTCAGGTCTGATGATGGAGACCATAGACAGTAGAGGGAATTCCTCAACGATTTACAGCAGTTACCTTTTGTTGGGCTTACTTCATACGGTTCAATATGCCAAAATGTTTAGTTCGTATAAAAATAATACCTAATTAAGATTGAAGTTTTACATAGGAATACCACTACCTACTAGGCCATCGTTTCCTCATCCGAGAAGCATCTTTGTTAGGTCTACGTCTACCCATCACTAAAAATCGTAAAATAAAATATTTTTTTACAAAAAAAAACCGACTTCAAAAAAACAGGAAACTTACAAAAGTAAAAACAGCTCTAAAAAGCAATAAATAATATTTAAATCATATTATTAATTACCTAGATACGCATGTCAGTTTTAAAAAATGTCTACTGAAGTCGGGTGGGGCTTTTAAAATAAAAAAGTGAAAATAATGGCACAACTATAAAAGTTTAAATGAAACAAAATTGTCCCCCAGCCGACCACCAACCACCCGACTTCAATAGACATTTTTTAAATTTGACATGCGTATCAAGTTAATTAATAATATGATTTAAATATTATTTATTGCTTTTTAGAGCTGTTTTTACTTTTGTAAGTTTCCTGTTTTTTTGAAGTCGGTTTTTTTTTGTAAAAAAATATTTTATTTTACGATTTTTAGTGATGGGTAGACGTAGACCTAACAAAGATGCTTCTCGTTTCTTGTTTTTTTGAAGTCGGTTTTTTACTCGTTTTTGCTCGATATTGATAACGGCAAAAAGTAGACGCTTGAAATATTCACAGAATATTTAGTTATTATATTCACATTAAAAATATATAATTAAATGTAAATATATTTTTTTAAATATTTTAGGGGAATTAAATGTGATTTTTTTCCAATTCTTTTTTCGGTCTTAACAACGATAACAGGTAGAAACTTGAAATATTTTTATAGATAATGGTACGGAACCCTTCGTGTACGAGTCCGACTAGCACTTGGCCGGTTTTTTAATTTTTCTTTAAGATACATGTATAGTTAAAAAAATCTTATTACCTATTATTCAATAATTAATTTTTATGAGTTTTTAGAAGTGATAACCATCATTTAGAGTTCTTAAATATAAATAGATAGTACTTTTATTGCAACTTTATAACAAACATTGAACATACAAATAAAATAAACTCGTCCGTAAAAGTGGTAAAACTGTAGAGAACAATATAATTACAATTTATTTAAGGACGACCTCCTTGGTCGAGTGGTTTGTACACCGGTTTTCATGGAGTCGCCATCTCTGAGGTCCCGGGTTCGATCCCCGGTCGGGTCAATTTAGAAATTATTGTATTTCTACATTGTCTCGGGTGTTTTCTATGTATAATAAGTATGTATTTTAAGTATTTTAAGTATGTTTATCCGTTGTCTAGTAACCATTAACGAGTTTCATAAAGAAGCTTCCCTTGGGCTAGATAATTGGTGTGAGTGTAGGAAAATTTATTTATTATATTTATTTATAATTTGGCGGTTTTATCGCTTCAAAGCGATTTCTTTCAGATAACCAGTCGGGTGGCGAGAAGTAACACTTTAAAATCGTAGCTATAAAATATTTAAATATACTGCAATAATATAAGTACTGTAAAATAATGATAATAATATTACTTAAATAATAATATACCCACACCACACATATACACGGTGTTACAAAATACCCCATAAAAATATAATAAATTATCAATGCCAAAGATATTGTCAACCCTAGTAAGCTGTCATGTCAGGGAACCGGAGTTAGCATAGATTATTTAACAGAGAGGCCTACCTACCAATTTTAATAATTGTCAACTTTAATGGTTTTTCTGTTTTTTATCTACAAAGGTTAAATACTACCAATTTTAATAATTGTCAACTTTAATGGTTTTTCTGTTTTTCATCTACAAAGGTTAAATACTACCAATTTTAATAATTGTCAACTTTAATGGTTTTTCTGTTTTTCATCTACAAAGGTTAAATACTACCAATTTTAATAATTGTCAACTTTAATGGTTTTTCTGTTTTTCATCTACAAAGGTTAAATACTATGATGTCAAACGTCAAGACGGAAAAAATGTAATGTGGTAATTTCAAATCTTCTTATCGATATATATTACAATTATTTCGTGTTTTTTCCATTTTTTTCCAAAGTGACGATGTTTTCTAACTCAGAATATTACGATATTATGTTATGCGTATAGGCCATGAAGATAGCAATTTAAATCGTGCTCGTGACCTGTATCAGCAACGATTTATCGATGGAAGACCACCCGCTGAACAGCGACGCCGACGGCTACCTTCGTACCAGTAGTGTTTTCTCAACATGTCCAGACGCCTACATTCCATAGGCTCCTTTCATCGGTCTACTGGAAGTGGACGTCCAAGCACAGTCGATGCCAGCCAGGCTGAATTAGTGTTAGAGCATTGTGAAGAAGAGCCAACCACGAGTACGAGACGAGCTGGAGCAAGATTCGGTATAAACCATGTTGCAGTTTGGCTAATTCTTCGTGACGACAAACGTCACCACTATCGCCGTACACAGGAGCTGATACCCTCCGATCATGCACCCAGGACGAACTTCTGCGAGTGGTACCTCAGGCAGTTAGGGAGAACCCTAATTTCTTAGGTCTTTTAAAATCTTCCAAAACTCGACTTGTAATATCTATCTAACCGAATTACTTTGTACCTACATTTTGTTAGTATGTCTCTTTATCGTTTCACGAATTAGGTAAAAGTGTACATAACATTCTGCGTATTCATTCTTTGCTTTTACTGAAATAAGGTTTGCACATCAATGAAAAAAATAATGCTTTTATTTTTTTGGCGAAAAGTCATATAGTGATAGTACGGTTCTCAAATATTGTAAATGGACTTGTTATAAGGCACCATTTAACCCTTTTCGACTTATAAATACTTCAATGTAATAGTCTCAGATGGCGGACATGCAAGTTTTATTTATACTCGTAAAAAAAAATATTTTCATACAGTTTTATTGGTAGTTAAAAAAGTTACGGGATGCCTTGATGTACATTTTACCACAAAGTTAAGTTAATAATTTTATCTATAATTATTGTTCATAGCGGATTCGTACAAGAGAATTATTTTTCATCATCATCAGCTCATTTTTATGTCCCCGCTGCTGGGGCAAGCGAAGCAAGGAAGCTGCTATTCCCCATACAAGCATAGGGAATAGCATAGGAATGTATGGATAGAAACACCTCAGGGAGAACGGGCCCTAAGCCACCACGCGGGCCCAGTGCAGGTTGGTGGTTGTTAACGACTGCTAATGCAGCCGGGACCAACGGCTTTACGTGCCTTCCGAAGCTCGAGATGATAAATTTTTGGTCACCCAAATCAAGACCGGCCTTTGCGAAATTTGCTTAACTTAATTAACGTTAACGTTTACCACTGCGCCATCGAGCACCTACCGTTGCCCACCTTCCGACCCAGGGCACAACTACTATGCTCAACTGGTTGTGCCGTGGGCACTTTTGATTCCCTTCTACACAACTGATTGGTCCATTGGGAAAATAAATGCCCAGACCAAAACTAAAAAGAGAATAATATTTTATCTTAACTTAAATTTGTTCATTGCGCTTCCAAGTACATTGTCTTATTGCGGACGCACTTATCACAACGTGAATGTCTTTGACCTTGTTACTAGGAACATGTTAAACGCGGATAGTTTTACAGTATCACCAGTTTTGTCAGTTCAACGGCTGACCCCAGCTTATCAGGGCCCCTCGCCCGTAAAACTTGGGGAAACTATCGGAAATCGCGACTTTATTCATGTCCGTTATTTATTTTTATGACCACTGTTTTTTAAGAGGATTCGTTTTCTTAAAGACTTGTGACTACGTTAGAAGACATAAAAAGTTATTGTTAGCTCCTTTTCTTCATCTACAAACTTGTTACGGCGTTTACTAACGCTGATTGTGAAACCCGCGAACATGGCTTTGACTCCGGCCAGGTACATATTATATACCAAGGTTTATTTCAAGGTCCCCATTAAGGTGTACTATTCGTAGTAGAACAACATTTTCATTATTTTATTCGTTTTCTACCCGTTTCCATCTACTGTACTTATGGTACTTTCTCCATATTTCACCATTCCCTTTTGTTTTAAGCTGATCGTTTCTATGGTGAACCTAAAACATAACCGCCCTCTATGCATTATTTTATATTTGCACTGGCACTTACTACTAACCGTTGGGTACTTGAGTTATACTAGAAGTGGCAGACAACTCTGCACATGCAAACTAGCCCGCTCAAGAGATCTTCAGAGCCCATCTTTGTCAGATTATAAAGCCAGATTAGATCACGAAAATAGTCGTAATAGAACAGTTATTTTTCACACATCAACAAAAAGTGCAGAGAAGTCTTACAGAGCCACATTCCGCATAGTTAAATTCAAAGGATTATTTTTACTACCTGACCCAATTAGGCCGGGAAACCGCAGAGACAATCTGGACAGTCACAAAAATAGTCGTCACAACTAAGAGTGGGCTAATTTATGCCGGCAATCAAGGAGCGGCGGCGTCCCAACACTTCGAGCGACCGCGTTGTGTAGGCCGTAAAACACAAATCGCATTAGCAAAGGGTTGGGCAACATAACCGCCGATTGACGCGCCACTGTTCCTGTGAGGTGAGGCAAGGCATGAGAGCAAGCGGCTGGGTAGAAGAATTGGTTAGTTCAGATTGATAGTACTTCGAACAGGTTGATAGCCATATCTAAACAAAATAGGCGAAGAGTCTTGGAAGGCTTGAGTTTTACCTCCTTAGACAATTTCCAAGGAACATACATCCCGACTGAAGACGAGATGTCATCACAACTAATTGAGCTTGTGAAGATTTCAAACTTCTTAAAAAAAATATAGAAAGAAAGAAAGAAAAAACATTTATTAAAGGATTTCATCAATCTCATAATATGAGACTGGTCACTACTACTTATGTTTGGGTGGAAAAAAAAGTTAAAGTAAGTATGGAGCTCAGAACAATACTAACGAGTACCTAGTAATTATTTTTCACAGAAGCGATATATATGGGCACTTCTTCGTAATGGCCACTTTAGAAAACTGTCAATTTAATTTTCGAATCTATACTAATATATAAAGCTAAAGAGTTTGTTTGTTTGTTTGTTTGTTTGAACGCGCTAATCTCAGGAACTTCTGGTTCGAATTGAATAATTCTTTTTGTGTTGGATAGTCCATTTATCGAGGAAGGCTTTAGGCTATATAACATCACGCTGCGACCAATAGGAGCGAAGCATCAGTGAAAAATATTGCAAAAACGGGAAAAGAGCCTAAAAAATTAAAAATGCTGCCGAAAGTCACTATTCCACGCGGACGAAGTCGCGAGCACAGCTAGTGTTACTTATATTTACTGTATGTTACAGGGGAAGGCCGTTTCCATGTCGTAACGTTTAAAAAAACTTAGTCCTCTGCCTTTATGGTGTGGTGACTTCAAGGAGCGTCTTTCAGCTTGCAACTCGCACCATTAAGTGGTGGCTCGTAAACGTTTTACGACCCTCCGCGAGCGGTCCAGATTAAAATCATGCATTTATTTTATTCGTCATTACTCCGGAATTGCAGCTCACGACAAAGAGTATGGAGCTTTGACACTCGTTTATGAATCGTTAAGCAGCGCTACTGTTGTGTTGTGTTTTGACGTCCACACTGAAAGCCTGGTTAGTGAAGCTCTCAAAACAATAACTAAAGGAGTTTCACCCGAGTTGTGAAAACACATGTTGTGAGACTCAATCTACCGTACAATTTAGTGTAAAATAATAATACTACATGATACTCACTGGCTTAATGCTAAACGTGAACCTATTAATAAATTATAGCCATTGATTAGTAAAAATATAATAAGCATACTGTTCTGCGGACCAGTTGTCCCTATGGGCGAGATGTTGGTCTTCCTCTTACTAGGAGCTATTTTAATAGAAATTAAAAAATGTACTAGCGCCAACATTGTCTGTTAATAATAAAAAGCTTAAGTCTTAGTTTATAAATATAGCCCCTTACAAATAAACAAAGAATAAGGTCCGAGTAGTTATTCCGTGTTTTGTTCCTATCATGTAAACGTCATTTCAAATTAAAGTACTATGAGACAAAACAAGGAATAACTATTCGGACCTTATTCTTTGTTTATTTGTAAGGCACATAGAAATTAATACTACGTTACCTTAGACTTTATGAGCCCTTATGACACCAGGTACAAAATACCATAAGGCTCCCGTTTTAGTTAATCTCTGAACTTATATATATGAGTTAGTTATCGTCATATATCAGTTACCTATTATATATAACGGTTTTAGAAGTTCAAATTCAAATCCGTATTTGCAGTCGTAGCTTCGATCAATAATTTGTTCGAAGGCCTTAAAGCATCAGTTTTCTCTACGCTTAGGTGTGCACTGTGAAACCCGGAGAACAGAAAAAAATTGAATCAAAAATTCCAAGAAATCTCAATATCTGTAGGTGCCTAATCAAGTTGGTATATTTAGATACATTAAGTTTATACAAGGTCATATAATGTCCCATGATAAGATATATGTATATAAAAATATTTCCATAATAAAAGATAACAAGAAAAACACTACTAATTAATTGAATTTTTAGACTTGTATAACGTAAGTTACATAATTCATAGAATAATAAGACAAGACCCAATAAGGAAAATTCTGAGAACGACGAATTCCCATCGGGATAAGATAATTTAGCCGAACACGTGCAGACCTTCGTTACATCTAATTAATATTAATCTGCAGGATAACAATGATGTCATCTAAAAAAAGTTTGGTGGCGCGCGAAGACAGGTCGTTACGTTCCCTAAAATATAAAGAAAAAAAAAGAAAAGCATCTATTCGGGACAAAACACATTAATACATTACACACATAACAAAGGAAACAACATTTATATAAAAAGAATATGGTTGAACGGCGAGATGAGATGAGACTGAAAATGCCGTTGCAAACAATCAGCGATATCTCTAAAAAAAACGTGACCTTACTTTTAATAACTATCATATCTACATAATTAATATCACTAGGTAGTTGATAAACTATATCACTGTTTCCGTGTCCATGTGAGAAGGCTATAACACAGCAGTGTGATCTTAGTTAGACTGATATTGATTGTACTACCAAAAACTTCTAAGTAGCATTGAACATAATATTATTTAGATAATTTATACAGCATAAAGACTTCCGAAAATTTTAAAGGTACACCAATAAGACATTGATATATTCACAAACCTATCAATTAAATACATATCAATTAAAATTTAAAACATATAAAGACATGGGTTATTGTAACATTATTATTATGCCAAACAAAAACAAAAGAAACGTATGTCAATGACAGTGCAGCCCAATTTGTTGAGGCTAACCCGAAATTCAAATCAAAATCGTTAGGTTTTGTTACAAATTCGTTGCATAAATGCAATAAAGATAAAAATAAAGATTTTTTCTAATTCTATAAATAGAATTAGAAAAAATCTTTATTTGGTAAGATTTTATTTTATTTTTTTATTTTACAGTTACACAATTAGCATTATCCAAATATGACGAGGAACAAAGCACCAGCGATTTCTAGACGCAATAAATAAGGGGCGCCGCCGCAGACTTGCATTGAAAGACTTCGTTACCGGCCGGCGGGCGCGGTGCGGCCGGGCCGTCGCGACCGGATCCGGCAAATCATTCACGGACCGGATGCGGCGGAGACGCCGAAAAACTGCCGACAATGAATCTTTTCGGAAAACGCCGGCAAATAATATCGTAATGAAAAGTTTCGCTGCTTTATATAGGGTGTGTTATAATTATTATAAAATATAAAAAGCTAAATAGAAGCTGTCGAAAACCTTAGCCGTAGATATTGGAAAGCCCTGCCCCTAAATAAATATTTTAAATCATGTTGCGGAAACCCACAACAGACACTAAAATTACACATCAAAATTACCTTAAACTTAACAAAGTCCACTCACAGTTCCATGCCGCTCCCGCCGTCCTGAACGGGATCCATATGGTCCGATGGGGCCCGAATCCGGCTCCGGGTCTTCTGGGGTTCCCTAAACACACCCAAACTACCCCAAAGTGCACTTCCCACTGAAAAATACCTTTTATTCCCGTAGCGGTGTGGCCGACATCCCGGCTAATTGTTTTCCCGAAACAATTAGTTTACGACGCACACACAATTTGCACAATCCACTTAAGTAGAATAATACGGCTCCAAATGCCCTTATTACTACACAAAACTATTTAATTATCAACACACGATAACCTATGATCCAGCCATATTTGCTTTCCAGAGACAAGAGTATAAAAAAAGAACAACTAGTGATGGGGCCATTATGCCACCAAACAAAATTGAATCTCGATAATCGATTCGTCCATAATACAAATCAAAGTTTTATTTCTAACAAAAATAAATGCCTGTTTATTTGCAACATCCCGCCACCCAAAGCGGACGTACCGCTTTCTAGCCTGAAATCTTAAACTAGTCAACCGGTAATCGAGCTAAGGTCGCGCCTGCGCGATTTAGCACCGATCCATCAACCAACACTTGCGCCACACGCGGAGTCCCGTCCGCGCCCCAGATTAACTTTAAAATGCGACCTCGTCTCCAAAATAACGATGGCAAATTAGCCTCTTTTAATAAAACCAGATCCCCCTCCGAAGGGGGCGACGTCCGGTCTGTCCACTTTACACGCTGCTGCAATAAATGCAGATACTCCAGTGACCAACGACGCCACAAGTCCTGACTCATTTGTTGTATCATTTGAAAACGAGACATCCGGTGTCTGCGTTCATCCTTCCAGGGATACTCAGGCAGGGCAGTGAGTGGCTGACCGACCAAAAAATGACCAGGGGTCAGGACTTCCATGTCATTTGCGTCAGAGGAGAGTGGACAAAGCGGACGCGAGTTGAGAACCGCCTCAACCTTACAAAACACAGTTGTAAGTTCCTCATACGTGAGGGTAGTTTCCCCGACTACCCGGCGCAAGTGAGTTTTTGCCGATTTTACCGCGGCTTCAAATATCCCGCCCCAGTGGGGACAGGCTGGCACACTAAATCGCCATGTGATTCCCCGCTGTGCGAGAGCTTGACTTATGCTATTACAATTTTTATCCAGAAAATCGTTCACATCTTTTAAGTAGTTGGCAGTGCCCCTGTAGTTGGTACCGTTGTCGGACCGAATGAGAGAAGGTAAACCCCGTCGCGAAACAAAACGATCCAGCGTGGCGACAAAGGCTTCCGTAGACAGAGCCGAAACCACTTCCAGGTGGACGGCCTTAGTGGCCAGGCAGACAAAAACGCACAGGTATGCTTTCGTGACCCTAGTGTTACGATAGGCTGTGGTTTTTACCAGAAACGGTCCAGCAAAATCCGTACCGACCCCGTCGAACGGCCTAGTAGTCTGACAAACCCGGTCAGAAGGGAGATCCCCCATCTGTGGCTGTATAGTGGAGGCCTTCACCCGATAACAAGCCACACACTTAAATAACACGCTGCGAACCACTCTCCGAGAGGACAAAATCCAGAACTCCCTCTGTAATATCGCCAGTAACGCATTACACCCCGCGTGAGCGTTTTTCAGGTGTCTATCCGAGACCACCAGTTCTACCAAAGGTCCTCCTTTGGGGAGTAGCAGAGGATGACGGCTACCGAAGGGCAGGTCGGCATTTTTGAGGCGACCTCCAACGCGTAACAGTCCATCCGCATCCAGAAATGGGTTGAGCCGAGAGATCGCTCCCTTGAGCTTTGCGCGACCGACGCGCAAAATCTTCAGTTCGTCCTCGAACCGGTCAGCTTGAACCAGCCGTATCAGGGCCAACAGTGAACTCCTGCGTTCCTCAGCACCCGCCACGGGTGATAACTGCCTCTTGTCTGGATGGCAGCAGTTATGTAGAAATCTCCGGATCCAGCAAGTTACACCTAGCAATTTGTCCAGTTTGCTGTATCGAGCCGTCAACCAATTCGGATCTGGCCTTGACTCGTTTGTTGTCACCAAAACTTTTATTCCAGGGAGCATCCCTAGAGAGCCATCGATCATGGTGACCGGCCATGATGACTCACCTTCCTTTAACCACTCTGGACCCCACCAGAGGGCATGCTGCACCAATTCCGGCGCGGTGCAGCCCCGAGAGGCACAATCGGCAGGATTCCAGGGGCCGGGAACGTGCCTCCAACAAATTTCGATGCCCGAGTTCTGTACCTGAGATACCCGATTGGCCACAAACGTTTCCAATACGTGGGGTGCCCCGCGTAGCCATGCCAGAGCTACCTGACTGTCAGACCAGGCGTAGACATTCCGGATGTCCACCGTAGACGTCAGTTCCTTGTGCACGTGGCACAACAGTTTGGCCAATAGATGCGCCCCGCAAAGCTCCAGCTTCGGGATTGTCAGCCTAGTTTTGAGGGGAGCCACCTTGCTTTTAGCCA
This sequence comes from Eudonia lacustrata, assembly GCA_947562085.1. NCBI lineage: Eukaryota > Metazoa > Arthropoda > Insecta > Lepidoptera > Crambidae > Eudonia > Eudonia lacustrata. Next base: position 3,372,811 of record OX387317.1, on the reverse strand, counting down.
GAAGCAAGGAGACGGCGACTCGACCCTTCGAGTCCACCGTTCGCAGATACACCACTGCGGCATACCCTCGTTCTGACGCATCGCAGAAGCCATGTAGGCTTGCCCTGTATTTGCCCCGCGGCAAGATCCGCCGCGGCAACGCCACCTGATTGATCGCCTCGATCGTAGATATCAGAGCGAGCCAAGTGTCGAGTGAGAGCCCTACCAGTGGCTCATCCCACGAGACTCCGAGTGTCCACAGTGTTTGCAATAAACACTTCGCCATAAAAATGCACGGGCTGATCCATCCATTTGGATCAAACATCCGAGCGATGGTGGAAAGGACCGTCCTTTTCGACCAAACTCTTGTAGTTTCCAGTTCTACCCGGAATGTGAAAATATCGTGAACCGGCTGATATTTAATTCCCAAAACGGCGATAGAGTTCGGGTCTCCTGCGTCCTCGAATAGCTGAGGATTCTGTTGGTGATCTTCCGGAATCCCAACCAGAAGCTGTGGCTCGTTGGATAACCATTTTCTCAACTCATAACCACCAGCCGCGAGGAGTCCGATAAGTTCATTCCTGATGATGAGCGCCTCCTCCAGAGAGGCTGCCCCTGTGCAGATATCATCTACGAACACGTCACGTGTCAGTACAGCGGCTGCCCGGGGAAAGCGAGCCCGTTCCTGCTCCGCCAGTTCCAGCAGTGACCGGATGGCAATGAAGGGACTCGACTTCAGGCCGTACGTGTTGGTGTTGAGCTCGTAGACGGTGATGGGATCCTCCGAACGTTCCCTCCAGAGTATTAACTGAAACCTCCTGTCCGCAGGATGTATTACTGTTTGGCGGAACATCATCCGGATGTCCGCACCGATCACCACCTGGTGTCTTCGGAAATTTAAAATGATGTCGACAATGTCCCGATGTAACTTCGGACCAGAATGGAGACATTGGTTCAATGAAACTCCAGTCGACGACGGTGCCGATCCGTCAAAAACAGTCCGTAGTTTTCCAGATGATGCCTTCAACACCGCATGGTGAGGCAAGAAAAAATGATCTGTCGTTGTCCAGTCGACAGTCGCCCGCGACATATGCCCCAAGGCCTCGTATTCTCGCATGAACTCGATATACTTTTCCCGAAGTACCGGATCGCGAGACATACGACGCTCCATGGACAAGAGTCGTTTCTCTGCCAACGCCCTCGATTTTCCCAAGAGAGGGGGACAGTCGATAAAGGGCAGTCGAGTTTCGATCCTACCCGACGCCATCCGGCGTGTGTGATTCTTATAAAAGGTTTCGCACTCCACATGCTCCGGATCCAGACGGGAGACCATGGGAGGCTCTTCCAGTTCCCAGAATTTTTGCATCGTCCTAGCGATGGAGGTAGTAGCGACGACAGGTGAGACATCCCGCGTCTCCTGGTCGAAAACCGGTCCTATTAAAACGTGTCCAAAGATGGTAGGTATAGCTACCAACGAAGAGCGGCCCAGACTCCGCTGAGGCCCTAAAAGGATCCAGCCCAGTACATCCGCTCCCAATATGAGGTCCACCGGAGCCGGCTCCTCGAAATGAGGGTCTGCCAGCATGAGACCTGATGTGTCAGGCATTGCGTCCCGCGGAATGTCTGTCGGTGGATGCCAACCCAACAGATTGTCGAGTACGATCGCGGCCGCCGCAATCCGTATCGAAGCGGAATGCACAGGAGAGAAGGAAATGTGGGTCTGACCGGACAGACCCCCCACTTCTGTATCTCCGACTCCCCGAATCGGAACTGAGGGAGGCGCGCACTCCAGACGTAGGCGCCTCGCTACCCTCGTAGTAATTAAGCAGCCCTGTGCCCCAGTGTCTAGGAGGGCTCGTATCCGGACGAAGTCCCCCCTAGGTCCCCAAACGCGTACCTGCGCGATGGGTAAAAGAACCGTCCTCGGTTCCGACGTAGCCCGACCACAGGCTAGTCACGCGTCAGAGCCAGCAGCCGACCCTGTCGAACCGTGATGACTCGGCCAGTAAGTCGGACGCGTGCAGGCCACCATCCGGGGTGGTGCGTATCCAGCTACCCTACCACACCGGTGATAGGGTGGGTGGTATTCCAACCTCGGGTACTCGTGCAGTACCGGTGAGAACTGTTGACGGTTCTCACGTCGTTGTTGTTCCGGTAACGGCGGCGGAGGATACGCGTACGAGTATCCGGGTGTTGGGTCCGGAGGTGGGGCTCCCTGTACCCAGTGGCCCTTAGAGGCACCAACTCCTGGTGTTGGTCGCGCCGGGTGCCGGGTTGTAGCCAGAACCCGGCTCCGCTCCGGCGGTCCCCAACTCACCTGAGCCGGGGTGTACGAGGGGTTGTAGTGTGGCGGCCGTGGCGGACTCCGTCTTTCCGGAGGCGGAGTTGACCCCGGCCCCAAACCGCCACCCGTGGGAGATCCCCTCTCCCGAACCGGTGCTGAGCCCTCAGCACTACGGGTGCACAGTAAGCGATGGTGCGGTCCGCCGCACACATCGCAAGGCCTCACCTGGGGACACTCATTATACCTATGTCCTCCCAGGCAGGCATAACACAATCCTCGTGTCCGAACGAGGTTTCGGCGCTCTTTTGTGGGCAGCCCGAGAATTGCTGGACATAGCTGCTCCAAGTGCTGCTGTCCGCAAATCCGGCATCCAGAGCCGGGGTTGATGGCGGCCGCAGCCACCAGCCTGCCGCGACCCTTCCCTGGGTTGCGTGGCGGCTGGGCGCCGTAGACTCCGGAAGTGCGGGCCGGCGCACTTGTCGGAGCCTCCTGGGAGGCTAGCTGGTTTTCCAGCAGGCCAGCCTCCTCTTCCAGGAACTCCAGAAGTTCCCCTATGGTGGGCAGAACGCTGCCGAGATCCTTGTGGACCAGTCGATTCCGCTCGAACTTGTCCCTCATCTCCTGCGACAACTTGGCCAGAACTATGTGCAGAAGAAGGAAGGACCACTGGTCGACGGGCAGTCCGAGCGTCCTTAACCCGTTTAAGGACACGGTGAGCGGGGTGATCAGCTGCGCCCTCAGCTGAGCCCTATGGTTGACCCTCGGCAATCCCAGCAGATGGGTCACGTGCGCGTCCGCCTGAAGACGCGGCTTTTCGTACCGCTTCTCCAGCAGCTGCATGGCGGTGTCGTAGCTCGCATCCTGCAGCTCCAGATGCTGTACGAGCTGTCTGGGTTCTCCGTCTAGGAAGGAACGGAGATATGCCAGCTTTTCGGCCTTGGTGAAATCCTTCCGAGTATCCACCAAGGCCAAAAACATGTTCCGGAATCCAGCCCAGTCCCGCATACATCCGGTGAAATGCGGGACCTCCAGGGCACCCAATCTTCCCATGGCGCTGGGTCCAGAGGTGTGGAGCGAAGCGGGGCGCGCAACAGGCTTCCCCTCCCGCAGTCGCTCGATGTCCTTCACCCGCTGAAGGACCTCGTCGTAAATGTCTTGGATGTGCTCCAGATCCTTGACATATTGGGCGTGGAGGGCCAGCTCCTTCTCCCCGACCGGGTCGGTTGACAATAGAGCGGTTACCGACCGCTCGGCCAACAAGAAACGAGCCTGCATTTCCCTCGAACGCGTCTCCAAGGCGTCCTCCCGGTTAGGCCGATCTACTAATGCAAGCAGCCCGGTGAACCACCGGAGCTGCTGAGCCAACTCCTGCCGTGACGCTGTCATTATAAATAATTTAAACTAAATAAACCTAAACACAAAATTAAAACGAGTCAATGAAAACACGGAATCGATTATCCCGAATCGACTCGATGCTTTCAATTGAACGAAATTAAATTAAATTAACGTTCTGAGAAATGTCCCAGCCCAAATGAATGAACGAACAAAACAACGGTACTACCAACCTTACAATTTAACCGCACCTGTCCCGGAAGTGCGATTTTACACGAAATGAGCTTAACCTATTACGAACTAACAAAAAATACACAAAATTACACCGATTAACCTAGAGGTCCGGTAATAACCACGCTCTGCTACCAAAATGTTGCGGAAACCCACAACAGACACTAAAATTACACATCAAAATTACCTTAAACTTAACAAAGTCCACTCACAGTTCCATGCCGCTCCCGCCGTCCTGAACGGGATCCATATGGTCCGATGGGGCCCGAATCCGGCTCCGGGTCTTCTGGGGTTCCCTAAACACACCCAAACTACCCCAAAGTGCACTTCCCACTGAAAAATACCTTTTATTCCCGTAGCGGTGTGGCCGACATCCCGGCTAATTGTTTTCCCGAAACAATTAGTTTACGACGCACACACAATTTGCACAATCCACTTAAGTAGAATAATACGGCTCCAAATGCCCTTATTACTACACAAAACTATTTAATTATCAACACACGATAACCTATGATCCAGCCATATTTGCTTTCCAGAGACAAGAGTATAAAAAAAGAACAACTAGTGATGGGGCCATTATGCCACCAAACAAAATTGAATCTCGATAATCGATTCGTCCATAATACAAATCAAAGTTTTATTTCTAACAAAAATAAATGCCTGTTTATTTGCAACAAATCATGTATATCAGAAACAAATACACACACACAAACAGACACACACACTCACACACACACCCACCACACACAAACAGATACACACCCACCTCACACACACATTACAGTTACACACACGCACACAGTTAGAGTGCTACTCGTACTTCGCCGTTCTTTTTATTTAATATTTTTTAATATTAGTTTCGTTTTCTGGAGGAATTATTTTTGTTATCTGTTTTAAGCCTTCACAATAGACCTTAGAGGAGTAGGAGCGGCTTAAAATCATCGCTGTCCTATGTCAGCACTAGCTGAGCCGCCTCCATTTGCCTTCAAAATTTATATATTGATCTACCCATGTATGCTCTTCCATGAAATATGTAATCTACCTATCTATGTTTTTTCTTTAGTTATAAGTATGAAATTGTTAGCTAAATATTCGTTTTTGAAAGCAATAAACGCATTTATTATTATTATTATCTCTTTATTTCTTTTTTTTTCTTAGCCTAGGTTTGTTATAATATTAATATAAAAGCAAAATACAAAAGCACATACAAAACATAAAAATATTATAAAAAACCTAGCCTAGGGTACCGCCGGCAACAGGGCAGGGCTCATGCTGCCGGTGGTTAGGGCTGCAGAGACAGGAACCTTCGGACTATCCGCGCCGTGTCCAAGAGTACCGACTTCTGTATCTGACCCTTGATCCAACCATTGAGCGAGAGTTTCTTAAGATGTTGGTCGAGACTCTTCGCTACCAGACCGTTCGCAGACACGACTATCGGCACAATTATTATTATTATTATACTCTTTATTTATTTTCTTTCTTAAAACTAGATTTTTACAACAATATTATTATTAGTATTAAACAAAACACTTTATTTAATTTAATTACAAAATTAAAAATAAGTCATCGTAAGACACTAGTGAAGGTCGCGGAAAGCCGCTGGATGCGAGCAGCACAAAACCGGTCGTTGTGGAGATCCTTGGGGGAGGCCTTTGTCCAGAAGTGGACGTCTTTTAACTGAGATGATGATAAATGTTTATATAATTTTTAACGCAAAATTTTGTTGCGAACAAATTACAAAAACACAAATGTTGAAAAAATTTCCACGAGCAGGGTTTGAACCTGCACCCTTCTGACATACCGGGTCAGGTGCTCTTCCAATTGAGCTATCGTGGTTCTAACCAGCCCGCCGAAATTATTCAACACTATTTACTTTTTACTTTGAAAGCCAAAGGCGCCCATTCAATGTTAACAACTACCGTCATTAACATGCGATCATAATATTTTTACAAATACTAAAGATCAGTTAAGAAGTAGGCAAGCTATTTATAAATGTTTATATAATTTTTAACGCAAAATTTTGTTGCGAACAAATTACAAAAACACAAATGTTGAAAAAACATTTATAAATAGCTTGCAGTAGGCAAGCTATTTATAAATGTTTTCTTAACTGATCTTTAGTATTTGTAAAAATATTATGATCGGATGTTAATGACGGTAGTTGTAACACGATAGCTCAATTGGAAGAGCACCTGACCCGGTATGTCAGAAGAGTGCAGGTTCAAACCCTACTCGTGGAAATTTTTTCAACATTTGTGTTTTTGTAATTTGTTCGCAACAAAATTTTGCGTTAAAAATTATATAAACATTAATAAATAGCTTGCCTACTTCTTAACTGATCTTTAGTATTTGTAAAAATATTATGATCGGATGTTAATGACGGTAGTTGTTAACATTGAATGGGCGCCTTTGGCTTTCAAAGTAAAAAGTAAATAGTGTTGAATAATTTCGGCGGGCTGGTTAGAACCACGATAGCTCAATTGGAAGAGCACCTGACCCGGTATGTCAGAAGGGTGCAGGTTCAAACCCTGCTCGTGGAAATTTTTTCAACATTTGTGTTTTTGAGATGATGATGATGAAGACACTAGTATAGGAAAAAATCATTGTCACCAAAATAAAAATAAAAATAATCCAATCAAATTATCAACCCACCCCGCGTTGCGGCACAAAGCCGCACAGTTGATACCTACCGATACCCCGCATGGTTTTACAACCTTTTTTTATTTTTTTTTATTTTTCTATTGTTCTTTACTAATAACCTATAATTAAGGTGAAACTTATCAAGCGTCTGATTTATGCAAAATTTTTCTTTATGTAGGTAATGGTGTTTACTTTGTTGGTGTAACAATAAAATAAAATAAAAAATAACACATTATTTTTTTTATTTACAATCGAATCTTCTTTATTTTTCCTTTGTTATAGACTCGATTCTAAACCAGCCCCTAAAATTTGGCTCGTACTTTTTTAACACCCTGCATATTCGGTGATTGTTAACGACCGCACTGGTGAACTCGCGATTTTCACCTTCATTTGTTTAAGTCTCAGAAAGTTGGGAGATGATTAAGCCTCCATTTTGGCGTCTTTTAACTGTATTACTGGAAACCGTTAATTAGTTCGCGTCGAGTGAAATAAATACTTAATTTTAATCTGTTTTGCATTAACCCAGTCTTCTGTTGAATAAAGCTAAGTTTTTATTCGTTTCGCTTGCAGACGTTTAGCTTTTAAGAGCGCTACGTTTACTATAACCTATTATATATTCGTAAATGGAACTAACAATTGAAAACGTCGTTCCATAGACAATGTAGCAGAACCCAGGCAGAACCTAACTTTACGTTATGGTTTCTAAAGAAGTTCGTGCTAAGCCTAACAGTGATCCTGAGCTAGCCCAAAATGTGGGCCTACATTTCATGTTTCAGGGCTTATATTTTAGAGAATAATACCATTTTCCATATATTATCTCTGAATATATATTATTTACAATTGTTAAATGGTGGATTGGGAAACCTTCGTTGTGAATAGACAAAAATAATATTTTTTATTACTCTTGTACTAGTATAACTATTTAAACTATCATGGTCACTTGCAATAGAGTAATTATTAACGGGATTCTTACCATGTTTATTCCGTGATCATGGCGCATGCAACTGCGCCGAAATATCGGATACTAATAAATTATAAACATGGTAAGAATCCCGTTAATAATTACTCTTGTACTAGTGACCTAAACGTTTAAGCGTTTTTCGCCCGGAATTCTCAACTGCTAAACAAATCGAGTATAACAATGAACATCCTCTGCTAAGAATTGAGACGTCTAGATCTAAGACCGCTGGTTTACCCATTAGACCACAGAGGCAGTTAAAATCTTACCTCCACAAAGTGTCGACTGCAATACATCGGCGGGGCGTGGCGTGGCGGCCATAGGATTTAGATCCCCGATCGCGTCCGCACCAGCACCGCCACGTCATCAGAACATTAATTTCTTCGCAACAACCACTACTATTTGCTCACGAATGAATTCACTAATAATTAGTAGTAATCACATCACCGGATCATTATATGTACCCACTGCTGGGGCACGAGCCTTCCCTATGGATGGATAGCGAGAACGGGCTATAAACCACCACGCGGGCCCAGTGCGGATTGGTGGTTGTTAACGACTGCTAACGCGGACGGGCTTTACGTGCTTTCCGAAGCACGGAAGAGCACGAGATGATTTATTTTTGGTCACTCATCCAATAACTGGCTTTTTTCGAAAGTTACTTAACCTTAGCAATCGCTGACAGGCGCGTTAACTACTGCGCCATCGAGTTCCTCCTTATTAGTAGTGGTTACTATAAGACACTTACCAAAATAGAAGATATAGAACTGTTCATAAAAGGAGCTGCTAAGAATGTCTAAAGCTGTAAAAATACAAATGCACTTTGACCTCATATCAACGTAACAGTTTGGACTTGGCAATGCTCTTATCTCGTAAGTAATAGAGATTGTGTTAGCATTGCTATTTTTACATTTGATATATGAACTACCGTATCTATTTAAAATGTTATTCAACACCGTCCTAGAAACATGTGTATTTGATTAGTTAGAGCTTTGCAGTTATTTTGTTAAAACAATACTTAAAAAGTCTTTGTAGATGCAGAATGCACATTTATGCACGGATGAATAACCGATATGATGCATGATGGTGTCGACATAATAATATTATTTATTGTGTTTAACTTTTTTTTGGTAGGGGAAACTAGGCGCGTTATGATGTGATAGTCATCGTCAGGTACCACCTCGCCCGGGGAGACGCGTATGGTTATGTGGGGATATCCCCTTCAGCTCCCGCTTCTTTGCCCAGGTCTGAAGGCCTCGACAAGGATTAGGGAGAAGGTCGGGCTGCCCAATTAAAACCACTGTACATCCCCTTCACGTGCCACTACGGTGACTGGGACCACCGCGCACCGGTTTGGTAATCACTATTGTATGTATTTTCACATACGGAACATGTGTACACGTAACAAACGACCAAGCCAAGGAGAGTCTATACAAAAATATGATGGAAATCCGATCGCATATCGTAAGATCTAATCGAAGATAACTCGACAGCGTTAATTGCTTCCAATGGTAGGGGCTGAAAACTGAGCGCTGAACATTTTTCATCATTTACAGTGAAGTAAGCGGTTTACTTCGTCTCTCTTCCTCCCGGCACAATATATTTCTGCTAATAGTTTATTACTCACCCCACTTGAACTTTAGTTATTTCGTTTAGTCGATACCGTAAATAAGGATCTCCCTCAATAAATAAAAATACGAAGCCGAGGAGTTTGATTTTTTCATTATTACATAGAGCGGTATTTTGGAAATCGTATTGAATTTTACTGTCATTGCTAAGATTTATTACATAAATACCTCAACAATATTAGGTATGCTAGCTTCTTTCCACATGCTTTCTAGCCATATAGGTAATACTGAAAGCTTTGATTATTACAATCAATGGCTGTAGACCATTTATACATTATAAGCACTTTCTCGAAAACGTCTGTTTATTTGTTTTTGACCTATGCTGTGTTAAAACAATACCGGGATATTTACGTGGTGAAAAAAAGTTATTGAATTAGCTCTATACCATGATTTGTAACGGTTTTTTCGCTTGAGGCAGGTGATGTTCTCATGAATAAGAACAACAAAAAAAACAAATGTTCCATACAATTTGAGCATCATCATAATGTATAGAGTATAGAACAACAGTTTTTGTTGGAGCATGTCATCCTTTTATTCCTTCCACATTTCCTACTTCATTACCTGGGCTCATTATAAAGCGCCATCTCTGGGCGCTTTCCGCAAACATGAACCGAACGCGTCAATCAAAATTAAAAGGAAAAGGAAAAAAAAAATCTCCAGAAGCCATAACACAAGAAAAAAAAAAAAAAAAAAAAATGGCAGTCAACTGAACTCGTTCGCGCCAACGCCATCAATAAAGCGCGTTGCTAATGAATATACCTACAAAGTGCTGGAAAATAGTGTTATCTTGTGTTCTCATTCTATATCTTCACTCCTTACCCCGGGGTACCTGTTCCATATGTGATAACGGACGAATACTCTGCCGCGAGTGTGCAAAGAACTGTGCGTTGCGAATACCTACCGCCGGAGCCCGAGGTAAGACACCCATCTATCTTCTACTCTCCTTACCCCACATGCTGGGCTAAATTCTTATTTCATTACAATCATATTTACTTATCTAAAGTGTTAGACCTCCACCGAAGTTTCCTTGGAAAAAACCTAACAGTTTTAAGATTTCAAAGTTGGTCAAAAATAAATAGTTGTTTGTGGTCTTGAATATTATCACCTGCCTCAAGCAAAACCATCACTTTATTTTCATGGTGTATACTTCTATGGCATACGTAGCGCAGCGGTTAACGCGCCCGTTTTGAGAGTGCCGAGGTTAAGCAACTTTAGCAAAGGCCGGTCATCGGATGGGTGACCAAAAATTTATCATCTCGAACTCCTCCGTGCTTCGGAAGGCACGTAAAGCCGTGGGTCCCGGCTGTATTAGCAGCCGTTAACAACCACTAACCCGCACTGGGCCCGCGTGGTGGTTTATGGCCTGTTCTCCCTATCCATCCATGGAGAAGGCTCGTGCTCCAGCAGTGGGGACATATAAATGAGCTGATAATGATGATGATGTATACTTTTATCAATAAAAGTACTGAAGTTACACTATAAGATCCCATTCGAAACTTTAGGATAAGTCCTACCTATTCCCGTCACTGAACACCATTTAATTTCCTTAACGCACTTGACCGAATTTTTTCATCAACAATTCCGTTTTAAAATAATGCAGCGAGCGAGAAACACTGGAATTAGCTGCATTGTCGTGTCATCGAGATGCGGCAGCTTGCCAAAACATTGCCGCGTGCATTCCCTGAAAGTTGAATGTCCCACTAATCGGGTGTGAACCGGCCACGTTGTACAGCCAGCAACAAGATAAGCTAGACACTTTAGTATTTTCTCAAACCAAGTTGAAGAAAAAGTGGTATAATTAGTAGTTCACCATTACCATGCTCATCTTAGGGCAGTGGCAGGCACCAGTGTACGAGAAGAACCAGTGACCGAAATTTTTCCTTTGATCATTAAAAATATTGGTCAACGGCAATTTTTTTGTCTTTCGCAACAATTAAATACCGACCACTAGCTCCCTAGATGTCATCCCATAAAATGTCAAAAAAAAACTTTTTTTTTTAATAGTTGGATAGGCTTGTATTTGGCTACTATCTCACCTGATAGTAAGTGATGATGTATATACAACCTTATTTTAGTTTATACGAAAACCGAAACACGGGTCAAATATTTTCATTTAAAGAATCAGTACAAAAAAAATTAAAATAATATCTTGAAAACTCACAAAGTTACAAGCTTTTTGTGCTGCCCCGTTGTGTGTTTTAGTAGGGTATAATTTATTTGAGATTTTGTAAATATTATTTGGTCAAAATGTAACATGGTATAAAAAATATTGAAATCGATTCTATTACTGATTCTGAACAAACTGTTTTCAGGTTTCGTATAAACCAAAAATAACATTGTATAGCCTATGGTGTAACATGCTTGCCTAGAAGGTACCCAATTTTATATTTGATATTATTATTGTTTGATAGTTCAGTACACTACCAAGTATTTGGTAAGTAAACATCAGGGGGGTAACCACGAGCTCTTATAGCAATATTATTGCAGTTGTGTAAACGAGACGCGTGTAGCGGCGAATATACTCGCGTCTCTTTTCCACAACTGCAATAATACGTTATTAGAGCTCATAGTCAGGGGGCTGGTATTTGCATTGTCATTGCTAAAATTGTTTTGAAGTTTGTTTGAAAGTGGTACATGTAAATAATCAGTGTTGATAAATGGTATAGGAGTACAGTTACTTAAAAGTTATGCCTAGAATAACTTTATTTTATTTGGCGAAGAATAATGTGTCAAGCACTTGTCTTAAAGTGTCGAACACTGCTGCCCTTTGTCCCCACTGCTGGGGCACGAGCCTCCCCTATGGATGGATAGGGAGAACGGGCCATAAACCACCACGTGGGCCAGTGCGGTGCGGTGGTTGTTAAGAGGAAATGCTATGGTCGACTGAATTGAAAAATATTTATGAAAAGTAGACAAAATCAAGGTTTCGTAGTCCCCTGATTCCTCTTCCAATACTGGACCGATTTAATAAGGCTTTGGCTGTGTCCCTATGTTTTGCTTTTTTATATAATCTTGTCTTTGTTTGCTGGATATCTGAACACAGCGGAAAATCTGGCCAATTTTTAAGATTGTTAAAGGTTCATATCTTTTTTAATACCTAATTAATTTATGAAAAAAAGGAAAACATAGTGACACAGCCAAAGCCTTTCTTTATTTTGTAATGAAAAAAGTAATTAAATCGGTCCAGTTTTGGAGGAGGAATCAGGGGACTACGAAACGTTGATTTTGTCTACTTTTCATACATATTTTTCAATTCAGTCGACCTTAGTATTCATATTCAAATGCTAATGCAACCAGGACCAAAACGGTTTGACGTGCTTTCCGAAGCACTAGTAACTAGTTACTTAGATATTAAAAGTGCCGCCTATGTAGTCTAGTGATTAGGACCACCGGGCACAAACCCTAAGGTTCCAGGTTCGGTTCCTAGCGGGAGGTACATGTTTGTGCGCGGTTTGGTTGGTAGTAGGGTTGCTATGTCCCGACAGTTAAAGATAAGATAGCCAGTGCCTCCGTTGTTGAGGATTCCATCCAGGTGAAGTGCGCTTCCAACTTCGGTCTTATAACATCATGTGAAATGAAGGTCATTATTACTATTGCACACAAAGATAGGTTTTTGAACCTATGACACATATAAGACTTTCCAAAACTATCAAATTTCTTCTATAAAATATTCAACCATATGCATAAGTACAAAGTACCTATATTGAAAAAAAATTATAGTTTGTGGTTTTCTAATATACCTAAAGGTGTTTGAACTACATCATTATTTTAAAAAAATAGCAAGTAATAAGGCCTCAGGAACAGGGCGAGATACTTCAACGACACAGCAACTATACATCGTCAGCGTCGATAACGCGCTCCTGGGAATTGTCCATTCATGAGCAATCACCTAATTTGTTGTGTTAATTGTTTATTAAACTGACACATTACCGTCGAGTCGACAGATTAGCAAGTTCCATGAAGACGCAGGGTATCGTTATCAAAATGTAGCTTTAATTACATTTACACTGAGATGGAAGTTTAAATGTTTTATCAAAACCCTACACGTTTCTGGAGTTTCACTATTTTTGACAAACATTTTGTGCTCAGCTACAGAAATATCCGGAATAGCTGCATCAGCAGCAAAACAAATTCTAAATATATCTAGAGATATATTTTCTACATTCCTAAACTGTTCGGAATAATTTGTGTGAAAAGTGTCAATCTTGTTTCGTAAATGTATAATCGCGTAAACAAAAAAGCACGTATATAAACAATAGCTTAGCGGTAAGTATCATTTTATTTTCGGGTGGTTAACAGTTCCAGTGTATTAGTGACTGCCGCGCCATGCTAACGTGCTTAGGAGTGCTCGCGCTGATCGCATGCGCCAGCGCAATTACGCGAGACCAGTTCTACCCTTACGGACATGGGCTTGACCAGCGCCTACCGAAAGGTAGCCAGGTATCATCGCCCGAAGTGCCATTGAAAGTTCCTATAGTATTCTACGGAGAGACATACGAAACTATTTATGTGAGTAAACTTCTTTGTAACTTGGGATAGTCTCAACGGTAAGACAACTAGATAAAAATTATCTGAAGATAATTATTAGTTTTAAAGTCGTGATATCATAAAGCAGTTAAAATAAACTTAAAAAAATATTTTAGGTTTATTTTAACTTTCGTCTGCTGTGAATACACACACAATAGAATTTTAATTGTTTGTAGGACGGATCTGGCACTAAAGGATAATGGAAGAATTTATTTTTCCTTAAAGTGGTTGTATTTACTGTATAAATTGTGGAACAAACAGTTATTGGTCTTATCTTTAGCTAGGGTATAGTGAAGATACAATAAATTAGGTTATCAACTTTCTGTTGTAGCTGGCAGATGTTAATATGACTCACAAATCCGCATTAGGACAGCCTGGTAGCTACGGCTCTATCTGATCTCACCATGTGTTCATGTGGAAGGACGAAGAAGGGCCCAGCAATATGACGTTTATGTTCTGATCATGGAAAAAAAATGTTCAGCTTAACATAATTATATTACAGTAATAAATTTGTATACAATATTTTTTAAATAGAATTCATCGTTAATCGCGTTTAAATAAAAACCGATTGCATAGAAAACTTTCTGTTACTTTATTTTTGTGTAACATACAATTTAATTTAATAACTTTAAATTCTCATGTTTATGTTTTAAAAAATATAGATGAAGTAGTGGCAAGTAGGATATGTTGGATAGTTTCTTAAATAAGTAGGTAACATTATTTATCAATGCAGACATTACTTACTTATATTACAATTATGAAGTCATCGTCGTAATTTCTCGAAACCAAAAGCCAGTGTGTTGAAATAATATAAAAAATTACACACATATTATATTTATATTTTGCCTTTTCTTTTAAGAAGATTAGAGACACAATTTTTTTTTGTTATTTAACCTAGGAATCTCTTGCATCACCTTTTTTATATATTTTTTATTTTATTGACACCAAAAGGTAAAAAAAATATCTAATAGTAAATTCTGTAATTTTTAAATTTTGTTATCGTACTGCAGATACAAAAAGGCCATTTCAAGAAATTCAAATTAATTTCCTATTATAATTAAAATTATTATCGTGCGGTAATATCAATACGAAAGGAGATTATTTTCTCTTTTTTTTTTTTTTGGAGAGAGATTGCTGATTGCCGAGGGGCATTTTCAGCTTCACCGGGCTTGTTTTAGGGGCGGCGAGGTACGTAAAGGGTACCTCAAGCCGTGTTGAAACGAATCACCTTCGGAGGATTTCTAGAGGGGTACGGCATCGCACACTTAAAAGTGCGCGTCCCCGTGCCCTCCCAGAGTCTCCGAAGGGTTCGGATCGGATCGGTTATCAACTTCAGTCCAATTGTTGCCTATGAATGAAACTACCTGCGCTGGATTCCTAGCACCAATCTACGAGTATAACTCTATGCCAAACGTTTTTAAAAGTTAACCTAGTGTTCTTGAAAAAACTATGTTTTGTTAATAGTTATTTAAAAGATTTTACTGTACTATTATTAATATCTATATACAACATCAACTATGTCTATCTATTATTTTTCACGTAAGAAATGAAGTCAAGATCTTAAAAATAAATACCATATTATAGTAAAAATGCACAATATATGTTGGTACTAAAACTCCCATCAACACAAAAATGAATGAAGATGACAAATTAAAAATAATTAAACTATCGTGGTCACTTGCATTAGAGAAAATTATTAACGGGATCCTTGTCATGTTTTTTTCTTTTGTTCATGACGCATGCTACAATGCCGAAATCGGATACTAACACGCAAAAAACATAGTGAGAATCTACACTCGAATCATCTTAATAATTCCTTGATTTTTTTTTTAAGTTAACTACGCAAAGAGTTGTACCTAGGTGGAGGGAATCCAATGCAGGTACTTTTCCATTCCTGGACAACAATTGGACCAAAGATGGGTAACCACCTTTGAATTGGTATTTGAATACTTTGTTAAAAATCAACAATTACATAGCCAATGCGAAAAGTAAATTAAATAATTAAAATTTAAAATTTTAACTATATTTTATAATGAGTGGGAATGAATATTAATCATGACAACTTTTTTGAAAGTTCTTAGGTATTTGGTTATCGTTTTTGAATTTGTCTGGTCTAGCTTAATTTAAGCTCATGACATTATGTATATATAGAACCCTATACTGTAATTATAGGTTACACTGACAGAGTACCTATTTGTGTTAACAAAATATACAAAATTCGGTTTAAGAAAACTAATATAGTGACTCTATCTTTTAGTGATAAAATAAAGCAGGATAAAATGAATTTTGTCGTCCTACGGACCATCAAATCGCAATACCAATATTACCTTTACTGTTGTAGCTCACAACATATTATATTATTATATATAAATTAAGATTTTATTTATTTAACTCTTTATTTATTTGTATTCGGGATACTTACAGCAAAATAGTCGAGTAAACATAATTATCAATAAATATGGCTACGCTTACAACAAGTCTCCACCTGCATGGAAAAAACTATAAGCATAATACATAGAGAAATTATTTTTAAAGAATTTTAATACTTATAAAATGAAAAAGGAAATGCAAGTAACTTCTGGTGTGTGGGACAGTTTTGTTTAGGTAAAGAACTTCTTAGTTACTTTTACTCTTTAAAGATTATAGATACAGTATTATAATCACAGTATGGCTATATTTTGAGTAACAAAATATTGTAGTACAGTACAAGTACAGTATAGGTAGTGCGAAATACAAACAAGACGCATGTCTACCATTAGTTAATTATTCCGAGTCAAGACCTTACCCTCAAATCGCTGGGTAATTACACATTATCTATTGGGTGACAATAGATTTATTTCCATATGCATTGTTAAAAGTTAGCGTACAGTCACGAGCATAAACATGTAAACACTATAACTCTTAATAGAATATAATAAGATTTCGAGCAGGTTTGAACCTGCACCCTGCTCGTGGAAATTTTTTCAACATTTGTGTTTTTGTAATTTGTTCGCAACAAAATTTGCGTTAAAAAAAAATTATATAAACAATATAATAAGAGTCAAAACTAGTCAAAAGTGTGTATGTTGCTTACCGCACAAACCTACATTGCTAATAACTTCTTAGTGAATATATTAATTCAATTTAAATATATTTAATTAGACTAATTTACATAAACCCAAATAATCGAAAATACCTACTAAGTAAGTACTAATAATATTAACGAGTTCGTGAGAAATATTGGCAATGAAAAAGATAAGAAAGCTTAATCTCTTCTGTTATGTTGCCTATGTTTCAATTCTTTTTAGTACTGACTACTAAAATTGAGAAAGACAGTTCTTATATCTTTAAAATTGAGTCAAAGGATTTTTCAAGGTTTAATAAGTTTTCAATTATACAATCTTCTACCGTAAAGGTATCCACCATTGCAGGGTTGGGTCGAGAGTATATAGTGATGTGTCAAGCAAACAATAAGCGTAGAGATGGGTAAAACTAAAAATGTTGATTGCTTTCGACACATCGTCTCTCTTTTAGGTAAGATGGAATTTTCGAAACGGTGGATTGGATATCGCCTATTTCTGCCATCAAGCTCGTAAGCTCGCCAGGTGCTCTCGGCTCGACTGCAGCGGCCATCATTTTTACCGGTTGAACCATTCACGAACAGCATTTATTTGATCATGCATTATCGTCAAAAAAAAAGAAATTACTCAGTCATCATTGGACTAATTTATCAGTTAGTGGCCCTAAAATGCAGTAATACCTACAATAAATAATATTTGCAACCGATAGTGAGATAGCATACGACGTATAGCCGAGCGACGCGCCGGGCGGAAACGCCTGTGGGCGGACGGATAAAAGCGGTCACTGACAGCGCTGCACCACAATGACAATTTGAACTCTACAGAGGAGACCCTACTACGTCATCATAATTTATTTTTTGGAGAGAGATTGCTGACTGCCTCAAACAGCATTTTCAGCTTCACCGGGCTTGTTTGGGGGCGGTGAGAAACTTAAAGGGTTCCTCAAGCCGTGTGAAACGAATCACCTTCGGAGATTATCTAGAGGGAAACGGCATCACGCTACTAGTGCGTGTCCCCGTGCCCTACAGATTCTCCGAAGGGTTCGGATCGGATCGGGGAGCGGAACAACCCGAGGGCGCCTCTAAAGGCTCGGACCTCGGCTCGGGTTGACCGGGCCGCGGTGGAGGAGAGAAGCGCCCAGGTACATGTCTGCACCTGGTATAGAGCGCGTGTGAACCGGTTCGTCGTACCCTTGTTCTACTACGGTGTCTTGGGCCTAAACTAGTGTGCATGTTTAGTGTGTTCTGTAAATATGTAGTGGCCTTTAGAGGATCGGGCGGGGCGTTCGCAACTGTTACGGGATCGCCGGAGTCATCTAGGACGTGTTTAGGACGTCTAGATGTGACGTCATCATCATCATCCTCAACTCCTTTTATTTCCCTACTGCTGGGGCACGAGCACCAGCCTGCCCTGTGGATGGGAACCACAGGGAGAACGGGCCATAAACCACCACGCGGGCCCAGTGCGGATTGGTGGTTGTAAACGA
Organism: Eudonia lacustrata; assembly: GCA_947562085.1. Lineage (NCBI taxonomy): Eukaryota > Metazoa > Arthropoda > Insecta > Lepidoptera > Crambidae > Eudonia > Eudonia lacustrata. The sequence goes on along the minus strand of OX387317.1, from coordinate 3,354,687 downwards.
CTGCTAATGCAACCGGGACCAACGGCTTTACGTACCTTCTAAAGCAAAGGCTGCTTGAGATGATGAATTTTTGGTCACCCATCCGATGACCGGTCTTTGCGAATATTTCTTAACTTCAGCAATCGCAGACCGAGCGCGTTTTGAGCTCTACAAAGCTTCAACAACCTCTGTACTCTAGTGGTTAAGCCCACCGCCTTAGACTCACAGGTCCCGAGTTCCATTCCCATTAATCGGTAGATTGTTGGCTATATACATATCGGTATGCAACAAAAATTTCAAATTTCAATATTTTTAAACGTTTTTTAATTGTACTAAATTAAAATTACGTTTTATTTTGAAATCCACATGAAATATTCGAAGAAATATTATATTATAAGTATAAATTAATTTAAATAAACGTTTTCAAATGATTTTGTCTATTTAAAAGAAAAAATAGAAAGAACTAGGGATTTTTATATTAGTATTTCCATTCAGCTTAGAAGTAACATCAGAATTGCCTTATTCATTTGAAAAAAATAAAATCAAAACCCGATCCGATCCGAACCTCTCGGTGAATCTAGTAGGGCGCCGTTCCCTCTAGAAAACCTCCGAAGGTGATTCGCTTCACACGGCATAAGGAACCCTTTAAGTTTCTCGCCGCACTTAAAAAATCCCGGGTGAAGCTGTAAATGCCGTCCTAAGGCAATCAACAAACTCTCTCAAAAAAAAGCGATACAAAATAAACCCTTTTAAGGGTTCACAACATTGTGTGATTGAATCACCAAAGAACCCCAAAGAATGTTAAATGTTGAAAACGACTACTGTGTCAGTTTGTTTATATTAAATAATAGTGGCTCGTTTACGTCAAACCGGGTCAAAAGTCGACCTTTGAACTTACGCTATCTTATCGGTATCTTTATAACTAGAACAATGACCCTAAACTTTGCTGATGAGAATCAACTTAACAATTTAAATCCTTGGTTACAGTGTATCAGTGAACTTTGAATGTGTAAAAATCAAAAAATTTGAAAAGAGAATCAGTGATATAATAATATATAAATCGTTGTCCGGTAAAACGCAACGCACCTAATTAAAATAGTTGACGGTTGCAAGTTGTAGCGGCCACTCGCAACCTTTACTAGATCATCGGACCAGTTTATTGGAGGCCTTCCGTCTTCTCCATCTCCATACAAATTGTTTTATTTCAAAGGGGCCATTGATGAATGGCTCTCGATGCCGAATGCCGCTCGATGGCGCAGTGGTTAACGCACCCGGTCTGCGAGTACTGAGGTTAAGCAACTTTCGCAAAGGCCTGTCATCAGATGGGTGACCAAAAAATTATAATCTCGAGCTTCTCCGTGCTTCGGAAGGCACTTAAAGCCGTTGGTCCCGGCTGCATTAGCAGTCGTTGACATCCACCAACCCGCAAAGGGCCCGCGGCTGCACGCGTTGTCCTTGTGGTGTTTCATGCATAAAGAAGGCTCGTTTTCCAGCAGTGGGGAAATGAAATTGAGCTGGTGTGTTGGAGGCCAAAGCGGGTACTAGTTAAGTTTCTTATAAGGAAGAAGAACATACAGGATATTTTTTTTACAAGTGCATAAATTTTCTGGGGCGACGCAGAATCGGTAAGTGAAAAAATTTCTTATGTCGTTGGTTGAAATATGTCAAAAATGTTGAGACTCTTCATACAAATCAGGCTAATCAAGTGTTCGCTTAAGTATGGGAAGTCTAAAAATGTTTGACATAATTATGTTACTATGAGAAAATTGTTTACTTACCGATTCTGAGTCGCTACAGAAAATTTGCGCACTGGTAAAAAAAATATCCTGTATTGTTCCTTATTACCGATAGGCAAACATTTTAAATATATATATCAATTCAATAGCACAGTTGAAATTTTTTGGATCATATCTGAGAGTATTGAGCAAGAGTCAAGACCTTTACTAGAATGCGAGCTATTATCGACGGGTCACACGCCGGCTTACATAACGTTCCCAATGTATTTGGTAAATTTTAACCCTTATAAGTACATTATATAGAGTTATCACGAGATACTAGTTACCGTCACATAATGTTACATACCTACATTAATTGAGATATACATTCGTATATAATTTTTGAGTAAGTCTGCATTATATTATTAATACATAGTATGCAATCGTACTTGAACTAGTAGATCATAGGAAATTAATGTAAATTGTATTTAAATAATAGTTAACTTACAAGACAAGTAAGATAAAAAATTGACAAGCCATCTATTGTTCTTCGTATTTAACAAGTTTTGTAAATATTTGTTATTGATTATTAATTTGTTTATAAATATTCAAGTTCGTTCAGGAAGTTTTTCTAGTATTATGTAAGTACCTCTTACTAGAGTGAAAACGGAAACGAGCAAATGTTTAACTATTTTTTAGTAATTCATTATTAATTAATTATATTAAATTGTTTTGAATTTATAGATTATTTAATTTAAGTTTATAAAATGCTTGTATGCTTACTGATATTACTTTGAGAATGTAATATAAGTATAAGAGTAAACTAGGTCAATATGTATATGTATAGTGTCAGTATATATTATATTATTTATACAGGGTGTCCCAAAAATGGCACGCCAGGCTGACACTGGAGATAGCTTAGCTATAAACCTATCAGATAAAAAAATAAACAAAAAAAAATACTAAAAAAAAAAATATTAAAAAAGAACTAAAAGTGGAGTTTTGAGAAAAGAAAAAAGTGGCATTTTCTCCAAAACTAAGAGACTTACTAGTCATGTTATTTTTATCTGATAGGTTTAAAACGAACTAAAAGTGGAGTTTTTAGAACATAAAAAAGTGTCATTTTCTCTAAAACTATAAGACTTTTACTAGAGTCATGTTATTTTTATCTGATAGGTTTATAGCTAAGCTATCTCCAGTGTCAGCCTGGCGTGCCATTTTTGGTACACCCTGTATTTCAGTAGAGTAGGTAAGTTAACTAACTACATAGTCAACATTGACTTTTAAAATTTTCTTTTGTAATGAAAACTCCACCCTAGTGTCATAGTTTTAAAAACTACTCTTTTTGTATATTACATACATTATCAACAAATTCCAAAAATCTAGTCTAATCTAGGCTAGCTCCTACTTTTAGTGTCCAACACTTGCGATGTTAGGTCCAGCAGTGTGGACCTAATTCAAAACTGTCGGTCGATCTCATACAAACTCTTTATTCCAACAGGTCAACAACTACGGAGTGCTATCGTTCCGGTCCGACATCCCCACGTTCCTCAATTCAGAGTTCCCGCTGCCGTACCCATCCATTGCCCCATTCTACAGCAACGTAGACACGACCGAGCAGGGCGCAGTCTACTACAGGGAAACCAATGACCCCTTCATCCTGCTCAAGGCCGAGGAGACCGTCCAAAACAACTTCCACGATTACTTCGAGTTCAAGCCGACCAGCGTGTTCGTTTCGACCTGGCTGGACGTAACTTACAGTAGACCTCACGCTATCTATCAGCGTAAACATCACGACCGCAGGAACACTTTCCAGGTCGCTGTCATAAGCAACGGCACTGAGACCTTTGTGGAGTTCTTGTACCCCGATCGGGAGATCCAATGGATTCAGAGGGAGACTGAACCGTCCAGCTTACCCGACGCGAAGGCCCAGGTTGGCTTCACCGCGGAGGATGGCCGTGTGTTCACACTTAGAGGCTCTGGCAGCCACCAAGTCCGAAACGTTGTAACGTGAGTAACATACTTTATTTATTATCAGTACTTTGTCCAAGCAAATAAAGTATCTAGGGCGCATGTAACTTCTAGTAATATTATTACGATTTGGTACTAAAATGGTGTTCAGCGAGTGTATAAAGTCACCGTACATATTCTACTTGGTTTGATTGGTGTTAGGGCTTTTAGTTGGCTATATCTGCCGCCATAAAAAAATGTTTGTAGCAATATACGTAGCAGTATTCCGACAGAAATTAGATAGACATTTCTCTTTAGTTGTTGAGGGTTCTGGGTTAATTCCAGGTTCGGCTTTATAGTTTGTTTGCGACCAGGGGCCCGACCGCCTAACCGATCGCTTTGACTTCGTGTGTAGTTTATGACGTCATCTTGTCGTTTCGTGCCGCCTATGAAAGCAAGATGACGTCATAAACAATACGCGTAGTCAAAGCGATCGGTTAGGCGGTCGGGGGGCAGGTGAATGAAGGCACTTATTAACTGTGTCACACCAGCCACAGCCTAAACTATGTAATCCCATAACAAATAATGCATTTTATTTTTTTATTTTCGCTGTATGTTTTCAGATGGTCCAATACCCATGAGCCGGGTAAATACGTGTTCCGTGTTGGCCTTATTTGAAACAAGAATTTCACTATAGAAGGCTTACCTGGAAGTAGCTTCTCAACACTAACTTTTCTCATACCAACTAATAATAATAATGAATGAATGAATGAACTACATATAACTGTTGACAACCTAATATCTTCTTTTTGTAAAATGCATCCAAAACAGAACCGAAATCAAAAGTTAACTATCACTAAAGTCACAAAGTCCAGGATCGGCCTCTTAAAACCAGGGAAAGGCCAAGGCCCTCTTGTCCGATAAGAAATAAAGAAATTATTAAATATAAAGCAATTTTTTTTTTCCATTAATGAACTGTATCTACCACACTAGCTACAGTATCACTGTGTACTTCCCAAAACACTAGCTACAGTATCACTGTGTACTTCCCAAAACACTAGCTAAAGTATCACTGTGTACTTCCCAAAACAAAAAAGTTTTTTTTTTCTTTTCTTAATTTTATATGTGTATTTCAGATGGTCAAACACCCATGAGCCGGGCAAATACGTGTTCCGCGTTGGCACCATACCATACGATAACGTCGGTCTTCCTGACCAGTACAATGAAGATGAATCGGAAATTGAAGAGGAGTCCAAAACCTGCGCCCAGAGCGGAACGAGCGTGTGCCACATCCAGGCACGTTGCGTCGACTACCAGACCGGCATCTGCTGCAAGTGCCACGATGGTTTCTACGGGAATGGCAAGCAATGCATCAAAGACGACGTACCCCTCAGAGTCCACGGCAAAGTCAACGGTGTTCTCAACAATATCAACTTAAACGATGTCGACATTCAAGCGTATGTAGTCGTCGCTGAAGGCAGGTCATACACCGCCTTGTCCCACGCACCGCTGAAACTGGGAAGCAGCTTACAGTTGCTGAATGTACTTGGTGGAGTAATTGGTTGGTTGTTCGCTAAACCTTCAGGAGCAGCGAGAAACGGTTACCAACTAACTGGAGCACTGTTCAACTACACCGCTGACATTTACTTCCCTAGTACAAAAGAAAGAGTTATGGTAAACCAGGAATTTATGGGACATGATGTTTTTGACCAAATTAGCTTAGAGGCTGATATCCGAGGTACCGTGCCACATATAGCAGCTGGTACTAAACTGGACATCACCGAGTTTGAAGAACATTTGACAATTATCGAACCCGGAATCATCCGCTCCGATTCAAAACGCACGTTTGTAAACAAAGCCACAGATGAGAAATATGAACAAATAGCAACACAAACCTTTACCTACCACCAAGCTTGTCGTTTTGCTCCACCGTCTGAAGAGGATACACTCCCATTGACATTAAGAGTAACGAAAAATTACTTAGGATTCGAACCCAAGGATAACATTGTACGATATGGGTCGAGCAACAAAGTTTCACCACTGGGACAAGAAGATCCGTGCAAAGAAGGACATAACACTCTTGTTGTAGAAGGGAGTTCGTTCTCGTGTGTATGTCAAACTGGATTTACAAGTATATATCACGACAATAATCTGGTGTGCATAGACATAGACGAGTGCGCTGCTGGCACACACAACTGTGACAGCAATGCTGATTGTTACAATGAGGACGGTGGCTTCCAATGCAGATGTCATGAAGGTTTTGAAGGGAACGGTGTAGTTTGCCGAAGTCCAGGTAAATGTGCTAGGGACACCTGCGGCTCTAAAGCTCGATGTGTCGAAAACCGCGGCAGTGAACCAACGTGTGAATGTCCTGAAGGGCGCGTCTACGACCAGCGGAGGCGAGACTGTGTCCAAGCTAAAGATCACGCTTGCACTTATTGTCATCAACATGCTTCTTGCCAATTTGCTGAAACAACTAACATGCACTACTGTCAATGTAACCCTGGTTACTCGGGTAGCGGTTATCAATGTGTTGAAGAATCTAAAAATGAGAACCAACTGACTACGGAAGACAATGGGTCAGACCTAATGTCAAGTATGTCAACCAAATATGAAGTAACTACAAACGAAGCTGACTACAATGAGACAATCGTATTACCACAATGCGACGAGTACAGCTGCGTTTGCCCATCAGGCTACACGAACTACAGGGACGAAAGAAACAATGATTTATGCCGCCTCGACAGTCAAGCTAACCTAGAACAACCTCCTGAAAACAACGATACTTCAAGTAAGAAATAAGTTATTATAATTTTAATAAATAATTGTATACTTTAGTTTCACGTGCAGTATTGTAATTGGCTTTCCGGTGTTAGTTTTAAGTTTTTAATATGTATATTAGCTGTTGGTCTTCCAATAAACTAAATAAATTAATAAATAAAAATAGCCTTTGAAAAAATTGTATCAAGAATTTTACTATAGGAAGATTACCTGGAAGTAGCTCCTTAACACCAACTATTGTCACGCCAACTAATACTAATAAAATATTTACAACTATCGACAACCTAATATCTAATAACAGCTCTGGACTAGACGATATTAATACTAAATCAATAAAATATAAAAATAAAACAACTTTTACGGATCTCTTCGCGTTTATTTTACATAATATTGATTTAATTTATTTTATCCTGACGTTTCGAACCCTTTACATCCTGTTAAGTACTTCATTGTTAATGATCTTTGATGAATTAATCTCAAATGTTTGGAATAAGTACATTTCCCGATATCCTCAAAATAGTCTCCTACTCAAACCAAGGTTACTCCTTTCTAAAAATCTGGACCCAAAACAGAACTAGTAAACTATCACCAAATTTCAATTGGGGTTTAAGAACTTTATTTTCTCATAAGAACTATACATTCACTTAAGTAGGTATATGAGAAAACTTAAATATAGTACATACATTAAAAATTATTTATGTTGTCGTACAAAAATAAGTGAAGATGCTAAACTAAGTTACTTATAGAAAAACATAACAACTAAAATAATAAACAAATCAAACTTAATAGGTAGTTTTGTTTCACACCTTTATAACAGGAGGGTGACCAAATAAAACTGCGTCGACAATTAACACTGTGTGCTGTTTACAAAGACTGGCAACGACTAGTTCTTCCTCTTTAACAAAAATCACCTTGAATCATATCTCTATTCATTGGTATTGATTAAATTTCTTGGCATATTTATAGAACTCAAAAAGGCATTTAACATAGTAAGTCATAAGCTCTTGTCAAATAAACTTAGGGATATTGCCATAACTGGGACTGCAGTCGAAATGTTTTAAGGTCTTATCTCACAAAGCGATATCGGCTAGTTACTGTGGCAGCAGTCAAAACACCTCAAAGATATGAAGTACCACAGGGCTCTATTTTGGGTTCGTAGCTGTTTCTAATCTATGTTAATAGCGTACACCAAAGTAAGGTAAAGGAATATGTGAAACTTTATAATATCTTTACTTTAGTATACCTACAAATTAAAAAACAAAGTACATGAAGTTAGTTTCAAGAAACAAAATAAAAATTTGGAATAATTAACTAAGTTATCAAAAACTAATTTAAAAATATCTTGGTATTATCTTAGACAGTAAAGCGACCTGGTTCGCAAATATCCAAAAATTCAATCAAAATTGTATTGCATGGTATTAAAATACCCAACAAACGAACACTCTTAAAAATACACATAATGCAATTAATAGAAACTTGGGAAACTTATTTGCAAACTGCTCAAAATAAGCTTCTGAAAGTTTTGCTTTATTTTTTAAAGATAATAATAAGATATATACTTATGATGATATCAAATTATATTAATTAAACCTGCACACTTGTTCGTAAAATAAGACATTAAAAACATTAAAATACGACCTTCATAAGGCACAATTTTTTTTTTAAATCTAAACAAATTATACAGGGTGTCCCGTAAAGAGAACGACAAACTTATTACGACGATGACATTGTTGCCTTCACGTTACTTGATAAAAAATTACCTTAGTAAGTGTCACTATCTTCAAGATATTGATGTTTTTGTCTCTTCTTGCTGTGCGTGCAAATGAGCAAACGATTTTCTTAGTTCTGTCAATCACTCCCAAATAGTTGGTCCACCATATTCAAAAAATAACACTAGGAAACCGTCAGAAAAGAAAATTATAATTCATAACTCACACACACAGACACATCGCAGCAACAATCAAATGTCAAATGAAACTCACACTAGGACTAGACATAAAAAAAGGTTTTCGAAAAAACGTAAATATCTCTATTTCTGAAAACTTTTACCGAGGAAACTTTTTTTTTTTTGTCTGATAGGTACCCATCAATACAAGTTTGTCATCCTATTTAGGGGACACAGGATTTAAACAGGATAAAACTCTCAAAAAATATCGTGAAAAAAAGTATTGAATTTGAGGTTTCTAAATTGTATAAAAATAATCTACAGGTACTGGAAAATATTAAGAATCAAAATCAATAACAACGTTTAAAAATTACTCACGCAATAAGAAATGGGCACGCAAAATGTACTGAAATAAAAGTCTACCCATATATTAAATGAAAATCAATTAGGGTAAAAAAATTAAGGTAAAAAAGTTCAACTTTAGAGCGCTTTAATTTAGAGAAGGGTGGCGTCTGTCGGACTGCTGCTGTGCGTTTGTATCATATAATTTTTTAATCATATTCAAATATTCATACTTATGCAAAGCCAAAGTGAACTTTTTGTGAGCCATTTCCACGTACGCTTGATCTGTGTAATTAATTCTCTTTGTCATCAGGGCGAACCTAACGAACTGACTTTTTGTGCTATTATTGTAATATTACCTATTTAGAGAGGCATATAGGTAGTAAACAAGCAGAGAAAAAAATATTAATGTTAATATTAATATTTTTTCTCTGCTTATATGACGTTATTTAAGTTTAAAAGATTGTTGTTAAGTGAATATTGTATTAAAAATGATATTAGGTAAATCTTTAACATCAAATAAAAAATAGTTGTTTGAGCTGCTTCTCTTTTTGTTTCAGTCAGGTGTAACAGTGACACAGATTGCCCTCCCAATGCTGTCTGCATTTACCAAAATTCTGACGGCTATAATGTTCAATACGGACATTGTGTTTGTCCAGAAGGTTACGAAGGAGATGCCTTCGAATGTATCGAACGCACGGGATCTGTATGCTCCTGCGGCTCGAACGCTCATTGCATCGACACTGCGAATGGAGAAGTTATCTGTATCTGCGACTCGGGCTACCATGGCGACGGTTACTTATGCCGTCCCAACTTCAGCTGCTTCAACAATTCAGACTGCGAATACAACGCCGAGTGTAGGCCCGATCCTACGAACAACGAGTATGTTTGCCAATGCATTGAAGGATTTATAAAGGACGATAACGACGCATGTATACGTGACGGTCAGCTTTGTAACGGAGCAGTATGCCCCGAACACGCTTCTTGCTTGTACGATGAAACCGAGCAAGTGAGCTATTGCCAGTGCGACGTAGGCTTTGAAGGGGACGGAATCTCACAGTGTGCCCCTCAAGCGCTCACATGTGAACGACTCAACGACTGCAGCCTTGACGCTACGTGCACACCATTAGAAAACACGTATCAGTGCGTCTGCAACGAAGGATTCACTGGTGACGGTTACACTTGTACCCCAGAAATCAACTGCATCACAAATCCTTACTTCTGCGACTCTCACGCGTCATGTTTGAAACGTAGCGATGGATACGTTTGCGAATGTAACTCTGGCTACAACGGCAATGGAAGCTTTTGCGAACTGAACCCAAGAAAAGCTGGAAATTTCTTAGTTGCCAGTGACGGCGCCACAGTATACAAAGTGCCTTTCAAAGCGAGAGAGATTGCGACCCCATTAAGCAGCGCCATCTATCAGATCGCTGTAGGAGTTGACGTGGATTGCATGACTGGAAGAATCTACTGGGGCGATGTTGTTGGAAACGCTATTAAACGAGCTGCTTATGACGGATCATCATTTGAACTATTCTTATCGATTGGTCAGTTCCAATCAAGTTCCATAATCAAGAATTGAATTTTCATTATTCTTTCAATACACACTTTGTGCAATTGTTTCAAACATCTTTACTATTCTTTTACAGACGTCAAATCTCCGGAAGGTCTGTCCGTCGACTGGTCTAGCAGGAACGTGTTTTGGACAGATTCTAAGAAACACACTATTGAAGTCGCTAACATAGACACAAAAGCGAGGAAAGTTTTATTCTCCGGAAACGGAATATCCAATCCTAGAGGCATTGCAGTCCATCCTCGGAGAGGGTAAGTTTTTTTTTTATACATAGCTCGGCAAATGACTCCACTCCACTTGATGTTAAGTGGAAATGGTGTCCAGACGTAAGGGCAACTGGTACAGCGAGAAAACAACGCAGCATCAGTCACCCTCACCCTGCCGGCCCACAAGGTGCCTCTTCACGCCTCGTTTGAAGGACCCCATGTCATAGAAAGGAGGGAAAACGTGTGCGGGTAGACTATTCCATCTTTTGGAAGTGCGACAAAGAAACGAGTCACCAAATTTCTTTGTGCGCGATGGAATGTTCGAGACAGTACAGCGGTGACTCCGGAGAGCAGCACGCGTACTCCTATGGAGGAAGGGAGAAGGTGGGATGAGGTCAAAAAGCTCTTCAGAGCACTCGCCGTGGTATAAGCGGTAGAAGACGCTAAGTGACTCTATATCTCTACGCAATTGCAGGAGCTCGAGAGCATTAGTGACCTCTGCACTGCCGATAATGCGTATAGCGCGCCGCTGCAATCTGTCCAAGGCATCGAGAAGGTACTTTGCGGAACCGTCCCAGAGGTGCGAGCAATACTCTACGCAAGATCGCACCTGTGTCTTGTACAAAAGGCACAACTGATCCGGCGTGAAGAATCGCCGCACCCTGTTCAGGACACCGAGTTTACGACGCTGTTTTGATCACGGCTTCAATATAGTCCCTCTGGTTCAGATCGCAGCGAATCTCCATACCAAGCATGTTAATACTGCTCTGCAGGCCGAGTGATGTGCCTTGAAGAGAGGGAAAGGGTAGGAATGGCGACTTTTTTGCCGTGAACGCGCATACCTGTGTTTTCTTGGCATTGAACTCAACAAGGTTATTGGAGCCCCATTTAGATATGAGGTCCAATACCCGACTGAGCTCAATGACAAGATTTACTCGCTTCTCTTCAGTCTCGACCTGCCCAGCCGCTGGGTGACCGTTATACCCACCGTGCACTGTACTATCATCTGCATAGCAGTGAATATTTCCAAGTAGAAGCATATCATTGATATGCAGAAGGAACAGCGTGGGGGATAGAACGGACCCCAGAGGGACACCAGCGTTCACTGACATGAACCGCGAAGCACATCCAAGCAAGCAAGCACAGCAAGCTGTGAGTACTCGGATTCTACGCTCATGTAGGAAGCCAGCGACCCAGTTGCAGAACTGAGCAGGCAGACCGTATGCCGGGAGCTTGGACAGAAGGGCTTTGTGCCAGACCTGATCAAAAGCCTTGGCTATGTCAAGGCCAACAGCCACCGACTCGCCTCGCTTATCAATAGCCTCACCCCAGAGATGTGTAACGAACGCTAGAAGATCACCCGTTGACCGTTTCGACCGAAACCCGTATTGGCGATCGTGAATTAATCGTGAAGTGGAATAAATGTATTTTTTTATAAAAGCTATAAGTAGTGAAAGTTCTTTGTACTTTAAATAGTTTAACGGTAATGTTTTGTAATATTTCAAGGCCTATACAGGTTGTTTCAAAAAGGATATGTAACATAATAACCAGTGATCGGAATAGATCGGGTTACTTTATGATGATATATTAGAGGTAATTTATTGTTCGTTGATATTGACTGCAGCTGTCAATACCATCGAGTATATTACATGACAAGACAGTCGCAATTTTATCGCTACCTACCTAAACACATTGTATTACGGAATGTAGAAAGCTACGACACAGAAGAGAGATTGCTACGATAGCACCACAAGCGAGCGATTGTCGAACTAAAAATGCATTTTGGCGCTCTAAATTAAACCGACTGATTGTGCAATCGCAACTAGCAGCAATCGCGTGCTACCAACGTACACACGCCTGCACATCAACCTATCTAAAACTGTCGAATTTCTCTAATCGATATTGATCTTATACCCAAACACTAAGATTCAAAATGTATTAATGAAATTTGTAATTTTTTGGTAGGTTGATCTGCTGCCGTCTGTACAATTAGCAAATGGTTGTTTTTTTTTCGGTAATAGGTACTTCGTGTACCGATCGTCGGATTAAATAATCAAAACACTTTCGATCGTAGATAAGACATTTCGGAAATAATGGTATATTATGAAATACTAGAATAAAATAGTTAGGTGGTATCACCCCGATCCGATCCGAACCCTTCGGAGAATCTAGTAGGGCACGGGACGCGCACTTTTAAGTGTTCGATGCCGTTCCCTCTAGAAAACCTCCGAAGGCGATTCGTTTCAACACGGCTTGAGGTACCCTTTACGTACCTCGCCGCCCCCAAAAAAGCCCGGTGACGCTGAAAAGCCGTTTGAGGCAATCAGTAATCTCTCTCAAAAAAAAAATAGGTGGTATCAACGGTTTGTTCGCATAAGGACAGATTCGCAAAAAGACAGATTCGCATAAGGACAGACTCTCAAAAAGACAGATTCTCAAAAAGACAGAAATGGTACATATCAACACACCATTCATTAAAAATTTTGGTCGTAAGGTCTAAAAATCTCATCTGTAAATTTCTTGCATATCATTCCCCTGTTGTTCGTTTTATTCATAGTAATTATTTGCCAGCACATAATGCAACAATGCATACTTCTTGCATAAACAACTCGTGCTGTTTGGATGACTTTTGTCACTGGCAATTAGATAATGTTTCTAATTTATCAGAATTTATCCATGATATTCTGTCATATAATGACTTATTAAGTCAATATAACTTAATTTTTCCTTGTTATTTTATTTGCATTTATAAAATATTTTAATACAAAATGGATGAAGCGGGCCCTAGTTCAGGGAAAATCGACATCGTTTTCATAGAAGGAAATAAAGGTAAGACTCATAGTATTAATTAGTAAATCTGCAAGAGCCGATCTTATTGTAATATAATTCCAGAGATTACTAATTTATTTATTTTTTATTGTAGGAAAAGGACGTCTTCCAAATCAAGGGATGGTGCTGCTGCACGCTGGCCACAAATATAATTTTGTAAAAACTAATGTTAGTGGCACGACTAATTGGCGATGCGTCAACAAAAAATTGTGTAGCACATCCATAACATTATCGAAAGAGAAAGCAATTGTCAAAGAAGCGAAACATACGTGTTTTCCGGATTTTGCACGCAACAAAAATGACTTCATAATGTCAGAAGCCAAAAAAGAAGTTTGTCTTAATATGGAGCCAATACCTAAACTATTCGAGAAGCATTATTACAAAATTGATATTGATACGCAGGATGAGTGTTCTGATTATGTACTTTCCACAACTGAATTGCCTAGATTCAATTCCAAAAAAGATACACTGTATCGGGCTCGTTATAAATTTCTTAATGTAAAGAAAAGTAAATTTGACCATCCACAGGATGTTCAATTGCCGGATTGTATTGTAAGTGATTTTTTTTTATTTGATGAAGGCGTTGAAGACAAAATTATAATTTTTGGTAGTCAATTGGCAAAAAAAACCATTAAAAAGTAAATTTATTGTACGCTGATGGAACGTTCAAGTGTTGTCCGGCTCCTTTTTACCAGTTGTTTTCTTTGCACGCCGACATCACGCATGATTCAGAAACTGTCAGCTTTGTACCATTGTTGTTTGCTTTGTTGCCAAACAAAAATCAAAATACATACGAGAGACTTTTTAAAATTTTAAAAGAAAAATTATTCGTGAATATTGGTACTTTTAAGTGTGATTATGAGCTTGCTATTATTCAAGCCATAAAGACGATATATACTGACATAGTGGTCAAAGGATGCTACTATCATTTTTTAAATGCTGTTTGGAAAAGGTCAAAATCAATTGGATTCAGTTCTACAGAAGAAGGCCGTAAATGCACCCGGCTATTCTCCCAGTTACCACTGTTGCCTCCGGTACTTATCCCCGAGGCATACCTATCGTTGTGTGAATTGGCTCCTTGCACTGAGGAAAGCACATCATTTCTAAATTATTTTGTCAAGCAGTGGATCAAACTCATCACAACAGAAGTCTTTAGTTGTTACGGCGAAAAATTCCGTACTACAAATGCCATCGAAGGTTGGCATAAACGTATCAATGCGAAAATTCCGAAAAAAACACCATTATTTTTATTCATCAAGCTTTTAAAAAAGGAAGCAAAACTAGCTGACATTAAAATACAGCGTAGTTTATATTATTGTGCCGATAAAAGAAGGAGAAAATCAGATATTGCGGTTGATATTCAAATTAATAAAATTGTATCTGATTGTACATCCGATAAAATATCGATGATAGAATGCTTGCAACGTCTTGCGGTACTAAGGCGAGGATAACACCCAACAAGGAAGAATGAATGAATTCTGTCACAATTTTTTTTTCTTATTTAAGTATTCTTGTTTTTTTATCTCAATAAAAAATAACAATTGTTTTTGTTAATTTGTCATTATAAGTGTTAGAAGTAAAAAATATATGAGTAAGTCGTACGATGAGAAAATAAATTTATTTTTTGTACTTATGTGTACACTGTCTTTTTGCGAATCTGTCTTTTTGAGAATCTGTCCTTATGCGAGTCTGTCTTTTTGAGAATCTGTCCTTATGCGAACAAACGGTATCAACGACTCCATCTGTGTGCCGTCGTGAAATTAGGTAAATATAGTCTATAGTCTACATTTTCCAATAACTGCTTGTAACATAACCTTTACAACATCCCCAAAAGAGTATTTTACTGTTGTATTTGATTTTGAATCATCATCATCATCAGCCTCTATTAGTCCACTGCTGGACATAGGCTCTCCAAGTGCACGCTACTGAGCACGATCCGCGACTATCACGATTTTGAATGGCCATCTGATTTTTAACAAATTCCAGAAAAGTGTTCTGGTCCGACTGGAACCGCACCGGGCCCAAAATCGAGTGGGCCAACATCGACGGCTCCGAGCGAGGAGTTTTCCTAGACCAGAGCGATGTGCAGCTGCCCAACTCGCTGGCCGTCGACTTCGCGCGAGACCGCCTCTGCTACGCCGACGCGGGCACGCACAGCATTAAATGCGTCAACATCGAGACGCTGGAGCGGGAAACCATCGCCGCCAACTGCTCCTACCCGTTCGGATTGGCGATCAACGACAACAAGTTCTACTGGAGCGATTGGAAGTCGTGAGTATAAAAACTCTTTTTTGTTACGTTAAACTTTGATTAGATCCGGCTTGAACGACTAATAGCAGACCTCCGGTACCAGTGTTCGTCTTGAGGGTTGGTTTGGTAAGATGGAGAATTGATGACAACCTTTTTACGCCGACGACGCGGGCACACACAGCATTAGTGCGTCAACATCGACACGTTGGAGCGGGAAACTATCTTTAAAAACTCATTTTTGTTACGTTTACCTTGAATAGATCCGGCTCGGTGGACCAATTGCAGAACTCCGGGCTGGATACCTAAAATTTTCTAGAGGGTTAGGTGGAGCATTGGCGACAACTATTTGGTATTAACAGAACTGGTTGCTTTGAATATGGTTGGCACAATTATCCCCAGATCAGATCTGACTCCAAGGACCAATTGCAGAACTATGGTTACGGAGATTGTCTCAAGGTTTGATAGGGAGGAGAATTGATAACATCTATGATATCTTTATTGGTTTAATGCACCTCTCACAAAAAGAACAAAATAATAATGCGCATTCATCGAATTTTAAAATGCTTTTTTTAACATAACTTATTATCTTGTCTTGCCTCGGTCATCGAAAGGCAATTTGCTCAGACTGATATCTCAGGTTCTAAGTTTAACTCCCAGGTTTAGTTAAGTATTTCATACTTTACATTACCAGGTCCCGGCGAGGGTGGTGACTCTAGACCTGTGTCAATCGATCATTTGTCGTAACCCGGGTCGATCATGACCCACTCGTTTGGTGATCGGGTTGAAATGATTCGATCTTCTCGATCATTTGGGTCACAGTTCATTTGTTTTGTTTGTGTACCACGGCGGCAGATCAACCTACCCAAATTTGTCAAATTTCTCCAATTAATATTGATCCTTATAACAAAACCATAAAGTTCAAAATTGATTGTAGAAATTTGACAGTTTTGGGTAAGTTGATCTGCCGCCGTGTACTAGTCTAGGTAGACCTGTGTCGATCGCGATTGATCGAATAATTTGATTTGATCATTTATTCAAGCAAGTGAAGCAAGCAATTAGTTAGGTACGGTTATAATATAGGAATTACCGGGTCAATTATAATCGAATCTTTTAGAGATCCGTGATTCGATCAATCGTTCACAGTTGCGATCGAATCAAAACGATTCGATCAATCGCGATCGACACAGGTCTAGTGGTGACTAAGCCAAACCCATCTATTGTAGCGATGACTTTATTTCAATGATACCTTTACCCAACAGTGCGACAGTAACAGAATGGGGCAACTTTTGAATTAAGTGTAACATTGATCACACTCCTGTTCCCTAAAGTTGTCTTCCACATGTAGTTCAGCGTCTTTAATGTGATTACCTCAGACTCATAATTCTGGAGGTAATCACACTAGAGACGCCAATAACGAAATAATAATAATAATATTGGGTGCGACTACACACCGTCCTCTAACGGTGGGTGGTCGTATCCAGTGCGCCAAGCTCATTTCAATGTGCGTTTTTTTTTTTATGTAACTAACAGACATTAGACAACTACAATAGACATTAGTGTATAAGGTCTATTGTAATTACTAACAATCTATGGAATTATTCTGAAATAAATACTTATTATTATTATCTCTCTATTTATTTTTTTACATATTAATTTACATTTTTAAATATTTTCTAAAAAACAAAACATTATTATTATTATATATATTATTATAACGCTAAGATACCCGTTTTAGCAGCTACTGCGGATCTATAGCTGCGATCAATGTTTCAATTGAATCAAAAGTTTGACGACCTCCTTGGTCAAATGGTTTGTACACCGGTTTTCATGGTGTCGCCATCTCTGAGGTCCCGGGTTCGATCCCCGGTCGGGTAAATTTAGAAATTATTGTTTTTCTAAATTGTCTCGGGTCTGGGTGTTTCCTATGTATAATAAGTATTTTAAGTATGTTTATCCGTTGTCTAGTAACCATATAACGAGTTTCATAACGAAGCTTCTCTTGGGCTAGATAATTGGTGTGAGTGTAGGAAAAATTTATTTATTAAAAAAAAAAAGCAACCCCATTCTACAGTTCATTATCATCACCAGCTCATTATATGTCCCCACTGCTGGGGCACGAACGAGCCTTCCCTATGGATGGATATCGCGTGGTGGTTTACGGCCCGTTCTCCCGGGCCGTAAACCACCACGCGGGCCCACTGTGGTGCGGTGGTTGTTAACGACTGCTAATGCAACCGGGACCAACGGCGTGTCTTCCGAAGCACGGAGGAACTCGAGATGATACATTTTTGGTCACCCATCCAATGACCAGCCTGCAAAAGTTGCTTTACCTTTAGTAATCACAGACCGAGCATGTTAACCACTGCGCCATCGATTCTCTATTCTACAGTACCTTATTTTTTTATTATTTATCGCAGCCTCAAGATCGAATACGTGGACACATCGACGCAACAAAAGGGTCAAGTGCCCATATCGTTGGCATCCCGCCGTCTGTACGGCGTGGCGGTCGCGCCCGACGGCTGCCCGGCCCTCAGCAACGTGTGCCAGTACAGGAACGGCAACTGCGGCGAGACGCAGCTGTGCCTACCCGACGGCCGCGGAAGCCGCGTCTGCGCCGACGGCACGTTGGGCTACTGATAAGCTACCCAACTATAGTGTGACGCAAACTGTACCGTCGTTGAACTCCAACTCTAGAAACGCTTTAACCTTTTCAGCGCCGTAGTCGGTTATAATCGACAAACGTAAATACAGTGCCCGTACGCCAAAAACGGCAATGATCGATAACACTTATGGTTTACAAAAAACAGTAAAAATACATACCTCTATATTCCCTATTCTGTTTGCAAGTTTCACTAAGAATAAAATGTTAGGCGTTTAGGGCACGGCAACGCATTTATGCTGTAGCGGGCAAAAGGCAATATATTGTTTTCTAAAGTTTACGCGAACACTACACATTAAAGGCAATATTTCCATTAATTTATTCGAAGAAAATTACTATTGAAATCAGTTGGTATTTCCGCAAATTAAAAGGTCTTTTTAAAAATCAATTGCAGTAAGAAGTTATTTGTATAGATGCGATATTTAATTTAAAGTCAATTTCAATACAAATACATGCAAGTTTGATTTCATAAATACACTACTCGTCGCTTCAACGACATATCGGTCGTGAAGTTAGACGCAAGTCGCGTCGCTGTAACAAAATATTGTCAACCAATCCGCGTTGATGCGCTCGTAGCTAACTTCACAGACGCTATAAAGGTTGCGTCGCACTATACCCGCAGCCACGATAAACACAGTGGCCTTCTTGTATAATAATTGAGTGCCAAATAAATAAACGGAATTAAAAACTGTCGTCTAATAAAGGTTCGTTTATAATGAGCATTCTAGAGAATGTTACCTACCTACTGAGACAAATGTTTAAACAACTTTTTTGAAAGTTTTAAGTAGTAGATAAGTTGTTAATAGAAATTGAGTTAGTCTTTAAAGGTGCTTATAGCAGATAGGTTAACGACTAATAGCTCTATAAGCTTAAAATGAGTTTACAGAAAAACACTCGTTGCCGACGGCCGATATTAAATTTGAACACTGTAATGTATTCTATTTTTTCCATATAAATCTATCGTACCTACGTACCGACGGAATCTCATGATGATACACATAAATGTAGGCTTAATGTAAGTTTAACAACTGTTTTAGGCAGCCAGAGATAACACTAACTTCTCATTAGGTTTTCGCTTCACCTATCTATACGTCCGCTTAAGTTGCTGTTCTAGTTTCTATACAAACAGAAGGCCTATACAAGTGGTATTACGCTAGAAAAATAGGAATTTAATAGAATGATAAACGTATGGGATTGACATAAGCCAATCCAATGTCATTTATACGTTTCGTTGGCTTAGGGCAATCCCATAATCTTTTTTTTTATATTATATTAAATTTATATTCTGTTAGCGTTATGCTACTTGTCTAGGCCCTCTGGGTATCAAATACTTTAACGCTGTGACGTTGGTAACTGTTGAGAAACGCTCTTTTACTAGAGAAACCGCACTCTGCTAACATATGGATCATATATGGATCGTTACCGATATTCCTTTAATTATGAATTATGTTTGTCCTTCAAACCTCCTCCCAAAACCTCTATTCTATCCTGTTACAATTTACTAGAACACAAAATTGTCATACAAAACATTACTTGTTGAACGTCTAAGGCTCCAGTCGGCTTAGTAAGCCATATGATTTGAAAGTAGCAAGAAACTCATAAAATGAAATTTCCCTTAAATTACTGTCTTAAGAACGTAAACCTGTGCTTTAGAAATGCAATATTAAAGAGCCTACATCTTTTTACTAAGTATATCATAAAATAGTTATCAAATATGGTTATGGATAAAAACCTTATTTAAGTTACCTATGCCCAAAGAATAATAATAATAACTAAACACACTGTACTTCAATCAATGTAATTTATTGATATCAAAATAATAAAGTTAATTTATTTCTAAACTGTGTATTCTTTACTTGGAATATCTCAAATTGTTGAGTATTTATAAATATAAATATTTTACCTGAAGTCAAACATCCATCTCAATTCAATTCAAAGTTCAGTTTCTTTAAGTTCACATAACTTATTCTTAAATAATAACTAAAAAAACTAATGCTATACTTTTATTTACAACACTTGAGAAAATCTTCTATCATAATTTTTAGTACTTATTTTTAATATAGCAAAGTATTACAATAAGCTTTTATATGAATTTAAAATAATTTACCCCTCACTAATATTACATTTGTAAGAAGCAACAATTTAGAAGTAATTCACAATAAACTTAAGCATTCGAAAACAATGATTATTAGCAATGATAAACAAAAATGAATTATAGTTATTAATTACAGTATAATTTATAGATACGAACTTGTAACAGATCTTGCTAATTTAACCCCAAAGGTCTTCAGTGCGCCCAAATTTGAAAATCAAAGAGCCAGCAAATATAAGTGCATTCTGAAGGAACAGACACACACCTGGCCAGGTCGACTTGGAATCTTCTGAAAACAAATAAAGGATATTTGAATTATTAAGTTTTATTTTATGGTTGATTGATTTGATTTATATTATTTGGATTGAATTTTGTATCTTTAAAAAAAGATTGATGAATGATTTGACTTTACATAAATTACAGTTAATTGGAGTGTCTGAATGTGAATCAATAATATACATTCGAAAAACAGTAACTTAATGTAATAACAATATTATATTTGTTTCATTTAAAACAACTAGCATGAAGTTGGTTTTCTATATCTATAATCATTCATTATCATCATGAAATAAGTGAATTTTAAAAGTACAAGATACTTACTGTCATTCACATAGTTAGCAAAGAGAATCCAGCAGGCAGCAATCAATGAAGCAAATCCAATAACAAATCCTAGAAACAGCCACAGTCGAGCACCGCGGGGGCCCATGCAACCGCCAGTGTATGTCTCACCGCGAACCTGAAACCAGTGTTAAGAAATATGATCATCAGGCACCTTTACAGAGGAAGTAAAGTGAAAGGATGGGGTTGCACAAAATATCCCGATAGGTCACTGCTACTGGGAGAGGGAAACCCTAGCAAGCCCTACTAAGTTGGATAAAAACAAATATGATATAAAATCATTCATACAAAAACTATAACAATAAAAAATATAAAATGTTTTTGTATTGTTTATATAAATTTTTTTTAACACAAATTTTGTTGCGAACAAATTACAAAAACACAAATGTTAAAAAAATTTCTACAAGCATTTTTTTTTTTTATAAAAAATATGTTTTACAAAATTGGTACAAAGCATACATAACTTAGCTTTTTTGTCATTTCAAAAGAGAGAACAAGATGGCTCACTTGATGGTAAGAATAAAAGGCTGGAGGTATTTAACATCTTACTGGCAATGCTGTCAACATTTTTATAAAGACCTACCCTACCATCAATCCTTAAAGTAAAATAATTACACTATAGGCTGACTAGGTAAGTGACAGTGGATTATGATCTGATCACCCTTGTGTGCTATTGTGTCTAACATAATATTGTTCATGTTGTTACTATTATGCATACTATTGTTGTTTTGGCAGATAGAGATAAGGTAGCCAGTGCCTCAGTAGTTCAAGATTCTGGGTGAAGTGTGCTTCTACCATTGGCCTAATCACAACTTAACATCAGGTGACACGAAGGCAGTGCTTACACGTACAATATAAATGTGAGAAGCAGTCATTGTTAAAAAGTAAGTTCTTTTACAATATGTATGTTACTGACCTGTGCATTGGAGACGGAGTTAATCATAATAAGTGACAGTGTGGCCATCACACCGCACACATGTGCCGCCTTGATGCTGTTGTCATACTTCACCTCGGCGTCGATGATGAACCACCACCCTGTGAAAAACTGTCAACAAAAACATACAATTTATGTACAATCAGACCAAACAGGTGCTATTTGTGGATTAACGATTTGCAAGGTGAGATTACAATAAGTAAATTTCTAATTATTTAGTAATCAGACATTGCCTAGTATACTTAAAAGGTTGACACTATTTAAAGACATGGTTTTCAACTATGCGAGTAGTAAGTAATTTATTTTACTTCACAATCTAGAACTTCCACTTTATCTTACCTTAAAACAATTTTTGTTTTGATTAAGATTGTAAGAGACATAGATATAAAAAATGAAAATCTCAGTGGTTAGTAACCAGTTATGTTAGTTACAGCAGTAAATTGGCAACCATAATTGTAAAAAATGCAAGGCAAGATCGAACTTTCATTTCAACATAGATAATTTTATTGTAATGTTATTGTAGGAAAATATGTGCAGTCTTTGAAAACAAAGCACACTTTCTCAAAACCATTTCTCAAACAAAATTTTCAATCAATTTCTTGTATGGCTTGCTATGATCAAAATATGAATCATCATCATGGATACAAACCAGTATACCAGCAAATATAGACGCAATGATATTCTGTTTTTCACCGCTTTCAAACCACACACAACTCGGCATAGTTATATTTTGACAACAATTCATTTTGAACCGCTTACTATAAAAAAGATTCAATGTAAAATAAAGTAAATGCGAAATTCTAATCCAAATTCCGACCCCAATAAAATAAACAATAGCTGGCTTCTATGTCAATGAAGAAGACAGCCAGCCAGCTGTCAAAACTTGACGACTTGAATTACCTAGTTTTTATTTCATAGATCTAGTGCATACAGCCAAATCCTTAAATATTTTTTTATATGGCTGATTTTTCAATCGTCAGTTAAAGTTTATTCATTGAGTGATTTTGATATAATGACAGATTCTCTTTAGAAAATATGTACTCAAACCTCAGAATAATAACTAAAGCATAACTAAAGCTATAGAAGGATGGCTAAAATAAAAATCGTGCAACTAAGTTTAGTTCCGATCTATCTTATGGCTAGAAAAGGAGGTTGGAGTGCAACAAATGGTTGACACTTAGTTTTTATTTTTCAAACGGTCATCAGATAATCGGTGATCAAAAAAAATCTTGAGTCCTTTATAAAGTCACTCACTAAGTACATTACCTCAAATATGACATCACAAATCTGGTGACATCTTTGCTATTTTAGTCCGGTTTCTACTTAGAGCAGGGTTTCTATAGCTTTAGTTATTATTCTAAGACTAAAGCTTTAGAAACCGGACTAAAGTAGCAACACAGATACATCAGTTCGTACTATTTTAACTAATGAACCTAGGTGATGTATTGGAAAGAGATCGATTGTCCCTTTTCTTTCGTTATTTCGAAAGTGTCACCAGATTTGTGACGTCATATTTAAGGTAATGTGGTGACTTTATCGACTTTATTATCGATCTAAATAATTGAAAACAACAACATAGTATTTCTTTTGTCACTATATTTATTTAACATATTTATGTTAATTTGACAATAAATACACAATAATACAACCCAAACCATCAATTGCATTATCAAACAGCAAACTTATTGAAAAGAAACAATTTTAATGAATTTGAATAATGAAAGAAGCAATAAATCAAAAGCTTTTTATTAATTAAATTACTAACCGGACTTCGGTGCGAGATGGTTTGGCAAGATGAAAATATCTGTTGGTAGGATATCATCCTGAAATTGCATTATTTCTTTATTTTTATGTACATGTCTTCGTGTTAAATTTCTGAAGAGTTTCTTGAATCTGCAGTCCTGTGCTATGTTTTCCTTCACAGGCACATTAGCACTTCCTGTAATACTGTAAAATCAAGTTTTGACGGTTCACCATTTAAGTTAGGTTTCTTTGCAATTAATTGCTAACATAAATTGAATGAATTAATACATATTATACCATTTCATCAGATCCATCCATAATAAACAATGTAGGAACCGCATTTTCTGTATGTCGCGTTCATTTCACATTTCCCTTACATACAAATGAATCCATAGTATAATGCTTAGAACAAATGTGATTTTCTGTTCTCCACTGGAGTAATTCCTGACCGGCGCGTCCACGCCGCGGGGGCTGGGCACTCCTCGCTTCAGTAAGCCGGAGCGAGTGGGTGGCTGAGTTAGGTCAGGGACCTAGTTCCGCGGGGTATAACGCGGCCCCCTGCCCTGGGTTACGGGTGAAGACCTTAACGGTGACTGCAGCGGAGAAGATGGGGTTCAGTACGGTGTATGTCAGCGGAGGAGGCAACGGATCTGGGGTACCGTAGGCGTCAGTAGGGTCCAACCTGAACAAGTCGGCAACCACTGCAACCAAATCGGCTCCACACGTTACGACTCGTCGTTCCTGGTGGTACAGTCGAAGAGGTCGAGAGGGGAACATGGATGCTGGGCAAGTCCGTGCTCCCTAATCTGCGTTCAAGGCATGCAGCGCCTGTGGAGAGGCTACTCCACACGTGCCTGAAAAGACCCGGACGGATAACAACACGGGGAGTCGCGGTCACCGGTGATAAGCTTTGCACTAATGGGCGTGGTGTGTGCGGGCGCCAGGGGTGACTCCTAACGGTAGGATAATTCATCGTGGCTAACTGACCAGTTACCGCCTGCCTTAGCTGGACAGCCCCCGGCCAATAAGGTACTGGCCCGCCCCTCATCTTGCGCTTATATAGGTGTGTGGAGCAGCAGGCATATCAAAGTGTCTGATACAGGATGGGTATCTAATGCACCTGGCAAAACTCATAACAAAAAATATTTTAACAACCAAACAAACATCTTAAATATGAGAACTATGCTCCCTGGAAATGCGACATAAACCACCGACGGTATACCAGAACTCAGAAAGACCACTATCATAGATAGAGAACTTCTCCACCTCCGCGTCGACGTAGCCGCGCTACAGGAAACCGGTCTTCTGGATGAGGGCTTATGATAAAGGGTAAATAAAACAGCTCAAATATTTGTAAAATATTAATTGTACAATACTCAATAATACAAAAAATTTTTCTTTGAGTAAGTATACAAAATATATAAAAAGCGCTTTTAAATACATATAATATCATAATACAATCACAGTGATTTGTAATTCGAACGGATTAGGCACATACATTATTTTGGCATCATTACAGAATGAGTATTATCAAAGCCCAAATAATAAAATAACAATAAAAAATGTTTAAACATAACAGGATCCTTCGTTCTGGTAGCACCATTCGGGCTGCAGAGAATCAACCTGTAGGCCCATGCGCACCAAACGCTCTCTGAAAACAGATAAATAACGGTTAAAACGGTTAAACACAGATACAGTTTGATCGAGAATTTATAGAATTATTTAGAAAAGTAGCATTATTATAAACTACCTATAGTCTCTTATTTCTTATTATTTCATCTTTGACATCTTTGTAAGTCTAATAGTGGCGACTGACCAAAGCGTATCATCGTAACGTACCATCCATGGCGAGTTTGACCCATATGGTGTAGACTGGCTGGAGCAATTTGCCGCAACGTAACATGTTCGATGTGACCATTCGCACGATACAGAGAGCCGAGCCAATCGCCCCGAGCTAAGCTTTGTTATCGGTATATGTCAGCAATGAATAGCGTATCAAGCTCGCCGCGATCGGTACGTTACGGTTACGCTTCGATGCTACGCAGCATGCGTTGCGCGCAGTCGCCATCATAAAACTTTTTGTCTTGTCCTTTTTCATCAGTAAGCCTACTAAGAGTTTATTGTACTAGCGTATCAACAGCAATATCCGGCTTAACGAAAGAGCTTAGAGCAGTAAGTGTAAAAGAAAGAAGAAAGAATAGCATTTATTACACAAACATACATAATATACAAAAAATAAATGAGGCACACAGTATATCTACACACAAGAAAAAAAATAAGATGTAACAAAAAATAGTATGTTACCCAATATTATACATAGTCTATGGAGTATGTACTTTATAAAAGCAAAGAGTTTGAAGTTAAAACTTAAAACTCGTTCTTGGCGGGAAAGTGAAGAGTAATGTCTGCGGTTTTGTTTTATTTTCTAAAATTTGTGTTATTTCGAACATTAATGTGAAATAATGGTGGGTTATTAACCGTTAAGTGTTCGTGAGTGTGCATGAGTTGGCAAATGAAACAAAACAGTGCAACGGCTCTTTTCAAATTCTCTCAAGAACTCCGCGTGAGGTCTTAGTAAAGCCCCACATCTTTACTGAGATACTCGAGGGGTTGGGAGGTTTATAATTTCTCACTTCTCATTTCTATTATCATTCATCATCATTACTGGAAGAAGAAGGAAATATTGTTTATTTATGTATTACTTATAAGAAAAATTACTTTGACACTGGCTAAATGTGCTAATCGCACGAAGCCATCAACTAAAGGAAAAAAATAACTTAAAACTCTTTTGATCACCTTTTAAATATTTAATAAGTAACCCTATTTTAAAGTGTAATAATTGGAGGTCTTGGCGGGAAAGTGAAGAGTAATGTCTGCAATTTTGTTTTATTTTCTAAAATTTGTGTTAATTCGAACATTAATGTGAAATAATGGTGGATTATTAACCGTTAAGTGTTCGTGAGTGTGCATGAGTGTTGGCAAATGAAACAAAATAGTGCAACGGCACTTTTCAAATTCTCTCAAGAATTCCGCGTGAGGACTTAGTAAAGCCCCACATCTTTACTAAGATACTCGAGGGGTTGGGGGGTATATCATTCTCACTTCTCATTTCTATTATCATTCATCATCATTTATGGAAATATTGTTTATTTATGTATTACTTGTACGAAAAATTACTTTGACACTGGCTAAATGTGCTAATCGCACGAAGCCATCAAATAAAAGAAAAAAAAAAAAAGTGTAATAATAGGGTGTTTCTCGACTTGTTTAGAAGAAATGTAGAATTACGTAGGTAAACGTCCATAAACAACTAGTAAGAAGTTCTGTTTGAGATAGGGAGGAAAAAAGAAATAATAAATAATGAGATGAAATAAAAAAAAAAAATTCAGGTTAGGCGCAATAGTCTTAAAAATAAAGAAAAAATATATAATAAAATAACATGAGTACACAAAATAATAGTAATATTATACAGGATGTCTGGCGCATCGTGTGCCAAAATGAATTGGCCGACAGAAAGGGTCTTCTGCTATACCTTTTGCCTCCATAACACGTTCCATGCCCGATAGTTATTTTATGTTGACTTTTAAGTTATTTAACCAAAAAACCCAAAATACCGCATTTAAACTTGAATAAAAAAATCTATAGAATTTAGCCTCGTAATTAAAATTGTGCATGTGCATTGATGATGATTCTATCAAATTGCATTGCTATACAAAAACTTAAAAAGATCGGGATCTTCCGACTCTCTCAAAAATTCTTTAGTTTATCCTCTTTCAAACGGTATGCTAATGTCATTAAAATAATAATAAAAACTTTACTAAATCGTTAAATTAGTCCTTCGACTCAAGTCAAGCTGATATAAAAAATTAGGGCTAAATCCTTTTTTTTTCGTGAATAACACGTTCAAAGCAGATCAAAACGTTTATCTTAGTTTAGCGACATAAAATCTGACCCCTATCTCCTTCTTTAATAGGTTTCATTTAAATTAAAGACCAAGATTATTATTTAAATGTTTTATTCGCAATTGATTATTATTCTTAAACAAAACTTATTGTTGTTACAAATCTTGCTCAAAATGTTGGCCTCTTTTACGAATGCAGCCACGACATCTCTTCCGTATTTCTACTGTAGTTGTACGCAGTCTCGTTTCACTCTTAATTGTCACAAAAGCAGCTTCAATGCGTTGTCGCAATTCCTGCTCGTGGAAATATTTTCAACATTTGTGTTTGTATGTGTGGTAATAAAATAAAATAAAAAAATCATTTTTTTTTTATTAATAACTTTTTTATTATTTTATTAATTGTTTTTTTATATTTATTCTTGTAAATGGACAGTTCTTTAGAATAACACTCATAGAAAAGGTTTCATATCATTCTATTAAGTTGTGTAGATATAGTAACAGACAAGAAGAATAATAAATGTTCCTACTACCGGATCAACTAAATGGTTGATTCGTTGGGAACAAAAAATAGTTGATCCGTTTCAAAAAAATGTAATTTAAATAATATGCAGTGTTAATTCCGCTAACTCACTCGTTTATACAGCTTAATAATATTTTTAAGCTGTATAAACGAGTGAGTTAGCGGAATTAACACTACATATTATTTAAATTACATTTTTTTGTACTATGGATTTCCGCAAAATAACGCCTGATTCCATTAATGATCCGTTTCAGTTTATCGGTTTAGTTGATCGGAGTGGAAAGCCTGGTCGTCGCTTCTAAAAAGAACCCAGCAAGAAACTTGACGATGACGATGAGTAAAGATAGAACTCCCTCACCTGGTGTGGAGCATCCTGAACTCGGCGTCGAGCCACGTGGTCGCGGGCTCGGCCCACAGCCGCTCGGCGAGCGCGGCGGCGCGCGGCCACAGGCGCGTGTCCAGCGTCGACGAGTCCGACTGCTCCGACCACAGGGCCGCTTCACCGCCTGGCCATCACCAACATTATGTTTATTGCATCAATTCATGTTGTAAATAATGAGGAGCTCGATGGCGCACTGGTTAGCGCGCCCGGTCTGCGATCGCTAAGGTTGGGTGAGCAAAAATGTATCACCTCGAGCTGCTACGTGCTTCGAAAGGCACGTAAAGCCGTCGGTCCCGGCTGCATTAGCAGTCATTGGACCCGCTTTTAGTCCATGGGTAGGGAATGCTCGTGTCCCAGCAGTGGGGGACAAAAAATGAGATGGAGATGTAATGTGTAAATAATGATCTTAAGGCGCTGCGCAAACGTAGACACTTTTTGTTACCGACACGGCACACCATACAAGGAAACCGAGTTGCTGTATCCGGTAACGGCGATCGGACACTGTTACCGACACGGCACATCATAACAGGAAACCGAGTTGCTGTATCCAGTAGCGGCGATTGGACACAGTTGCCGGTTGCGGTAACAATTCGTTGCTTATTTTCATCTCATGAATCTGTTTCACGATGGACGTGTCTTGTGTCGCACACAGGATACGGACACCGATTGCATCGTCCGTTTGCGCAGCTCACTACAATTGTAAGGAAGTTTGTTAATGTTGCTTGTGTCTTCAACTTGACGACTTTGTGTGTCCAGTTACTTACACCGAACACTTTTTGATTAGTGTCAGGTGGAAATAACTGGGCACTAAAAGTGTCTACGTCTGCGCAGGGAGGGCTGATTTCATATTCACTGGAAGCTTGTATTCCACACAAGACACAAAAGTGTCTACGTTTGCGCAGCGCCTTAGTCTAATTTAGTTCGTAAATTGAACCCCTGAATATGCAAGAAGCGCACAGACAAGTTAATACCCCGAACAAAAAATTGCGCACAATTCTTAAGTATGACGAAAGAGTTAGATGTTCATGGGCCTTCAAAGTTACTGTAGAAGTCAGTGTGATCTCTAGGCTAAAAACTTTGAAGATATCTATACTAGACACACGTTATGCTTACAGAACATACCTACATAATTTCGAAAATGTACATAGTCCATTTGAAAATGACAGTATTAGAACTAGCCAGTTCTAAAATAATTAATAGGTACCTATAAATAGTTAGAAAAAGTCATAAGTTAAAAACATTTCAGTCGACTCACCAAGAATGAGATCCTTATGTTCGAGAGCGATCACTGCTGGACTGTTGTCATAGACCTTTTGCCAACCAATGTAGGGAGAACACCAGTTGTTACCTAAAATTTACATAATATATTTTTTCATTTTCAACGTGGAGCACTAAAAAGTCTTACGGCAAGTATGATTTAAACATGCTATTGATAGCTTCAAATCTATCCCTCCTATACTCTCTATTCTAGCAAGTAGGTGAATATGGTATGAGAATTTATATTACTTAGCAAATAAATTGACAATATACAATAACCAATTAACGAATTTAGTATAATATGCATATGCAAATTGGTAATATATAAATGATGTTCCTGTGTTTTTAATTTATATGTGTGAGAAAATTGAAAAAGTCTTTATTTGATACAATACTCAAATAAAGACTTTTTCAATTTTTATTTCTATTTATTTGACAAAATATCCTTACCGGTGCCGACCCAAGCACCGAAGCCGCAGTCAAAGTAGAGAGCATCGTAGTTGGACATGATGAGACGGTATCCCTTGTCAAGGAGACCCTTGATTTGAGGGTCAAGACCAGTGGTCCATACCTAAAACGAAACAGGATTTAAATATATTATAATTTTTTATTATTCCTACAGATCGAGAAATAGCAAGTATTCCTATAAAATAATAGGTTTCTGAGTTTTTCAGGACGCCTCTAGGAGTCGGTATTCTGATTTCAAGAAGCAGTTAATGGGGAGAAATGGAAAATGTCTACTTTACCCCATTGATGGGGCAAATCAATGGAGTAAATTGGAATTACCACACAATAACGGTCATAGCTACTTAATACAAATATAACCAAAATTTATACCTACTTGGATAATGTAGTCGTCCTTGTTGAGATACTCATCTATATGTTCGTAGTTCGTCAAAGTACTAGTCCACAGAATTAGAGGAAGTTTCTTCCCAAACGCCTGAAAACAATATAAAAAAATTATTTCAGGACAAAGACTTCGCAAAGTTCATTAAGAATACAGACACAGACAATTGAAATTCAATAAGTCTTTTCACTTAAAAATTCAAAAAAACGTTATTCATAAACTTAAGACAGGCAACCAACATAATGCGCTCTCTCCTTTCGAGTTTTATATTTTTTCCCCAAGTGATAAATTTCCGCTATTGAAGATGTAACAGTCAATACCCTCACCTTATAAGCCTTCTCCTGCGCCTTCTTCTGGAAGTACTTCCAGAGCTGCAGGAAGCTGCCAGAGCTGAGATCCCACCGATTCTGTCTCATGAAGTTCCGGATGGACTCCGAGGAGTTCCAGCACCTCTCGCTCACCTCATCGCCACCCATGTGGAAAATGTCGGTGGTCTCGAATACCTCTGCAATATAAGAGAAATATTTAAGCAAGGAAATTTAAACGGGAATTAACACAAACTAATAAGTAAATGGTTTCATATCTTCTTTATTATACTTAGGTAGGTACCTACTTCTTCTTTTATCGCGACAGCAGTCAGCCCGTGACCACAGCCGTTGTAACTCGGTCGAAACGTCGGGTATAAAGAAGGTATGAAACTACCAATTACTACTACCTAATTAGTTTACGTTAGTTAGTTTTTTAGCCTTCCGAGTCGTGAAGAATAAGTCCGCTTGTAAGTATATGGTCACCGAAGCTTTTAACGATTGCCACACCATGTGTATAACTGGTGCGTTGCCGGCTCTGACGTTTTAGTTGTTCAGTTTAAACATCTGTATTCCCGTTAAGACATTTTTCTATTTAAGAACTTATCTATTTATGTTTCCATGCCCAGTAATTTTACTGGATCTCTTACCCCTCACACCTGAACACAGCTTAATTACGTTTAGATACGTGCTTGAAATAAATAATAGAGTAACAGAACCTACAGTTTGCCTTAAACGAATTGCAACAAGAAATGATGCAAAGTGAGCTGTGCTGTGCTGTGATCTATGTTTGAGAACAAATTAAATGTATATAAAGCATACCAGACATGTCGGAGTATATGTCTTGAAGGTAGTCGTAGAGTTTGTCTTTTGCAGGATTGAACTGGCCACACGGAGGCTCCACGCAGTAGGATTGCCATGGTTCCGCCTGAGGATCAGAAAGTCGATGTCTTTTATTAACCCGTATAATGTTAACGCTACACATATAGACCCGAATAGATTCCTTGATTGTCCGTGTTTTCAAGCGATCTGCAGATGCAGAGTCCCAAAAACTAAATGTGCTTAAATAGACTAATGGAAATTCCACCCTAAAGCTTTGAGCTGATACAGCAGCAGCAGCAGCAGACCCATTTGACTTCGCAATAAAGTATACTGCTCGTATCATAAAGCATAAGATTCAAAGCTTAACTAGTAACGGGAAACTGGATAGTTGAAGATATATTGTTGACCTCCTCCTGACTATCGAGAAATAGGAAATTTCGGAAAATACAAGACTTAATTAAGTCCATTTATTGTTTTTGTTTCTTCATTTGTTCACGAATATTTTTAACACCTACTGCATGTTTTTGCAAAAAAAATCCTATATTTTATCAGATGCCATGGCGGCCGTGAAGCTGAACACCATCCACTGGCACATCATCGCCAGCCAGAGCTTCCCGACCTGGGAATTGAACCCAAGACCATCGGGTATTGGACCGAGCGCTGTGTCAGTCGGCCACCGAGGCGTTAATGCAAAAATTTTAACAAAAAAAACTGACTCCAAAAAATTAGACTGATAAAATTGCACTAAAAAGTAAAAAATAAGCGTTAGACTTATACGAGACAATAATTTTAATAAGAAAATATATAGCTACAATTATTGTTATTTTTGGAGCCGGTGCCAGCCTACGAAGTTTTTGGAGCCGGTGCCAGTCCGCGTTTGTAGTCAAAATTTCATATAGTATGTCGTTAAATGTTTATGTTAAAGTTACCTAGGCTGGCACCGAATTCAAAAATAACAATAATTGTACCTATATATTTTCCTAATAATATTATTGTCTATATATAAGTCTAACGCTTATTTTTTACTTTTTAGTGCAATTTCTATCAGTCTAATTTTTTGGAGTCGGTTTTTTTTTGTTTATTTCTTGCTTTTTAGAGAGCGAATATGAGTAAATCTACTTAACGCGCTGCTCGTATGAGACAGCGCCGTTTAAATGAGACAAGCGAAGAAAACGAGAAACGCCTATCTCAAAGTAGGAAATCTAAAACTGAGTTCCGGTGCCTGCCTTCTTTTGCTTCGTCATAGTCGCTTAACTATCTTAATCGAGATATTTTATCGCTACCCATGAAATACTTAGGTATCATTGAGGAGTTCCAATGGCAATATGTGGTCTTTTTCATCAGTTACACTTCATCAAATGATACTTTCTAAATGCAAATGCTTGACTTATTTCTGAAAATACCAAAATCGCTATAGGTATGCCTACAATATTTGAGGAGTTCCCTCAATTCCTTGAGGATCCCATCATCAAAACTGGACCAAATTAAAATGGAACCACACGAAGAACACGAAGCACCAGCTTTCAAATAAAGAAAGAATCATCAAAATCGATTCACCCAGTCGAAAGTTCAGAGGTAACAAACATTTAAAAAAAAATACAGTCGAATTGAGAACCTCCTCCTCCTTTTTTTGAAGTCGGTTAATAAAATAAAATAGTGTGGTATCTTGAAGCGTTGTAGTCTCCAACGCTTTAAAACTTGAAGAAGCTTGGAGACTACACTAACGAAGAGGTCAGCTGAAAAACTTAGAGTCGCACAGAGAACAAAACTTGAGAGACGTTGTAGACCTGATAAGAGTCCCGAAAGTGGAGACATATGGCGGGACATTTTGCGAGGATGGATTACCACCGATCGATGGCCCAAAAGGACACTGGTGGGAGACCGTGACAAAACACGAGAACGGGGCCGCCCACCACTCAGATGGGTGGACGATATTAAACATCTAGCCGGCCACAACTGGATGAGAGTGGCTGGCGACAGAAAGATGTGGAGGCGTTTGGAGGAGGCCTATGTCTCGAACTGAATGAAGGCTGAGGATGATGATGATGAGGTACCTTGAAGCAGACGGTGAGCCCGGAGTCCTGCCAGCCCTCGCCGACGTGCGCGGGCGCGTCCAGCTCGGGCATCACGCGCACGCCGCGCTCCAGCCCGAAGTTCACCACGTCCTTGATATTCTGTGTTGTGTATACCTAAAGCATTTCTACTATTAGTATAATAATAAAACACACGTAGGTTAAAACCACACAGAATTCCAAACTTGGAAAATATCTGTGTGAAAATTAACACCTCTGAAATTAGAAGATTTTTTTTATAATTTAAATATAATGAATAATAATAAATAAAATTGTTTCGCACCTAACAAACAAATTATTGTAAGACTATATACAACTTAGACTAGCTAGACTATTAAAAAACAGGAAAGTAAGAGATTTTTTTAATTTTTTTTGTTCCTTATTGGTAAGCACTTGGCCTTCATATGACCTGATGTTAAGTGATGATAAGGCCAAAGGTGGAAACGCACGAACTGGCTATCTTTCCTCTAACTGTCGGCACACAACAGTGCTAAGTGTAAATAAAATATGCAATAAAAATGGAATAGTAATAAGTAGAAATAAGAGAGAGTAATGGAACAAGTTTTAAAAATAATTATAAAGATTTATTATACAATAGAGTAGATAGGGCACAATCGTGCCAAGGAAATGTAGGCGTAAAGCCATAAAGAGAGAATAGGAAGCCGCAATAGAACGGTATAGATAGATAAGATGTACAATGCCACCGACACTGACCCACGTCGGGGGACAAGAATTTAAAAAAAACAGTGCTAAGTACTAACATTAATGCTATATATTTAGATTAGATAGTGGTACCTAGCAAGGCGGACTTAAAAAAAACCCTTAACAAACCATTAACAAAATCTTATTTAAAAATAGTAGCTCTGCATATCCCTCTTACTTTGCTCGGGCTGAGTGCTCCTAGTTTGCTCAGTTCAGGCCTCCTGGAGGATTGGAACGGGAAACTCTGGCTGTCGGTGATGTGCCAGTGGAAGGTGTTCAGCTTCACGGCCGCCATGGCATCTGACAAGATAAAGGACTTCATGAAAACGCGGTAGGCGAAAAATATTTGTGAACAAATGGGAAAACAATAAATAAATGATAAATAAATAAACTTTCCTACACTCACACCAATTATCTAGCCCAAGCAAAGCTTCGTTATGAAACTCGTTAAATGGTTACTAGACAACGGATAAACATACATAAAATACTTAAATACATACTTATTATACATAGAAAACACCCAAACCCGAGACAATTTAGAAAAACAATAATTTCTAAATTGACCCGACCGGGGATCGAACCCGGGACCTCAGAGATGGCGACACCATGAAAACCGGTGTACAAACCACTCGACCAAGGAGGTCGTCAAACAATAGTTATAGTCTGTTTTTCTTTTCGTAAAAGGGAATGAACTTATTTCAATCTATTTGTAAATGTAAACCCATTAGTTATGTAGATAAATTTTAGTTCCCAAACATATTTGTCTCTCAAAACACGCTAGCAACCGTTCGTACTTCGGTTCTCTTTATATATATAACTAAGTCTCCATTACCATTTTGTGCAGATTGCCTCTGAAATTACGCTTGTCGTAGCTAGTCCAGGTACAAAATAGCCAAGTACAAAATTGATTAACGATGAAGCAAGCTTAGTAAAGCTTACCTATAGTCCTTTTGATGGCTTCGATTGAGTAATAGTTCCTGGCAGTGTCCAGCAGGATCCCTCTGTATGGATACACCGGCTTGTCTGTGACCTGCACATCTCGCACGACCTGATACAAAAGCCAAAGTCATAATGAATATCTTTATTTGTTTTAAAACTGATCCTATGCTGCTCTGGGACTTCAAAATAATATATCAGCTGACAACCCTTCCGTGCTTAGCTTCCGTGCAAGTCATAAGAGCCGGCTATGGACAAAGGTTTCAAGGTGCTCGCACCGCACATCATGCGATCGGCGCCGGCGGCGGCGCAGCGGCCTGTTTTCACTTTGATTAGTGCGAGTGCAGGTGATTAGTAATTGCGAGTGTTTAGTGCAGGTGTGTAGTGCAAGAAGTGACCAATTTTGTCAAGTGGCTGTGTTTAGTAAATTCAGTTGTTAGCGTCCGACGCCAAACGCTAAACACTAAACACTGCTGTCCAGACATGTGTAGTGCAGGCAGGCTGCGAGTGAGGGGAAAGGGAGGGCGCGCGGGACGTGGCTACTCGCAGTCCACTCGCAAAAAAATAGAACCCGCGTCTAATCACTTTACTACGCAGGTCCACACGAGTTTACTCCTAATCACTAAGCACCTGCACTAATCACTAATCAAAGTGAAAACAGGCCTTAACGGCAAGTTTACTCAAAATGTTATTTTGATGCTTTTTTGGGAGAAGAACGCGAGAGTACCTATGTGTGTATGTATTTGTTTCACATTTGTTTGTACATGCTAAGTATCAGGACGTTACAGTTTGTAGAAATACAAAAGTTATAATTACATTCTTTTATAAAAAATGAAAATCTTTAGTGCACATCATCAATCATGGTTTCGATTCTCGATCTAATAATATTGTTTGATGACTTTTTGTGTACACAGTTTCTTATTCTTGTATTTTTTTTGTGTTTTCATCCCTATTAGTTAGTGTATAAAAACGAACAACATAGCGTAGTTATTACAGCACAGAAAAAACTTACTAAATTCTGTTAGTTCTATATTTCGTTCCACACGTGTGAAGTATCGTAATACAGGATAATTCTTTCTATACTTACAACATTCTCACATACTTTTTTTTACATAAGTAATTCTATCGCGCCCATGCCTTGGAAGAAGGAATAAAACTAACACAAAAATGAAAAAAAAACGCAAGAAACCACAAAAGAAAGAAGGGTTCCGGTTTTAAACCAAAGTTACAAGGTTAACAAACTAAAATTCATTCAAGTATTTCGCTGCACTTCTATTCATACTTTTTGCTCGTCAGATAGATGAAAAGATATAGCTAACTGTAATGTCGCGCGATAATATCAATGATATCATAGCCATTCAAGTGTGGTTCAATAACTCGGTGTTTATGAGAGCGATGCAGCGTTTTCTCGCGAACCGGTTCCGGTCGTTGACTCATCATTAAGTACTCCGATTTGCATAACACGAGTCCTCAGTGACGTTTAAATCGGTTCAAAGGACCTGACATTACCATGTTACTTTATTATGCACATAGCTGTCACATTTAGCGAGGCAAAAAATGCCCAACACCTCTAATAAAAAAGTTAAAGCGTCTGATTTAAAACGATATTTTTGCGTAAAGGATAGTGCCTATAACATATTTTTTTGCTGCGTCATCATAAAGCACTTTTATGCCTGCTTTCACCAACGACCCCTTAGGTACCTCTTAAGACATGTTGTAATGCGATTATTCATGATGATGATGAGTCATTCGGTTCTGGTTGTTGTAAGTCGGCAGTCTTCAAACTAACCAAACAAAATGTAGTAACTATTGTCCATAAGGGAAGGCCACAGACTAGCAGTGACCTTTATAGACTGATAACGATGGTATCAGAAGCAATAAGATCTTAACCCTATACTTGGCGGAGTTTTTGTTTTGTGGAATTATATATTTTTTTTGTATAAAACTGTTCTTTTTCACTACTCGAAATTTTTTGTAAGTTAAGTGACTCAAAGAATCAACTATGATGCAAACAATAGGGTTAAATGCTATTCGTAATTCAAAACCAAAATACAATAGATCAAAGTAATTAATCGGACACTTCACAATTGGAGTTTGTTTGAAAATATCGTGAAATACCATGATTTGTAGCAAACAAACAAAACAGCTTGCTGTTTGGAATTAACAATGATGACAGTAGATATGTAGAGCAAGTAGTTGTTACATTTGATGATAAGAAATCTTTATATACCTACCTATTAACTAAGGTGTTTGGTTGAAAGAGTATCGTGTTGAAAAAGGTTACTAAATGACAACGCATGAACACTCATATAAGCTTATATACCTTTTACCATGGATCCAACTTCAAATGAGTTGTCAAAATCTAGTAAATTTTTCTTAATTTCAAGAATGCGAACACCCCATAGAAAAAGTTGCTTGTAATTCCTTTTCATCAAAAAGTGGACTGGACTTAGTTATCGCCAATTAAAACAAGTTAATAATGTGATAGCAGAAAGTTTTGTATACTGATCTTCAAACTTCAGTATGAAGATGGCACTTAATGATGATGACAATAATCCCGTTTCGGAATGATTACATGACCCATGATCCTTTGATTTAAAAGCAAAGGTTATTATTATTATTGTCCTGCGTGATTTAAAATCAATAGAGGAGCTGCTTGTTGGAGTTTTTCAGCAGTAAGGGCCTCAGATCTCGCCGTACACGAGCAGCTAAGACAGCGTCTCTAAACCCTGCCAGTTTAGTCGTCATCTTCACGTTAAGTATATGTACTCCATAGTCTAAGGATTACTTTCAATTTGAAAAAAGACAAAGTGTTTAAAAATAATCCACGAGCGGGATTCGAGCCCGCACCCCATAACATGCCGGGTCCGGTGGCTCACTTTAAATTAGAAAAATCAGTATCCTCACCAGCAAATGGTTTCGGATCTCGTCGTAAACGAACAGTTGGGACAGAGTCTCCAAGCCGTGACGTAGCCCAAAGAAGGTATTGGCGGTGATGGTGGCGTTCAGCTCGGCGTCGGCGTCTGTCGCCGCAGGGTTTTTGGGGCCCATGTATAGGGAGTAACTCTCGTCCATGTCCAGGGAGAACGCTGCAATTTGATTGGAGAATTAAATTTATATGTAAACTTACATTTGAAATAGGATCTTAATGGATATAGGCATAATAATATGAATAAAATATAAAAAAATATGTATTTATATATAAAATAAAATGATGATATCTTGGTTTGCGTTGAATTGAACTTTCATTGAAATACTTAACAAATAAAAAACTGATGAAGTGCCTTCCGAACTCAAGTCATACCTACAGGACCGAAAACAGAACGCGTTGCCTTTGCCTCCATCTCCCGCTAGAAGTGACGGGGCCTACCAGTAGATAAGTGCCTTATTTTACATAACGACGGGGAAGCCTTTATCTTACTTGATAGTAAATAGGTAAGTAAACGATAAGACCAAGGTGGCAGTGCACTCCACCCGCACCCTAAGTCCTCAACCTTTAAAGAACATGCTATTTTATCTCCAAGTCTGTCAGAACACAACGATTCTACTAACATTTTTGCTATGGCGACAGACTTAGATACCCAGTGGTTGGACTTGTTGGTAGCTAGTCAGGCGTCTTAAACATTTAATTTTAGTTATTAGTACTTATGTAAACTAGTGGTCGCCCAGTGGTCGAAATTCGACCGTAATTTTATTAAGGCTGCACAGATTGTAAGCAATGAAAAATTAAAAAAGATAAAATGTAACTTTGGATTGGCATTGACAGATTTTGGCCGCTCCTCTTCCATTTTTGAAATTTTTGAAAAGAGTTACGTGTGTCAAATACATATGCGTGTGTGTCAAATACATGGTAGTGTGTGTAATGTTTGTTTTATTGATTTAATGTATTTTTATGAATAATTTTAAAAAAAATATTAACATTCAGATAATCTTTTATTATATAAACTATAAGTGTGCGAGATTTCATACTCCTCCGCCTGCGCAATTTACGTAAAAAAGGGGTACAAAGTTTTTGCTTCACGTATTAATATATAGATGTAAAACGATGTATTGTGTTACCATGAAGATAAAATAGACATTCTGCTAGACTACGAAGCTTATATATTTTAGATGAGAAACGCTTCATCCGTAACAAAGTTAACTCATTGAAATTCACATGGAAGAGCCGTAGCGTATCGTATGCAGTGACAATTTTCAAGGCCTTTGCTTTGTTTGTCGGCATGGTAAGCATTATTGTCGTTAAAATAAATGTAAGTAAATACAATGATGTAAGGAAAGAACGGTTTCCTCAGAATACCTACAGGCAACATTGTAACAATTGTACACAAGAGCGACAATTTTATTTCTTCATTGTTGTTGAAAAGACAAATAGGTCAAACACATTATCAGAAACCGAAAAAAAGATAAGTATATGAACAAATCAAAAATGACCATTCTATCTTTAACAAATTCAAGATAATCATAATGATAAGTGTTGACAACTTAAGTAGGTACTTCAGATCAGATAAAAATAAACTTAAAATGTCCGATATATATAAACAATCATTATCATATCAAACACACACACATAAACAGCTACACATTTTAAAGGACATTAAATATCCAATTTCTTCGAGTAAATTCTTTTAATGCCAACGGTAAATAAAGCAGAATTCTCGTTTGGAGCCTGTTTGAGGATAATGAACCTGAGGACAGGTATCGACCGAGGCCTTACCGAGCATATTAGCATCAGGTCAAGTAAAACTATCTAAATAACGCAAGTGGTAAAATGCCGAAATAACGCAGAGACATTAACGACATCAGCGAATACCGCTACAGTATTGGTTGGTATTTGGTATTGGCACTAAATATCTCCTTCGTCGACCTCAAAAACTCTGGCAAAGTTGCCAGAATGGGGATTACGGATTAATTTAGTTAACTATAATTTAGTTAACTATAATTTAGTTAACTATAATTTAGTTAACTATAATTTAGTTAACTATAATTTAGTTAACTATAATTTGTAAGGGTTCAAGTCATTCCTCTTTTTGGAGAGAGTTTGGTCATTGACTCTTGTGGCATTTTCAGCGTCACCGGACTTCTTTTGGGGACGGCGAGAAACTTAAAGGGTTCCTCAAGCCGTGTGAAACGAAGCAGCGTCAGAGGTTTTCTAGTGGGAACGGCATCACGCACTAGTGCGTATTCCCGTTCCTTTCTAGATTCTCCGAGGGGTTCGGATCGGATCGTGAGCGGAAAAACCCGAGGGCGCCTCTAAAGACTAAGACGTAGGACCACGGCTTGGGTTGACCGGGTCGTGGCGAAGTGAAGAGAAGCGCCGAGGTACATGTCTGTACCTGGTATAGAGCGGGTGTGAACCGGGTCGTTGTACCCTTGTTCTACGAATACGGTGTCTTGGCACAGGTCTTGGGCCTAAGGGCCGAAACACATAAACACGATACGAGACGTCGCACCGCTAAAATAAGCGTTGCGCCAGGCTGCTTATTGCATGTCAAATACTAGACAGACGCCGCATCATCGTGGTACGACGCGACGGACGCGTCGTGTGGTGTTTTTTGTGTTTCGGCCCTAAGCGAGTGTTCATGTTTATTGTATTCTGTATGTGTAGAGGCATTTAGAGGATCGAGCGGAGTCAAGTCCACCTAGTTACAAAATGGTTTTACAAGTTTGTCACGAGATGGTGTTGCTTCGATCTCATTAATTTGTCGTTTACTTCGCTCGGCCGTATAGTACTAAACTGTGGTATAGTGTAGAAACTAGCACTATGCAAAGAAAATGTGAACTGGGCTACTTAGTGTTTTTTATTACACTTAGCAATATTTTATATATCCTAGCCGATAGGATACAAAGTCGTGATTATTCGAAACATTTGCCTCGCACAGTGTAAGAGTAGTTCCAGTTTCAGTTTAAGTACAAGAACAAAGAATGCTTAACGAGCAACAAATCAAAGGTTAACTTAACGCACTCAGCAGGTATTTTTGATGTGCTAAGTGTTCTTTATTTTTCCATCAAACTGTAACACGCTTGTATTTATAAAAAAAATTGGGTCTGTGATAAAAACGCAAAGATTTTTAAATTATATTATTTTTAACTTTTTAGTTCTTTTTTTATTAACAAGTAATAAAAGCTTGTTTTTAAAAAGTTTATTTTTATTTTATTAAAAGACAGAGTCGAAGAAACAGAACGAACGAACGAACTTATTATCCCGAGTTCCTATGACCACTTTCCAGCTCCATCATCAGACCCTGGTTACCATCTAGCACCAAAGTACTCGTCAAGACGGATCAAACGAGTCCAAACTCGATGGGGTTGTGTCGTTTAACTACAGAGTTCCTATGGCCACCTTCCGGTTTACACATATACACATTTACCGATTTACACATGCATGCAAAATTTCAGCTCAACCGGTAACCGGGAAGTGGATCAAATTTAACTCTCAAGATTTGATTACAGACAAACTAACAAACATCGGGACAGGTATTAAACAGCCTATAATTGGCCCACTGCTGGGCAAAGGCCTCCATCATTGAAATCAAGTCATCGCTACAATTTATTTATTTATTTATTTATGAACGGTACACTGACAGATTAATGTCATTACAAAAACATAAAAACATTTTCCACATAATAAGACAAGACAATAATCAATTAATTAATTATTATAACAATTGATGGGTAACGGCTTAATCACCACGCTTGCCAAACCCGGGCTATAATCGAAAAATCTGAAACACGTTTTGCCCGACCTGGGAATTGAACCCGGGTATCGGACCGAGCGCTCTGCCACTCGGCCACCGAGGCGTTAAAACTCGGGAAAGGTAAAACTAAATAAAAGCTTGTAAAAATAAATTTCTTCCAGCAAACAATGTTGACACTTGATTCAATATAAAACAACTCACCTCTAAGGTCTGGGTTTCCATTGACAAGGTGGACATCCAGAGACTTGCCAGTCATTTTTGGAGTAAGCCCTTTAGGTATAGCAAGTGCGACCATTTCTTTGAATCGCTGAAACATTAAACAAACATGATTTACATTCTATTTTCTTAATTCTATTGTATCTGCAAAACTATAGGCCAGAAATGAATAAAAACTACATCTTCAATATAAACACCCTTAAAGTTCGTCACTTTTTCTCTTTAGGTTAATTAACAAGGATAATATGACACGCACGCATTATCTTACTGATGATTTAAAAAATAACTTCCAGAAATTCGGTGCAATACAGCGTGTCTAGGGCAAGTTTATTTGCTATTCGATCACGTTGACGAAAACGAGAATTCGTACGGCAAAATTGCAGCCCAAATAGTTTATCACACGAAGGTTTTTTCGGAGAGATTTAGCTGATGGCCTCAAGCGGCGGTTTCCGCGTTACACAAATTCAGGTTTTCATCAACCAGATCAAATGGTACATTTAACATGCAATTAGAATTCTAAGCACCAAGTGCTCTGGAATGCACGTAAAGCCGTTGGCCCCGGCTGCATTAGTAGTCGTAACTACCACAATTCCGCAATGGGCCCGCGTGGTGGTTTATGGCCCGTTCTCCCTATTCATCCATCCCATATAGGGGAGTCTCGCGCCCCCGCATTGGGGACATAAAATGAGCTGGTAATGATTAATTCTAAAGGCTCGTATAGTTGATAGCCTGCTAATCAGTCTCGTGAACCCACCTGAGCTGCGGCATCCATCAGGTCGTCGGTTTTCCCGTGCCTCGTTATCTTGACGTCCAGGTTATTTAAGTTGATCTTCGAAAGGAAATTGCCCAGGTCCGCGTCACCCGTAGGCTTCGGCCACAACAGACCTGGGAGGGTAAGCATGGTGTTATCGAGGCTCGGTTCTTCCGTAATTGGTTTTTAATGTATTGTTATAAGATCAAAACTTAGTGAAAATGCCCTTAGAATCGTGGGTTCCCTGTCCGATTACGGTAATATATTTAAACGATTTGCTAGTTGTAGTATATTAATTAGTGTGGTATAAATTAGTTCTAAGATTCAATTTGTACTTATTATAGTCGTCTATTCGCATTTCACCTGATATCAGTATTTTAGGTACCGTTGTGTGAACAACTAATACAATCGCCAAAAAAGTAAGTAAACGACTAAAACTAAAGTTCTTTGACCAAATATTCTGGCTTATAAATTTTCGACGATATATAATTGAGGCAAATATTTCGGAGAATCGTGCATTTCGTTGCCTTCACGCACTTACCGTCATCGCATGACCACCGCCTTTGCTGATACACTTTCACCAGCCAAGTGTGGATCTATCGCTCACCGTAATCATTGCAGAACATCTTGCAGGCCTCCAGGCTGAGGGCCGGCTCCGTGCTTTTCGGGTCGTATCGCGACTTCACGCACTTGCCGTCGTCGCATGTCCACCGCCATGTCGCGTCGCCGATAGCTGACACACTGAACAGAAAATTAAAGAGCTATTTCGTGTTATAAAACAGACTAGCAGTTATATTATTAATAGGTTATCGACTATACTACTGTATAATATA
The DNA here is from genome assembly GCA_947562085.1 of Eudonia lacustrata. NCBI lineage: Eukaryota > Metazoa > Arthropoda > Insecta > Lepidoptera > Crambidae > Eudonia > Eudonia lacustrata. Next base: position 3,310,892 of record OX387317.1, on the reverse strand, counting down.
ACCATAGCTATTCAGAGTTCATTGCCAAAACCTTACCGATGCTCAAGGTCTCTCTTTACTATGTATACATACCATCCTACACGATCACGCCAATATTCTTAATAAAGAAAAACCTATCAACTTCATAATGACTGTCGAAAGTTAGTTTCAAGTTCTTGATTAGTTTTTTTCTCTATGATGTTGCGGAACCCTTACAGTATCAATTAATTTTAGTATGTCAAGGTTTTTTATGTAATACTTGTGTGGTCTTATAAAGCTATAGGTATCTAGTCATGTCTAAAGTTTAAATATTATTTGCTGTATCCAATTATTTTGAATTTGATAAAAGTTAAGCTACAACTAGTTACCTATTAGATACACTATATTATTGTTATTAAATTCTATCATCATATGTTCTTCTGTTTTATTTTATTTTTATTTTTCCCATCTGTTTGTATTTGTTTTTGTGCAGGTCAATAAATGTTTCTTATTCTTATTCTTATTCTTATTCTTATATGTGTGAAAGGACCTGGTAGAGATTATGTAATATAGGCTGATTTCGTTTAATCCCACTTGCACTTGAACGGCTTTATGTTATCTGACAACCACTCGATCCAACATCTAATTTGACATTTGAAAACTTGAAACACGGACAGACACGGTGATCAGGTAGGTACACTTAGTGATAATAAATACTGTAATGCTGTATAGTCAGCCCCAATATTTGATGAAAAATTATATTTGCCTTTAAATCTCGTAAACAAAAACAAGAAATTATGTGACATGTTTCAATGCTTCAACAATGACCTCCTGGTGAGGAGAGTCGATGATTTTTCCATCGAATCGCATCCAATTTGTCCAATCAAACAAAGCACTAAAGTCTTCGACAAATTTCATGCAATGCATGCATTTCACGCAACACGTGCATGCAAATGCTTATAAAGATAATTACACTCGGCGTCAAAAAAATCGCACCTCTTAGAAAATCACTTTCAAATGTCATTTACTCTTGATATGCACATGCAGTCGCATTAATTATGATTTTATTTACAAGGTTACTTAATTAACTTAATAAAAAACATTACTTTTCATTATCAAATAAAACCTAATGCAACAAATAAAGTGTCACAAAAATTCGATGCAAATTTTGCTACCCGTGAGAGTTGCTAGTTGCGCTTCCTTTGTGGGTATAAAACGGTCAACACGGGTTCAATGTGGGTCATTCGCTATTCAACCGTTGAAGAGGACACACGCACAGATTTTGATGGATACATGGATGTATACATGATGGATACACAGCTGATAAAGCCGCTCAAGTGGTTGCACTACTGCAATCAGGGGTGCGGCAGTGTGATGTCGCCCGGCAACTGAACCTGAGCCGTTATTCCGTTCGAAGAGTGTACCAGCGCTTCATAGAGACCGGTGGCTATATCCGCAGACACGGTTCGGGTAGACGTCGCTGCACCTCGGAAAGAGACGACCGGTTCGTTGTGTCGAACTCTTTGAGAAATCGTTTCTCCAACGCTGTTGAGTTGCAACAGCAGCTCCAGGCAGTTCGCAGACGCACCGTAAGCGTATCTACGGTTAGAAGAAGATTGAAGGAGAAGAAGATAGCGGCCCACAGAGCTGCTACGGGTCCAAAATTGACTGCAGCGCATCGGCGAGCCCGCTTGCAGTTTGCTCGTGACCACGTCGATTGGACCCTTGAGCAGTGGAGAGCTGTTCTCTTCTCAGACGAGACGCGAGTGTGTCTTTTCTGCAACGACCGACGGAGAAGAGTATACCGGAGGCAGGGTGAACGTTTCGCCCAAGCCTGCATCCAGGAGACGGTGGAATATGGTGGCGGATCCTGCATGTTCTGGGGCGGTATGTCTGCTGCCGGCAAAACCGACCTTGTCTGCGTCTCCGGACTGGAGGTGCTCGCGGACAAGGGTCGCTGACTGCTCGCCGCTATGTCACTGAGGTCCTGGAAGTGCATGTGGTCCCCTTTGCCGAATCTTTTGGCGAGGGGTTCACATTAATGCACGACAACGCTCGCGCTCACACTGCAGGCATCGTGAGCGACTTCTTGCAGAGGTCCCAAATCTCTGTGATGCAGTGGCCAGCGCGAAGTCCGGATCTGAATCCAATAGAGCACCTCTGGGACCATCTTAAACGTAAGGTTCGATCTCGGGATCCAGCTCCTTCGACTCTACAGGAGCTCCAAGACGCGGTGATTGAAGAATGGGGGCTTATCCCTCAAGAAGAGCTCCTGAAGTTGGTGAGGTCCATGAGGGACCGTATGGAAGCCGTGATCAGGGCAAGGGGGGGTAACACTAGATTTTAAGTTAATTTTAAGACACTTTTTGTACATTTTTCTTTGTAAATTGTCTGTTGTTAATTAGGACTTAATTAAGGATTTTTATTATTTTATTAATTTTAATGTTGTTTGTATAATTATAATTAAACAGAAAGTTAAATTTAATTGTTTTTTGATACTCCTTTTTGTTACCTTTCTAATGATACCCAACACTATCCTCTACATAAGGTTTAAGAATTTTTAAAGATGATTTTTAAAAGGTGCGATTTTTTTGACGCCGAGTGTAGTTTGGCACATTGTCATCATCATCATCATCATCTCATCTTATGTCTGCTAATGCAGTCAGGACCAACGGCTTCACGTGCCTTCCGAAGCACGGAGGAGCTCTAGATGATAATTTTTGCTCACCCATCCGATGACCGGCCTTTGCGAGAGTTGCTTAACATCAGCACTCACCATAACCACTGCGCCATCGAGCACATTGTCATAGCAATTTGTATTTAGTATCTATGTAATGTGAAATGTAGGTAATATCCGTGATAGATAGCATTATCTCATCCGCCATACATCCCCATCGTCATCTCTTAATGTCGTAGGTTTTCTAGCATAATTAAAGCCCATAAACAATTGAAGAACATTTGAAAAGTAGCGCGTACTAGGTAATTAACTAGGTAATTTACCTCTGACGGAATGTAATGACAGCACAATTAAGTCATTAATCCCTAATCAGCCATTAGTGAATGGAATCGGCCTGCAATTACTATTGTTCTTAGCGGGTCATCAGTCTTAGAACAATTTACTTTCTTTGAGAAGCATTTTAATAACGCACACTTTTGGTAATTACTATTATGCACCTACTTATAACACTAATACCTATTTAATCTAGATCCAGTGATAAAAACGTTGTGAAATACTGTTAATATTATTATCTCTGTGGGTCAAGCCAAGATTAAAAATGGTCAGCGTAACAAACAAACTCAACTCATAAATCTTTTGAAAACAATCTATTATAACTATTTAACAATAACAATTGAAATATATAATTAATACTATGTTAAATAGTTACTTATATTATATTATTATAATTAAATTTAATAAACCTAATAGGTATATCAGTTCTTATAAATTTATGTAGTATGTTTCATCTACGTTCTTTGTCGCACCGCTTACCTACCAATAGGCTTAGCCAAAGTAACATTAGGAAAACGATAGCGAAGTTCGAAAAGAATAAAATGTTATGGGATTGACATAAGCCGCGTTAAATCACGTGGTCTATCTTATGTCAATCCCATACATTTTATTATTTTCGAACTTCGGTATCGTTTTCTTAATGTTACCTTGGCTACCGCCACAGTTTTTCTGCCTAGCCCTTAGATCGACTGGTAGAGAATGCCATTTGGCATTAAGCCCGCCTTTTGTACTTTATTTAATTTTATTGTGCAATAATCTATACATATAATAAGAACGTAGGGATAAAAAAATCTGTAATTGCAAGATATAAAAAAAAAATTTACACAGGTTGCCTTAAAATCACTTACGGAACACGATAGAATAGTTTAAAAAAAAATTGTTTGTTTGTTTGTTTGTTTGTTTGTTTGTTTGTTTGTTTGTTTGTTTGTTTGAACCCTATAAACTCGAGAACTACTAAACGGATTTTGATCCGGTTTTTACCAAAATGCTAAGAAAAATCCGGAGAATAATATAGGCTACATAAATACTCGAAAAATACAAGGTGTCTCATTTAAATCGGTCAGTATGGGAAAGTCTGAAACTATAAGACATACGAAGATCTGTCCTTAGGAACCATGTCATCGATTTTAATAAGAAGAAAAACTGCATTCATACATTTTAAAAAAACCTGTACTCAGCTCGGGAATCGAACCCAGTTGTTTTGAAAAAAGTAAACTTATACTATTTCTATTTAGATATCGATTGTGTAGGTCTTAAGCAGTAAATAGCTCTTTGAAACATGATGTCTAAAATGAATAAAATGCATTGTTTTCACATACTTTTATTTATTTTTAGGGTGCAGGTTCAAATCCTGCTCGTGGAAATTTTTTCAACATTTGTGTTTTTGTAATTTGTTCGCAACAAAATTTGCGTTAAAAATTATATAAACATTTTATAAATAGCTTGCCTACTTCTTAACTGATCTTTAATATTTGTAAAAATATTATGATCAGATGTTAATGACGGTAGTTGTTGACATTGAATGGGCGTCTTTGGCTTTCAAAGTAAAAAGTAAATAGTGTTGAATAATTTCGGCGGGCTGGTTAGAACCACGATAGCTCAATTGGAAGAGCACCTGACCCGGTATGTCAGAAGGGTGCAGGTTCAAATCCTGCTCGTGGAAATTTTTTCAACATTTGTGTTTTTGTAATTTGTTTTCAACAAAATTTGCGTTAAAAATTATATAAACATTTTGTAAATAGCTTGCCTACTTCTTAACTGATCTTTAATATTTGTAAAAATATTATGATCAGATGTTAATGACGGTAGTTGTTGACATTGAATGGGCGCCTTTGGCTTTCAAAGTAAAAAGTAAATAGTGTTGAATAATTTCGGCGGGCTGGTTAGAACCACGATAGCTCAATTAGAAGAGCACCTGACCCGGTATGTCAGAAGGGTGCAGGTTGAAATCCTGCTCGTGGAAATTTTTTCAACATTTGTGTTTTTGTATATGAATGCAGTTTTTCTTCTTATTAAAATCGATGACATGGTTCCTAAGAACAGATCTTCGTATGTTTTATAGTTTCAGACTTTCCCATACTGACCGATTGAAATGAGACACCCTGTATAATAAGAACGTAGGGATAAAAAAATCTGTGATTGCAAGATATAACAAAAAAATACTTTAAAATCACTTATGGAACACGATAGAATAGTTTAAAAAGAAATTGTTTGTTTGTTTGTTTGTGTATTTGTTTGTTTGAACACGATAAACTCGAGAACTACTGAACGGATTTTGATCCGGTTTTACCGAAATGCTAAGAAAATTCCGGAGAATAACATAGGCTACATAAATACTCGAAAATTGTTAAATTTTGATTTGGTCTAAACTGGGATTTAATCCTTGGTTGCTTGGCAACTGTTGTTTATTATGTAACATAGGGGATTTTTTTTAATGAGTTTTATTTAATACACAGAAATGTTAAAAGTTAAAACATTACCTATATTTGGCGGTATAAACCTCTGTGTCGTTGCCCAAAACAATGTCTCTTTTTTTAGTTATGCATAGAAATGTTACCTACTCATTAAATTTGGCTGTATAAAACTTTGTATCATTGCCCAAAATCATGTCTCTATTTTTTTAAATGTTGCACATAGAAGATATCTTGAATTACATAGCTTGGCTGTATAAACCTTTGGGTCGTTGCCCAAAATACTTAATGTTATTTTTTTAAATCTATTTGGTGAAAAAACGCGAAAACAGGAAAATTTAAAAAAAATTGGCGCTCAAATTTTGAAACGAACAGAAGAAAATTTTGATGTTTTGCAATGCATTATGTACTCAGAACAATAACTAATTACTTTAGTTATTATTCTGAGATTAAGTAACTATTTCTGTTTTGTTAATAATTTTCAAATTATATTAATTATTCATTGTGTAAAAGTTTTTTAAAACATTTTATGCAGGTACGTTAAATATTTCAGTACTGATTCAGTTCTTATTAATTTTCAAATAAGATTTATTAATTGTGTAAAAGTTTTATGAAACATTTGATGCAGGTAAGTTAAACACTTATTTCAGTACTTATTTTACATGTAAGCGGTTTCTTACTTTGGTTTCTTAACATGTTTATAGGATAAATCTGTGTTCAATGATACAATATAAGTAAGTAAGTACTTATCATAACAATTTTAATATCATAAAACCTATAAAGAATGAATTTTGTACATACTTCTAGATTACAGAAAAATGGTTTTTCCATTCTTCTATCGCATAAGACGATGGCTACCTCTGGTAATACCTCTGGTGGTATCAGAGTTGCAAAAATTTTTAAATTGGCAGGGTACAACTGTATTAGAGGCACGGACTTCAGATTTTTTTTTATTAGAGGTAACTTCTTTTTGTGTCCTGTGATCTACCTCTAAAAAGCTACCTACCTAACAAGATGCCACGAAGAAGTTCAAATTTATCGCAAGTATGTAACATAAAATACTATACTGTATTACCTAATAGACAATAATATAATTTATAACAGTTCTCAATTTATTGATATTTTGTATCTACGAATAAGAACATAGTTGGTAAATAGTTTTTTGTGCCTTCTGGCCGACAACCAATAATCCTGGACCGCTACCTGCTACTCGATATCCAGCTTCGGTGGACAAGGCAAAAAAAAATTTGAAGTCCGTGGTTGGACAGTATAACAGTAGACACATTTTAGCTAAGATACACCAGTGCCTAGGACGACTCCGGGCGAGTTCCTGAGCTGTAAAATACCAATTTTATTACATAGTATAATTGAGCGTCAGTAAACCCATTTCAGGTTTGTATGACGTAGCAAATACGCGCAACCTACCGAGAAACGGTGTTGTATACTGAATGTATGTGGCGGGATAATTAAAACGGGAAACTGAGTGAGAATCTGTATGAACGGGACGATTCTGTGCTTCAAACTGAATATATGTATGTACATGGCAGAGATGATAGTCGAAAGAATAAGAGATAATGTATGAAAATAATGATGGACGTAAAGGAGTCACAGGAAGTATGCCAGAACCACACTAAATGGAGATCGATTGTCTTTGTCTATCTTAGCATTCCCAGCTGAAAGGATATTAAGAGTGAGTAGATGTACGTAGGTAAATACAATGTCAATTTTCTAAATTTCCGATGAATATAATTTTATTATACCCTAATAAGCTTAAATAGATACCTACATAAAAATTAAACTGTACAGACTACTACAGCCTTTAGCTCACGCGGACGAAGTCGCGGGCAACAGCTATGTGTAATATGTGTGAAAAAGCATTTATGCAGGCCGCCATAGTGTGAGCGTTCGGCATAGCGTGGTAGCGCTGTGATGAACGCTTTCACTTCTTGGGCTTCACTGGCTGCTTTCCATCAGGCAGGGTAAAGCCATTTTGGCATGCCACAATAAAAAAAAATTAAAAAAAAAGAAATATAAATACATGAATAAATAAATAAACTGAACTTACCAATTAAACAATACTAGGGCACTACATAAAAACGTGGAGATACTACTGGGCCCCATTGTACCTGTAACAAAAAACAATTATTTTGTGATGCTTATCCACAAACTAAAACAGTAAAATTGTATAAAAATTATTATTAAACAAAAAAAACAAAGATCTCAGGAGCATGCATTAGGAGTCGTTCAGTGTTTAGCCCCGGCATCGGCTCGTTCGTCTTAATGGGTAAAACACTGAATTTTAAAAATATTGATTAATGATTGGACTTCGAGTATGACCGACAGTATGAGTACGACCTGTGTAGTTATTAAGCTAGATTCTATGTAGGTCAGTTTCGGAGGTGGCAGTCAGGCGAACGTTGATTACTTAATCTGTGGTTGAGTCAACAAAAACTATTAAATAAATACAAAATACCCATAGTACAAACATCACAGATATTGTTTTTTGGTGACCTATGTCTGACCCTCACTGGATGGCGCTATGCCAGACAGACGCGTCGATTGATCGCAAACTTACTATTCTAACCAAGAAGCTCTCGCAATTTTCATATTTCGTGATCGAATCGCTAATTAAACTCGCACTAGGAATCCTATGCGGATTTTTTCACACAACAATAGTTAGAATAAATATTATTAACGGTATTATTAGCATGTTTTTTGTTGTGTTTGAATATCCGATATTTCGGCACAGTAGCATGCGCCATGCTCACGGATGTACTTATGGTAAACACATGGTAAAAACATGATAATAATTCCGTTAATAATATTTATTCTAATGTAAGTGACCATGATAGTTTAAAAAGTTATACAACAATAGTTGTTGTTTATAGTAAACAAAAAATAATGCAAAATCTGTTTTGAAACGAGCAGCAAATATTAAATTTCCAGGCTTTTCTTGATAGAAGACTTAATTCGTACCGAATTGACGGTGGTAGAGTCACGCACGATCTCGAGTTTCTCAAGCTTCAAAGAGTGAGTTTTTTATAAATAAAAATTTGACATTTAATTTGCCGTGCGGGCACGGAGTTAGACGCAAATATTTGTAACATGTTTCTAGACTGTACCATACGTCGAAACTAGGCTACAAACCCTCTTCTCTACGAGGCCCGAGGGCCCGAAGCCTTAGGTACAAAACCTTGGGAACTTGATTGTGTGATGTGATGTGATGTTTCTGGCGGGAACTAGGTTGGCCGGTCGAAATAGCATCGCCACGACACTTCACACGCAAAGTTCCGCATAGCGGGACCAAGTGTGACAAACAGCCTGTCAACTATTCGCTTCCGACCGCGGTTTCGCCCACGACAAATAGGGTTTATCACAAATGCCTGTGAAAAACAAATTGTATTGTAATTCAGACCGTAACTTTTTAATATTTGTTTTTCGAAACATACATTTAAACTGCCTATTGTGAGTTTTGTTTACTATCCGTATTCATTCAATTACGTTTACCTAAACAAAAATTAGTATGGCATTGAAGCAGCGCCTCCTGGCGGCATACGAGAAGAGTTAAAAAATTGCCATACAAATCCTCGTTTTCATTAATGTGATAGAATAGAATAGAATAGAATTTCGTTTATTAACATACACACTTAATTATAACAATTATACAACAATAAAGAAAAAAAGAAAAAACAGATAGACAGGAGAAAACAAAAAAGAACAGATAGTAGTAAAAAATGAGTGTGAAGTTAAAGGGCCCTGTCTCAGCATAAGCTGCTGTGTCATTCATGGATCTTCAGACACAGAAGCGCTCGAATCGAAGCACAGAAGTGATCGAATGGTGAAGAAAATTCGAACTATACAGGCACTCAGGTCGAGAGCGGAACAACCCGAGGGAGCGAGCTAGGACCTCGTCGTTTAATCTGTGCCTTGGCTCGGGTTAACTCTACTAAAACTCACATTAGGCACACTGAGACACTAGGTAAGCAGTGTGCGACCACTTCCTCGTTTGACACCAAATTCCGTAAAAATATCTCGATTGATGAATAAAACTTTCACAGGCTCTTTGATGCGAAGTACCGGCCGGCGTGGGGCGCCCCTAGAGACCGGTAAGGTCCCATACCTTACCTTAACATGCCATATGAATAAATCAGTAGAGGAACTACCAAAGTACTCGCTGCCCAGAGGCAGGTAGTTCCTCTGACCACAGCAAACACCTTCCAAAAACTACAGGTCGCTATCGGATTTGGAAAGGTCGTAAGTTCGAGTCACATAGTATTTCTCTATGCTCATCACTCATCCATCACCCAGTGTTAGTCGTTCTTTATAAGCGCTTTAACATAACTAACTATAAGTTAAGATTGTTTTTTTTTCTTTTATATATACGCTGTTGTCAAAAATTGCATGCCGTGGCAGCTTATAATTGAGACAGCACTCAGCTTTAGAGGTTAATGTATGATTAATTTTACTCATGAAGTGTATGTTTTGTTAGCTGTCCTTTTCAAAATAAATAAATAAATAAACATTTACGCTGCGTTCATGAATGCATAAAGATACAATTGAAAATGGAATGTGTTTTATTTAATAGAAAAAAAACAATAATTATTTTCAGAAATTATTATACTTATAATAATATACCTTTAGTGTTTAAGTGTGTTGTAAACTTAAAACGCAGTAAGTGTAGTTTGTAATAGCAACGCCATTAATAACGGTTAATATCGATAAAAACTCATTATAGATATACTGATAAGAGAACAATAAAATTATTGGTAACAGTAGGTACTTTGATTGAATTGAAACTCAATAGTAATATTGACCTAATATGGGTCCGGCGGTCAATACCTACAAATTACAAAGCCTATATTTAATTATATTATATACTAGCGGCCGCTCGCGGTTTCACCCGCGTTGTTCCCGTTCCCGTGAGAATATCTGGATAAAAAGTATCATATGTGTTATTCCCGGTTATAAACTATCTGTAGGTATGCCAAATTTCATCCAAATCCATTCAGTAGTTTTTACGTGAAAGAGTAACAAACATCCATACTTACAAACTTTCGCGTTTATAATTAGTATTAGTAGGATAACCAGTTGTTATTAAAAGACGTTGTCTGTATATAACACCGATTGAATTCAGATTGTACAGAATATTTAGCCGAACGCTATTAGCAGGTATTTTTTTCTAGAGTCTATGCTTTAATACAAAGTTTTTCAGTCCTACTTATATCATTAGCATTTCCATAAGTCCAAAAACTTTTATTTATTTTACATTACTTTTGTTCAACCCCGATATGTTTTGACTTCTTATTTTTTTAATCATAAGGGTGACGAGGACGACCAATAACAATTCATCAGTTGGACCTAGGATTTCCACTTTGCAATTTAACTTCAAATCAATTTTACTAAATCGCGGCAAAAATGTTCATAATTTTCTGTGGTTCTTTATACGGTACTCTATCTGCTATATTCGGGATTACAGGTATTACCAAACACCTCGTAGATGGGTGTAGAATCACAATAATTCGGATTCAAAACGTAACTTTTACATACCTACCTAGTCAGTCACCTTTCGTAACGGCTGGGTGCAGCTTGAATTTTATTACGAATTGGATACATTTGAATTATTCGGTGTCATAGGTAATTATGGATAAGTATTTAACATTTTACGCAAATCTGGTTGCGAACAAACTAGGTACAATTTGGAAAATTGTTGAATTTTCTGATTGTTTGACATCAGTCATAATATTATATAGTAAAGAGAATTTAATCGCCCGTAAGTTTTCATAAGTGTAGAGTACTATTAGTAATTATTCTGTGGTGTAGGTCTTTGATAAAAAGGAATTTTAAGGCAGTTGGGTCGGTAAAAGTAGATTTTAAATATATATTTTAATATATTACATTTTATATAAACGTAACTATATTGTAGAGCCCTTAAAGAATCCATGACTGTAGGATTGTTTATTATTTTTAATTTACCTAACGTATCGTTTTGCAATACATAACAACTACATACGGACTTCTTAGCGGCAAAGTTCTGATATTTGTGTTAAGTCGAATAATAATGTGAAATAATGGGGAACGTGCATCAGTGTTGGCAAATGAAACAAAACAGTACAACGTCACTTTTCAAATTCTCTCAAGAAGTCCTTAGGTACTTCTTGTCATAATAACAAAGGAAATATTGTTTAGTGACTAGCAAGAAAATTACTTTGAAACTGGCTAAATGTCCTTACTGCACGAAGCTATCAAATAAGGGAATAAATAATTTATTGCTTTATCCCACAGACGTATAATAAGCAGCTTTATCCTGACGTTCGTACACTTTGCAAGGTCAATCATTATTCTGAGGGTCAATCTCACAAAGTAGGTAACTTGTATAAAGTCAATCTTTACTCTATCTATCTATCTGACTCTTTGGTCAATCTCCCCGTCACCTCGTCCCAACCTTGCATAGCGTAGGCAGTAAGTATTTGCGTAAACTTCTGAAAAAAAATACATTGCAACAACATAAAATCGGTAGGTATGTTTTATCGCAAAAATTAATAGTTTAATTATTAATGCGATAGTAATGCTTAGCAATTGCTTGCCAAAATAATTTTATATGTAAACGTAAGTATTACCAAGCCACCCCGCCCTGAGTAAAAATTACTTAGCACCTACTGTTTGTCTTGTTTCAAGGCACTAGTTAAGTAACTATAATACAATGTTTAAGGAAAACATTAAAAACGCAACAACCAATGGTTCAAATGAAAATGTTAGCGTAATTGACTTGAAATCATTTGTTAGTAAATCAATGGAAGTATAACATTTAGCTTTTATACACTTAAAGATTCCTTTTCGCGTGTATGTTTCTCTGTTTGTTTGCATTGTCTTGATTGATCAATGATCATCACAAGTACTAACACTAAGGTACACGCCTGCGCATTCTCCAAAACTGTTAATTACTTCAATAAAAGTTTAACCTTATGTGATGGACATAACGTTCAAAGTCTATTAAGAAAACTTACCAGTTTGTGGTAATCTGATGTGATGTAGCTACATTACATTCCCATCATATTAACATTATAACAATGTTCAATGTTCGAAATTATAACAATGGTTAACCATTGTTCAATTCATCATTATTGTTATAATATGCCATATTATTTTATTATTACGTTATTAATCCTTTGTAGTACATACATGGAAAACACACGTTACAAATTACCACAGATGCAAATTGCATATAAGTACATGTACGAGCTTATTTCTAAAAGAGATCTCTTCCAGTAGCAGCATTACGTGGGATGCGGAGTTATTCCGTTAACCGTACCTAGTAAGAATGTATATTTACTGTTTAATATACTATGTATTTAAGTACCTATCTTATAATTGACTCGGTTTCATGCTAGTAAAATATTTGTAAAATACGTTTAGAAACAAATTGTGTTGTATGGTTCCCAAATGAACTAAAATAAATAAAAACAATACTAATATAATATTTTAATATTATTTTTATATAGGTACTCGGGTAATAACAATGTTGCTTAGAATAATCAATGTTGAGAATGCGTAAGGTCCTTAGCAGGTAGATAGGTACCTATATCTATCGATTTATAGCACACAATAGGTATTAAAAACAACGCCAAAAATCTCGATCCTTTTGGTAAGATCGTTTAGTAATGAATAATAAATGTCTATCAACTGTTATTATTTGTTATACTGAGGTACCTAGTACTGTCGCTACCTATTAGATTTGTAAATACAGGAAAAAAAAATCCAGTGCACACATTTTCTGGAGCGACTCAGAATCGGTAAGTCAACAACTTTCTCATAGTAACAGGGGTCGAAATAATACAAAAATTTTCGGACTTCCCATACTTTAGCGACAACACTTGATTAGCCTGATTTGTATGAAGTCTCAAAATTGTTGACATATTTTTTACCCATGTTACTATGAGAAAGTTGTTAACTTACCGATTCTGAGTCGCTCCAGATTTGTGCACTGGTAAAAAAAATCCTGTATGTAAGTAAATATTAAATATTTTTGTGTTTAACAACGGTTTGCACTCTAACCCCCTTACAAATAAACACTATTTAAGCATTTACTTAGTTAATCATTGTTTTGTCAACGTCTCACAAACGTCGTTCTCAATTTGAGAAAAAGAGACAAAACAATGATTAACTAAATAAATGCTTAAATAATGTTTATTTGTAAGGGGGTAAGTAAATAGAAGCAAGAACAACTATTCCCATAGCTATACTTATATAAAACTTTACGATTATAATAAAAGAAGACGACACTTAGTAAAGCCCTTCGGTTTATTAGAAATACTCGTCGATAGTAATATCGATGGAATTACTTATTATATTAATACAATTAGGAGAAACGGTAAAGTAGGCGCTGTACAGTATAGTGTTACAATAATATTCAACTCACATGCACAACAGCGCTATTATCGCACAACCACTCAAGCCTACTTTAATGGCCACAGTGACAAAATACCGACAGATGTAATTTGCCGGCTTTACTCCGTGCGGCGAAACTTGTTTTGCAAACTGCTTGCATTATGCCTCTCTTGAAAACTCAATAAGAATACAGAACTGATGTTGATCCTTGGTTAAAAATAGCAATAAGATATAGGTACCTTCCTCATATACCTATCGGGATTGATTATACCGATCAATTATAAAAATACAATACAAAAACGTACCTATCTTATTGACAGAACTACGCATAGACGACTGTTGATCGCTAGGTCGTTTGCGTTATCAGAATCGCATTAACGGAAACAAGAATTCGTCGTCATTAAATTTTGAATGCCGCCAACCACGAGTTAATAGAAAAAAAAGGCATGCAATATTAGTCATCTCTTACGAAACCCTACGGCCTATATTTCTTGACTCTACCTCAGCATAAAATACGATGTTTGTTATTTATTTTATGATAAGCTGATTATTTGTAAGCAATTAGCTTAATACCTTAATCAATTGTCGATTATATAAAAATGTGTTTACGTTTGGGTTTCGGTATAAACTTAATAGGTAGTCTAAATAATTTGTAGGTATTGCAACAAGAACAAATGAAGGACTATAAGCCGCTGGACATTCTCTACCGGTCTAATAAAAGTTAATTTATTATTAAATGAGTAGGTATTTAGTATTTGTTATTTGACTAATAAATTAGTAGATGCTTGTATCTTTGTTGAGTAACCTTTTTAAATGATTTTCTTTTCAAATCAAATCAAAATATTTATTCTGTTTCAAATTAAGGGCCCTATTACATCTTGACTGTGTTTTTTTGCGTAAAATGTCCAATTTTGGCGTTCTCGATCTCAGAAACGAAAATACATTAACAATTTTGACTTATTGAATAGTGTAGAATAGCTATTGGCATAGTCCGTAGCGGCCTCGCTTTTTGTAAATTTTACCCAAAATAGTAGTGAAAGATTTTCATAAAATACGCGAAGGCACTTTTTTGAGCTCCTAGATTGAACTACTGTTCTAAACAAATGAAATAAAAAAAATAGAATGTTATCTCTTATATAGTCGAATAGTTCGTAGCAGCCTCGGAATTTTTAGCTATCATTGATTTTACATAGAAAAAAAATCTTATTCTTAACCAAAAAAACTTCGAAAATCGCTTTAAGATCGCTGTGCTAATTTCTCCTATCTACGACAATATTATTGAGCAAAATTTATACCAGAATAATTGTTACTTCATGAGGAAAACTATTTTATAATGAATTTACTATCCTATTTCGATAAAGGCAATAAATACAACTGCAAAATTACGACAAAATGCGATGCGCCGGCCGTCCGAACTCAGTTTTTCTCGCAGAGTGGAAATTTATTATCCTACTTCGATAAAAACGATAAATCCTACAACTGGAAAATTACTACAAAATGCGAAAATGGGCATTTTACGCAAAAATCACAGTCGAGATGTAATAGGCCTCTTAAAGTAATAAACAAAAATAAAATATAAAATAAAGAAGCGAAACTGAAAAGGCAACTCAGCACATGTTGCAGCATGAACATCGCCGGCAACGCTGATATCCTGGGGAGCCCTATTGTTTGTGTCTGTGTGGACCAGCAGAAGCAGAAGCGGCAAGAAGCGCCTCGCTTTTTTAGAGTAGCAAACAAGTTTGCTCAACTAAATAGCTAGCTAATGTATTAAGTGGACCACCACAAATATTTATAGTTAGGTATGCGATATGCGAGTATGATCGCTGTGGTTATCCTAAATAAATGAATAAAACAAATCAGTGGCTAGGCTAGTGCCCTTTATTAATGAGGAGAAATGCCATCTACATGCCGTAAACATTAAGCTTACACACTTATTCCACATTTGAAGCAAGTAGGTATAGAATGCCGTAAATTTTCGTTTTCGTCAAAAGCTCAGATATTAATTTAGTTAATGTTCCGAGTTTAACAAAATGAAATTTGTGACTTTGACCCGACTGCAAAGTTTTCTGCCTACATGCTTAATATTTATTTGCTTTTAGAACTTTAATATTTTTATTACTTATAAATTATTAAAGGACGAGACTCGAGCCTTGATCTCTACTTAAAACTAGTTTTAGGTACAGTTTTAATTTTAGAACGGTGCTTGAGCAGAGCTTTGACAAACTAAACTCAAACTCAGATTACGATAATTTTAAAACGATGCTCGAGTACTCGACTCAGATTATAGCTTATTTTAAAACGATGCTTGACTAAAAAACTCTGCTCAAGTCAAGATTTGATCTCAGTTTACGTAAGTATGGTCGAGGGCACTCTTGAGCAGAGATTTTGTCGATTTGTATCGGTTATAACTATTTTTTACCTACCTTTTGTGCGTGTCCCGGCCCGGGGTGCCCTGGGCCTCGATCGCGGTAAATTATAAAAGCTGGGAACGACATTACCAAAACCAAACCTCGACCAAAAACGTCACGTTCAACACATTTCGTATCGCGCTAAATATTTTAACGACAATGATTTGGTAAATACGTTGGCGCAACGATCGATCTTTGGAGCTAACGAGCGATCGAAGTTTTCCTTTTAAATCCGTATCGCGGTAGGTTTTTGACAGCGGTATCGACCAAAGGTGTGACATAGGTGTGACGCTGGGAACCTATCTAACGCTGTCAAATGAACGTTTTTGAAAAAGTTCCTCCAGAGGTACTTTTCCATTGGCATTATCGTTGCGTAAGGCTAAAGTAAAGAAAGATGCTCTAAGTTGCGTCTTCTTTTCAACACTATTGATAAATATTATTACTAACTCTTTGGTCGAATGACACTTGGAATGGTTTTTATTAAAACTTAAAATTTGTTCTGAGGTTTTTAACTATTGTAGGTACCAGAGTGAAGATGTTTTTAGTTGTTAATTAGGTAAATAAATAAATTGTAGTCTGCTATGCCCATATCAATGACTGGAGTCGGCAAATTGCTAAAGATAATTTGTTTGAAGTGTGCATATTAGGACTATAGTAACATTAGAAAATTTAGCAAGCCAATTATGGTCAGAGTGTCGCACATTTTAAATTGATGTTTACTTATATGTTGTTTACACATGCTTTTCATGTCTAGGTACATATTGTGTACGGACTTAGAATGAACTTTTAGCATCCGATGGTACCACTATACACGACCTCTGTGGTGGGTGTACCCACCAGTCGGCCAAAGATCTATATGCCTATATGCCCCAGATTTGATTCCAAGGTGCAGGTACATATTAATCAGGAGCTCGATGGCGCAGTGGTTATCGCGCCCGTTCTGCGAGGGCCAAGGTTTATCAGTTTTGCTACTATTAACCAAATCAGTTATTTACGTATTTATAAAATTTACAAAATACAGTGAAAAAATTAAACGCCTACCCGACCCAGCCAGGAATCGAACCTGGGTCTTCCGCAATCCGGGCGGCTGCACTGACCGCTATGCTACCGGGAAGGCTGGAGTAGACGCTGAATTTTGTCACTGCTTTTGTAATTTTTAGAGTGCTAATAGCGGCACAGCGCGCCATCTATCCAACGACCATTGCAACCGTTGGCTATGCAGATTCATCTTTGCAGATCAGTTAGTCAGTTATTTACGACTAAGCAAATCTGTTATAAATAGCTACACGAATGGATTTGATAACAAAACATTTAAGCGACTCTCGCAAAGGCTGGTCATCGGATGGGTGACCCACAGTTTATCATCTCAAGCTCTTCCATGCTTCAGAAGGCACGTAAAGCCGTAGGTCCCGGCTGCTTTAGCAGTCGTTAACAACAACCAATCCGCAGTAGTGCCCGCGTGGTGGTTTATGACCCTGTTCTCCCTATCCGTTCATAGGAAAGGCTCGTGCCCCAGCTGATAATTATGCCAATATTAATGACTAGTCGGCAAATTACTGAATATAATTTTCGTTTTGTTGCTTGGAGTTGTTTAGTCGCATAATCCCTAATTCGCAAAATGCCTAGTTGCTTTTTATATCCAGGTACATCTGTTTGTCCTTAGGAGTGTTGGGATGAACTTTTAGCATCATCCCACAGGCCAGACAAAGATATATGCCCCAGTTTTGATTCCCAATAGATGTACATATTAATGTGCTGAGTTTGGTTGGAAATAGGGCTATCTTAAGTCTGCTTGGCTAACTACCACCAACTTATCTGTCTGTCACC
Source organism: Eudonia lacustrata (assembly GCA_947562085.1). Lineage (NCBI taxonomy): Eukaryota > Metazoa > Arthropoda > Insecta > Lepidoptera > Crambidae > Eudonia > Eudonia lacustrata. The sequence continues at coordinate 3,292,893 of OX387317.1, read as the reverse complement.
ATAATAACAACATTGGTAGCATTATCGTTTCCAAACAAAAGAAGAGCTGCTAGTTCTTTTAATGTGCAGTGCGCTTAAACCATCCATCACTTCATATTATTATGATCACTTACCAATAAGTGAGAGAAAAGCAAAGCGCTTTCTCATTTGAATAACATAAAGAATTAGGTATATAAAAATAAAAATATTTTATAAGATTCACCTACTTATGTTTCTGATACTAAAAGCTTCATTACTATTGTCAGAAACTTAACAATGTTTTAAAATTACTATTTTTTGGATTAAAAATACCATATTATTGTGAAGTGTAAAGTGTAAAGTGTTTTATTATTTTATAGCCTCAATATTAAAATTAATTATTACAGCCTTCAGGTACCTACCTCAGTCAGGTCCACATTCCTAAATGGTCCACTTGCCTGAATGGTCCACTTTCTCAGACTATTTTCCCAAACTGTCTACAAAGCCATAGAATAGAATATTAATTAATAATTAATTAACTAATTTAATATAATAGAATTATTAATTTGTGAAATATAATATTTGTAAAGCATGTTTGTTTGTTGTACCCATAAAGTAAAGTAAAGTCCCATAAAACCAATAGGTATATTCTCAGTTTAACTGTGGGAACAACAGTCTATAATAATAACTTAGCATAAGGTAAGGAATTAATTGTTTAAATTGTCTTATGAGGCACAACGAATCTAATATTCTGCAGCAGACTATGTATTTAATATATTTGTCAGATGACATCTCATATTATGGTCACTTACGACTAGTTACAACACACAACTAAGTTGGGAAATATCAGAAATTAACTGTGGTGTTGAAGTAGCTAGAGACAAATAAGGTGAATGAATGATTATTAATTTAGTCACATTTACATTTAAAAAATACAATTTTTTTATTTGACATTCTAAAGCAAATGGAAATAAAATAATGACAGGTAATATTTATTTAATTTGCCGAGCATACAATTTACATTCAAAACTAAATTGATATCTGATTGAGCCTTCTGCTTCTATTTAAGAACACTTTATGCTTCCTTGTCCTACCAGCTTTAACTCAGCATGCACAATATAAACTTCGGCACCGCAGAAATCAGGGAGTATCCAATGTAAGATCAATAATTATTATGCATTATACTAGCTTGTCTTCAATATATGTTTATTTCACCAACTTAACTTTAGCTGTTCCCGGTGGTGTACTATGAGAGTAGATAAATATACGATAATATCTCTGCCTGCAACAGTAAGGTACCACGTCGACTTTGATAATCCATTTCTTTGTTCAATCAGAATATTTTATTCATCATCAAACTTATGGGGTAAGGGGGTGAGACTGTTTTCATCACTGCATTTTCGCATTCCACACCTTTGATTCAAACACTGGGTGGCTTAGTCCTTGCTCTTTTACATCTTCCATTACTTTCTGTGGCTGTGATGTTTTCAGTCTAAGGATTTTGTTTGGGTTTATTTTCAATTTAATTTTTTTTGTTCAGTTTACATTGCTATGATTTAGTGAGTATTTGAGAGCCAAGCAATGCGAACCGTGTAATTTATTTCACTATTTTCACTATAGTTTTGTTTTACTTAAGTAGGTAGGTATGTACCTACAAAATATAATGTCACTGGTTCTCATTTATTGATCAGACCAAAGGGATCTTGTTCAAAAAGGCAATTGTTTAGTTTTTTTGTGGTAAATGGTGATTTATATAGTGGTAATTAATTAATTTCATGAAAAATTATAGACAATTAATAAAAAATTGTAATTTCCCCCTTAATCCTTAAGTTATAGTAAAAAAAAATATTTTTTTAAAGACACTTAAACGTTAAAATGAAAATAAATTTTAAGTACTAGCTCTTTACAATATCTGTCGAGTATTTTCATAGTTTCTACTTGTAATTTTGCATAAGACCATAATTTTGCGTGTTTAAAACAATGTGGCGGTGTTTTCAACATTCACACCTAGTATTTTTAATACTCGTGGCAAGCACTAAACGATTCAACTTTGAGGAAAATTCACTAACGCTAACACTACGACATTGGTTTAATCGTTAGGAAAATTTTGCGCGATACCATTTTTGACATCGGCTAAACCAAAACCGAACCAAAACTTTATCGTTAACGTTCGAACGTTTGAGTCAGTTTGAGATGTTGGCAAATAGCGCGATTGAGGCCCTGATCTAGCAACATAGATTAGTAGAGTAGGTTAGCAGATTAGTAAATTAAAAAAAATGTTCTGCATTGTGAATGCAAAACATTTTTTTTTTTTACTAAAAAAGTTTAAATCAACAATATTATACTCAACTATTTACCTACCTACTTCTTTAGCCTTATACTTAAATAATCAACAATTACAATAAAATTACCTTTCTATACTATTATAAAAATAGCAAGATCTCATAACAACAAAACTTAATCAATACTCTATTGAGTGAAAAATTGAATATTAACGTTGGGCATTTTTGATATTTTGGAATGGTTAGGGAATAATTTTGCACGAATTGCTTCAATTATCAGTATAAAAGTACTATCATTTATGTGGTAGAATACAATATTTATTTATTGCGCTATCGTACACAAACATGACAATTTAAATTACATTAAAAAGCACTCGAACATTCGCGCAAGCGCCCTGCGCCGCCTAAACGAAACAGCAGGCATACATTTTCGCCGCGCCGTAGAAAGAGAGGGGGATACTTCCTCTCCTACGCCGCGCCGGCTGTCTACTCTCCATCCGTCTTACGAATTTTCGATCAGGCCACGTGTCCATGACTGACGCGAGTCACGTGTCCTGACGCGAATTTAACATTTTTTACCCATTACAAAAAAAGTGTACAACGCTGCTAAAGAAGTTTTCACTTCAAAAAACCATGACAATATGGCTGACTTACTGACAAGACAAGTTATTATTATATCTTAATTAATGGCTTCGCGTTTAGCATTAAGCCAATTTCAAGTGTATTTAATTATATTATGAAAGAATAATTGTACGGTAGATTGAGTTTAAAATGGAGCCTCACAACACGTGTTTTTACACAAAGAACTCGGGTGATACTCCGACAAGACAAGTTAAGTTATCAAACAAGTGAGTGAAGTGAGTGACAGTGACACTGGACTTCACGTGCAATTCCGTTTTACGAAAAAACTTACTGCGTTGACAACATTACCCTTAAAATCTTATCAATATTCCTATAATTCTAAGCACAAATATCATATTTATTAAAAATAACATGTAATGTCAATGCAACTCATAAAAAAATATAAATCACATTGCGACACAACATTTACGTTGCCCAAATTTTATGTCTAATTATGCGTAAGATGAAACTCTTTCTGCATAAATTATGTTTTGTAATAGGAAAATGACTCTAACCATAGCCAAACGTAAGTCTCTACCTAATCTGTGCAAAGCTCATGAAAGCTCGGCTTGAGCATTACTCCAAGTAGAGATCAGCTAAGTCTCGTGACTCAAGCATTGTTTTGGAATCAGCGGGGTGCTTGAAGCTAGATTCAGTAATAAGGAAGTTTCCATTTTTTTAAATTTACTTTTTAAAAATGGTACTAAACTTGCAATAAAGCCCATTGATTTTTTTTTTTTAATTATCTTCATAAATGACGAAGTTATGATACTTTTCCCGTCCGCTTTAAAACTTCTCTTTGCGCGGCCGCGCAACAACCTCGTGACGTCACAAGTCTCGCGCGCGACTCGCTCGAGTCGAGTGTAGTCGTCGATGCGCGGTCAGCCGGTCGGTTATTACTTTTGGTTACATCAAGACGGAACGGATATTACCTTTGTGGAATCATTATGGAAACCGTGCAAACTGAAGCTAAAGTACATTATAAATATTGGTGATATGCCGAGTTTAAGAGAGGAAGAACTTCAACTAAAGACGACCCGTGCTCGGGACGCCCTACGACGGCAGTTACCGACGAACAAATGATAAAAAAAGTTGAAAAAATTGTTTTGGCAGATCGTCTTGTTACTGTTCGTTTTGTAGCTGAAGAACTAAAGATTTCGATAGGAAGTATTCATAGTATAATACACTAGCTAGCGACCCGCCCCGGCTTCGCACGGGTGCAGGTGGAATGCTGATACACGCAACCGCTATGTCCCTGCATTTTAAATCTGTAATATCTTCGAAAATTTTTATTTATATTACATGCTGTAAAGAGCCATTTTGATCTATATTTAATGCACATTATATTTGAGGTGCTTAATTGGATAAGGGTTAATGCTGTATTGCTCAAAATCAGTTCGTAAATAAGCCATTATTTCTCGTAAACAGTAAAGGATAAAAAATAATTATTGTGGGTTATCCCTAAGAGATAGACATATACCATCGCGGACTTTTTTGTAGACCTTTTTAAGGTGTACAATACTGTAGTACATTATTTTGATCTATCTCGTAGGGTTCAGCCAGCGTTTGCAATGTAAGCGCAAAAAAATGTGAAACCTCTAAAATTGTCAGTGTTCTCTACTATATTATACACGTATTTATACATTTAAGTATATTAGTTGGTTCACTCTGTGCCTGTTATTAGCATTTTTAATGCCTGTAAATTTATATTTTGTGAATTTAGATTTATAATCTTGTTGAATTTGTTTCACTCTGAACTTAGTTAATTGGATTCTGGTTGCATAGTAATACATGTCGTGGCAGCTTATAAATAAGACAACACTATAGCTTGTAATTTTGAAGTGTATCAATGCATTGTTTTGGTGTATGTTTTTGCTAGCTGTCCCTGTCCTATTAGGGGGTTAGAAAAACGATATACCAAGTGTATAAACCTCAAAGATGATTATGTTGAGAAATAAAATAACAATAAATAATATATGTTAATGTAGAAATATCGATATCGATATTTTTGTTTATTCATTTTTTACCACCTCGTTACAGAGACTTGAAACCACTGGGCCATAAAATATAAATAAAACAAATCCCTGGAGGCAGCGAGATTTTGCCGGCTCGTTCTATACATATACTTGCCTACATAAAAGTGTTTCGTTAATAAATTTAAGGAACAATGTTTTATTTATGTTTATATTATCAATGGTGAATCTAAACTAGGCGGGAGTACCTACACCGATTTACCTAAAACGAATAAAAGCTGCAGCAAACTGATGAGAAGTTATTTCTTGTGATTGTTACGGTTGATTAAAATCAGTATGTAGGACTTAGTAGGTAAAGTTTCACTCCTTTGACCTCTGCACTTGTGTACAGTGGATTGTTTGCCAGAAAATCCAAAACCATAACCATGTTGACTTTTGGTAAATTATTAGACTGTCCACGCACAAATCCACTCTCCATCGTCTAAATTTTACTTTTATCACGTTATTACTTATCTAAAAGATGTTTAATGTACAAAATATAATAATATTACTTAATGCTTTTCATATAGACACACACGCCGCATTCCATGTACTTACTTTGACCAACAAACGACGAACGAAACACTCTAAACAGCCGCTAAGCGCTTTCCGCCCTACCCGTACCGTTGACCCGGCGAGACTTGTGACGTCACAGAGCAAATGCTCCGAGCGCATTTCAAAATTCATTTGGGATTCAGTAAAAGTTGATTCATTTTGTCATTTTTCAAGTTATTGAAATAATTCTTTCACCATATATATTATAATTTTATTGCCTTTCAATTTATATTATTATTTTTTATTTTTGTAAATGGAACCTTCCTTATTGAGTAGAGATCAGGTGATTAGAGTTCAAGCAGTGCTTGAGTCTCATCCTATAATACGGGCCATAGTCTATACCTAATTATTATAAATTGACTTGATGATTGTGCATTTTGATTAATTTAGCCTTTGTAAGCAATGGTTATTTTGACGTTAGGCCTACCTAACGTCAAAATAACCATTGCTTACAAAGGCATACCTATATGTCACTTGTATTTTCTTGGCGGGAAAGTAAAAAGAGTGATGTCTGCGGTTTTGTTTTATTTTCTAAAATGTGTGTTTTGTCGAATATTAATGTGAAATAATGGTGGATTATTAACTGTTAAGTGTTCGTAATTGCGCATGCATGAGTGTTGGCAAATGAAACAAAACAGTGCTACTTCACTTTTCAAATTCTCTCAAGAAGTCCGCCCGAGGACTTAGTAAAACCCCCACATCTTTACTAAGATATTCATATTCATATTCATCTGTTATTGGTGAATAGATATTCACCATAAATTTATAACAATAAGTACAATAAAAAACGGACGAATAGGCTTGATTGATTGCATCCGGAGCCGTAAAACAAAACAGTGCAACTTCATTTTTCAAATTCTCTCAAAAATTCCGTCCGAGGACTTAAAAAGCCCCACATCTTTATTGAGATACTCGAGGGGTTGGAGGGTATATCATTTCTCACTTTTCATTTCTATTATCATTTATCATCATCTATACAAGAAGGAAATATTGTTTATTTATATATTACTGTAAGAAAAAATACTTTGACACTGGCTAAATGTGCTAATCGCACGAAGCCATCGACTAAAGGAAAAAAAAGTAAAGAGTGATGTCTGCGGTTTTGTTTTATTTCCAAAATTTGTGATAAGGCGAATATTAATGTGAAATAATGGTGGATTATTAACCGTTAAGTGTTCGTAAGTGCGCATGAGTGTTGGCAAATGAAACAAAACAGTGCAACTTCACTTTTCAAATTCTCTCAAGAATTCCGCCCGAGGACTAAGTAAAGCCCCACATCTTTACTGAGATACTCGAGGGGTTGGGAGGTTTATAATTTCTCACTTCTCATTCATTATCATCATACATGAAGGGAAAAATACTACTAATGACATGACCAAAACAGATAAGAAGTGTTTAGAACAAACGAATAGGCTTGATGGATTTCATCCGGAGCCGTAAAACAATACACAAAAAAAATACTGTACTGTCAAAATAAGTGTCAAACAAACAATTTGTGTAATTGATTGAAAGGAAGTGCAAGGTAAAGATGAAAGCTATTTTCATTTAAATTAAATCAAAAGTTAAAAGTAGTACTTACTATTTTGAAGGTTAACTACATAAAAACAAACAATGGATCCGGCACTGTTACGGGAGCGGGAGGCGTTTAAGAAAAAGGCACTTGCAACACCGAGGTACGCAGCTGCATCGTTCTCTGGACACCAGCTAACTACGGATCGCTCGCCGCTGGCTTTGTTGGGGCCCTATTATGTACTTTCTCTCGCTCTAACACGGAGGCCCACGTCTTCCGTCATAATAATTATGTATTCGATATATTAACGTATTCTAATTCAAAGGAGAGAAGTAAAAGATAGAAGCTTTGAGTATAATATATAAACCCTTCTAAAGTTATTATTGTATGTTTTGAGTTTATAGAAACAAATTGTTGCAATTATGAGTCTTCTTCATAGAGTTCTTAGTCACTTACTTTTATAGACACATTTTTATTAGCTTTAAAATGTTTTCAATTATTTGTTTAATTCCTAAAGCCACAATTTTTTTATAAGCCTACTAATTTTATTAAGCATCATCATCATCATCATCTCAGCCAAAAGACGTCCACTGCTGGACAAAGAATATTTTATTAAGCATACACTGTTTAAAATGAAAACAAATACTAATTATATTTGTTTATTTATTTATTTATTGATCATAACACTTACTACTATCATAACAGGTGCGTACTTAATGCGATAGCAGCACAAAGTTAGTTTTACAAAATAAAAGAAATTACAAAAACCCTTCAAAAATAAAGAATCTAAAAATATTCAATAAAAATCACATTCATAAAGTTAATATATAACAAATACGAACAAAAAAAAACAATAATAATAATAACATTATAAATTGATTACAAATGGTTACAATATAAAATTTCCATTATAATAATATATAAATTAAATTAAAACCCATTCGGACCGGCGGCGTCTAAACTACAGTGAAACTAATACTGTTGAATATGAATCCTGGGTAATTTGGAATCGGAGATTACGAATCTCTCATAGTTTTCCCGATTTTCCGGCGCCATCTTGAAAATTGACATACCAACAATTGTATTACTCTGGGCCATACATTTCTTACGTACAATTGTGAGGGCTACAATTGTATCATACTGGACCCAACCTTTCTGATTTGCCTGAATTTGACGATGAGGAAATAAAATGCATTAAACAAAAGAAATAAGAATTATTTATTAAAAGAGATACCTACCACTTGTTAAAAAATTGTCTTACACATAAAAAAAATTAATTAACTTACAAAACTAGATCAATTTTCTCACTAGGAGCTATAAGTACCGTTCAGAGTATTCCAGGAGGGTGAAAATATCTCCTGCTGGACGAGTAGCATCTTGTGGAATAGGCTTGCTGTTAAACGGCCTATTCTGCCACTCTTTTACCTGACTCAGAATAATGTTGTCATCTTCGCTATCGTAGGATTCGTCTGCAGAAGAGGTGCCAGAAGTCTCGACTTCTTCTTCTTCTTCATGAAGCTTAAAATCTTGTTCCTCATCATTATCGGCGTCATCCCCAGAATCATTAAGCATTTCTGCGATGACAGCATCGTTTACAAAACGCGGCATTGTGAAAAAACCCTGATAATATCAAAAATATACTACGCTATAAACATGTATTAGGTTATGTAGGGCCCGGGTTGAAACAATTGTGTCGGAAAAGTTCGATAAGTGATGACGGCGAATCGTTTTATTACAAAGCGTCGCTATTATCACTAAAACGTCCAATAATTATTTAAATTTATACCCAAGAACACTTTATTCACTCTACTTACAAAATAAATATATTGTGGTACTCATTTTCAACAAATCGGGTAGCGCAAATTTCACACCAACTGAGCAAGTTGGGACCTACCTGTCGACTGCGCGCCGAAAAAATTTTGGGTCGGAGGTGAAAGACCGCTGCCAGCACAATCGTTCGACACTGGGCCCATCTAGCACGAACGTAAAATAAATGAGATACGTTCGACTTTGTAACACGCACAATAGTATTGGACCGTTCCGAAAGGGTTATATTTACAAATAACATAAGACAAACAGTGTTGCCCTTGTAAATTCGGTCAAAGTGCAACAGAATACGTCAACTGCGTGAGATATCTCGTTAAAAGTCCGCAACGTTGGGGTGAAAGGCGCCTCCTTCAAAATATTAGTTCGCGCACGCGGAATTGCGAATAAAGGCGGCCGTCGTCGCCGCCACACGTACCGATCCGGCACGCACAGCCTTATCGCCTGCAACACGGCTTGGTTGAACACTCGCCCTCTCAATAACTTGAACACATAAGTAGCTAGGCTGAGTCCTCGTACAACTTCTAATCTATTGTACCCCACCATACCGAGTTCAAATTGTGATGGATACATCAATGGATAGAAGGGGTAGACGCCATACAACTTAAGGTACAGAAACCTAGTAAATTTATTGTTTTCTAAAGTTTACGCGAACACTACACAGTCTCCCTGTGACCACGGACCCTGCAAAGGGTTCGAAACGTCAGGATAAACATTAAATAAGTAATGTGTAAAATAAACGCGAGTAGATCCGTAAAATTTGTTTCATTTCAATGCCTAGTAAATTTGTTCTGTATTCGGTCTTTTATTTGATATCCATTTAGCATTAAGAATGGCAATATTAAACTAAAACAAGTTAAATTATAAAATAGACTTACTTTATTCTAAAATCTGTTTCTACTTCATAGCTTTATCACAATGTTTCAGTGTTGAGAAAAAAAAGAGAGATGACTCCCAATTCAAAGATGATAGTAAGAAGAAATCAAAGTCATCGAGCTCAGCTAGCACGGGACCAAAGCTGGATGCATCAAAGTAAGAATACATTAAGTTGTTAGTTATTTAATAAACTAAGTTGCATCTACTTATAAAAATGCTCCTAAAAGAAAAACTGTGCACAGTCCTAAGGGAAGCCTTTACAAAAAGCAAACTAACCGAAGCTGAAAGTTAGTCCAGACTGAACTTAAAATAACTACCTACCTTAAAAAATTATAAGAGAATGTAAGAAACAATTCAATGTATATGTTTATGTAAAGTCTGAAATAAAGAGTTATTTTATTTTTTATTACAAACCTTGACTCTCAGAAATGGATGTGGCTAAATGTTGAAATAGATTGCTGTGTTGCGCAAAAAAATCTCTTACTTATTAATTTTATTTTTTTTATCATACCAATGTTTTATCTTACTTATAGAGGAGCTTGTTGATGTTGCTATCTTGTAAGTTAAGCAACTTTCATAATACTTGATGGGTGACCAAATTAAAATTTATGATAGTTCTGGTATGTACTATCAACAAATTTTCCCTTAGGGCGATTTTTCTGTGCACGGGTCAGTGGCTTTACCCGCCCCTTTTATTTTTGACAATTTTTCTGGATATCCACCATTAGGAATCTTAAGAAAGAAATTAATTTCTATATAACATGTTGACTGCATTAAAACCAGACAATAGAAATTTAATTGTCGCCCCGCACATGTGCGGGGTCAACAATTTTTAAAGCTTTTTTTTTGAAGCTTTAACAACGAACTAAAACAATTGGCTTTGACAAAAAAAAGGTCGGCAGGTTTGTATTGGTCATTCTATGGTCATCTTCATGGTAGGCGGAGTTAACTACGATCGCCACGTTAAGGCAAAAATGTTTGTAATTGGATATCCTTTTTGTCAATAGTACACTCCATACTGAACACAAAGGAAGTTCAGTTTAGTTCTTTATATCACAAACATTTGTAGGTACTCCAAATATGAGCATTATGTTAAATAAATAATATGGCAATAAGTATAACCATATGTTATGTTCTTTTTATTTTATTTTCTTTTATTAGCAATGTAGATGGTACTCGATTATTATTTACAATATATTTGGCACAATTGTCCATTTACCTTCCATCAATATAGACCTTTAAAGCCAATTTTCTAATTGCTACAACCTGTTTAAGAGCTAAGCTATTTTGCATTAGTGTACGTAAAAACTAAACTCAGCCTCAGAGCCTCGCCTTGGTGGCCAAAGATCCCAGTTTGGGCAAAGTGTGTTTCGGATTTTTCGATGCATAGCCCAGGTTTGTGATCACCAACCCGCATTTGGCAACACCACGCTTGCCTTGCATTAAGCCATTACCCATCTTTGTAGTGATGACTAGATTTCAATGATGGACGCCTTTCCCTAGCAGTAGTACAGTTAGGGCCTCTTTCACCATCTACAAGTAAGTCCCCATTAGCGTTTACTTGACAGATAGTCCATACAAAACTTTCACTTTAACTCTCAAGTATCTCCTAATCAGACATTGTGAAACAGGCCCTTAGACTATTTACTTTACTTACAGCCTTAGAGACCAAAAAGAGGTTTACCAAACAGAATATAATCGTTCTTTTAGTTACATAATAATATAAATCCTTTTAGCTATAAAACGATGACCGGCAGTTCAGCTTACCGCTTTGGTGTGTTAGCACGGATAGTAAGGCACATGAGGGCAAGACACCAGGATGGTGATGACCACCCTCTTAATTTAGATGAGGTTCTGGATGAAACCAACCAGCTAGATGTTGGCAACAAAGTTAAACAGGTATGTCTTAAATTTTATACAGGGCGTCCCACTAAAGATTTTATTCCCATGTACGGGTATAGGCTGATGATTGTGATATGCAGCGCCATCGCTGGCATCGCCATGTCTGGCTAATACCATATACCATGTAATAGCCAGACTTTCACATGATGATGATTTCATCAATGTTTAAGTAATTACACTTTGAACATCCGAAATCAATTATTTATCTATCAACAAAGACAACTGATTAAGAGCGTTTACGCCGCACACTAGCGCCACTAATGAAAAAATAATCATATCTAGTAATTAGAGATAGAAAATCAAATTATGCTCAACAAACTATTTGAATGAAGTAATTTAGCATTTTTACGTCACCTAATGAACATCTCACATGTTATGGTTTAGTTAAATAAGACGTTACGGCCACTTTTAACTATAACGCCTTATTTAACTAAACCATAACATGTCAGGTGTTCATTAGGTGACGTAAAAATGCTAAATTACTTCATTCAAATAGTTTTTTGAGCATAATTTGATTTTGTATCTCTAATTACTAGATATGTTTTTTTTTTCATTGGCGGCGCTAGTGTGCGGCGTAAACGCTCTTAATAGATAATACTTTTTATTGCAAGTTGCAACACAAAAAATAATATTGAACAAAAATAATATTTGGCAGTCCTATTGCTTCAAAGTGACATTTTGAATTGTTACTTTGCATTACAATGCCATATTTTAATTATATATTTTTTTTAAATATATTTTTATAGTTTTGTCATCAGAATAAGCAAAATAACTACAATAGGTATGTCTCGAAAATGCAAATCAACACCTCATATAAAATACCATTAAGAAAATTGAATTTGAACTTGAAAACTTAAAAACACAAATGTTGAAAAAAATTCCACGAGCAGGATTTGAACCTGCACCCTTCTGACATACCACACCTGACCCGGTATGTCAGGAGGGTTACGCAACATTAATTGTGTTCTTGAAAACTTAGTTAATTTAGGTAATAACTACAGACTAAACATCTAGAATAGCTGACTCATCATAACCAATATTAACTTGTTTTCGCTTTAAAGCTATAAGACTGGTACAATATAAAACTTTGTTGCATATACTAGACACGATGTATGACTAGACATTGTGCGTTTGGCTACCTAAATGTGTCATTATGCGTGTAACCCCTTTTACTAAAGTCAAAGTCAAATATTTTATTTAAATAAACTTACGAAAAATGCTTTTGAATCGTCCATACTTTTTACCTACTACCCATTCAAGGACCCCCCTGCAAGGACTCCACAGCTTTAATAGAAGTAACGACATTTACAAAAAAAAAGTATGTCGTTATCAAATCATACAATATTTAATTTAATACATTTATATACATACATACTATTGATTGACTACTTTCAATAATCACAAAATCGTGACGTGATTATTTTAGAAAGTCAATATTTATTTATAGTCTGTCCGTAGGAGTCTGTCATACAAACCAACTGGTTAGGTAAGTCTAGACTAGAGTCTAGCCTCTAAAAAATGTGTTGAATTAGCCAACGACAAATCAACATTAACTTTAATATGCTGTTGACTATTTTATATTATGTTCTTTTTTCATTTTTTTCAGTGGCTACAAACAGAAGCTCTTCAAAACAATCCAAAAATAGAATGCACTCTAGATGGAAAATATATATTTAAGCCTGTATATAAAATTAAGGACAAAAAATCGTTATTAAGGTATATCATTTATAATAAACTTTTTATAATTTTTCTACAGTAAAACACCTTTTTATTATTCTCGCATGCTTGGTCTTATGATGACAATTAGTTTATGCTGTACCTTTATATAAAACATATTATGTAATAGGTTGATGTCCTAATATAGCAGTCGTATAATCCACTAATCGACATAGGGCCAGCGTGGTTGCTTATGTCCCAATTTGCTTATAAAACGAGATATATGTAACATGTACCTACTAAAAATTGCATGCCCGTACTAGACTAGAGTAAATTGTTTGTTCTCAATTATATGCTTAACATCTGCTATGTATTTACACAATTTTATGGCAATAAAAAAATATCTTATCTTATATTATTACTTGCTTGCTCGTAACACTCAAAGGGATTAGGGCCTAGTTTTTTTCATTTGACATTCAATCACGTTAACGAAAACGAGAATTAGTATGGCATTAAAGCAGCGCCTCCTGGCGACGTATTATGAGAAGAGTTGCAATTTAGCCATACAAATTTTCGTTTTTGTAAACGTAATAGATTGAATACAGATGGTTAATAAAACTTACAATAGGCGGCTTAGCTCACTGAACGGTTTAGTCGACAAATGTCAGACAAGTATAAAACGCCAGATTCTATGAATGCCATACCTATTCTACAAACGGCAGATTCTACAAATGACAGATTCTAGAAACGCCAGATTCTATAAATGCCAGATTCTATTAATGAATACGCCAGAGCGTTTTGTCATGTCAGACGGTACTCGTCTGACATTTGTCGACTAAACCCACTGAACTAACCATGCGAATGCTCGCAGATTGCATCGAACATGTTACGTTACGCCAAAATGCTCCGATCAGTCGTCACCTTTACGCAGATTTTGTTTCGAACAAATTACAATTTGAATAATAAATCGACGAGCGGGATTCGAACCCGCACCCTCTGACTAACCGGGATTGCGTGCGTGCTGTCTTAGATAACATGATAATAGCTTAGAAGACGGGTGGTCCAATCACTAGGCCACAAAGGCGGTTAAATGCAGTCTTAGCTACTTAACATCTGTGTGATCCTAGCTTATCAAGAATTTACACTACAACTTTCGTACACTTTTTGCATCCAGCGACTTCCCGCGCCTTTTGATATAATGAACAATGGTGCTAATCTTGGTTAAGGATTATCCAAAGTCCACTCGAATATAATGTCACATTTACTAACTATTCAAACAACGAGTACCTAACAGAAAGGTATGGTCACAATGAACAGATCCAAAGTGTGTCCAATCTAGATCTTGTTTGTGTCGTTTGTTACTATGACATAATTACCACTAGAGCTGTTGTGACTTGTTTATTTTGATGTGACAACACAATAGAAATATTTAATAATATTTAAATTAACATTGCATAACATATTAAAGTTTGTAATTATGTCTTTGTATGTATGCAGAGTGCATACAAGATCTAAATCGGATGCGCTTTGGATCTTTTCATTTTGACCACTCCTGTCCGTTACAAGTTGTATATAAAAATATAATAAGTCCTGATTAAGAAGACCCTCGCCCACGTCCGATAATCGGTGACCGATTTTTTAGTGGATGAAAATGAAACGTATGAAATTCTATGTTGCAAAAGTCCCACAAAAAGTCGGACACAAAATTGATACTAAAATCTCGACGAAAAAATCAGTCCTACAAAGTCTGCCGTGTGCGGAGCCCTAAGTCGCTGGACTTAGTACACAATGCAGGCCTTTGGATGACGTAGCGCGTAGGCACTAGATAAGACAGGAGTTTCCGAAATTTTTTACGGGTACAGATGCATACACGTATTATAGTGTATTATAAAGCTGAAGAGTTTGTTTGATTGAACGCGCTAATCTAAGGAACTACTGGTTCGAATTGAAAAATTATTTTTGTGTTGAATAGTCCATTTATTGAGGAAGGCTATAGGCTATATTACATCACACTATGACTACTAGGAGTGAAGCAGCAATGAAAATTAACGCGGGTGAAACTGCGGGGCACAGCTAGTATCATGTATGGGATACAGATGTATGTATACGCGGACAATGTCGTTAGTTTATAAATCGACCACAATGTTCTTATGTTTAATTAATCGCAAACGAATTGTTAACAGATTATTAAAACAACAGGATTTGAAAGGACTCGGCGGTATTCTGCTAGAGGACGTCCAAGAATCTCTGCCGCACTGCGAGAGAGCGCTGAAGAGTTTGGCCCAGGAGATCTTGTACATATCAAGGCCCACAGACAAAAAGAAGATATTGTTCTATAATGACAAGACTGCTACATTAGATGTGAGAGACTCTTTATCTTTATCAACAACTTATGTGCGTCCCACTGTTGGGCCCAGGCATTCCCACATGAGCTATGCCAAATTAAGAGCTTGGGCCCATTACTCACCACTTTAGTTCAATAAGGTTTTTTATCTTTTATTTCTTACTGGTGAGCACTCGGACTTCATCACACCTGGCGTTAAGGGTGTGCCGACCATAAAATGTCATAAGTGCAGTCACGGTTAAGTTGATATAGAATCGTATTACATAAACAAAATATATATTAAGTATCAAAGAGAACGTGTTTACAATAAGTCCGATCCATACATTCATAACACACTATAGTTTTTACTACAATATCATTTAAAGTTGGGCAAAAATCATGAAAACGAGTGGCGGCGTTTAGTTGATATCTTATAGTTTATCTAAACTATTGTACCTCTGATTTCGTCTAACTAAACAATCACCAATGTCTAAACCACAAATCGTCCGTCTCACATTTTCGATTGCTCGGTAAATCGATCGATTGATCGGTTTTTTAAATTATATTTTTTCAAATTAACAACTTAAATTCCCCATACAAAATTAGTATGGCCGCACGGCATTAAATAAATATGGACGAAGACATTTCAAATAAAATATATGACACGTCACTTACGGACGGCGCACCCATAAGTGATAATTTGGTGGAAGCGCAGTTCACCCGGAACTCTCAACAACTGAGAAACAAACTATCATAACTCGAACTGCTGTAACACAAAATTGATTATATACACGACGTGTTTATAATCAAAGACAACAGTGCTACTTACATTGATGTTATGGTGACATATTGTTTTCTAAAGTTTACGCGCACACTACACATTGAAATGAAACAACTTTTACGGATCTACTCGCGTTTATTTTACACATTACTTATTTAATGTTTATCCTGACGTTTGGAACCCTTTGCAGGGTCCGTGGTCACAGGGAGACTGAGGTGTTGGTTGTCTCATAATTAGTTGGTAGCTTGTATACCCTCATTTAAATTTAATCAGGTGCGTTCCATTTTACGCAGAAAGAGCTTACAGTATCTTTTGGTCTGGCAGGATAAACATTAAATAAGTAATGTGTAAAATAAACGCGAGTAGATCCGTAAAAGTTGTTCCATTTCAATTATGGTGACATGTTTAGATAAGATGGTGGTAGCCAGGCGGACTTAAACCAAGTACCACCTACCGGCTGCAGTTGTTAGCAACCACCGCACCGCACTGGGCCCGCGTGGTGGTTTATGGCCCGTTCTCCATATCCATCCATAGGGAAGGCTCGTGCAGTAGGGACATAAATGAGCTTGTAGTGTAATGTACCATCAACCAAGCTGAGTAAAAACATGTGCCCCTTGCTAGGGATCGAACCCAAGTCTGAGAACGTTAGTTCAACCATTAGAGCACAGAAGCTGTTAAAAGTAGCTCAACGTTACGCGAAGGGGGTGTCACTCCGCAGTAAGGTGCCGTTCGGCTCGCACGCTCCACGTCGCGCGTCGTCGCGTAAAACGAACGATCATTTCTGTGATTTTTGTTCACCGAACAATGTCTACTCAACGATCTTATAATTCGTATAAAAGATACTGTTGTGTTTACGGGTGTCTAAATAAAAGAAAGAACAATGAATCGAAATTTAACTTAAATATATCCATGAGTGGCAACCCTGCGCTCCTGACGTCAAATCCATATCGAGTTAGCGTTGCCTAACGGAATATGAATGCTCGGGTCACACGATAAGTTCCAATTTCGCGTGAAAGTCGTAAGGCCCCTCGCCCACGGCGACTTTTTGTAGCGATGCAGTAGCGATGCTGTCGCGCGTTCGCATCGATACACTCGTGATGCGGTCGCTAGCTGTTTGCCCTCGCCCACATAACCGCGATTCAAACGCTCGGTTCCCCACTCACGCGCCACCCTCCCTCCGTTCTCTCCCCGATGTCGTCCGACACGGTCGCGCGTTTACATCGATACAGTCGCGATGCTGTAGCGCGTAGTAACGCGTTGGCATCGCTTCTGTAGCGCGTTGCAAATGCGACTAACGAGCGTTAGTAGTGATGCTGTCGCGCGTTTCGAAAACGCACGACTGCATCGCTACAAAAAGTCGCCGTGGGCGAGAGCCCTAAGAGTAGGCAATTTTTTATACCTAAACTTGACTTTGTTAGAGTGAGTCTTCTGTACGGTAGTATTAGTTATTCTGTGGTTACGCATATGTATTATGCCGATCCGATCCAAAGCCTTCGGAGAATCTAGTAGGGCACGGGGCCACGCACTAGTGCGTGATGCTGCGTCGTTTCGCACGCCTTGAGGAACCCTTTAAGTTTCTCGCCGCCCCCAAAGAAATCCGGTGATGCTGAAAATGCTGTCTGAGGCATCAGCACACTCCAAAAAAGTCTGCATTATGGATACATAACAACCAACTTTCCCACTTCACAGGTTGACGAAGAGTTCGTGAAACTATGGCGCGCTACCGCAGTAGATGCTATGGACGATGCTAAAATCGAGGAGTACTTAGAGAAGCAAGGCATCAAGTCCATGCAGGACCACGGGCCCAAGAAGCCCGTGCTGCCCAAACGCAAGAAGGTCGCGCAGAAGCGGCGCCAGTTCAAAAAGCCCAGGGACAACGAGCACTTGGCCGATGTCTTGGAGGTCTATGAAGATAATACGCTGACGCAGAGGGGCGATGGCATTAAATAAATTGAATCGATTCGCTTTTGTGTTATTTTATTAGATAACTAGTTGTCGCCCGCGACTTCATTCGCGAAGACTACACTAACTCACAGGAACCTGTTACCGGGATAAAAAGTATCCTATATCCTAGTCCGGGTCATGGTCTGTTTATGTGCAAAGTTTCATCCCTATCCGTTCAGCCATTTTCACGTGATGTGCGGTCAAATAAACAGACAAAAATTCTAAAAACTGTTTGAACGTGTTCTGTTATCGATTCTAAGCCCCTTACAAATAAACAAAGAATAAGGTCCGAATAGTCATTCCGTGTTTTGTTCCTGTCATGTAAACGTCATTTCAAATTAGAGTAAAAGAGACATAACACGGACTAACTATTCGGACCTTATTCTTTGTCCCAGCCAACTTTTTTTCGAATATCTTTCATGTACAGACTTTCGACCCTCTTTAGCTTTATTATACTTATGTAGGTAAAGATAAATTATTGTATATCTTTGTCATTAAAGATGACAAATAAATACACAATACATCTGAAACAAGGAGTCTGAAGAAAGGAGTTACAGGGAATCTATATAACAATTAGTCAAATTGATCTTAATATTTATAATTCCCGGATCGACTCTGTTTTATGTTCGGATCATTTATTGTATTGGAAGTAAAATCGGAGCAGCAGACTTCAGACAAATTTTTAACGTAATCTGTACCTATATGATAATAAAACTAACGCAATTGATGTTCAGACAGTTTCTCTGTATCTCTTGTGTGGTTTCGGACATCCTAATACTGTCCTAGTTAAAAAAAACAGTGTGTTTATGTCTATTGTCTATTAGTTAACTAGTAACCGTACGCGACTTCGTTCGCGTACACCTGTATCCCGTGACCCCATAGGATACAGGTGTACGCGAAGTCGCGTACGGTTACTAGTTAACTAATAGACAATAGACAAACATTTTGGAAAACCTGGCCTCTGCAAAATGTCAGCACAAGACGCAGGTGCAGTCGTGGCGTGGAGTATTGCTCGCACCTTTGGGACGGTTCCGCAAAGTACCTTCTCGATGCCTCGGACAGATTGCAGCGGCGCGCTATACGCATTATCGGCAATGCAGAATGCACTCGAGGCCCTGCAATTGCGTAGAGATCACTCGGCGTCTTCTACCGCTTATACCACGGCGAGTGCTCTAAAGAACCCTTTGACCTTATCCCACCTTCTCCCTTCCTCCATAGGAGTACGCATGCTGCTCTCCGGAGTCACCGTTGTACTGTCTCGAAGATTCCATCGCGCACAAAGAAATTTGGTGACTCGTTTCTTTGTCGCACCTCCAAAAGATGGAATAGTCTACCAGCACACGTTTTTCCACCTTCCTATGACATGGGGTCCTTCAAACGAGGCGTGAAGATGCACCTTGTGGGCCGGCAGAGTGAGGTTGACTGATGCTGCGTTGTTATCACGCTGCACCAGTTGTCCTCGCGTCTGGACTCCGTTTCCACTTAACATCAGGTGGAGTGGAGTAATTTGCCGAGCTATGTATAAAAAAAAATCAACAATGATCAAGACAAGTGTAGCAACAACTATTGCTTTTTACCCAATTCGGTAATAAACCTTTTCGTGGAGATCCTTGGGGAAGGCCTTTGTCCAGCAGTGGACGTGTTTTTGCTGAGATGATGATGATAATTACTAATTTCAAAAGCAATAGCTCTTTTTAGCTTTTTTTTATTTTTTTTAACAAAAAAAAAAGACAGTTTGGTTCCTTAAATAGATTCCCTGTAACTCCTTTCTTCAGACTTCTTGTTTCAAATTTTGCCATACATTCCCTGAGTACCTTAATAGGGCTCTGTCGATATATTGGACACCATAATTTTAGCTTTATTACCTTAACATAAGGTCGACACCCAATGAAAAACTTCACCATGCTCTGCCCATGAAAGGGTTAAAAAAACACACCCGATTAGACCGGATTCTTGCCCATGAAAGGGTTAAAAAAACACCCGTATTAGACCGGATTCTCTTCTAAAATGTATTGTGTATTTATAATAGTAAGTATTCTGACCGCTGGGACTCACCGATGCTGAAACATTGGGTGCGACTACACACCGTCCTCTAACGGTGGGTGGTCGTATCCAGTGCGCCAAGCTCATTTAAAAGTGCATTTTAATTTTTGTCATGTAACTAACATTAGTGTATAAGGTCTATTGTAATTACTAACAATCTATGGAATTATTCTGAAATAAATACTTATTATTATTATAATTATTATAATAAAAATTATTGTTACTTAGCATATAATTTTATTTAATAGATTAATAACTAACAAACATTGCATTTAATATCATCAAAATCTATTTCAAGTAGATTTCTTGGGGTAGGCTTTAGTCCAGCAGTGAACGGGGCTGAGATTATGATGAGGATGCGGTACCTGCTTCAAAGTGCCTAGTGTAAGTTTTTTTTATTCGTATTCATTCGATTACGATAACGAAAGTTTGTATGGAAAAATGTTAACTGTTCTCGTATGTCGCCAGGAGACGCTGCTTCGATGCCATACTAATTTCTGTTTTCGTTAAGAGCGTTTACGCCGCACCTAGCGCCACTAATGAAAAAAAAAAAACATATCTAGTAATTAGAGATAGAAAATTAAATTATGCTCAACAAACTATCTGAATGAAGTAATTTAGCATTTTTACGTCACCTAATGAACACCTGACATGTTATGGTTTAGTTAAATATGGCGTTATAGTTAAAAGTGGCCGTAACGTCTAATTTAACTAAACCATAACATATGAGGTGTTCATTAGGTGCCGTAAAAATGCTAAATTACTTCATTCAAATAGTTTGTTGAGCATAATTCGATTTTCTATCTCTAATTACTAGATATGTTTTTTTTTCATAAGTGGCGCTAGTGTGCGGCGTAAACGCTCTTAACGTGATCGAATGTCAAATCATCAAATGAATATAGCGTTGTGTTATCAAATTGTGGTATTTCATCTGCAAAGGTGAATCTGCATGGCCATCGGTTGCAATAACCGTTGGATAGATGGCGCACTGTGCCGCTATTAGCACTTAAAAATTAAAAAGCAGTGACAAAATTTAGCGCTTACGTCAGCCTTCCCGGTAGCAAAGCGGTCGGTGCAGCCGCCCGGATTGCGGAAGACCCAGGTTCGATTCCTGGCTGGGTCGGATGGGCGCTTAATTTTTTCACTGTATTTTATAAATTTTATAAATATTCATCAAATGAAACTCATACTAGGCACATATAAGACAACTTTCAAATCGT
Organism: Eudonia lacustrata; assembly: GCA_947562085.1. NCBI lineage: Eukaryota > Metazoa > Arthropoda > Insecta > Lepidoptera > Crambidae > Eudonia > Eudonia lacustrata. The sequence goes on along the minus strand of OX387317.1, from coordinate 3,271,386 downwards.
CGTATTTTATCTTCATCTTCAGTTTGTCAGGGGATCGTTCCTTTCCCTCGTGTCTCTGCCGTCCCTGCCGGCTAGCTGCTGACCTTTGTCTTCGGCGTCCTTGATCGTAGTGAATATGGTGCCAGACTTCAGTTTCTTCATGATTCTTTTATCGTGGAACGCATGGTTATGGGCGCTTACCCTGAAAGTGTAAATATTATTAACCTTTTTACCGCCAACAACTTCTATAGAAGTTCGAGATTTTCGTGCCGTCCACGCCAGCACTTCTATAGAAGTTCTTCTCTGTACCTACTTTATTAAAATACATTTATACGTTGGCGTACAGCGGGACCGTGTAGGATAGTTGGGCGGTGAAAAGGTTAAATTTATTCTCGATCGCGAAGACTACACCATCCCATAGGAACCTGTTACCGGGATAAAAAGTATCCTATGTCCTAGTCCGGCTCATGGTCTGTCTATGCGCAAAGTTTCATCCAAATCCGTTCAGCCGTTCTCGAGTTTTGCGCTTAGCAACATTCATTCTTATTTATATACTAGCTGCCCGGACAGACTTTTCGTTCTGTCAAATATTAAATAAATATGTTTTTTTTTCTCTTTATTAATTTTCCGTGTGTCATAAAGATTATACGAAAAAAAAAATTAGCCAAATCGGTCCAGTCGGTCACTATGTCATCGGTTCGTAAGTCCACACTGGGCGGGAGACATTGTACTGAAAAGAACCGGCAACAAACTCAGCAAGGGCGTTCTTTTCCAACTTTTTTTACAATGTCAAAATATTGGATAATGCCCTACATTAAAGGACAGGTAAATAACTTTAGGCACTTTACCTTTGAGGAGCTCGGTGGCGCAGTGGTTAACGTACCCGGTCTGCGAGCGCCGAGGTTAAGCAACTTCAGCAAAGGCCGGTCATAGGGTGGGTGACCAAAAATGTATCATCTCGAGCTCCTCCGTGTTTCGGAAGGCACGTAAAGCCGTTGGTCCCGGCTGCATTAGCAGTCGTTAACAACCACCAACCCGCACTGAGCCCGCGTGGTGGTTTATGGCCTGTTCTCCCTATCCATTCATAGGGAAGGCTCGTGCCCCAGCAGTGGGGACATAAAATGAGCTGATAATGATGACTTTACCTTTGTACTACAATATCGTTTTTGGTAGTGACAGTCGCCTTGCACTTGCCGCCTCGTATGTGGTCCACACACCGCCACAGTCGGCAGGCGTCGCCTTTCTTGTAATTATATCTCAGGTAGTAAACGTAGCGATTCAGTATCATCTGTATGTTACCCTGGTTCGAAAGTGTATATTGTATCGAGGGTGGAGAACTTACATCTGCAATTAAAATATTATTGGTAAAATTGGCATGTAAGACTTCTGTTGGTAACCCCAACATTAAATTTATAATATTTTTGTAGACTGGCAACAGTTTTGCTCTCTTCCACTCCCGCGGTCTCTGTGTAATGACGTAATAAAGTCCTTTTATTAATATTGACATCATTTTGGGGAGGTTGGGCGGTTTGATGTATGCTCAAGTGTGCGATGTTGAGCTATATGCGTCTGCCGTCAAGTCCTATCACGCACGTCCTCGTCGCCGCTTGTCCTGTCGACCACCTGTACAGGCAGGCGGCGAACCCACCCTGCGGTGGGTCGTCCGCCCCGGGCAATGCTGTGGTCACCAAGCAAGCATCGCACACTTACTAATCTACCTTGCGACCTCAGTAGCGAAGAGTGGAGGGCTAACCCGCCAGTGATATCCTGCACGGCGGGCCAATACCCTACCCTTTTTCCCATGATCCTATCCACATAATTTCACTCCTTACCGCATTCCTTATTTCCTACCCTTTCCCGGAGGGATGACAACCTCGACTTCAAAATTGTTAAACAAAAATAAATATGGCACATTTTCAAACACAAAGTTACCCCAGGAGGGTACCGGCGGAGCCGGAGAACCCCTCCCTGGGCCTTCGGGCTCAAGCTGCCCCTTGTATCTGGGGGGGGGCAAAAAATTTGCCAAAATTTAGTGCCGCTATGCGCGACGAAACTAAGGTCCCGCAAGGGACGAAAGCGCACCGCGCCCCTACGGGGGCAGGCGCGTCAAAGGACGGGACTACTCCGAAGCAAAGTGGAGACGGACACCTTCGGGGACCGAATCTGCCTAGCGGACGAGGCAGAAACCGTAGAGGGAAGGGCGTGGCGTCCGGTGCTCCGGTACGGCATCCACTGCAGTCGGGCTCCATGCCAGGGTCAGGTGGGTTTGGGTACCTTAGGGGGCCGAACCCGTCGACCTTTGTGCGAGGGGACCAAGCAGGTGGTAGCTCGTTGCATGGTGGGGGGGCTACAGCACCAGCCCAGCAATCCCCTATGGAGGGCCGTGGAATGGTGGGGCTACGGGAACGGGGTCCTGATGGGATCCATCCCGTCGTCACCGCCGGACCATCGGGGCTGCAGGTACTGGGTCCTGATGGGATCCTGCCTGTTGGTCCTCGGCCTGATGTAAGAAGGCAGGGCGTCAGGTCATAGGTCGGGCCACCGCAAGCGTAAAGCAAAGCTGGTTAGGCAGCAAGCCGAAGGTGAGCAGGCTGCGGTGGAACACTCTAAGCGGCAGAGGGAGGTCAGCAACGAGAGCCAGGCGGCGCTTGATGCTAAACGCGTTAAGACTCACGGGTCTTACGCGGGAGCAGTAAGTGCCTTTAAGATGGCCATCGTTGCTGATGACTACCCGGCAACCATGCTGGGGGAGAGTCACTATGTGGCCATCCAAGGAACCATTTGGGACCTGTTGGAGGCCACACCTGACCCCATCCCAGTAGTCAGTATGAGAGGCATTTCGGCGGGAGCCATCCTCTTCACTTGTGAAGGGAGTGGGTCGGCGGAATGGCTTCGAGCACAGGACGGCCTAACTGTCGAAGGCGTATTGCTCAGGGTGGTTGATGCCAAGGACCTTCCAAAGCCTGTAAAGATGGCATGGAAGTCCCGAAACGTCAGCCGCCTTGACACGGGCAGGGTTTTGAGAATGCTGCAGAGGTGTCATCCCGGTTTGAAGACTTCGGGCTGGAAGATCGTCGACACTAAGGTCGAGGGTCTGACAGTACGGAGGGTCATACTGATGGATGGTGCCTCTGCAGCATTCATCAAAGCGGAGGGCTATTGCCTTTACACGGGCATCGACAGGAGCGTCTTTAAGCTTCTAGAGGAGAAGCTTACGGGCGAGCCTGTCGAGGCCCAAGGCAATAGTAAAGGAGTGAGCGTGGCGGGAGCGACTGAGGGTGAGTGCTCTCAAAGCGCACTAGTGGCAAAGGTGCAGCCAGGACCGGGTGTTCTAGTCGCTGCGGTAGGGGATGTTGGAGAGGAGATGACACCAATGGAATGTGGTGGGATCTCCTCCCCAAGATCTGAAGACATCGTGGGAGAGCTCGCCATAGACGAGCTGCTTCTGGGGGGGTCCTCCCCGTTGGGCGCGAAGGCGACAACGGATGGGGAACCTAGCTCGGAAGACGGCCAATAGACGAGGAAATGGCGGGACTAAGGTGTGTACAGATTAATTTGCACCACTGTAAGGCCGCGACTGCCCTTCTGGCACGCGAGCTTAAAATGAACAAGTTTGATATTGCCCTAATTCAGAAACCCTACCTATATGGGGGAATGATAAAGGGCTTAGGTGGAGCTCCTGGTACTCTTTTTCATAACTGTTCCACTAATAACATGAGGACTTGCATTTATGTCAGAAATGACATACATGCAATGCCTTTAATCAAGTTCTGTTGCAGGGACCTGACAGTTGTCAGGATCCACACAGGGGAGGGGGGGACAAAGCGAACGGTAATCTTATCGTCAGCTTATCTCCCTTACGAGAAGGCAGATCCAGTATCACCACAGATACGGGAACTGGTAACCTACGGCAACCGAGAAAACTTAGATGTCGTCATCGGCTGCGACGCGAACGCGCATCATGTCGTCTGGGGCAGCTCAGACACCAATGAAAGGGGGGAGAAGCTTCTGGAATATCTGGTAAGTTCACCCATGCAATTACTTAACAAAGGTAGCAAGCCTACTTTTTTCAACGCCCGCAGGGCACAGGTGATCGACGTAACCATTGCTAACAATAGCGCGGTAAGGAACATCACAAACTGGCATGTGTCGGATGAGGTCTCCCTTTCCGATCATAACTACATATGCTTTAGGTACAGACTAGGTGAAACCATAGAAACTGTGCGTAGGAAGAACCCCAGGAACACTAACTGGGAGGGCTTCAAAAAGGACCTCAGAATGGAGCTGGATGGTCCCAGCTGTAAATTAAACTCAGCCTTGGACATAGAGTTTGAAGCTGACAGAATTACAGAAGCACTGATGACGGCATGGCAAAATAACTGTCCAGAGACGAAATCAGTGACAAGGAGGGTACCATGGTGGAACCCGGAACTGGCTCGCATTAGAAGAGCTACACGACAGGCGTTCAACGAAGCGAAAGCGAGGAACGACTTCAGCGACTACAAGGAGGCCTTAACACGGTACAGTAGTGCGGTACGTAAGGCAAAGAGATCTGCCTGGAGGAAACATTGTGACCAGATACAATCTGTTCCGGAAGCAATGAGATTATCCAAGGCTATCTCTACAACAAAGGCGATTCCATTAACCACGTTAAGGAAGGAAGATGGAGTACGTACAGAGACAGGGAGTGACACATTGAAGGCCATGTTTGACACTCATTTCCCTGGATCAGAAGTCATCCAGGACGATCATGATCCAATCAGCTGGAAGGAACAGCAGAGGAGAACTTCCAAATATGACTGGATAACAGCGAAAAGGGTAGTGGATGAATGTAAGGTTAGATGGGCTCTTGGGAGCTTTCAACCGTTTAAGGCGCCAGGACCTGACAACATTTATCCCATTCTACTACAACAGGGCGCCTCCATCCTGGGACCCCATCTCTGCAGGCTGTATAAAGCATGCATAGCTTTCGGACATATTCCCAGAACATGGAGGCGTGTTAAGGTAATCTTCATACCCAAAACAGGAAAACCAGATTACGAAGAACCCAAAGCCTTTAGGCCTATAAGTCTACAATCTTTTCTCCTGAAGACCCTGGAGAAGATGGTAGACAAATATATCAGAGCGGGACCTCTGAAAAGATTCCCACTCCATGGACTTCAGTGTGCATATCAGGCGGGGAAGTCAACCGAAACTGCTCTTCATCATGTGGTGAGTCGAGCGGAATCTGCGCTGGAAAACAAGGAGATTTGCGTCTGCACTTTCGTAGATATCGAAGGTGCATTTGATCGCACTACCTTTGAATCCATCAAGGTTGCAGCCAAGAACCATGGTGTGCCACAACCGATCTGTAATTGGATTGAATGCATGTTAAAGGGTAGAATTATTAACTCTGAACTGCTAGGTGACAGTCTAATTGCGCGAACAACTAGAGGATGCCTACAAGGAGGGGTTCTCTCGCCTCTTCTGTGGAGCCTTGTAGTTGATTCAATTGTAGTAAGGTTGAATAAAGGACCATTCCATACGGTGGGTTATGCGGATGATTTGGTCATCTCAGTCAGTGGGAAATTTCCCTCTACGGTATCGGGGTTAATGCAACGTGCCCTAGGTCTGCTGGAGGAATGGTGCAATGCCCATCACCTCTCTGTAAACCCGGGGAAAACAACAGCTATCCCCTTTACAAGAATGAGGAACATTACGGGACTGGGTAACCTAACACTCTATGGCACCCAGCTCTCTTGGTCCAAAGAAGTGAAATATCTAGGCTTAACGCTGGATAGGCAACTTACTTGGAAACAGAATGTGGACACAACCGTAGCCAAGGCTTACAGAGTCTTTGGCATGTGTCGGTCTACATACGGCAAGACTTGGGGACTCAACCCCAAAATTATCAGGTGGATCTACATGACGATGGTGAGACCGATCCTCACATATGGCAGCATCGTCTGGTGGCCCAGAACTAGGCTGAAGATCTGTAAGAATGCTCTTAGCAAACTTCAGAGAACAGCTTGTCTAGCAATCACTGGTGCCTTTAGAACCACTCCAACGGTAGCGCTGGAGGTCCTCACAGACCTTCCACCCCTGCACATTGTAATAGAAACAGAGGCAAAGAAAGCGTTACATAGACTAAAGGTGGCCGGATTATGGGACGCATCTAAACCTCTGACCAGACACACAAAATGGGAACCAAGTGACATTCCTGATACGATCGTGGAAATGGGGTGCGATAAAATATCCCCCATATTCGTGTTCGAAAAGAAATTTAAAGTTGATGTTCCAACCAGGGACGAATGGAAACGCCGTCACCGTCACCGTCTCCGGAAAAAGACAGCCTAATCTGGTACACCGACGGATCAAAAATGAAGTCGGGCACAGGGGCAGGCGTCTATAATAACGACTTCAAGCATAGTCAAAGCATGGGAAAATTTGCTACTGTTTACCAAGCACAAACTTTCGCAATTCTCCTGTGCGCAAAGCAGAATATAGAGTTAGCTATTAAAAAGCGCAATATATTCATCCTGAGTGACAGCCAAGCCGCGCTCAAGTCACTCATATCGCCCCGAATCGACTCTGGCCTTGTTCTGGAAACCACAAAAGCTCTAAACAAGCTAGGTGGACATAACAAGGTGCGATTGATCTGGGTCCCAGGCCATATGGGAATCCACGGCAACGAGATGGCGGATACACTTGCCAGGGAGAGCTCAGAGACCCAGCTTATTGGTCCTGAGCCGTTCGTGGCACTTGCACAAAGTACCATCAACAAGGCCTTAAAAGATTACATCAAAAACAGGCACGGCATCGAATGGAAAGAGCAGCCGGGTATGAAACACTCCAAATCCTTCCTAGGCGAAAACGCCTTAGGACGGAGTAAGTTCATATGCGGAGGCAGCAGAAGGCAGGCCCGATTAACCATTGTTGCCTTGACAGGGCACTATGCCACAAAACAAATGCTTCACAGAATGCACCTTTCAACAAATAGTTTGTGTAGGGCATGTGGAGAGCAATCCGAGTCAATGCAGCACCTACTGTGTGACTGCGACTCTCTGGCTAGGAAAAGAATGGGACTCCTGGGGTCGGCCTATCCGAAACCGGAGGACTTCAGGCTCTTCGCTCTTAAGGACGTTGCCAGACTTATGGCATCTATCTTTACAGAGGAGGAAGAGTGAAAGGATGGGGTTGCACAAAAGATCCCAATGGGTCGAAGTGTTACTGGGAGGTGGAAACCTCGGCAGGCCCCACTAAGATAAGATAAGATAATATTGACATCAAGAATCTCCTGCCACACCATACAAACAGTATATACAGTCCACTATCATCGATTCCACATTCAAACAACTTCCAAAAACTGACAAATTTCTTGCTATAGACAATAGACTATGCGCTATATCATTATCATTATCAGCCTTAAAAATACTTATTGTCTGGACTACTGACAACATAATTTAAGTTTTTCACTATATTTATATTAAAAGTAACAATTTTTTACGTTTTTAATAATATATTGATGCAATAAGGTTCTACTTACTACTTGAGGAATTAGTATTCTTTTGGGGTAAATTCATAGTCTTGCTGTAGTCAGCCAGGCTTACTTCAAATGAGTCTCCCTCAAAATCATCTACGTTTGACATACTTGTATCCATATCCTTCTCTTGTCTTTTATGGAAGTCATCTAATCGGGTTGAAGAATTATTTTCTCTGTAATTTAAAAATAAATAATAAATACAAAAAAATAACCTGAATATGTTCATACTTAAGTTTAATTTTAGTCATTGAAGGGTTAAGCCCAAAATGTCCAACAACTGATTCACTGCATACTAGTGCAAGGTATGGATACTGAAACTGAAAGCAAGGTAGGTAGGCTACTAAAATATAAAAAAATATAACTACTTACACATCAACTCTTCCCGAGTTCTCAGAACGTCCCCTTTGGATACATATTTGCTTTATATTTCTGTCTGATAGGTCTACTACATTGGGCAGCTGCTTCTTTCCGTCTCGTAAACTCTGCACATTCTGAATGATATAAAAACTTATCTGATTCTATACTCTAATTCTCATCAGAGTTCAAACTTATTGTGTTGTCCAAGAAAAAAATCTATTTGGTATGTACACACGCCCGCACACCAGGGTGCCTAGTGTGAGTTTAGTATTCATTCGATTACACTTATGAAAACGAAAATTAGTATGGCATTGTAGCAGCGCCCCTGGCGACATGCGAGAAGAGTTCTAATTCTCGTTTTTGTTAATGTGATCGAATTGCTAATAAAACTCACACTTGGCACCCAGTCTACTCTCAGATTTCCTAAATTTAATTAATTATCTTAATGAATGCCTTCGCATTTAGCATTTAGCCAATTTCAAGTATTATTTTATTATTAGTAGTAAGGGTACCATTTGTACGGTAGATAGAAATTGAAATGGAGTCTCACAACACGTGTTATTACGGGAACAACTCGGGTGGAACTCTTTTCCTCAACTTTTTGAACATTTACTATAGCAATTTGACAGTTTTGGATAGGTTGATGACTGATGTGCAGAAGCGGCTGTACAATTATTATTTACTGAATTATTAAATTTAATATAACTAATCTCCACATCTACTCCACATCGCGGGTGACTGGGCCAGATGGAGAACGGTGATGGTCACGATCCTCAGCATTGAGGGAACGACTGATTGGATTAGATCTTCCCATACAATAATACAACAGCAATTATAAAAGCATGAATGTATGGGAAATGTTTGTAGCACTCACACTTTCTTTGTTCATATTGAGGGTGACTTGCACTCCTGGTACATCAACCATTTGAATATTGTCCATTTCCTGAAAACCCAATGAACAGTTGTTTATGCCATGTGTTTCTTAATATCTAGATTACTCCACTAAGATAGGATATCAAAAGGTCGAAGTGCAGTGCAACTAGCAGAGGGAAACCTTGGCCCACTGAGATAAAGGCTGTCTAGATTTAGAGTTAAACTACATCATAGTTTGTATGTTAACTTACAAAAAGCTATGGTATGAGGTCCAGTGAAACAACTGATTTCAAGGAGTTACACGTGCCAACAGGCTACCATTACCATTAACAGGTTGAACGCCGCCAGGCCCAGACACAATAGAAATTCCATTGTTTGTCGGTCAAATGGAGTTTAAGGTGTTAACATCAGTAAATTTGTAACAATGTTTGCAGACAAAGTGAAATATTAAGAATATATAAATATAGTAATACCTTTATTTTCATGCGAAGAAACACTTTTCAAAATTTATAATATTTATATTTTATACAATTTTATTAACGGATCATAAATTCACTTACTGGAACTTCTAACCCTTTAATATGCAGGGCTTTACCAGCTTGGAGAAGATCATTTAAATTTTCTTTATTAATGAGCACTTCGCCAGAGTAGATGTACTCCAATATTGAGCATAGAGTCTGGTATGATACTTGCTGAAAGATAAAATAGATGTATGAACATAGATATTACAATAAAATAATAATATAAGGCAACAATGGCAATCAAGAATAAAGAAAAAAAAAAGATTTATTATTATTATTATTATTATTATCAAAAGTTTTAAATTAGTGCTCCCTAATAGAGTAATTAAGACTTACATTTAAAAATAAAACAGGGTGCGGGCATGGCGCCGATTTAATAAGCTCTTTCAAATATGGGCTGGCTAACGATAGAACCATCTGATGAACTTTTACGAAGTGCCCATCTGCCGCCAGCGTCATATCCACGAATTCCTCCCTCTGGAAATAACGACGAACCACGAATGCAGTGCTTATTTAGTTTAACTACGAGCGATCGCTATAGATAATAAAAATATATTAACCTGTTGCAATGAACTGAGTCCGTCGCAAAAGTTATTTTTAAATGCTCGCCATGATAATGATAGTCGTGTTTGAGACATGTTTCGTGGAAATTTTAATTTGCGCTTCTAAACAAATTTATCCTTACTCCAAAGATTCTAGTAGTAAAACTACGTCTTGTTCACTTTGTCGACTTACGAATTTTTAGATTACTCGGTAGAATCGTTGAAATAAATGTTTCAGTTATTAATCTGAATTTTAAGCAATTATAGATAGATACATAGTTAATTACAAATTTATTTCCCCCGGTAAAAGTAAATTAGTATTATTATAAACAACAACAAGATAGGTAGGTACCTACTCTTTGTAACCATGCGCATGAAGCTGTTTTTTATTTGTGCATTGTTTGTTTTACGGCTCCGGATGAAATCCATCAAGCCTATTCATCCGTTTTTTATTATACTTATTGTTCTGAATTTATGGTGAATAGATGAATATGAATATCTCAGTTAAGATGTGGGGGGCTTTACTAAGTCCTCGGGCGGACTTCTTGAGAGAATTTGAAAAGTGAAGTTTTAACATTTGTGTTTTTGATATACAGGTGTCTCATTGAAATCGGTCAGTATGGGAAAGTCTGAAACTATAAGACATACGAAGATCTGTTCTTAGAAACCATGTCATCGATTTTAATAAGAAGAAAAACTACATTCATACATTTAAAAAAAACCTGTACTCGGCTCGGGAATCGAACCCAGTTGTTTTGAAAATAAATTATTTAGATATCGATTGTGTAGGTCTTAAGCAGTAAATAGCTCTATGAAACATGATGTCTAAAATTAATAAAATGCATTGTTTTCAAATACTTTACTTTATTTTAGTAGGTGTTCGAAGTATTCAACACGTTTAGGTAACGATCTTACAATTACAAAACCAGCAAAGAGGTAAACAACCATAGTGACAATTTTCTGAACTTGTTGAATGTAACGGTTATTAGAATATTTTCCAATCTAAAGAATCTAATATGTTTATAAACCGCCTTATCATGAGTTGGTCATTTTGTACAACGATCAGTGATGAACTTTAGGCCGTACAAGCTAGATCCATACCCTCGTAAACATACGAAGAAAAAACAATATGTCAAAGATTCATTCCCTTAGAGATGTGCCAACTAGGAAAAAACGTGACTTGAGTTAAAATTCGCGTAACTCGAGTTAAACTCGAAGTTGACTAGATGAAAATGAGTGAATAGTTTGTTTTACCTATACCAAGTAAATTGCTCAGCTTCGCAACAATAAAAAAAATTGGAATAGATTTGTATTAATTATAATAATATATAATAATTTATTATAATTAATTACAGAAGGCATATAATTTAAAAATATGTAAGTAATTTTAATCTACAGTGCTACAAGGTCAAGGATCTTTTGGCATGTGGCTGAAATCAGAACTAACGCCGCCATCTTGAAAAGCGTCACTTTTGACAGATAGCTGAAGTTGATGTTTGTTGTGGATATTTCGCGCTTTTATTTAAATAAAAATATCTCAAAATATTCCAAAAGTGAAAAGAAGTGGTGTTAAAGAGGTGGTGCTAAAAGTGAAGGATTTTTTTATGAAAGAAAAACAATCTAGCGCCCCGATTATTCCATTTGAAAGAGTAAATGAACGCGTCGCAGCTGCAACAGGTAAGTGATATCATAGTAAACCTTGTAAATGTCCCCGTTATTACTTACCAAGAATACTAATTCACACTTCGAACCAGTGTATGCTGTCGATGCTATTTTAAAAGGACTGGGTCACACGGTAATTAGATTAGACGCTTTTAGGCATTAATAAAGTGACTTCTTAATAAGATATTTTTTTAAACAATATTTTAAATATGGGTAAATGGGTAAGTACCTATTTAATTTTGCTTGTTGTTTTTTAGATGTCGGGCTTGGGATTTAGATCGCAATGATACGGCGGTAACCGTATCATTGCGATCTAAATCCCTACGACCATAGAAATGGTCTGGGCATCCATGAAACGAAAAGTATCTGAGGTAAATATTGGGAAGTCATCCAATCAAATGCCAGAAGTACAGAATGCTTTCGATACCATTCCTGACGATGAATGGCGCAATCATTGCGCCCACGTCAAGAAACTAGAAGAAGAGTATCGAAAAAAAGATGTATATTTGGACGAACCTTTCACCTTACATTTATGCTCTGAGAGTGAAGATAGCAGTGACGATGATGAAGACAATGAAGATGAAGAATTTAATAGTATGCACACTCTCGACAAAGTTTATGCAGAATATAATAAAATCTGAAAAATTGTGTTTTGTTAAATTTTATTCACATTATTTTAACTTTATTTTCATGTAATAAATCCTATTATTTAAAAAGGGGATTGTCTACTTCAGGCCATTCGTGAACAGGATTTCATCAGAAAACCAATTTTACCAATATTTTTCTTTCTATTTTATTGATTGTTATTCAAAGTATCTTTGTACCAATCGGCAATTTTAAAATATTATTTTTGTTAGTATGTGTGTTGATTTCTGGTGTAGAGCGTAGGTACAGTTTTCAGTGTTGTCAGAATACGATTGTAATAAGTTGAAAGTTAAAATCGATAAAAAAATAATCAATTAAACCCTTGTCGTTTATTGGTATATGTCAGTTTTTACGTGTATTATTATGCAAAATTAATAAAAGATTTTGTTAATAATTGATAATTATTATTATTTTCAAATATTTATTACAAAAAAGTGAAAAATGAACCAATTCTTGAAGTCGATGATTTAATTTTTTATCGACAAATCAATTTTCATACTGTCTATTAAATCGTTTTTTAATATGGCAACATTACATCTAAATGTCATGGAAGCTAGTTCCGGCCGGCGTCATTCACTTTGTTTGTTTTGCATCGTGAGTGTTATTTTCGTGTTTTCTTTGCCTACTATTTTGTTTTTTCTCAATGGATCCCGATTCTTCGTTTTCTGACAACCCAAGCACTTCTATGGACACCGTTGATTATTTTTACGTTGACCCTGGCACACACACTACGGATACCGAACCTGCTCATAATGATGACCCAGGCTTGAATGTGGACATGGAACCTGCAGTATCCTACGGCGATTTATCGAACGAACCGTCACCACAAACGGAGGTGATGAGATGTTTGAATTGTGGAACTAATGTGAGCCAACAAAGAAGACATGGTCTCGATTTAATTGAGGTGCAGTTTGTTGTAAGACAGTAGATCGCCCCCCCAATGGTGTTTATTTTATTTCAGTGTTATAGATAGCTGTAACCATGATAATAATAATACAAAAAGATACAGTACAGTAGGTTGCTGTGCACACATAATGTCTATTATTTGGTATTTGGGCTGGGGACGGTATCAAGAACACTTAAGTTCTCCAGCCTAGTTACTTGATCAAGTGTTATTGACTTATGAATTATGATACACAATAATAAAAAAGATATTGTTTAAATTATTGTTTTATTTAATATCTGGCCCCTCTTAGATAATTTGATTATGGTCTAAATATGCATTTTGATACAAAATCACTTTTATATTCTTTTTCTTATGAATATTACCTATTAAATATGTCCGATATTATTAGGAGTGGCCTGAGCGTCATACAAACATAGAGTGTGTATTTATATTTATTATCTATCTAATTATGTCGCAGTTTCAAAAAATAAAATCAGTAGCTTTATGATAAAATAGTCCTTCCCAATTCGAGTTAAAGAGAATGCAACTCGAGTCCACTCGAGTTATGCCCAACTCGAGTTAACTCTAGTTAGTAAATCGAGTTGACACATCTCTATATTCACATTCACATCTAATTTGTCAACAGTCAACAGTACAGTATTTAGACACTAGTAGATAGGTACAAATAAACAGATTACAGCTTAAAATATTATTTCGCGTTAAAATACCTATTTAAAAAATACACAGAAAAGATAAAATGACCGAGGCAAAGTTTTCTTTATCATGGGATGAATATAAAAAAAATATTTGTAATGGCTTGAGCAGCCTCCAACAGGTAACGATAACAAACTATTAGGGATAAAGTAATCCTGTATTTAAAGTTAAGGGGTTCTGCTGTTCTACTTCTCTTGTATTTTTTTCAGAATGGGGAGTTTGTGGACATGACTTTAGCGGCAGATGGGCATTTCGTAAAAGTGCATCAGGTGATAGTAGCCCTTGCTAGCCCCTTCATCAAGCAACTCATCTCGTCAGCAAATTGCCCCCATCCAATTGTATTTCTTAATGTAAGTAAAATATAAGGTAACAAAAAATCAAATAGATAGTATGACTTATTATTATTTTATGATACTTACTATTTAATATATAAGAACTATATTGTACAGTTATACAATTGAACTCATGTTTGCTTTATCTTCAGCATCTGCTTATACCCTGCTATTGCTGCCAAAAGTAAATCTCATTGTTTCAGAAAATATCATATGGAACCCTGAGTTCAGTACTAGAGTACATCTACACTGGTGAAGTCCTAGTGTCCGTAGAAAACCTAGATGAGTTTGTGGAAGCGGGTCGGGAGCTGCACATTAAAGGTCTAGAAGACATGGTATGTTGAGAGGAGATTGCACATACTATTCAAATAAAATATAATTAATGATTAAACGAACTTACCTTAGTGAAGTTCAATCATAATTATACGAGGTGCTTCGTCCGAAAAGATTAGTATACTTACCTAATTTACTTAATATAATAATTAACTATGTAGTAACACCTAAGTGTTGCCACATTCAGCACTATTTTTAGAAAGAAAACTCATCATTTCCGGTCCAAATACCTTATTAGACAGCAAATGATTATTTTTGCCACGTTTTTTATTTTAACAGAAAGAAAAAAAAAAACTGACAGTTGCATTTATTTCCCGCCAATACTGACTCCACCTCCGAGCCCATATTGGCGCGCTCTCGTCATTAAGTTTAGAGCAAATAAATATTTCCTTATTACTGGGAAACTGTTTTCAACAGTTTGCTGGGTGGGCGGGAGTGCATACTAATCTTTTCGGACGAAGCACCTCGTATAATTATGATTGAACTTCACTAAGGTAAGTTCGTTTAATCATTAATTATACTCGTGCTTCGTCCTCAAGATTAGTATACTTACCTAATTTACTTAATATAATAATTAACTATGTAGATGTTGAGAGAAGGGAAATATTTATTATCATGGGTATGGTATGTATAAAGATACAACAATTTAATGTGATCACTTGTATATATACTCGCATACAAAAAAAAATATAAAAATTACAAATTTTTAAAGTGTATCTAGCGTCCTTGCTAGCAGAGAAAAATCATCATTACTTACAACCGGACGATTATAATACTTGGCAAAGACAGTGGAATTACCGCTCCAACCTGCTGTTTTTCTTATTAGGTCAACATTGACTCCATTCTTATATGCAATTGATGTAGCTGCATGACGAGTACTGTGAGCAGAAAAGATGGATACATCAATTCCACTGTCTTTCATGACTGATTTAATCCATCTGCTTATTGTTTGTGCACAAACTGGTTTATGAGGATTTCTAAAACTAATCAATAAACTATTAGAATCTCTGATGTTACTAGTGCTATTAATATAGGCAGTTAATGTTGCTGCCGGGCAAATGGATACTCTACCTTCAAAATGAGGTAAGTGTAAGGCTGGTTGACGAGATCCAGCCCTAGATGTTTTAATCAGTTCCGGAATTTTTATAATTATTTGTTTTTCTAAATAAATTATATTATTAATCTTAATTTTCGATAAGGTTTGCACTCGGTGTGCAGTAACAAGAGACAAAAGTGTAACACATTTTTTTGTAAGTTGTTCTAATGTGATTTCACTGTGTGGATATAAGGAAGATAAATAATTTAATAGAATATTTGCATCCCACGTTATGTTGTAACGAGGTATGGGAGGTTTAAGTTTGTATACGCCCTTACAGAACCTTGTAATTAAGTCATCATCTAAGGGTCCTGATAATAAGGAGATTGCAGACCTACAACAATTAACCGTTTGGTATTGGCTACCGCCATTAAAAATATAAGTAAGAAATTCGATCACAGTTGGTATTGAAGGTTTATATAAATTAATTTTGTTTTCAATACAATAATTAAACCATTTTCGTAAGCATGAATCATATTGCTTCATTGTATTGTCCGACAAGGATGACAACATTATATCCATAGCAGCTACTGGGATGTTCCTTCGCAGAAGGCCTTCGCGGATAAGACAGCGCCCTCCAGGATAAGGTTGTGGTGAATATTTCTTCTGGAATGAGATATTGTAAAGTGTGGTGAACCAAGTTCTACTACTTTCGATATAATAAGGCGGCGGAACAGCGGATATCATGGTTGGGTCGGCCACGACGGTACAACTACGATGCCTTCACCCTTATCAGAGATAATTTTTCTAAGCGTTTTTAAAATAATAGCTACAGGTGGAAAAGCATAAAAGAAGCAATTGTTCCAAGAAAATGTAAAGGCATCAATGGCGTAAGCATCTGGATTGCGATTCCAAGAAGCATGCGTTTCACATTTTTTGTTAAGCCGGTTTGCAAATAAATCAATTTGAGGATATCCGAAGTTTTTAGTTATTAAATTAAACCCAGTTATTGAAAGTTCCCACTCAACATCGGGATGTGAACGTCTTGATTCGCGGTCAGCAATGACATTGTCAGACGACTTTATATAGGCAGCGACAATAATTAAATGGCGAGATTCACACCATTGCCAAATATTTTTAGTGATACCGTGGAGATGAGGATATTGTACTCCACCCATACGGTTTATGTAACTTACAGTAGTAGTGTTATCAACGCGTAAAAGTATTTGGCAATTACTACTATCTTTAGCGAATATTTTTAAAGCAAAGAATGCAGCTAAAAGTTCTAAACAGTTAATGTGTAAAACGCGTTCTGAATCTGACCACTGGCCACTAGCTGTTTGACCATTATAGGCTGCTCCCCACCCCGTTGTTGATGCGTCAGAGTATATTTCCATTGCATAATTATCCTCCTTAATCTTTTGAACAGAATTTTTTATGACCTTCAACCACCATTCTAAATCAGAGTGTAAGGAATATGGAATATTTATGATTTTGTTATAATCATCATGCCCCTTCAAGTTGAGGTATTTGCAACGTTCAAGTTCCTTTGTATGCAACCATCCATATTCGATGGCTGGGCATGCAGATACTAACAATCCTACTAATTGTGCAATTTTACGAATTTTACAATATTTTAATTTTTTAAACTCTACAATTTCATTTATAATTCTATTTCGTTTTTCTTGTGGCAGAGATATGCACCAATTGCTTGAATCTATTTCAAATCCTAAATATTTGCAATGCCTGGACGGAATTAATTTACTTTTTTCTATGTTTATTAAGAAACCTAAGGATTGTAACAAGTTAGTTGTTGCATAAACATTTTCTATACACTTTGAATAAGTTGATTCAGTTAAATACAAGTCATCAATTTTAAAACTGTGCGCAAGTCTTCTAGTTTAAAGTGATTAGTATTAATAAATTTATTTAAGTTCTTTAAATTCAAAATTAATCTCATTTTTCCATTAGGTTTGGGTACCAAAAAATACGAGACACATATTGATTATCACAAGGTACACAAGGGGAAATGGCTTCAATTGTTAATAAATTTTGGATGGACTCGTGATATTGTAACCATTCTAAATTTGAACTAATTTCTGTAATAGGTGGGTTTAACTGATATACAGGAGCAACAAACTGTATCTTATATCCATTAACCCACGAGAGTACCGATTGGTCCTCTGTGATAAGCGACCACTGTTTGTAAAAATGTTGAAGCCTGCCTGCGTACCGTACCTTATCTGCACTTAGGGCCTCCTCGTTTGTCTGGGCCGATATGCAGACGCTGTCGAGGAGTGACCGCGCAGACCTGATGTTGGTGGTGGCGGCGGTGGTGGTGGTGGTGGTTGGTGATAGTTTGTCATTAACCCGGCTGATGAAGGCGGTTGGTGACGCCGAGGGCCCGGCGCCGCCCTTCGATTCCCGGGACCCTGCTTGCGGTTTAAATTCCTACCTTGCTTAGTTTTTTTTATATCGTCGGCCTTAAGGTCCGAAGACGATTTGTACACTGCCTTGGCAGTCTTTAAGATTTCTGTTAGATCTTGTCCGAACAGAAATTCGTCAATATTTGTGTTACTGATCTGTTCTTTTAAATCTTTTTTCAATGAATAAAGTGCATAATTTCGACGAGAATTTGATTGATGACATTGAACGTCGCATAAAATACGACTCACATCCATTAGGCTTTTCAATAAATCGTTATTTCTCTCAGAGTTATTAATTTGTGAACTCATGATATGACCAACGCATGTAATGGCTGCCGCGATCTGTTTTTGGTTGATTTCGATTGATTTATCACGTTTAAGGACGTAGTCTGGAGTTGCGGCCTTGATTTCAGGGTTCATTTTAGGCGCTGATAAGTTTTTACAATTGGATGGTATAAGGTATTTTTTTAATAATTCTTTACGATTCTCTTTGTCTAGTCCATGGGTGGCAATGAAGTTAAGACGACTTGCCAGTTCGTCATTGATATTTGGACCATATTCCTCAACGTGTGAGGGGTCCGTGCCTAATATATCAAGTAAATCAGGATCCAAACCTGGTTCAGATGTTACCAAAGGGAGTTCGACGATACTGTCGCTATTTTTGGTGTTCGTTGGTTCTTGGTTCAATTCGTTGACCGCGCCCGCCGATGTCGGCCCGGGATTCAACGGCTCCGATGCAGTTGGCGACAAGGCGAGGGTTTGCTCTGTCGTTGCAATCGGGGGATGTTCATTATAGTCTGAAACGACGATAGAACTAAGATTAGTTGTAATCGAGATATCTCGAATAAATAACCATTCCACGTAAGTGTTGGTTAATTATATTATTTACATGTAATCCACGGACTGTATGTCTTTATTGATCGATTGATCTAACAACCACTTATTGGGTTTTCAATCGCACACCATAGGTGTTTGAAAGTAGCGTGTTTGCTATACGTATCAGTCGTCAAGATAGATTTGGCACCATGGATGCTGAATGCAATGAAAAAATATTCATTAGTGCATTCTTCGAAGGTAATAACCCTCGCATAGGTTATTAAAACCAGAATACGACATCATGGATGTCGAATGCAGAAGCATTCCTTAAGGTTAAAATGACCTCGCATCAGTCTTGATAAAAGACCGGCATAACACCATGGGTGAAACATTATTTTAATGAAGTTGATATTAGATTTACTAACCTCTCTCAGATAACGGCGAATAAGGTGGCGCAGCTGGTGACGAGTCCCTCGAACTTGCACTAGACACACTTTTTAAGCTACTTATGGAAGATTCAGACGACAATCGTTGACGCCGCCGGTTTGAATTTTTTAACCTTTTTTCTAGCTTTCTTATTTTACTTGCTAAGTATTTAATATCATCATCATCATGCTTCCTTTTGGGCATTTTGAATGATGTATGTGCGATGTGGCTGAGCACTTATGAGCTAATGACGACGAGAGCGCGCCAATATGGGCTCGGAGGTGGAGTCAGTATTGGCGGGAAATAAATGCAACTGTCAGTTTTTTTTTTTCTTTCTGTTAAAATAAAAAACGTGGCAAAAATAATCATTTCCTGTCTAATAAGGTATTTGGACCGGAAATGATGAGTTTTCTTTCTAAAAATAGTGCTGAATGTGGCAACACTTAGGTGTTACTACATAGTTAATTATTATATTAAGTAAATTAGGTAAGTATACTAATCTTGAGGACGAAGCACGAGTATAATGAAAAAGTCTTTTTATTCTGAGTTAACAAAGTAATACAACAAACATCTTAAACTATATCTCTCAACTCAGTGTGCCTTTAATTACAGAAATAAAGCTACTTATTAAGAATTTTCAGCTAAAAGTTGTTTGTCCCTACTGTTTCAGAAACTGCACCAAAGCTTACCCCATGTTCAACATCAGTACCAAAGCACACAGAACACAAAGGAAGATTTAAATGAGCAAGTGTGTTACTTCGAGGTATCCAGCCAGAGAAACGATGATGACCAGTCTGAATTGAATTATGAAAGCAGTACAATGTATGTATTTATTTAAGCTTTTTTATTTTTCAATAAAGAATTTATTTTATAGACAAATAAAACTTAAAATAAAGTCAACCTGTTTTCTGAGTTGATATACCTCAAATGATGTACTTTTTATTTTTGAATTTGGGTTAACAAACATTAACACAATACATTTTATAGTTTTACATATTGTACATGACATATTTCATTATGCCATCAGCACCATTAACCACTTATTAAAAAAAACTAAAAAAACAAGTAATCAATAAATAAATGCTAAATAAAAGAGAACGAAAATTTACATGCCTTTGTATTTGTTTAAATATGTTTATTAGAATTTGCCTTTGTATTTTCGCCTTTGTATATTAAAAATTGTTCTAAGCACTGTTTTGAAGAGATAAACTTTAAAAAAAAAATGTTTATATATGGCTTGCCTACTTCTTAACTGATCTTTAGTATTTGTAAAAATATTATGATCAGATGTTAATGACGGTAGTTGTTAACATGAATGGGTGCCTTTGGCTTTCAAAGTAAAAAGTAAATAGTGTTGAATAATTTCGGCGGGCTGGTTAGAACCACGATGGCTCAATTGGAGGAGCGCCTGGCCCGGTATGTCGGAAGGGTGCAGGTTCAAGCCCTGCTCGTGGAAATTTTTTCAACAAATGTGTTTTTGTAATTTGTTCGCAACAAAATTTGCGTTAAAAATTATATAAACATTTGAGATAAACTTTTATTTGCTGTTTTTAGATTGACTAGTAAAACTGTTAATGTTATGGTAGAAGATATCAATTACGACAACGATACAATCGAAGAGGAGCCGGACAATTACCAGATGGCTATCACCGAAGGCATATCGGTGGATCAAAGCACTGACAACACTCTGAAAACTATTGATGCTAAAAGTGAGTAACCATAGTGTTTGTTGTAGAAATAAGGTAACATTAGTTGTTTACGTTTTGCTGGTTTGACTTTAGGACTCGAATCCATGAATACCTTTTCAGAAGCTTAGATAGGTAATATAATTTTTTGTGTCACTTTAGATAAATTATTTTTTTTCGTTTCAAATTGTTTTTTCTTTTTGGTGTCCCACCCGACTTACGAACCGATAGCATAATGACATTCATAGGAGCTACTTGTAGCTAAACGTGAATAAATAATTTTGAATTTTGAATTTTATGGCGTTTTGGCAACTAGTTCTGGCTCCGGACACATTCGTACAATTCCACATTCGTACATTTTTTTATAAACTGTTTTCCAAATTCGTACAAACACATTCGTACAATTTCCACTTCTAGGGTAGCTGTGTCTTCTTATGTTAATAAACATAGGTTTGTAATGTGCAGGCACACGCGTAATGCAGTACACGGTGTCGAACCAGGGCTCGCTGCAAATGATCCTGAATCGGTTCGTGTACTACCTAAAGCACACCAACCGCGACTTGACGCGTCAGTGGCGCTGCGTTGACTACGTCAGCCAGCTGCGGTGTCCCGCGCTCGTCGTCACTAAGGAGGACATTGTTATACAGAGGTTTCAATACTTTATATCGACGCTAAACACTGACCAACTACAATAGTACAGACAGCTGCACGTCAACCTGTCCAAAACTATCAAATTTCTTTAATAAATGTTCAACCATGTGTGTTGTGTTCAACCTAGACATAAAGTTCAAAGTCTAGAGGAATCTTGACAGTTTGTGGTAGTTTGATGTGCAGTTGTGTGTACTATGTGTTTTATATGGTCGCCCGGAGGGTTTATAAGTGGTGTTGTTTGTAATTTTTCAAAATAATTATTATAATCTCATTTGCATAATACTGCAGTATTAGAGCATTAAACCAACCGGAGACGCCACTGACAGGCGTTCCCCTCTGCCAAAAGTATATGCCCGGCGGCCATATCGGTTATATAAAACTAGTTCTCGCGTATTCCGGCGTCATTTGCAAATCACGGTGCACGCGTTAGGACGTGAGCAAAAAATGTTTAATTGCAGCGTGTTTTCGTGTGGGAGGGAGCAAGGACGACGCAGTGACACGTCGTCCTTGCTCCCTCCCCCATTGCTGTCAGTATGCTTAACATGGAGGATGTTCTTCTTGGAAGCTGAGGTTCCAAGGAGGTCATGAGAATCTCCTATGGGAGAGCGCAAACTTTAGTTAATGCTCTTTTTAAGATGCCCTTGGACGTAGTAATGTCCACAACTCTGCAAACACCGTCAGTTCCATAGAATAGTTTGTTGATGCGTCCTAGGATCCATTTCATCGGTGGAAGGTGCTCCTCTTTAATAACAACCATGTCTCCAACCTTTAGGTATGTTTCGCTTACAATCTTTTAGCCATTTCACGCGTTGTTGAAGTACACAGAGGAAAACTCGCGACCACTGCTCCCAGAAGTGCTGTCTCATGCGTTCCAGCTGCTGGTATCGGTTGATCGAAATCTTGGTTGAAGAAATCTTTTTTCAGACATGTTAGGGTCCTAACTAAAGGACTTTAAATGAGACAGAGAAGTGGACTGTATAACTGGTATAATGTATTATTATAATGTCGCGCGCGCGTCTGGTGTCGTCCGTGATCCGGCTCGAAGGACCATTTGTTAGGGTCCTAACTAAAGGACTTTAAATGAGACAGAGAAGTGGACTGTATAACTGGTATAATGTATTATTATAATGTCGCGCGCGCGTCTGGTGTCGTCCGTGATCCGTGGCGAAGTGTCTCTGCTGGTGTGAAGTGTGGCGCCCGGCACCTCCGGCAATCGTCCGAAGTTCGCACGGGAACCCCCGGCGGCGGCGGTGCCCGAGCGGTCTCGATGATGCACGAACAGACATGTAAAACCTTTATCCAAATACTTGAAAAATCTCCTGCCTGAATCGAGGCAGGAGATTTTCTAAAATTGTCAAGATTCGGACCAGCCAAATGTGGAAAGTTCCTTTTTCATCTTGTTATTTTATTTTCATAGTCTTCCTTTAATATCCTACGTTACACATAAAAGATTGATCTGCGTTATGGAACCATGAAAATACATGTTGTTCTGTTTTTCGGTTCCTCCTGTTTGAGTCTCGGTTAGATCCACAACATCTAACCTTATTTTACTTAATGACTTTATCACAAACTTGGTGGACGGAGGTAAGCAGGTAGACGTAATATACACTGACTACAGCAAATGTTTTGATAGGATTGATCACAATTTACTAATTCAAAAACTGGCTAATGTTGGAATATGTGGCGACCTCTTAAGGTGGTTTACATCATATATAAACAACAGATCTCAAGCTGTAGTTATAAATAATTATATTTCTAGCTGGGTCACGGTGCCTAGTGGGGTGCCGCAAGGCTCTCTTCTAGGCCCTACACTCTTTTTAATATTTATTAACGATATTGAAGCATGTTTCCATCATTCTCAATTGCTTTGTTTTGCTGACGACATGAAAATATTTAAAGAAATTGCAAATCTATCTGATGTATCCGACCTTCAGTCTAATAGCTCGTCTGGATAACTACTGCATACAGAATAAGCTGGACCTCAACCCTTCCAAATGCTCCATCACAACATTCAGCAGGAAAAGTAACAATGTTCCATCGCAGTACATCCTCAAGAGTCATATTTTACACAAGAGTTCTGTTGTACTAGGACAGCTCTGATAAATATCTGCAATTATGCAAACAATTTCATCTTCCTTTGTATGAGCGGCGTAAGATAGCGGATATTGTTTATTTTCTCAAAATTGTAAATAATATGATTGACTGTCCTGAACTCCTCTCCAAAATTAAGTTTATTATACCTACAAGATCGCCTAGACACTACACTCCCATTTATATACCATTAGTTTCGTCCAATTACCGCCAAAATTCATTTATGTTGCGAGCGAGTAGAAGCGTAAACCAATTATGTGAAGATTACGATTTTGACATATTTCACTCTGGCATACCCTCAGCGAGGCGACTAGTAAGCAATCCTTTCTTTTTAAGGCAAGCTGTTTAACATAGTGACAGTAGCGCATCACCATGTTGCTGTGTGTTTATATTGTTTATCTACACTAATGTTGTAACATTCTACTTATGTTTCCAATACTTGACTTATAATTACTACTGTTATAGCGCAGACAACAAAACACTCAATTTAAGCAATTTCACATGATGGTATAATATCCACATCGATATCGTAAAATCTCATTATAACATCAATAAAACGCGACCAATTAACCTGGCGAGCCTTATGTCAAAATCCTCATACAAGTTGTATAAAATTTTGATATTAGGCTGGCTTTTGAAAACAGTTGGGTTATACGTGAAAACTTCGTCGAAACTACTAAACTTACATACACAAAACTCTTTGGTAAGATCTTGTGCCAATTAAATAAAAAAAGAACAGCGCGCGCTCGCTCCTGATTGGCCCTGCGCGCGCAGCTGCGGTCTCATTGGTTAGATTTTAATGGCGGCAAGTTCACTGTGACAATACACGTACGCGTGAATTTAATGTTTCGCAATGTGTTTTGTTTTTAAAATACAAATTAAAAGTTAAAAATGGACAGCGACGATGATATTTGTACGCCTCCGGATATTCTAGAATTGGCAACAAAAGCAACTCACAATCTTTTGCCAGAAAAATATAGAAAATTATATGAAAAAGAATATAATAACTTTTTGGCATGGAAGATCGAAAAGAAAACTACATCATTTTCTGAAAATGTCATTCTTGTGTATCTCAAAGACCTCTCCGACAAATTCAAGCCATCTTCTATGTGGGCTAAATATTCTATGCTCAATTCCACACTGAGTATCTACAACAATATTGATATCACGAAGTATTCAAAAGTCATAGCGTTCCTGAAACGCAGTTCAGAAGGACACAAGGAAAAAAAGTCCTTGACGTTTACATCAGGTCAAATAAAGATGTTCCTGAAAGATTCACCAGATATTTTGTATCTTTTTGAAAAGGTAAGTGTATTTTAGTTCTGTTATTTAATCTACCTAGTACTTACGTACTACACACGCAAGTTATGTAGACACTCCGTTTAAGCGCTTTGTGTATAAATTAGGTAGTAGGTACCTACACTTTACTACTTCATAAATCATAGTTTTTGCCTTGGCTATGTACCTCAAGCTTATTATATCGTTTATTGTTACAGGTTGCACTAATCTTCGGCATAATGGGGGCATGCCGAAGGCAAGAGCTATACAACATCCAGTTCGATGAAGTCTCTAACATAGACGACAGTACAATCATGGTGAAAGTTTCGAAAACAAAAACGAAAATAGATCGTTCTTTCGTTGTGACGGGCAACTGCTATGCCGTATGTAAAAAATACATGGAACTTCGACCCACCCCCTGTCGAAACCCTGCCTTTTTCTTGAGCTATAGATAGGGGAAGTGCGTCGATCAAAGAACTGGTATTAATAAATTTGGTGCTCTGGGAAAAACTATCGCAAGTTTTTTGAATCTGCCTAACCCAGCGTTGTACACAGGGCATTGCTTCCGGCGCACCTCGGCGACCCTTCTCATAGATAGCGGTGGTGATTTGACCGCACTGAAACGACACGGGGGGGTGGAAGTCTTCTACTGTGGCTGAAAGCTACATTGATGAGTCTTTAATGAATAAAATTCAAGTCTCAAATACGATTTTTAAACAGTATAGAAAACAAGACGAATGAAGTAATTATAAATATTCCAACTCCGTCTACGAGCTCTACTGCTTGCCCCGCGACCGCTACAGCTGCTGGATCAATAATTAACATTAACTTTCAAATTTGTACCATCCAAAATTTGAACAATTATTATAAATAAACTATTGTCAGCTTTTACTCTTGTTGTTTGACTAATTGCATTAGTGAAGATAAAGTAGTGTATGCAACTGCATATAACACGGGTATTAAAACACTCGTTACTATTATGAAACTCGCTGCGCTCGTTTCATAAACTCACACTCGTGTTTTAATTCCCTTCATTATATGACAGTTGCATAAACTACTATTTAAGTACTAGATTGGGTTTGTTAATGTTCTCACTAAAAACTTGATATTTAAGTTGTTTTGTATAAGCAAAGACCTCTTATTGGCTATCAGTGTTTATAATATTCTTGTATTAAATTTCATAAAGCTATTAGTTTTCCAAATAAAATAAAATAAAATAAATAGATAGCCAACTATTTTTACAAGCTTTTATTTAACTTGCAATGTATGTATGTATGTTTGTTCAGGTGGAATCTTGCAACTCAATTTTGAAGCAGATATCTTCAACCGATTGAGCAGTAATTTCATGGTGAAGTTTTTGTTTGATATGCCATTACATTTTTTGCCACACTTTGGATTCGAAGACTTTGCCCAATGCCGGAAGAATAGATACATTAGCCTGAGAGCCAAACTAATTCGCTATATGGAGACTCAACAATAATTCTATATCTGTATTTTCTTAACATAAAAAAATTGATTATCTAGTTTATTACATAATTCATTAGTAATCCACCAATATTTGTGACAGCGACATTAAAAAAAACAAATACAAAGCTTTATAAAATCTATAAAAAATGGGCAAAAATGGTATAAATATTATTTACTTTACATTTGAATACCTTTATTAGTTATCTTTCGTAAAATTTAATAATCCTCCTATAAATATAAATGAAAAACAAATAAACTTAAAAAAACTCTACGTAAACTCAAAAGTGGCATTACACCTATGTTAAAAATGCTATCAGATCAGTGTTTAATTACTTTTGTTTTATTTGCTTCCATTAACACGTAATGTACTAAATCCAATTTAAATTATATAATGATAATAAAAAATCTGCTATTATTATTTTCTTAGAGTACATTGTGCAGGCGTGCGTTACCCCAGCGGAATGTTGTCGAATTTCTTGGATTCTTGATATAGAATAATTAATGCTCCATCTCGTGTAATTGTGCGCGAAATCTTAAATTTGTGCGTGCAGTAGTTTTTGAGATATTCGCGAAAAACAGATGCCACATTTTTTTTCCTGTGGACTTATCAAAAAAAAAATACCCAGGAAGATAGATCTTGGGGCACTGTAAATGTGCGTGTTAGTCTTGAATTTGTGCGTCTTATAATTCCGAAGTTATTCAAAAAACCGCTGGGGTAATGTTTGAGTGGTTGCTGTATCTCGCGAACGGTGAGGAGCACAAATATGATTTTTTTACACACAATGTAATGAATTTGTGCGTAATTTGAGCAAAAGCAGAAATTGAAAAAAATGCACCGTTGAAGATATATTTATTTTGAAGAAAATGGATAATCGGTCCTAGCTCCTTAAATACTAACCTTAGAGACTAGTTTCTGATGGTGATTCGTACTTTATAATACCCTACAACGTCTATTTAAATCTTAAAAGCTTACTGCAAATCGTTAATGAGTTATGGCACTTTAAATGTCACTGGCCCGTAAGGTATTTTGGTTGACGCTTACATGAGTTTGGTATGGACCAGCAAATCGCTTATTAAGCAAATAATTAGTGCCTTCATTCAACTAGCCATTTGAAAATATTCAGCCCAATGCACTTATTATTTAAAGATTTATAGTAAAAATGGTAAATGAAGCGAAATACAGTGATAAACCGACCAAGTTAAGATGAATATCAAAAAGCGGCCGCGCCATACATGACGCTAACCTTCTAAAATTTATGGCATTATGATCGGTACAGGTGCAGACACAAGCGATAGACTTTTCTTGAGAAATAAAACACCGATGCATTTTTGTTATTTCCATGACTATGAGCAATGTTGTTTCGATAA
The DNA here is from genome assembly GCA_947562085.1 of Eudonia lacustrata. Taxonomy (NCBI): domain Eukaryota; kingdom Metazoa; phylum Arthropoda; class Insecta; order Lepidoptera; family Crambidae; genus Eudonia; species Eudonia lacustrata. Next base: position 3,243,776 of record OX387317.1, on the reverse strand, counting down.
GGATTTGATATTTTCTACTTAAAGTATCCTTGATTATAACATTTAATGTTACAAATAAGTTTTTTTTATTATTTAACGAAATAAAATGTAGCCTATGTTTCTCATGAAATTCTTTTCTGGTGAAAGAATTTTGAAATATTCGCGAGATAATCGCTGCGCCTACCGGATGACTCCCCATGGCATGTGTTATACTGACTTAGATAAGATTACATTTGCTGAGGCTTTGCTGAGGCATTTGCTGATTATTTTTCCAGCGTTTTCTTGAAACAAACGCCGCGGTAACATATGTCACGAACAGGGTTTTCAGGGTGATAACATCGGGCTTCCTAAATTGTCACTTCAAGATATTTAACGCGGTCTGAACAAATTGAAGTCGAGTAACTCATTAGGTCCTGACGGTGTGTCTAGTTTTATTCTTAAAACCTGCAAAAAAACATGTGATTCTTCCGCTTTACTACATTATGAACCTCTCTCAGAAGTGGTAACTATCCCACACAGTAGAAGCTTTCTAGGGTGACACCCATTCCAAAAACAAAAAATAGGACCCATGTAGATGAATACCGGCCCATTGCTATTTTGTGTGCAGCTGCAAAGGTCTTCGAAAATATCCTGCACGAGGAGATATATAGACAGGTGAAACAGCGAATAGGCGATGAGCAGCATGGTTTTAGACCGGGGCGCTCTGTCAATACAAACCTGCTTTGCTTCGTTGACTATGTCTCTGATGCCATGGATCGCGGGCTGCAAGTCGATGTAATTTACTTTGACTTCCAGAAAGCCTTTGACAAAGTCGACAATGACATTCTGTTGCGAAAACTTTCTGTCATTGGTTTCGCTCCCAATTTCGTGAATTTCTTCTCGGACTACTTGAGAGACCGACGCCAATATGTGAAGCATGGTTCTTATGTATCCTGTGAATATCATACTAGATCTGGTGTCAGTCAGGGCTCAGTGCTCGGTCCTCTCCTCTTTCTAATCATGATCCATGATTTACCTAAAGTATTGGTTAGCGCTAAATGTTTATTGTATGCTGACATTAACAGTATATACGAATGGAGTTTGATAAACAGAATGCAATTTAATAATAATAAATGTAATGTAATGACTTTTGATCGTAAAAAAAACCCAATTAATTATAATTATAATATGAATGCCGTATCTCTCAATAGAGTCAATTGTATAAAAGATTTAGGTATAATGTTCGATTGTAGCTTGACTTTCCACGATCACATATCTTCTCCCGCCAAAGAGTGTTATCTCGTCTAGGCTTCGTTTTATGAAATGCCAAAGATTTTCAAAATCCACAAGTTCTTAGAACCTTATATAACTCTTTGGTTAGAAGCAAACTCGAATCAAGTGCGTGTGTCTGGAATCCGCACCAGGTAACCTACGCAGGACGCACAAATTTAAGATTTCGCGCACAATTACACGAGATGGAGCACTAATTATTCTATATCAAGAATCCAAGAAATTCGACAACATTCCGCTGGGGTAACGCACGCTTGTGCAGTTAGTGAAACAACCGACTTCTTCCTAAAGTATTAGTTTCCCGTTGTATATCTTTATGGATTTCAACTTTGGTGCTTAGATAAGGTGAACATAAACACTTTTTCACGATAAAACCGGTGATAGCATATTTGCTGTAAAATTGCACCATTTTCGGGGTATAACTTTTTTTTGATACCTTCCAATGCGAGATTTTGTTGGATTCTAAAATATAGTCTCTTATAATTATATTTAATGGCCGTTTACAAAAATTTGGCCTGTTATTGAGTTTTTTACAAAAATATCGGAAAGTTCTTAGGCTACATGCCTATAGTTGGAAACAACATTTGTATCACCACCTTTGTGAATGGGAGTCAGGCGTGCCGATTTCCACTGTGATGGAAATATACCATTTAAAGGGATTTGTTATAATAATATTTGTAATGGACCGCAAGATTCTCGGCATACATTTTTAGTAACATGTTTGGTATACCATCTAAACCAGCACGCTTATTATAAAAACCTCCTCGATCTCCGGTACTGATAAATTCAATGAACCCAGAGAAAACGTGCAATCTCGAGCAGTTAAGTCGTTCTGAGAAATTTTAGCCACTTGCGGATACTTTAGTTCATAAACCGACTAAAAGTACCTACTCTGAACTTATAACGTCATTACACAATTATATGATATAAAAGTTTGTCGCGAGATTTACTTGTGTAGATAAACAAGTAAATTAAATAACTTGATGTGATTGATTTTAACTATCAAAATTAAACTTTTTAAAATTTTTAACCATTATTATTGGCATCGACAAATTTAATCGATAGTGCCAAGCACTATCGACCTTTATATAAAGTAGACGTCAGACTCGTGCACGGACAGGCTATCCCTGTGTGTGATATTAGTGTGCGTCTAGTTTATGCTAGTGTTTAATAATTTTGTAGTTTGCGTGCGTAGCGACGTCATTGAAAAATGCATCAGTGTGAACTGTATTTGTGTGCGTTTACCTCGTCCCCCGCAGAACATGACAGACTTTTTTCATAGAAATTAGTGCGCATGGCCTCTCCGGTTGGTTTAATGCTCTAAGACTGCAGTAAATAAAAATATAGTGACAAACCTTTTTTTTTATTTTTAGAGTTTCCGCCCATACGCATCCGTTTCACGATAAGAAGATATTGAAAAAAGTTAAAGCCGGCGCCATTTTCTCGGCGATCCAGGAAGCGGAAATGGAAGGAACTTGTAAAAGAAGAAAAGTCGAGGTGGATGATAAGCAAATAGACACAGAATAAATTAATTTAAAAGAGACAGTTATTTCATTGTCAATAAATTGAAAACTCAGCGCTCGAAGTAACTTGTCATATGGATGAAATGACAATATTAAATTATTATATTGTTGACATTTTGACCGAAGTTTATAATTTGTGTATCATGACGCGAACCTGGGCACTTCTCCAGTCCAGTTTAGTCCATGATTATGATTACTGTCTGATATGGATACAAAACGAGATGGTGGTATGTACAATCACGAGTATTAAAATTTATACACTTTTGATTAGTTTTGAATCTTATTCCATTGTATTAAGAGTTACAATGTTTTAAAGTCAATGACTGTACATGATGACCTGGGAGTGTCTCTAACTGAATTGCTGATCGCGGATCACGAAGAGACACTACATTTTTAAATGTATTACGTATACCACTGCGCCCGGGACGCAGATGGTTATGTGGTGGGACTCTCCTCCAATCAATCACGGGAGTAAAGGGATAATATGCCTATGCCTACTAGTAGAAACTACGGCAAAAAGAGACTTGCCAGTAGGCAGCAGAGCAGATTGATTTCACTGTTTCTTAGATTTTGTATACTTTTTGGATGAACTTTTCAAACGGTCAACATGCTAGAAGTCCCTTACAATTTAAGAAAAAAAAGGTCACGCACGTTCTCGTTATGCAAAACTGGCGGAACTGACTCGCTCAAAGTCGGGTAATCTCTATAGCGCGTGAATGCTTTTATGAAATATTGAATTGGTCTTAATACTATTTCATCATCATCATCATCAGCTCATTTTATGTCCCCACTGCTGGGGCACGAGCCTTCCCTATAGATGGATAGGGAGAACGGGCCATAAACCACCACGCGGGCCCAGTGCGGATTGGTGGTTGTTAACGACTGCTAATGCAGCCGGGACCAACGGCTTTACGTGCCTTCCGAAGCACGGAGGAGCTCGAGATGATAAAGTTTTGGTCACCCATCCGATGACCAGCCTTTGCGAAAGTTACTTAACCTTAGCAATCGCAGACCGGGCGCGTTAAGCATTGCGCCATCGAGCTCCTCAATACTATTTAATGTTTAATAAATATAAGTTTTGTTATGTAGAAAAATATATTTATTGCCATTGGTTATAATAACATTTATAAAACACATACAAAACATTGTACAAAAATATGACTAATAACATTTATATTATATACGATAATCAGCAGTTAAGGGCGCCTACGTTACAATAACAAGGAACAATTACATAATATTATTTCCGCTTACCTCTGTAAACAAGAATAAAATATAAAAAATCAAAAAGTCGTCGAATAGCCTATAAAATTGTTATGTTTAAATACATATTTTTATTAAAAGCCATATTTTAAATAGTCTTGACGTTTCATTCACATTTATCTTAAAAACTATGAAACAAATGGATTTTTTTAAATGTATTCTGCAATAACGAATCATAGAGTAATAATAAGTAATATATCAGAGTATTTCTAATGTATAGAATATTATCATATTTTATTAATATTTTGAATTTCCAATTTATTATTTCTACTATATTACTTACAGCTTAATTTGTAATATGTATCAAAACTGGCAGGTAACAGTAAAAAATAATACAAATAACTCATAAAAATATGGATGAAACATTATTATAAACAAAAAAGCTTTTAAAAAAATATACCTATATAATTGTTTTATTATAACATGTCCGTTTGTACATTCATTATCAAACGTATTTTATTATTATCTTAAAACCAATGATTATTCAGACTCCAGTGATTTTTGTATATATATTTTCTATCGAAACTAGATCATTATTATGGTCGGATCAGTCGGCAGGTCAGACCCCTACTACAATTAATAAATTATTATTTAAAAAATCTTTTAAATAAGTATTATGGAACAGCTTTTCATTTTACCTTTTTATTGCAATGAACATTTAGCCGCAATAAGCATTTTTAATTGAATCATAGGTAATTAGCATCGACTCGTTCTCAAGTATTTATTATAAAAAATAAAAAGCAATGTTACTTATTTTCTGCTTCTTTTTTTTAATTTAGAATAAAACCTCTGTAAATATATCACGAAAAAAATTATGCTAACAGGTTTTGTTACTTTGTAAAAAAGGGGGCCTGACGCGTAAAATGCACATTAAGTACCTTAAAAATGGAATGTGTAAGTCAGGCGAGCTGGTACTTCACATGGGTCGGCAGCGCGAACGCAGCCCTATGAACGTCGGCGTTGTAGTACCTGAGTTGCATCGCCTTCTCTTCTTCACGGGACAGCACCAGCTTCGGGGTATCAAACTTGACATCTTCATCCAACGAGCCGATGACGAAACCTATCTGGCCAGACGGATACGTCGGCACGGAGGTGAATGCGTAAGCTGCCGAAGCGAACTGGTTCTTACAGTACCTTATAAAAAATGAAAAATAATATGTCATCATCATCATCATCATCATACCTCATTGTATATCCCCACTGCTGGGGCACGACCCTCCCCTATGTATGGAAATGGAAACACAGGAGCAATGGACCATAAACCACCTAAAAATGTGTGCAGCGGAGTTGTCCCCCTTGTTATCGCACCTTTACCGTCTCTCGCTCTCTTTAGGTTGTGTGCCGGAATCTTGGAGAAGCTAATGTGCAATCTGTCCCCAAAAAGGGAGATCGGTCAGATCCATCGAATTACCGCCCCATAGCCGTAACTTCAGTTTTGCGCAAAGTAATGGGGCTCATTTTAAATAAATAACTTGTCCACTACCTAGAAGAACACTCCATAATTCACGATCTCCAATACGGGTTTCGGCCGAAACGGTCAACGGGTGATCTTCTAGCGTACGTTGCACATCTTTGGGGTGAGGCTATTGACAAGCGTGGTGAGTCGGTGGCTGTTAGCCTTGACATAGCCAAGGCTTTTGATCGGGTCCAGCACAAAGCTCTTCTCTCCAAGCTCCCGGCATACGGTCTGCCTGTTCAGTTCTGCAACTGGGTCGCTGGCTTCCTGCATGAGCGCAGAATCCGTGTTATATCTGATGGATGCGCTTCGCGGCTCATGTCAGTGAACGCTGGTGTCCCTCAGGGGTCCGTTCTATCCCCGACGCAGTTCCTTCTGCATATCAATGATATGCTTCCACTTGGAAATATTCATTGCTATGCAGATGATAGCATCAAAACAGCGTCACGAAAACTCGGAATTCTGAACAGAGTGCGGCGATTCTTTACGCCGGACCAGTTGTGCCTTTTGTACAAGACACAGGTACGGTCTTGCGTGGAGTATTGCTCGCACATCTGGGACGGTTCCGCTAAGTACCTTCTCGATGCCTTGGACAGATTGCAGCGTCGCGCTGAACGTATTATTGACAATGCTGAAGTGGCAAATACTCTTGAATCTCTGCAATTGCGTAGAGATGTTGCGTCACTCAGCGTGTTTTACCGCTTATACAATGCGAGTGCTCTGAAGAGCTCTTTGACCTCATCCCACCTTCTTCCTTTCTACATAGGAGTACACGTGCTGCTCTTCGGAGTCACCGCTTCACTGTCTCAAATATCCCATCGCGCACAAAGAAATTTGGTGATTTGTTGCTTGTCGCACCTCCAAAAGATGGTATAGTCTACCAGCACACGTTTTCCCTCCTTCCTATGATATGGGGTCCTTCAAGAGAGGCGTGTAGAAGCACCTTGTGGGCCGGCAGAGTGAAGTTAACTGATGGTACGTTTGTTTCCACGCTGCACCAGTTATCTTCGCGTCTGGACTCCATTTCCACTTAACATTAGGTGGGAAGGAGTCATTTGCCGAGCTAACTATAAAAAAAAACCACGCGGGCCCAGTAAGGATTGGCGATTGCTAACGGCTGTTAATGCAGACGGAACCAGTGGCTTTACGTTTCTTTCGAAGCACGGAGGAACTATTTTTGTATATGCATCTGATGACCAGCATGCGAAAGTTGCTTAATTTTAGCAATGCAGACCAAGCGCGTTTACCATTGCGCTATCGAGCTCCTCGAACATATTTTATTTCAAACAATACATATCCCATAATATATAACAATCATAATCAAAATGTTTATGTTTAATGTTTGGTTTACAATTGCTAACAAGACAATACCGCAAATCGACAGTAGTGCAAAACCTAATTGATTTAGGAATTTTAGGATGTTATTTAGTTGTTATTAGCAATTGGTTCTGAGATGTAAAATCTGATGGTGGAGCTGGTATTACTGTCTCCGCACTGTCCTACTGGTTGTGGCTGAAAACCAGCGTATTGCTCCCGGGCAAATTTATCGTTGAGCTACGACCTTTTTGCACTGCGGCAGTACACACACATGTCACATATATTGGCTTGTTTCAATTTTTATTTCATTGTGTTATTGTTTTATATGCGTGGTTTTTGAAATAAATGTTTTATCTATCTAACTGTCTATCTATAAATAGAGGGATGTCTGTCGCCACTGCTGTGGTGCCTGCTAATAGACGAACTAGTAAACAAGATAAACAGGATGCACATATACACACAGGTGTATTCCGATGATGGCATGAAACCAGTGAACCACTTGCTATACAGACGGCTCCAGAAAGGAGTCGACAAAGCTCTCTGGATCCGGCGTGCACATTAAATGTGCAGACGGGACGGAGATGAACAAATCGATACCGCTAGGAAGATTCGCCAGTGTTTTTCAGGCGGAAATATACGCAATAATGGCATGCGCTGAGATGGCCGAAAACCTTACTATTACAGGAAAAATGGCCATCTACAGCGACAGCCAGGCGGCGCTGAAGGCACTAGGCAGAGAAGAGTTGACATCAGCAATCGTCAAGGAATGCAAGGAATCATTAAAAAGGCTGGCCGAGAGAGCGGACCTGACGATAGCGTGGGTCCCCGGACACAAGGGAAACAAGGGAAACACGGGAAACGAACAGGCCGACGAACTAGCCAGAAAGGGAGCAGAGGAAAGCTTGGTGGGACCGGAGCCCCGGTTGCCAATAGCGCACAATATCACCAAGGGAGTAATCAGCCACAGTATCACAGCAAAAACCAACCGAAGCTGGAGGTCCTCGACTGGTGTGAGACAGTCTAAGATCTTCATCAAGGGAATGGACAAGAAAAAGACTAGCAAACTGATGGGGACTCTCCAGAGAGAACATGAGGCTAGTCATAGAAATCATAACAGGACACTGTCAACTGAACAGACATCTGACAGTGATAGGAGTGAAAACCGACCCCATATGCCCAGAGTGCATGGAAAATGACGAGACCAGCCTCCACCTACTAGCTGAGTGCCCTATGTACTCACTGATAAGATGGGAGCTCTGGGGATCGGACACATTAGACATAGTGGACCTGAAGGATCTGAAGGTGGAGCAGATAGCTGATTTACCAAAGAGACTAAAAGATTCGACGGGGCGCCGTGAAAGCTGGATCAACCTTAGCACCCTCAAAGGGGAGAATGGGAAAAAGGATGAAGTGGCCCGCAGAGAACGCGAGTGGATCGTCCGTTCGGCTGGCGACGTCTCCACAAGAAAATAATAAATAATAATCTATCTATAAAAATACATAATCATCAATCATTAACCTTAGAGTGCTGTTGACCAACTCCAAGTCGTTCCAAATGGTTCCAGCCTGCGAGCAGACGATGCCACCAGGCCGAAGGGCCTTCTTCATCAGCGAGAAGTAGTTCTCTTCAAAGAGGCTGACGGCCGGGCCCACCGGGTCGCTGCTGTCGGTGATGATGACGTCAAACTCGCCACGGTGCGCCTTTAGGAACTCAAACCCGTCGCCCACGTGTAGCGTCAGTATGTCGCTGTCGAAGCCTACCGCCATGAACGGCAAGTACTTCTTCGATACCTCTATTACTTTCTCGTCTATTTCCACCTAAAAGCAATACAAAGTTCAATAATTTTATTTCGGGGAATAAGGCTGAATGTGAAAATTTGAGGTCACTAGTTATGTTAGTAATCTATTTCGGACTTATGGACATTAGCTGTAAGCTGTATAAATTATACTGCCGGCACAGAACTTTAGTTTACCCCCTTATTACTAATAGATAAAAAGGAATTGATATGAAAGTAGAACTTGAGTTCGTTTAAATTATTCGGCTTTCCATGATAGAAGTACATGATGTATATAAGAGTATGAATTTCACTGTAAATAAAGTGAGTAAAAAATATCTAGCTGAGACTGTTACCAGTTCTATCTATTACGTTCGGTATAAGGTTTCCTGTGGTTCAACTTGCGTAGGTAAGTTATAATAGCTATAATAGCAGCTAAATCTTAATTATTAAGATTGGAAAACTTTTGTATTTTATTAACAGACTTCAAAAAAGAAGGAGGTTTCTCAATTCGACTTGTATACATTTTTTTTATGTGTGTTCGCGGATAACTTTGTCGTTTATGAACCGATTTTGATGATTTTTTTTTGTTGGAAATGAGGTATCCCGAGGGTGATACCATGATAAAGAAACCAGGATCTGATGATGGCATCTCAGAGAAATCAAGGGGAACCTTCGAAAATTGTAGTGGCGACTAGTGCGTTTGTTAAAGTTTTTATTAAATATTTTAAAGCACTACTATTTAATGAAGGTTTGGAGTCGATCGAATGATGGAACCGAAAGACAGTCGAGGGAACTCCTCAACGATTTACAGCAATTACATGGTGTTTGGGCTTGATTAATTTGTATTGGTGAGAACTTTACACCTAGATGGGTTGTGCCTGTCATTAGGGGTCTGATGATGAAGACGAAGGACAGTCAACTCCTCAACGTTTTACAATAGCTACCTTGTGTTTGGTCTTAATTCATTTCTATTGATAAGAACTTTGCACCTATATGGGTCATAAGTGCCATTACAGGTCTGATGATGGAGACCATAGACAGTCGAGGGAATTCCTCAACGATTTACAGCAGTTACCTTTTGTTGGGCTATCTTCATATGCCAAAATGTTTAGTTCGTACAAAAATAATAGGTACCTAATTAAGATTGAAGTTTTACATAGGAATACCACTACTTTTACTAGGCTGTTGTTTCTTCATCCGAGAAGCATCCTTGTTAGGTCTATGTCTACCCATCACTAAAAAACAGGAGACTTAAAAAAGTAAAAACAGCTCTAAAAAGCAAGAAATAATATTATTAATTACCTGGATACGCATGTCAGTTTAAAAAAATGTCTACTGAAGTCGGGTGGGGCTTTTACAATAAACAAGTGGAGATAATGGAACAACTATAAAAGTTTAAATGAAACAAAATTAGTCCCCCAACCACCCGACTTCAATTGACGTGACAAAACTGACATGCATATCTAGATAATTAATAATATGATTTCAATATTATTTCTTGCTTTTTAGAGCTGTTTTAACTTTTTTAAGTTTCCTGTTTTTTGTAGTCTGTTTTTTTTGTTAAAAATTATTTTATTTATGTACATTATTTTATGTTTTATTGATATGTGCCAGATCTAATATTTGGCCTGTGGTCTGTGATAATTACCTAAATAACTTCTGGCTAACTATAACAATTTGAGGAAGATAAGGATTCCTTATCTTACTTCTCATTAAAAAAACATGTCTAATGGGCTAATGGCAGATAGCGATAATAATAAACTAATAAGATGAAAGAACAATGCCCATAACCGGCCCATCCTTGAACAGCACAACTAAATTTAAATAAACCGTATACTTAATAAATAACTTTAAATTATATTTAAAGTGATTTAAAAATTATATCATATTATGATACCATTTTTAGTCATTCTTAAAAGTGTGCCAGTAATTACAATCATTTATTAAGATTTATTAGTATTTTTAATGATTTTAAAAGGTTTTGGTATTAAAAAAGTTGCCAGTATTATTACTAATGCTCTAAGATTATTACAGACTCCATATTCTACAAATCATGCAAATTAACATGATATTTTTATTCTATTCCATTCCTTTCATAATACACTATTGAATACATAAAAATATAACAGTTTTCCTATTAGCATGAATAATTATTATTCATGCTGTAAGAGAGTACTCAACTTCAGCTGATATGTTTGGTAATAGTTATAACTGGCAGACTTCTCATTAGATTTTTCTTTCTCAGCATTTATATAGCTAGAATAATCAATACTTGTACAATATTTAAAAGTACACTTTTGGGCCTGACGCTGTATGGCTGGGCATTGTTCCTAAATTATAGACTTGCTTGCCATGCTTGATTACAAAACTACCTATGCCTCAAGTTAGACTTGCTTAAAACAGATGCTGCCATTTAGCTAATACTTTTAGAGATAAAATATTTTAAACACATATTTAGCCATTGTTTAACTTTGAACATTGTCTTGTAGTAAGAGAGTATACATCCTAAAGCAATTTCACAATATATTTTGTTTTACATTAAATAAAAATGGGGATTTGTATAGCAGGATATAGGCAAACATCAGTTTCTTTAACTACAGTATACTATATGTTACTAAATGAAAACCAGTATGAATTAATACTTTACCTGAACAATCTCCTTGACTTGGGGGTGTTTAGTAACTTCTCTGGCAACCCCACCATCCCCTCCACCAACTATCAGAACTTTTTCGGGGTTTTTGTGACAGCAAAGGGGTAGAAATGATATCATTTCCTACAACAGTAAAATTATTGTTACTTCATCAAATCCTTTTTTTGAGTGTGGAAAAACTCAATAAGCTTAAAATATATATTTGTATACAAAAAAAGATCAATGATTTTTGTCTTGCTTGTTTAATAGCTTGTAAGAAAAGTATGCTGCATTTTAAGGACATTAAAGTTGGATCTCAATTGCATGAGGAAAAACAACAACCTTAATTATTAATTATTCTTTGATTATTAAAAAAGTTTTCAATTATTTCTACTCAACATAGGTATATCTTAGCATTTGTTTAGGGTTGCTGAGGTGTTTCTTTTATTAACATTGTAGGTGGTTTGTTAAAGGAAAATAAAAAATTATACTCATTGACACTACTAGGTACAGATAAATTTAAATAAATGAAAATAGATAAATAATTTAACTATAAACGTTAAAATGAATTTAATAAGACCACCTCTTACAATTTTCATGTATGTGTGTTTATGATTATTTTATATTCAAAAAGTTATATTTTCAAGGAAATTATTTAGTAAACTAGGTACCTATCCACATACCTGGTAGGAGAACTCATCTTTCTGAGTGCACTGAATGATGCCATCCAACACAAGCACTGTACCGAGGCTCTTAGTGTTGAATACCTGGATGTGTTGGAACTGAGACCGCTCCTCGTGTAGGACCTCGGTCACCTCAAACGAGAATGTGGCTCCGGGCCACATGTCACATGTCTCCGAAAACCAGTTGTTTTTTAATTTGTTCATTGTAAAAATGTTTATACAAATCTATAAGTAAGTACCACAAGAATTTAAGTATAATTGTTTTAATTACATATATTTAGTTTTTTTTATAATGTTTGCTAATAAGATATAGAAGAATTTGCGTAGCAAAATTCAAATATAACGCTAGAAAAAAATTGTGTCTCGATCACTACCACGCACGTTCGCACAGTAGATAAATAAATACTTTAAACACTTACAGAGATGGGAGATAACAATTTAAGTAATGACCGGAAATGACAATAGTACTACGTGGTTACTCGGTCGAAGGGCAAGTGCAAGTGATAAAATTATGATCGTAATAGGACAAATTCGAACCTCCTACCACGTCTAAGTGGACAATAAATAATAATTTTCGTGTCAATAAGGCGAGCAGCACACGTTGAGGCAACGTATTCGACTGACAATGGAGACGAGTAACAGCGTTAATTATTTCGTTGTTTTGCTTTAATAAAACTAAACACGTAGTCTAATTAATTAAGTTTAGGTACCTACAGTCAAAACTTTACAAAACAACTTGTTGACCAAATTGACAATGACAGACAGACAACTCACACTGACAGACAGCTAGGAAAAAGTTTTTTAATTTTCATATTCATGGAGGCAAAAGAAATATAAATATATAGACATACAACCAAGTCTTTAGATTTTTTGTATATTGACATTTATAGACGATAAAATGATTGATTTTTATAAATTACTAGCGGCCGCTCACGGTTTTATCCGAGTGGTTCCCGTTCCCGTGGGAATATCGGGATAAAAAGTATCCTATGTTTTAATTCAGGTTATAAACTATCTGTACGTATATCTGTGTATTATTTCATCCAAATCCATCCATCCGTTGCAGTGTGAAGAAGCAACAATTATACACACAAACTTTCGCTTTTATAATATTAGTGTGATATGATAATGAATAATTAATGCACCGCGATGGATGATAGTGATGTAATCACGGCCTTATTATCAGTGTTAAAAAAGCGAATTTACTGACAATGTTTTACTGTTTTGTTTTTGGTTTGGTTCTCAGCTTATGTTTCAGTTTTGATTAATAAAATAATATGAACGCCTCGTGGCCGGGTGACTAAGCGCTCAACCTAATTTCAAAGTTCAATGCCCAAGTCGGAAAAAAATGTGTTCCGGGTTTTTGATGCAAATATCGGGTTTGTGATTACCAACCCGCATTTGTGATTAAGCCAACCACCATAATTTCTAGCGATGACTTGATTTTAATGGTCTGCCATCATTGCCCAATTGACCCTTGCCCATCAGTGGGATAGTTTACACTAAGAGTATGAAGAATAATAAGATAGTAAAATAAAACTATTTTAATTTAAAAAAGCAACAGTTTCATAATTTTATTTTTATAAATATTATTTAACATAAAAACTAAAACTACCTATTGTAAATAAAGTGAAAAATACATGCATTGCAAGGAAAAAACAAGCTTATCACAGACACTCTGATTTTCTAGTCAAGCAATGTAACTAGACTTTGGCGTACATTTCATTCTTTTGTACTCATAAATATAAGTGTAATATTCTTATATTACATAAAAACTATACTTATACTAAGTAAATATAAATTCTATACATAAGTGTAGTCTTATTAGTATATACATTTATAGACAGGAGCCAACACAGTAGCATAACTAAATAACCCTAATATTGTTTAAACATAATTATATTGTATTTATGTTCTACTACCCGCATCGATTTCGTACGTATTGTGTCATGATTTAAAAAGTAAACGGGACAATAAAATATATCTGTTATATGTTTTTTATTACGAATAATTTACATATTTATTACTATATTTATTTTATTGTTTATGTACCCTAAAATGATTGATCTAGCTTAAGTTTTTTTTTGTATCTGGGGTAAGTTTTATACAGCAATAAATGTATCTTATCTTATCTTATATTTTTATTTGACTAGACATTATCGTAACGTTTTTCTTACAAACACAATTTCAAATAAGGTAGGTACAGCATATAATTCTTGGTACCACCCAGTACATCGTGGGATTTAATGTGTGTAGTAAACTATCATTTTTAGAATAGAATATTTTATGGTAGCACCTAACATACTTAATTCCTCTTAATTAATTCCTATAATAAATATTTATTATAGAAATTTATTATAGGAATAAATATAAATAAAATTTATTATAGGAATAAATATATCCTATAAATATTTAATTCCTCCATACTTAAATCTTTCTCTTTTTACAAATACTAATCACATATTCTTATAAGTTTTTTTTAATATAAATAAGAGTTTTACTCTGATACTATGTCTATAATAGCATGGAGAAAAATCTTAATTCCGATAGATAAACTCGACTTAAGCGATATATTTGTGAATAATCGCTGTTTATAATGTATATGCAACAATGTCATAAACAATGTCATGTGACCTACAAAACAGTTCTCATAATTATTATTTATTGTCATATAACGACCATATCACAACTGTACCTTGGTCCCGTATACCTACTAATAATTAGAACATTGCTACTTACAACCGACATAAGAAAGAGTAGAGTAGATACGTATTAACTACAAAAGTCAGAAGATTTATCAAAATATAATTTTGGTCCTCAAAAGCACACATTAGATAACTAGACCGTTATTGTTATTTTATACAAAAGTATACATTATATACATACATTTTATTTAATTAAATTATTTTAATCAAATTATTTTTTTAATTAAGAGGTATTAAGACTTGAAGTATTATCTTAACTTAGGCTAGGGGCTATTAACCTTTTTTGTCTAATTTATAGTAAGGACGCAATATTCCTGTTTCCGCATTAATTATATTTAATCATCAAGAAAGTAAACGCACACAGAAGACATTATTTTGGTGATTGCGAAAAAGCACATTACTAAATAATAGCTGTTAATACATTTAAAATAGGCCTTTATTAAATACCTGACTGAGAGCTAAAATGAGACGATAGTCTAACATTAATTTTGCGTTTCTAACTCACATAAACAAAACCTATCATTGATAAATCTTGTGAGGCTGTGTAAAAGCAGCATTTAACGAACCAAACCAAAGAAGTTCGATCCGCGTAATTCTAAATCAGTGACAAAAATTTGGTCTAGAACCGAACCACTTCTGTTTTTTAAGTCTAAAGTACCAAACGCAAACTTGCGAGTTTGCGTACATATATATGTGCCATAAGTTCAATTCCTGAGCATGAATTTGTTTTATAACACTTTCTCCGAATCACATTTGTTCACAACAAAATTTCCCTTAAATTATTATATCTAGCCTATTTTAATTGATCCTGACGTAGTTATTGAAAATAAAAAAGCCACTTTGTCTTACAAAGTAGCTAATGTTGATTTGGTCCTTTTAAGGTACAGCACGCCTGCACATAAGACTATCCAAAACTGTCTATTTTCTTCAATAATTGTTCAACCGTATGTATATACATAATGTTCAAAGTCTTATTCTAAGTAGAGTTGCAAACCTCGTTGGTCCTTACAGTGACATTAGTCAGGCGCACTTGTATAGCTCTAATTTTTGCGTACGAACAATAGTGACAGCTCCAGAATCGTCAGAAGGCACTCCTATCTAGGCTCCATCTTCACTGCATGTATCAATAAGATTGAAAGGTGCGCACCTCGTTGGTCATTTCACTACACACAAACAATATGTTCAAGAATGCGAACCTCCTCACAGCCGCGTGGTGAAGGCGGCGGGCGTGGTATCAGGCGGAGGTCGGGCGCGAGCGACGCTACCACTACGGCCGCGTTGGCCAGCCAGAACGGCGCTGACGCTAGGAGACGTTATCAGTACGTCGCGTCGGTCGCCGTCATACAAACAATGATAGCTACAGCTCCTGGGCTATAGTCTTTACCAAACTCCACTGCACAAACAAAAGGCACGTACTCTCTTCTTGCCTCCACTTTTTACTAATAAACAATGAGTTCGAGAATTTAGAACTTCTTCACAGCCTGGTGATGAACGCGACGGGCGGGCGGCGGCTCCAAGACACTCAGAAGGCGCGGGCAAACCTCGTTGATGCTCACAGCTGGGTGGTAAACGCACGTCTGTAGTTCTTAGCAGGCACCACTGAACATAACAATGAGTTTTACATTCAAGGGTCCCAAACCTAGTTGGTGCTCACAGCTGGGAGGCAAACGCACGTCTGTAATTCTTAGCAGGCACCACTGCACGTAACAATGAGTTCAAGAGTCCCAAGCCTCGTTGGTGCTCACAGCTGGGTGGTAAACGCACGTCTGTAGTTCTTAGCAGGCTCCACTGCACGTAACAAATGAGTTCAGGAGTCCCAAACCTCTTTGGTGGTCACAGCTGGGTGGCAAACGCACGTCTGTAGTTCTTAGCAGGCTCCACTGCACGTAACAAATGAGTTCAAGAGTCCCAAGCCTCGTCGGTGCTCACAGCTGAGTGGCAAACGCACGTCTGAAGTTCTTAGCAGGCTCCACTGCACGTAACAAATGAGTTGAAGAGTCCCAAACCTCGTCGGTGGTCACAGTCGCGTGGTGAAGGCGGCGGGCGCGGGCGTGGCGGAGGCGGGCGGTCGCAGCGGCTTGCCCCACTTGTCGGAGAGCAGCCGCGCGCAGAGGTCGGGTGCGAGGCACGCCACCACCACGGCCGCGTTGGCCAGCCAGAACGGCGCTGACGCCAGGAGACGCGTGTACGTGCCTAGCACGTCGCCGTCGTATTGGCTGCGGGGAAACAAACCGATTAGGTACTTGCTTTAAACCCGTGTGCCGTCCGTAAGTTACTAACTTAATTTTATGTAACTTTGGAATAAGATGAGGCTATTTCTCTTGTTAATCGTACTGGCATCAACGAAACAATTTTTTTTAGTGTTGATGTCACAGGTATACTGTTGATATATCTTTACAACAAAGTAGGATGTAATGTTGCTTTATGGTACACTGTATAATCCTGTATTATCCTATTTTTGTTGAAATAAACATTTCAAGTGACAAGTGTCTTCATATTTTATTTGAAATGTCTTCGTCCATATTTATTTGATGCCGCGCAGCCATACATATTTTGTATGGGGAATTTAACGTGTTAATTTAAAAAACCGCTCAATAAATCGAAAATGTGAGACGGACGATTTGTAGTTTAGACCATTGGTGATTGTTTAGACGAAACCAGAGGTACAATAATTTAGATAAATTTAGATAAACTATAAGATGTCAACTAAACGCCGCCACTCGTTTTCATGATTTTTGCCCAACTTTAAATGATATTGTAGAAACAAACGATAGAGTGTTATGAATTTATGGATCGGACTAATTGTAAACACGTTCCCTTTGATGCTAAATATATATTTTGTTTATTTAATACGATAGTATTTTCAATTAGGTATATCAACTTTACCGTGGCTGCATTTTTGGCATTTTTTGCTCGGCGCACCCTTAAGGTAGGATTACAATGAATGACGGCTGCAGAGTGCCTAGTTTATTTGCAATTCATCATAATCAGCCACATCAGTCCACTGCTGGACATAGGCCTCTCCCAATGCATGCCACTAAGCATACCATTTGCAATTTGAAATCGTTACTGAAAACAAATTTTTTTATGGCAATATTTGTAACGCTCCTTGTTTCGTCACCAGGCGCTGCTTCAATGCGACGACAACGTCGTAAATCGTAATGTTGGGTTTCTATGATTTTTGTGTCTTTTTTTTATTTATGTATGATATATAATATATTCCATTATTTATTTCTATATAAAGTTGATTTCTTATTTACAGTTCTTTACAAGAATGGTTACGTTTAACAAGTTTTGCCACTAGGTGGCGCTACCAACAGTACTTAACTTACTTACGCATTCGAATGGTAAATAAAACTCGCTCTAAGCATTCTCATTAATTTGATACACTTTATGTATGTAGTACGCTTTACTTTAAATTGAATTAAATTTAGTTTGTAGAAATAATTTCGGAACACTCAGTTGTGACCTTAATACCAGTGTTACACTAAGTTGCCCCGCTAAAATAACACGTATTGCGTTGATATAAGTACAGTCAACAGCAAAAGTCGATGATGTTCACTAGATTTCAAAATTAAGTTTCGATAGAGTAAGTCGGTATTTTCTGTATAACTACAGTCAAAGTCTGCAGGTACTATTAGACTCGGAAGGTTTTTCGATATGCGATTAAAAAGTTTTGATTTTCATACTGATTTCATATATTAAAACTTGACCAATCATCAGTTACCTTTGCTGTTGACTGTACTCACGAGTAGAAGGTCCATACCAATTGTAGTTAACTTACAATAACTATGAAGCCTTCGGTAGCGATCATTATTAAATCAGTATTACATTAAGTTGCTTCTCTAAAATGATACATATTCCATTGACATAAGTACTCACGAGTAGAATGACGAATACGCGACGTTGATAGCCATATTGATGAGCACGGAGAGAACCACCGTGCCCACGAACATCACAGTGTGGTAGCGCGCTTGCAGCCACAGCTTCAAAGACACTATTAATACTGTTAGATGGAACAACGCCGCGCCGAAGGTCCTGTGGACGGAGTTATGACGATTATTACATCATCAGCAAACACATGCAAATTAGGATATATAGGTATATAGGTTTAGTTATAATATAAGTACTTATATCCAAATATAATTATATATTCTATTTTTCTTATTTATTAGTGGAAACGAACGTCATCTCGCACAGGCCCTGTCAGAATACTAGCGCCGTTGCGATGTGACTTTCTCCCACCGTAGCGGCATATGCTGAGGTAGGGTCCTGATTGGCTCGTCACACTGTTGTCTTTGTTATTTATTTTTTTGTTTTTGTATTTCATGTCTTTTTTTATTATTTTTTCTATTTTTAATCATATGTGAGAGTCAATAATGTTTTTTCTTTCTTTATTTCTTTCTTCTTGCAGGAAAAGGGACCAAGAGAGCTTTGACGGCGGTACGCATACGACAGAGTGGGGACTGAGCTTCGATTCGATTCGAACCCCTTGGAGAATCTAGTAGGGACGGGGACATGCTCTAGTGCGTGATGCCGCTCCCTCTAGAAAACTTCTGAGGGTGTTTCGTTTCACACGGCTTGAGGAACCCTTTAAGATTCTCGCCGCCCCCAAAACAATCTGGTGACGCTGAAAATGACGTTTGAGGCTTATTGCCTCAAACGGGGAAAAAACATAGCTGCTATATATGTGGGGATTAATATACTTAATTTTATTGTATAAGTGGAAAATTGGGAAATAGTATCTTAAAGCCTAAATATTATATAATAATAATAATAAAACAAAAATAAATAAAAACAACCACTGCTCAATCAAATAACCCTCCCCGCGCCATTCCAGGTGCAAAGGTGCCCAACACACTTGCCGCGTTTCCGCGTTGAACAGCGATAGACAACCTTTGCATCAGGAATGACTCGGAGCGAGGGTCAAGACCCCTCTCTCGTAGACGGCGCCCCACTTCCCTGAAAAATAGTTTGGCCTCTGAACCCCAACAACCAGTTGTTATATACTTAATATACTTAATCCCCACATATACAATGTTATTTTTAGTTTATACGAAACCTGAAAACTGTTTGTTCAGAATCAGTAATAGAATCGATTTCAATATTTTTTATACCATGTTACATTTTGACCAAATAATATTTACAAAATCTCAAATAAATTATTCCCTACTAAAAGCACACAACGGGGCAGCACAATTTTTTTTTTTTTGTACGGATTCTTTAAATGAAAATATTTGACCAGTGTTTCGGTTTTCGTATAAACTAAAAAAAAGGTTGTATAGCAGCTCAGACCCCTATTTTTTTTGCCCTATTTTTTTTTGCCAATCTATAGTTTGTATAAATAAAAACAACTTTTAGGCGCCGAGGAAAGTGAAGGTACAAGTCTGCGGTTTTGTTTTATTTTCTAAAATTTGTGTTCGTGAACGTGCATGAGTGTTGGCAAATTAAACAAAACAGTGCAACGTCACTTTACAAATTCTCGGGTTCATGTTGGGGGGTATATCATTTATCACTACTCATCACTAATATAATTAACAAAGGAAATATTATTGTTTATTTATAAATAACTTGTATGATAAATTACTTTGACACTGGCTAAATGTGCTAAAAGTTTTCTGAGTGGTAGAGCCACGCTGCGTTGCAGCACGAAATGGGCCGGCTCGCCCGGCGTAATACCACCCTCTGACAGAATATTGGCGTGAAACAATGGCACTGTTGTGTTTCGTCCGGTGTGTGAAAGTACCGGAGGCTCATCTCTCACCCCTCCCCCTTCCCAATTCCTACTCCCTCCTCAAGATCCAACTCCTTTCTCAAGGCAGCTTTCCTTCGGCAACGCATCTGCGATTACTTTGGTTTTGCCCATGGGCGGCGGTGATTACTTTCCATCAGGTGACCCGCCTGCTCGTTTGCCTCCTTTTACCATAAAAAAACACAAAATCATCCACTAAGAAAAAATATATATATACTCGACACTTACCACAAGCCGGCTGCCTTCATGTCCTGGTTTAGCACCGGTACCGCCATGAGCCCGCGCGCGCCCACGTAGATCACCAGCGAGTGGTAGCAGCCCGCCAGGCACCACAGCCCGAAGTGCGTCCACGACATCAGGCGGTTCCTGCTGATCTTGCGGAACAGCATCGGGCTCCTGCGCCAGGAATGAAGAGTCTTTGATATATAACTTATCTTAAGTACAGAGTTATTTATTTTCAAACCCCCTTACAAATAAACAAAGAATAAGGTCCGACCAGTTATTCCGTGTTTTGTTCCTGTCATGTAAACGTCATTTCAAATTAGAGTAAAAGAGACAAAACACGGAATAACTATTAGGACCTTATTCTTTATTTATTTGTAAGACAATTGTTATTGATTGATGAATTATTGTTTTGTTTTTCTATTTTCGATCATACATATCGGCCGAAACTTCGGGGTTTTTCAAAAGTTGCGAAAGCGCTGTGTTTGTATGCGGCATCTAAATTGTATCAAAGATTGATAAACAAGTTAGTTAATTTCAATAAAATTATTTATGTTGTTGCCAAAAGAGTTAGCTGATTTAAAAAGTGACAATGTGTTCATTAAAAAGTTAAACAAAACTACTTTTAGGGAAATGTTATATAGTGTTCCAGAATTAAAGAATAAAGAATTAAAAATTTCAAAATTATTTTTTTTGTAAATGAGCAAGTCGTCCTCTCAATATATTATAATTGCTGTGCCTTTTTCAGGGTCTACAATGTACTTAATGTAATTTTACCTACCATCTTCTTATCATTGTGGAATGCAATAAAGTATTGAGTATTGAGTTAGCGGAATTATAAACTTTAAACTATAAACTCACTTAAGTAATAATTGAGCTGGCCACCGCTGCTCAGTGATGGACAGTATGAAGCAGGGCACGGACGTGGACACCAGGTTGAACACCGTCAGGAAGAACGAGTCGTATATGGACTGCGTCGAGAACGCAGAGTTTATTTGAAAGAAGAACTAGAAAGAAACACGTATTTTCGTTAACGTAATCAAAAGGTGACACAAATTCACAATAAGCAAACTTAGGAGCTCGATGGTGATTGCGCTCGGTTCACCAATGGCTGAAGTTAAGTAACTTTTGTAATGGGCGGTCATCGGATATGGGTAACCAAAAAATTGTGATCCGCTACAGAAGGCGCGTAATGCCGTTGGTCCCGGTTGCATTGACAGTAGTTGACAACCACCAGTCCGAAATGGGCTCGAGTGGTGGACAGGCCCGTTCGCCTTGTGTTGTTTCCAGCTATAGGGAAGGCTCGTGCCCCAGCAGTGGGGACTTAAAAATAAGCTGGTGAAGCACATTAAAGTACGTTGACATATTAAACTGAGAAAACTTACCATGACATTCCCTAAGACTAGATTTTTGTAGAAAAAGTAAAGTATCAAAGTAGTCAGCCTCTGGTAGTACCAGTGGCCCATTACTAAGATGATCTTTTTCAACATTGAGAATTTCGTAAACGCGAAGTCTGCAGATCTGTAAACAAAATTATTAATAATCACACATCTTTTTATAAGTCATTGGATGGTAAGGTGACGATATAAAGAACGGGGATACCCTTGGTAAATATGTGGAGCTTTATTGAGATTTTGAAAAGTGAAATGAAATGAAATGAAAATGAAATGAAATACATTTATTGGCACACACTACAAAATTACACGATATTTACAATAACAATACAAAACAAAGACAAAAGCCAAAGTGTGACCAACTAGGCCCCAGTCTCAGCACGTGTTACAGCGACATAGAGCCGCTGCAACGCTGGTATTCTGGAGGGGCCTAAATCAATGACGTGTCCACAAAACAATGAGGAACCAATATAGACAACAAAAATAATAAAACACACAAAAAAAAACAATAATGTTATAAGACTCAGAGAAGTGACGTTGCACTGTTGCATTTTATGTGCCAACACTTATGCACGTTCAAAACTCTTAGTACGGACGCCTGCACATCCACCTACCATAAGCTGTCAAATTTCTTCAGTACATTTTCAACCATATACCATATACATAAAGTTCAAAGTCTATTGAGGAAATTTAACAGTTTGTGGTAGGTTGATGCGCAGGCGTGTGTACCTTACAAATATACATATCCGCCCGGAATGCGGAAGACCCAGGTTCGATTCCTGGCTGGGTCGGGTAGGCGTTTGATTTTTTCACTGTATTTTATAAATATTTAATTTAGCTTAAGTGCAGCAATTAGCACTAAAAAAAAAAACATAATAAGCTCTGAATAGTTATTCCGTGTTTTGTCCCCGTCACGTAAACGTCATTTCAAATTAGAGCAATAGAGACAAAACACGGAATAACTACGCGGAGCTTATTCTCTGTTTATTTGTAAGGGGGTTACTCTCTTACTCCTTTACTCTTACTCAAGAACACTAAACGGTTAAAAATCCACCATTATTTTACATAAAAAAAATGTTAGAAAATAAAATAAAACTGCATTATCACTATGACTGTTTACTTCCCGCCAAGAAGTCGACTGTACGTGTTAAGTGTAATACAGGCACCGACCTGGCGGCCTGGTGGCCCTCGCGGCCGAAGATGCCGAAGCCGACGTGCGCCTCCTGGATCATGGAGATGTCGTTGGCGCCGTCGCCCACCGCCGCCGTCACGGGCTGCGACGGGCTGCCCTTCACCAGCTTCACTATCTGGGGACGTCCATCATAAATACAAATATATTTTTTTAAAGAGTTTGTCGATTGCCTCACAAGAAATTTTCAGCGTCACCGGACTTTTTTGGGAGTGGCGAGTTAAAGGGTTCCTCAAGGCGTGCGAAACGAAGCACCGTCAGAGGTTTTCTAGAGGGAATGCCACCACGCACAAGTGTGTGTCTCTTTACCCTACTAGATTCTCCGAGGGATTCGGATCGGATAGGGACAAAAATTTAAAATCAATTATTTGGTTTAGGCTACAAAAAGGTCTTAGGTATAAATGTCACTATGCCATCGGTTCGTAAATCTACAAAGGGCGGGAGACCTTATACTGAGAAGAATCGGCAACAAACTCAGCAAGGGCATTTATTTTCTCCTTTACAGTGTCAAAATATTGGAATATGCCTAAAAAAAACACTTTCCATAACAAATAAACACACAACATAAAAAGGACAACCACAAAATGTAAAAATTAAACATAATTTAAATATCTAAGTTTGACATCAGGCACCAATTTCAATTTCCACAATGTCATAAGTAGTGATTTAAGTCAAGTCATCACGACATTACATCAGCACTCTTTATGTAGTAATTCAATATTAAAACATGGCTTTACTCTATTTTGCATTAACTGTGTACTTGATAATTTTTTCAGTAATTTGTGGATAACGCAGCTGGTTGCACTGTCAGTATTTAAGTTATATTAAGCTTAAGTAGTAAGAAAACAGTGTAATTATTTGTTGTCCTTAACAAAAAAATGTAATTTATTGTCCCCACTGCTGGGGCACGCGCAAGTCTGCCCCAGCAGTAGAGAGCGAGAACGGGCCATAAATCACTGACTGCTGGCGAACTGCTAATGTAGCCGGGACCAACGGCTTTATGTGCCTTCCAAAGCACGGAGGGGCTCAAGATCGTAAAACGTTAATCATCTATCCGATGACCCGCCTTTACGATAGTTGCTGATCAATCGCAGACCGATTAACCAATACGCCACAGAGATCAATTGGTACGTACCTTAGCCTTCTGTATGGGAGACAGTCGACAGCACAATACAGCATGACACTGCAGCGAGATCTGCACAAACGCTTCCGCGAACACCGTGTCCAGTATGTGGCTGACGCTAGTTCCATCCACTATGAGGGTAACGTCCTTATAACTGGGTTCTTTTAGTATGCGCGAGCACTCGGCCAAATGCGCACGCACAGCTACTTCATCCTCCACCCCGATCATAAACATGCGCCTGTCGTTCTCGGATATATGAGCGCAGGATTGGGCTACGTTGATTGCTGTTTCTACCTGGGGACAGAATTATTTAGTCAAATTCTTGTTAGGTTTATTAGTAGATACGTTGCTAAATAAGTCAAGAAAATAAGGGGACGCTGTACTAGTTATAAGATTTTGTTTAGGAGACAATTGAGAGAGACAGGGCAATCTTATCAAGATAATTAACCTATTATTCGAGCCCGATTCAGTTCTGCCAGATCCATCTCCAACTGACCTTAGCAGTTGCCTGGTTAGGCACTTAAACAGCTAATACCTATAGTTTTTTTAGAATATTTTTGACTTGTTGTTTAGCTTTCCATACAAAAAATGTAATATAAATAATATGTAGTGTAATATAATTAATTCCGCTAACTCACTCGTTTATACAGCTTGGATACAGTACGCACGCACCGCCCTTCCGCCCGCAGAAAGTATGTTTACCTTACATTTTTTTGTACCATGGATTTCCGCAAAATAACGCCTGATTCCATTAGTTATTTTGCTTTCCATAGTCAGTGTCAATGTATGCGTCTTTTAACTAGTTTTTAACTTTATTGTGGTTGTGATAATATAACTCATTTAGACACCCCGTATCATTTCCGATTCGTAACTGACCTTGTCTCCAGCGAGCACCCCATATCTTTAGCCCGGCCCGTCGTAGTGCACCCAGAGTATCAGCCACGTCATCCTACAAGTACTCCTTATTGCAGAGTACCAACCAGTTATACAGACGATGGCCCCAACTGATCTGATTTGTCTCCAGTGAGCACCCATATCTTGAGCCAGGTCCGTCGAAGTGCGGTTTCAGCCACATCATGCTGCAAGCACTCTCCACAGCAGAGTACAAACGAGTTCTACAGATCATGGCCCCAACTGACCTTGTCTCCAGTGAGCACCCATATCTTGAGCCCGGCCCGTCGCAGCGCAGCCAGGGTATCAGCCACGTCATCCTGCAGGCAGTCTTCTACGGCCGTGGCGCCTATCAACGTCAACTGCCGCTCTAACACCCGGAACTGCTGGGTAGCAAGCTGCAGTGACTCCACGTCCCGTATGTCTATCCTTTTCATTGCTAAAATAATATGTAGTAGGTAAATAAATACTCTCAACGTCGTCGGTAGTTAGAACGTTCGGCTAGATCAAGGATGGGGAAATAGATTTAGAGATGGGGCCATATTAAATAATTATAACATTTCTGCGGGCCAAGGAGCATTTATTCTGAGACAAATAGATAACAGCCATAATCAAGTTCCTATAATAAATTTCATCATTCATCATCAGCTCATTTTATGTCCCCACTGCTGGGGCACGAGCCTTCACTATGGATTGATGTGAGAACGGGCCATACTTGGTGGTTACCAAGCAGGCCCAGTGTGGATTGGTGGTTGTTAATGACTGCTACGGGACCAACGGCTATACGTGCCTTCCGAAGCATGGAGGAGCTCGAGATGATACATTTTTGGTCACCCATCCAATGAACGGCTTTTGCGAAAGTTGCTTAACCTCAGCACTCGCAGACCAGGCACGTTAACCACTGCGCCATCGACCTCCTCTAATAAATCTGTTGTTTATTTAATTATAATTAGATGGCGGGTTACAATCGCGGGCCGTATTGAATCTTGTCGCGGGCTGGACTTAGCCCGCGGGCCGCCATTTCCCCATCCCTGGGCTAGATCTTTAGTTAGATCGTTAAAACGTAAATAAAGTACGAAGTCCGTCCGAAGCACGGAGGAGCTGGAGGCATGATACTAATATAGCGTTTTTAAATAATCTCACTTATTAAATTGCACTTACTTTCTGAAATTGTTTGATATTCTTCTTCCGG
The DNA here is from genome assembly GCA_947562085.1 of Eudonia lacustrata. Classification (NCBI taxonomy): domain Eukaryota; kingdom Metazoa; phylum Arthropoda; class Insecta; order Lepidoptera; family Crambidae; genus Eudonia; species Eudonia lacustrata. Next base: position 3,217,411 of record OX387317.1, on the reverse strand, counting down.
TATCTCTCTGTAAGCTACAGCTAATGTTCTTAAGCCCTTGTTAGCAAACACGTTAACATCTCGATCTATTTCTTCAATAAGCGCAGAATTTTTGCAGATAGGGAAAATTGAACTCTCTGCACCTTTACTGAAGAGCCAAATCTGCAAATTAAGAAAATGGGACAATGAATATACAGTAGATACTAGGTAGGTACAAGGGCGCCACCTACTACTAACCAGTAAATTGAAAATATATACAAAGAATCGTACACTTAAAATCGTACTCAGACATCAAAACGTAATAATATCCCATCTCTTAATTTTTTAATTGTTACGTTAACATTCATATATTTTTTTTTTATGGGTCCAGCTGAAAATCAGCGTTGTGGCACAGATTAAGTTGTGACTACAAGCTACAACACGAGCTGAGCTGATCAGCCCTTTCAGTTGTTCTCATTATACCTTAGATATAAGAAATCTATTGTTATTTTTAATGTATTGGAAGCACTGAATAAATAATTACTTTACTATCTAAAATGTTGCATTCCAAAAACTGCTTTATCATCGTCATTAATCAGTTCATATGTGCTGGACATAAGGCTCGCCTAACACGTGCTACTTAGCCTGATATTCGGTTTCTAGCTTAAAAAGCTTAAAAAGCGGAGCTTAAAAAGGATTGCCTGAGAAGTAATAAGGCCAGGCCGCCCTTTTCGTTACTGAAAAATATTTTTACGTAATTTGCTCAGATTAAAGTATTCTATTGTATTCTTCAACGTCGTTATTAGAAACTTTTATACACTGTACAATCATGTGTTGAGTAAATATTAACGTTTATTGACGTCTCTGAGTGCGGCAGTTAGTATGCATAATTCACTGATTTTTGTATTTAATCAATCGATTAATCATTTAATAACATTTAATTTGCAAATACCTTAAAGTCTGACATACATTTATCAACTGCGTTACTTTGGCAAATTACAAACTTTCTGTCATCATCATACGCCTATTAAACTCAAACTCAAACTTTTATTTGCAAACTAAGTGGTACATAGATGGTGTTTACATTGATAGTGTCCTTATTACTTAGTCACCTTGTACAGGTATAACAAATAATACTTTTACTATAATATGTAATACAATATGTTATAAAAATATATACCTATATTTATATTAAATTGCTATTATAGCTTAAATTATATTGTGAATTGAATTGTATAATAAATCAATAAATTGTATTAAATTGTATTATATTATATTATATAACCCAGACCGCCAAACGTTATTATTAGTACACTACTGGATACTCGTATAGGCTCGTAGGTACAGGTGCACGCGCCACTGAGCAATGAGCATGTCCGTGGCTACTATAATCCAGCTCATGCACCATTTACTTAAACTAAAATATACTTATATAAATATACCTACCTATTTTATAGATTTGTATATCACGATATTTTTTACTAACTTCAGTATTTGCCTAATACAAAAATTGGCTAATCAACCTTTCTGATAAGCAATGACAACTATCATCTTACCACCATATAAATCGGCTTTAATGCATTTGTTTTAGGCTAATGTTAACACATTAAGTTATGAGCAATTAAAAGGATTTCTCTGTATAAATGAAAATAAATATTCAGTACTTTCATTACTTATCTTACTTCAAACAAAATATAGGTTGTATTATGGAAACAAGATAACGGATAAACAGTAAATACGATTTATAATTGAGATATGGATGTAAACACAGTACACACACACAGGATCGCTTACATCACTCAACGCGGGATTCATATCAACTATCTTCAGCCCTCCCATGTATTTGATATCTATATAAGTAGGTTATGCAACTATATAGCGTAACACATTCCTGCGATTTTTTATACGGATGACGGCAAATGACTCTATTTCACCTGATGTTAAGTGAATATGGAATCCAGATGCGACGACAACTGGTGCAGCGTGAACACAACGCAGCATCAGTTACCCTCACTCTGCCGGCCCGCAAGGTGCCTCTTCACGCCTCGTTTGAAGGACCCCATATCATAGGAAAAAGGGAAAACGTGTGCTGGCAAACTATTCCATGTTTTGGAGGTGCGACAAAGTCGCCAAATTTCTTAGTGCGCGATTGAATATTTGAGACAGTGAAGCGGTGACTCCGGAGAGCAGCACGTGTACTCCTATGGAGGAAGAGAGGTGGGATGAGGTAAAATAGCTCTTCAGAGCACTCGCCATGGTATAAGCGGTAAAACACGCTGATGAGTGACGCAATATCTCTACGCAATTACCAGAGATTCAAGAGTATTAGCGCCATCTGCGTTGCCAATAATGCGTACAGCGCGACACTGCAATCTGTCCAAAGCATCGTGAAGGTACTTTGCGGAACCGTTCCAGATGTGCGAGCAGTACTCCACGCAAGACCGTACCTGTGTCTTGTACAAAATGAAGTTCTGTTCAGAATACCGAGTTTTCGTGAGACTGTTTTGATCACGGCTTCGATGTAGTTCTTTTGGTTCAGATCGCAGCGAATCGTCATACCGAGCATGTTGATACTGCTCTGCAGGCATAGAGATGTACCCTGAAGAGTAGGAAGGGGAAGGAATGGTGAATTTTTTGCCGTGAGCGCATACCTGTGTTTTCTTGGCATTGAACTCAACAAGATTATTGGAGCCCTATTTAGATATGAGGTCCAATACCCGATTGAGCTCAATGACAAGATTTACTCGATTGACTTCGGTTTCAACCCGCCCTGCCGCTGGGTGACCGTTATATTCCCCATGCACTGTGCTATCATCTGCATAGCAATGAATATTTCCAAGTGGAAGCATATCAATAATATGCAGAAGGAACAGCGTGGGGGACAGAACGGAACCTTGAGGGATACCAGCGTTCACTGACATGAACCGCGAAGCGCATCCATCAGACAGGACACGGAATCTACGCTCATGCAGGAAGCCAGCGACCCAGTTGCAGAACTGAGCAGGCAGACCGTATGCCGGGAGCTTGGAGAGAAGAGCTTTGTGCCAGACCCGACCAAAAGCCTTGGCTATGTCAAGGCTAACAGCCACCAACTCACTACGCTTGTCAATAGCCTCACCCCAGAAATGTGCAACGTACGCTAGAAGATCACCCGTTGACCGTTTCGACCGAAACACGTATTGGCGATCGTGAATTATGGAGTGTTCTGGATGAGTACACAAGCGACCAATTGTTGAGTGTAATTGTGTACTTGCTAAGGAGATGCGTATTTTTAAACTTTAATAAAATGGAGAATACGTAATTGTTATAACTATATAAATCTCCGATATCAACTGCACACTTTGTAAATATCCAATTGCTGTGCTTGAACTGTTTTTGCCATTCGCACCGATGAACGTCAAAAAGTAGATTAGTATTATCTTAAAATATAGTTCATGTATGCGTCAGTCTGACTCACCTTTCCATTTTTGTCTTTAACAATGACCGACATTCTTTTTCGTTCCGATGTAAACTCTATCAGCTGAAGCCTCTCGTACATTTCCGTGTGCTCCCCTATCTTCACCAGCAGGTTATTACCATCTTCTCCCAGGAAACTGATGCCGACCCTACACGCCGCTTCTACTAACGCCTTCTCATCAGGACTGCTTCCTTGGTAGTCGATTTGGCTACCGGTGTCTGCAAGCACGGTGTGCCAAGTGACGTCATCGACGGCGCCATTTCCGTTAGTCGCACTAGCTTTAACGATCTTTTTTCTCTTGAAGAAGTCTAGCGGATTCATCGTCATTGACATCCTGGCGCTGAGCTTCCTCATGTCCTCGCTCGATATTTGGACGGAGTGGCAAAGAGCGAGTATTGTGAAAAATAAATTAACGTCACTCTGTAAAGGTATAGCAATATTACACTTGTATGTATTTTACAGAAATAACACAAAGAGAACACCTAAAATAAAATTTCAAGGGCGGACAGTTCGGACAGTGATGATTTGATTGAGCATACCTGCATACCTAAAACTTGTTTGATGTTTATACCAGTTAAATAATTTTATTTATAAACAGTTAATTATCATGTTACCATGTAAGTAAACTGATAACTGATATAATAAAAAAACACAAAAACAAATGTTATCAATTAAATTGTATACAAAATATCATGCAAAAAATTGTGCTGCTGCTTGCTTATTTTTCTGCCGCAATCAGAGACGTCATTGGCGTTAATAATTTAGCACCTATGATTTTTCATAGTATAAAAGTCTTAATAATGATGACCTAAGCACTGTTTTGGAATAGAAAAATTATGGTTACATAGAAATCGTTAATTTTTAGTCACGCGTCTGGGTGCGGCAGTAAGATCTTTTACAGCAAATGTATAATTGAAAATAACCAACAATATTTTAATATGATTATTTACAATATAATTTTACGTAAATATTGTTGCGAACAAATTACAATTTGAAAAAAGACAAAGTGATAAAAAAAAATTTAAAGGATTTTTTTCAACACTGTCTATTTTCAAAATTTTAATCATTTGAAAATTAAGTTCTGTTTGAAAAGGTTTTATTTTACCCTTACAATTTAACAAACTTCATTGATGGATCTAAAAGGCAAATGATAAAAACTCGTCTGATACAAGATAAAGATAAAGCTTATCATGCGGAAACATCACTCGAAGTACTCCGTGCATAATATGGAAAGACCTGTATGAAATAAAAGTAAAATAGCTTGCCGCTGCTGGTTAGTCATATGGGAAAACTAATAAAACAATGCAATATCGTAATACAGTAGGTATAATACTTTAATGATTATTATAATAAGTGCACATTTTACCAGAAATAAATTAAATTGTATTATAGAACTACACATTTAGGGTCTTACAAATAAACAAAGAATAAGGTCCGAATAGTTATTCAGTGTTTTGTCTCTTTTACCCTAATTTGAAATGACGTTTACATGACAGGAACAAAACACGGAATAACTATTCGGACCTTATTCTTTGTTTACTTGTAAGGCAGTTAAAGTGTGGGATTTAGTGACTAAGCCTGTTCCCAGTGTAGCGTTTAAAAACAGAACAGAGACTTGATTGTTTTACTCGCCATTTTGTTTCGCTAGCTACCACCATATTATCTAAATATATTCACCATAACATCATTGTATATAGCACAATGTTGTGTTTTGATAGTCGGAACTCTCAGAACAGAAGGTATCCATATAGTCAGTTTTTTAGTGGTCGGTGGTGAACTTCATCCTTCAAGCCCTTCGCCAACGTTGTTGTGTAATAAAAAAATCCGTATAATCTGAAGTGTTAAGTCAATACGTATTAGGTCCTTACCTATGAAATTGACGTTTTGTGTGAAGACTTTTATAAAATTATATTTTTCATACTAACGTTTTTTTTAATTTTCTTAGCATCTATTTATGTTAACTCTATAAAAATTGTAGAGTAGTGTGTTTGTTTCACTAGCTAAATATAGCAGACATTAAAAAGAAAAAATCAAGTCCCTTCAAAGCTACAATGAAACAAAAGGTCAATACCGCGAAAAAAAAATAAGTAACTTAAAAAAAATATTGGGCGATAAAGACACAAAATGAATAATTATTGTTACTACTGAAGCCTAAGTAACATAGTCCTAATTAAAGGTGTATAATAATACTAACAACCGGTATTGAGTTTTAGAAGTAATACACCTATTAATAAGTGAGAAAAAACGTCAAATTCATAGGTAAGAACCTATTATTAAAATAAGGTGATGTTTTGAGTAATTGCGTACATACATACACATACATAATCACGTCTTTCTTTTTCCGTCGTCTTCTTTTATTTAAATAGGAATAGGCAGAGCATCGACATCACCAATTTTGAGTATACCTACTCACCATTAGTGACCCGACCCGACCCAACATGCCCTACCTACTGCCCTCTTTTGTTTATGCTAAACTAGCGACCCGCCCCGGCTTCGCACGGGTGCAATGCTGATACACGCAACCGCTATGTCCCTGCATTTTAAATCTGTAATATCTTCGTAAATATTCATTTAAATTACATGCTGTAAAAAACCATATTGATCTATATTAAATGCACAATGTATTTAAGGTATATAATTGGATAAGGATTCATGCCGTATTGCTTAAAATCGGTTCGTAAATAAGCCATTATTTCTCGTAAAAAGTAAAGGATAACAAAATGATTATTGTGGTTTATCCCTAAGAGATAGACATATACTATCGCGGACTTTTGTTGTAGACCTTTTTAAAGTGTACAATACTGTAGTACTTTATTTTGATCTATCTCGTAGGGTTCAGCCAGCGTTTGCAATGTAAACGCAAATAAAAGTGAAACCTCTAAAATTGTCAGTGTTTCTCTACTATGTTATGCATGTATTTTTACATCTAAACCTTTCTCTTAAATCACTCTATCTATTAAAAAAAACCGCATCAAAATCCGTTGCGTAGTTTTAAAGATCTAAGCATACATACATACATAGGGACAGCGGGAAGCGACTTTGTTTTATACTATGTAGTGATATGTAGTGATTAGCAATACAAAGTAGGGTTCCGAGGTGAAACAGATAGTTACATCAGTGATGGGTTTCTAGCCGATCGCCTGATATGTGAATATCTTGGTTGGAACCCTTGTACTTTTTTATTTTTTTTTATTTATGAACATAGAATTTACAGCACTTTATAAACTATGTCGGCTCTTACGACATGCAAGAGTAGTTAGGCAACTGATATATTATTTTCCGGTCCCAGACTAGCATGGGATGTGTGTACAGACCACTTAATTCTATTTATTTATTTATTTATCTAACATGTTATGCTATTTATCGCAAAAAAAAGGATTTAATGCTTTCTTGATAATGAATGGCCAACGAACGTTCATTTGGGTGATAAAAACTACATGCCACCACACGCGCCATTTTTATTGAGTTTATCGTTTATATTATCGTTATTCGTCAGTTCGGTATTTTTGTTTAGTGCGTTTCAATCACACTAATATTATAAATGGCAAATGCAAGTTTGTGTGTATATTTGTTGCTTCTACACGCTGCAACGGATGGATAGATTTGGATGAAATTCGGTATACAGACAGTTTTTAACCTGGATTTTTATAGGATACTTTTTATCCCGATATTCCCACGAGAACGGGAACCACGCGGGTGAAACCGCGAGCGGCCGCTAGTATTATTATAAAAGGCTACTTTACTTCTGCTCTGATTTTAAGGCATTAAAAAAGAATCTGTTATTTTTTTTTTTTAAATAACAGATTTTTTTTTAATGCCTTACGGGTAACACTTGGCAATCATCTCACCTGATGTTAAGTTATGATAAGGACTTCTTGGCGGAAAAGTGAAGCGTCATGTCGGCGGTTTTGTTTTATTTTCTAAAATTTGTGTTATGTCGAATATTAATGTGAAATAATGGTGGATTATTAACCGCATAAGTGCATAAGTGTTGGCAAATGAAACAAAACAGTGCAACGTAACTTTTCAAATTCTCTCAAGAAGCTCGCGTGAGGACTTAGTAAAGCCCCACATCTTTACTGAGATACTTGAGGGATTGGGGGTATATCATTTCTCACTTCCCATTTCTAATATCATTCATTATCGTCATATAAGGAAATATTGTTTATTTATGTATTACTTGTAAGAAAAATTACTTTGACACTGGCTAAATGTGCTAATCGCACAAAGCCATCAACTAAAAAAAAAAAGTTATGATAAGGCCGAAGGTGGAAGCGCACTTCACCCGGAATCCTCAACTACCGAGGCACCGGCTATCTTATCTCTAGCTGCCGGGACACAACAACGCTATAAAAGATGTTATGGTGACACATTAAGGATAGGTATTCCTGCAAAAGTAGCCTAGTAGTAGAATCGGGCCTTGCCGAGCAGCCGTACTCGCGCATTTAGTAGGTATTCAAACATATTAAATAAGACAATCATTTTATCAAGTCAAACTCTGCGAATTTATCTGGGAAATATTTAGTGTGTTAAGTTAAGTACAAAAATTTAATTGTGGAAATTGAAACTTTTACATAATTTATCTGATGTAAATTTGCTAACTTACACTTTTTATTTTGTTTTTTTTACATGTTGTGGTTGTCTTATATATATTTTTTGTGTTTATTTGTAATGGAAAGTGTCCTGCTATAATAAGGCATTTTCCAATATTTTTGACGCTGTAAGGGAGAAAAGAGCTGGACAAGTGCTGAGTTTCTTGCCGGTTCTTCTCAGTACAAGATCTCCCGCCCAGAGTAGACTTACGAACCGATGGCATAGTGACATTCACAAGAGCTACTTGTAGCCTAAACTGAATAAATGATTTTGAATTTTGAATTTTGAATTCTTATTGTATGTCTCAGATGGTTTGAATAAACTCAAAAGCGCAGCCTACATAGCCTTAAGATAATTTTATCTTAAGGCTATGTAGGCTGCGCTTTTGACTACCATCTGGTAGTAGCTAGCCAGGTGGGCAAACTAGCCCTACCACCAACCTTACCAAGGACACAAACATGCCCTACGCTGTGAATCGAACCCGGGACCTCTGGGTCTAAACCGGTGGTCTTAAACATTATGCTACAGAGGCGATTAAATATGATAAAGACTTACATTACTGAAGTCCACCGGATCCTCAAACCGCTCGGTGTCGTACAGCTTGTTCTCCCTCTCCTCATAGATTTTCCCTCTTATAGAGCATGCCTTGAACACCATGAGGTTCTTGGTGAGCGTGCCGGTCTTGTCTGAGAACAGCACCTCGATCTGGCCCAAGTCCTCGTTTAAGTCCGAGGTATTAGCGAGGGGTGGTTTACCGGTTTCCTCGCAGTGAAGATCGTTATCCCAAGTGAAGAAGTAGGTACCTTTGAAATAGACGTACTTTAAAAGGGATGACGATGACGTTTCAAACCAATTGAACAACATTTTTAGCTGTTATATTGTCCCACTGCGTGCAAAAGCTTCCATCATCGAAATCAAGTCAGGCGTTGTGACAACTTTTTTATAAAATATAATTGATATAATAGCGCCTTTGTCAGTGTCTCTCGATCAAAAACATAATATAAAACCTATTATTATTTCAATGGCCTTTGCTTCTATTACATACGACTCATGGCGACACTTCTATTAATAGATATAAAACATAATTAGGTTAATTTTTCATCGTAAGTAATGTAATGAATGACAAAATTAAACACAGATTTAAGAGAGATAAAAGGAAACGTTATCTTTATCTGTCATGATTTGATACTGATTCTGGACATATCCAGAATCTTATCAAGTGTTATTTTTGTGAATTATCGACCTTTTAGGATAAAACTGTAATTTCCGGTTTTCGTACAATAAAATAAATTGCTTTAGAAAGTACTTAATTTCTATTTTATTCTGAGATAATATTAGCACTGCTTTTTTACTTTAAAGACAACATTCTAAGGCTTAGTGGCGGAGTTATAAAGCTCACGCACTTCTCGGCACCTAAATGCGAGTTTTTTTTGTTTGAATTAAAGTTTACTCAGTCCGTATGGCATTTAAGCAGCGCTTCCCACTGAAGAACTTGTGTGGCGCCATTATGGTGGCTCTGCTCCCATGCCATACAGTACTTCTTTTATTAAAAAAATGTAAACCAGCTAGAAAAACCACTCACCTATAAACTTATTTAGCTCGATAGTCACATACAAAGACATCGGAATGATATAGTAATACAGCAACAGGAAAGAGAACATGTCTTGTAGAATATCTGTGAAAGCAGGTGGGAACGAAGGTGTGATCCCCAAATACACATGCCTCTCCTTATTAAACAGCTCAATCAGAAGCTTGCTGACGTATGAGGCCAATATTTCGATCATGAGTAGCGCGATGAAGAACACCAGGTAAGTGTTCGTCGCTAGCTCGCATGTGGAGAACTTGTTACCGGTGTACTTTGAGTTGAGAGCTAGCTTCGTTTCTTCGCCTGTAATAAAAAAATAGCATCAACCTCACTCTAGCCCTGTAGCGTGGTGAACTGATAATTTGTAGATGATGGCCGGAGATAGGTGGATGCCACAGAGCACCGGGATGGTTGGCGCTCTTTAGGGAACGTTTACGATCAGCAATGGACGCCTATACGAATAGGCTGAAGAGCCTCTCTAGCAGGAGATTAGGTACTATTTCAATATCTGAACATCTATATTTATGTTCTAAACAATATTTTTATAAAACATTTTCACCATTAAAAAAAACGGTGAAAATAACTTCAAAATTTAATCATCACTTCGTTTTTAATAATTTTCCTTATGTTATAGGAGTTTGATATATTTATGAATGCAACTGTTATACAGAGGGTAAAGATAAAAGATAAATAAAAGATAAAAAGCCTTTATTGTTTCCATATCCTACCACCAATACAATTTTCTTAATTTACAAATTGTGTTAGTGTTGGCTAGTAATAACTTATAAACGGTTGTTAGTAGTATATTAAAAAAACTCAGATATGGATCCCTTTCTGAGTGAAAGCCTCCTTCAGCATTTTCCATTTAACCCGATCTTTCCCTAAACGACACTTGTTTTCCTAGATAGATATAGTTATTTACATATTCCAACTCTTTTCCCCTTACATTTATTGGTCTCTTGTGGATATTCGTTATTATTTTGGTCTTGTCTGCATTCAGTTCTAAGCCTACTTTTGAGCTTTCCTGAGCAAGTGTATATACCAGACTTTCAAGATCTTTGGCGTTTTTAGAGAATATTGTAAATATTGCAATATCATCCGCAAATCTCAAGTGGTTCAAGTAGATATTACGTATCCTTATACCTTTTTTAAAATTCAAAATTCAAAATCATTTATTCAGTTTAGGCTACAAGTAGCTCTTGTGAATGTCTTATGCCATCGGTTCGTAAATCTACTCTGGGCGGGAGATCTTGTACTGAGAAGAACCGGCAAGAAACTCAGCAAGTGTCCAGCTCTTTTCTCCCTTACAGCGTCAAAAATATTGGAAAATGCCCTATCATAGCATATTTACCTTTCCAATTGAGATTTTTAAATATTTGTTCTAGAACGGCAATAAATAATTTTGGTGACAGCGGGCCTCCCTGCCTGACACCTCTTTTTATCTCGATTACTTCGCCTCTTTGTTCCAGTTTTAATCTACTTTTGCTGTTATGATAGATGTTTCTGATGATATTAATGTATTTTTGGTTGATATCACATATTTTAGTGCTGCCCAGATGGAGCTGTGGCTTATAGTCAAATGCTTTGCTGTAATCTATAAATGCTATGTAGACGATGTCAAGATCTATTAATTATATTCATGTAAACTTATAAAAATAACAATATAATATTAATCGATTGAGGTGTTTCTCTAACCTGCTACGTCCCCCATATAAGTAACGGCCCGTCTGGTCGTTACACATGGTCTTTCAAATTCTTTATATTTTTCCATAACTATCTCTATTGTATGGATTTGGTCTATAATTGAGAATCCTGCTTGCTTGCTACTGGTTGGTGGGAATAAATTTTTGTGGTTATTCGGTGAAGCAGAATTGAAGTAAAGAGCTTAAATACTTGGCAGTAGGCTGATCGGTTAGTAGTTAGTTATGTCAAGGGGTTTCTTTTTTTATAGAGAAGTATGATATCGGAATTGCACCATTGTTTTGGCACGGTTTCTGTTTCTAGTACCAAATTGTATAGGTTTGTTAGTGAACTGTTGAGAATGACAGGTCCCAGTTTAAAAGCTTCATTGCTAATTCCATCTGGCCCAGGTCTCTTTTCTGTTTATAATAATTGTGTGTACATTTTTGCTTTACTTTCTTGTATTTGCTCTATCGTTTTCGAGCCAATCATGGTTTTCTTGTTTCTTTACATTTCTCTAGTTTCATCACTTCCTTTTTCCATATAGCTTTCTATAAAAATTTGTTGCGGTGTCTAATATTTCATTTCTTGATGTGGTTGTTTTGGGATGGTCTTCTAGATTTTGTATCCAATTTTTATGCATTGTTTATTGCTTATAGGCCTTTTTAGTGCTTCAATATTTATTTTATGCATTGTTTATTGCTTATAGGCCCTTTTAGTGCTTCAATATTTATTTTATGCTTGTAGGCTTTTTAAGTTCTTCAATATTTAGTTAAGTTTTTTTTCTATTACATTATGTCTATGGGCGAGGTAGTCCCTTTTGATAGACCTGCTAGTTCCTTTGTATACAGTGCTTAGTTCTTTCTTACTTACATACAGAGGTTAGTATCAATCAATACACAAGTGTGGGTTGCAAATCGCAGTTGCAACCCATAACTCTATCTACACTATCCATTTTCTAAATCTATCATATCTATCATAACTCTAAAGCTACCAAACAATATAAACAGAAAGAAGATTGGCAGACTCCCGTGTATTTTCAGAACCACTTAAGGGCTAAACGTGCCAAGAAGTGAATAGTAGGAATTCAATACTCTAATATAGCTTATCAAAAATGTAATGGTGACATATACTTTAAAGCTGGGGATAATAAATTCATTTTATAACCTAACCTCAAAACAGCCCAACGTATTATGCATGTGATAGTAGTTATAGTATTACTACTAGAACTACTATCATATTACGTTATCATACGTTACATTTACATGTAAATTATTACTGTTACTGTGTTTTTATTACTATTATTACTGTTATCTTTATAGATAGGATAGCTGGTATTTCGATCTACTTCAGTGAACAGCAGTAAGATGGAATGGTACCTACGTTAACTACAATCAACATTCAACAATAGTAATACATAGAAGGGAAGGTGGTGAGTGTCAGATCCGCCGCGGGAGCGGGACCTTCTTACCTATCCAATAGTTCCTTTCTACTACTATTAAGTTGTAATTCCTATATTCTAGATAGTAGTATTAATTACAGAATATAATGATCTACTAATGATAAAACAAGTACGTAGTGGTTTATTTTTCAAAAGGACAAAATGAAGCAAGGGTGAAAATAAAACTCCTAACCGGCATATCCCACCTTACGAAATGATGCTTGCTAATCTTGTGTCACTGTCAACATTTTTTTTTGGGTTGCCAGTTTGAAACGAAATGATAATCGATTAAAAGTTCGAAATCATTCTAATAATCGAACGCTTTAAAAAAATCAATATAGATATTGAGCAAAATGGAATCGAAATAAAAATACCTAAATATTTTAGGTTTTCTTTAAATCAGAATAATCGATTTATAATAATACTATTATTCTATGGCAGCACAGGATGATTGACATGTAAAAAACGTGTTGTTTTTGCAAAATAGATTATAAGATTAGCGTTTCGTTTCAGGGAAAAGGAAGATATACAATCATCTTTTTCCAACTATTTCCAGCTTTAAAAAATAACTACCTCATTACGACCTTCAAATTTCATATGTCAGATTTGGGCATGATAACTTTTATGAATTTGAATAGGTGGTTCCCAGTTTGCCATTCTCCTTAGAAACTGGCTTGAAATATTTAGGTTTTGTTAAAATGACGTCTCCATTCCAATGCCCGATTAGAGTTAATCAGTAACTAGTATTATTTTAATCAATACCTAACTTAAAAAGTTAATACACGAGCGATAAGGCTAATCCGCCAAACTAACTCGCCTATCATCGTGAACTGTCTTCGGGTAAGTTTCCAGCCTTTAACACTACATTTACGATGCTACCACGTTTCGAGCGTATCTATCAAGCTATCAATGATATAATGTTGGTCCATTGTGTACGTCACTTTATTTATTACCTAGATAAGACAGGAACGCCTAAAGCTCAAACTCCAGTTGAAGACGCTCGACAATAAGATGTTATACTAAAGTGAGATACCAAGATGCTGTAGGTACAAAAAAAGTATTCAACAACTTGTAAATTAAATTATTAAAATGTAAAAACATTTAGGGTTCATTGGATTACCTAGTCATTGTTCAATTGAGTGAAATGTGCACTTAAGCAATGTTAATTAACAAGTATTCTATTCTCATCATCATCTCAGCCAAAAGACGTCCACTGCGGGACAAAGGCCTCCCCCACGACGATCTCCACAACGACCGGTTTTGTGCTGCTCGCATCCAGCGTCTACCCGCGACCTTCACCAGGGGCCCGACCGCCTAACCGATCGCTTTGACTTCGTGTGTGGTTTATGACGTCATCTTGTCGTTTCGTGCCGCCTACGAAAGCAATATTGAAAGCTATATAGCCTTTAGCTTTTGATATTGCTTTCATAGGCGGACCGAGGTGGCAAAATGACGTCATAAACTATACACGTAGTCAAAGCGCAGATCGTTGTTCCACGTTATTGAACACTGCGTTTTCCGGTACGTGGTCGGTAATGTTCCGCGCCAGCGCAGCGGTCATTTCCAATTCTATTCTATATTAACTTTACTCGGTCGAATAATAAAAAGATACTCATCAAACTGAGCCTACAAAAAAGTATGAAGATACAACTCACCGGTATAGATGGCGCAACCGATAGCCCACTCGGTGTTCTTGACCCGCGATCCCCGCAGCATCAAGTTGTCGGTGCCGAGTACCATGGCGTCTTGACCCGGGATGTCCAACCGGCCGTAGAAGGTATACAAATCCGCTATGGGATTCGGTATCTCTATGCGCATGCTTTGTGGCAGTATGTCTGTGGAAGAACTGTTGTATCAGCTAGCTGCGTGTCCGCTTTAGCTATTTTAAGGAGTGTGGTAATGTTGCAGCTTTCATTGTTATGAAGATATGGGATATCGCTAATTGGACCGATGTGGCAGTTTTCATGTTTGTATTTTTTCTCGTTCACTATAAGCATTAATATTTTCTATCCTCACCTAATGTATCAAAATCTAAGGTTTTATAGGGCCGATGTTAGTCTTGAAGTATTGTCTTAAATCACCACTCTTGCCAAATAAAAGGTACTAAAGATACCTACTGTATCAAGTTCGTGAGCATCCAAGCATAGATATAAGAATTAAACTTTGCGACAGTTTAATTATGCGGATACTGTGGTTGGTAACTGTCTGCTGGCCAGGAGGCCAGGCTCTTATTCAACGCGTTCAAAATGCATACGCGCGTTTTAGTTTCCCAATTCTACGCCAGGCATATGTTACACCATTTCTAAACCGTAATAAACTTATTAAAATGGAGGCACTACGCTCTTTACACTTCTCCACTTTGCTTTTTGGTATTGTGCAGTCTTGCCGATCACGATATCTGTGTGAAAAGCTTATTTTTTCCCGTCGCGAAATAAGATTTTCTTCTAGACTCACTTGCCCAAGACACACTAGTTCGTCTGCTTTTCGTGATAGTTTCCGTTACGTTGCCACGAAATGCTGCAATAATATTCCGCCACCAGTAAAAGCATCGCAAACAGTTTGTTCATTTAAACGTAATTTTAAGAAGTATTTTCTCCATCAACAAATAAATCTGTAAAATAAGACTGTGTTCTAGTTTAACATAAAACATATTTATACCAACCAATTTTGTTTGTTACTTACTTCTTGCTTCATGAATTTTTTGTTATTTACTTTAATTTGAAACTGAATAAATAATTTGATTTGATTTGGAATATGGCATAGCGGTCAGAAACCCAGGATATGCATAGAAATATAAAATCCGAGAAAACACAATTTGCCCAAACTGGGATATCGGTCCGAGCGCTTTAGCACCCGGCCACCAAGGCGTATTAAACCCCATCATCATCATCATCATCATCATCATCATCATCATCATCATCACGTCAGGGGCACGAGCCTTCTCTATGGACGGATAGGGAGAACGGGTTGTGGATTGGTGGTTGTTAACGACTGCTAATGCAGCCGGAACCAACGTGCCTTTCGAAGCTTGAGAACTCGAGATGATAAATTTTTGGTCACCCATCCTATAACCGGCCTTTGCGAAAAATGATTAACTGCAGCCATCGCAGACCAAGCGCGTTAACCACTGCGCCAACGAGCTCCTCATATTAAGCTTTATTGTGATCCAATTCAGTGTTTGCACTGACTACACAATAATGAAACGTGTTTTAACGGATGGTCGTAATTACCTGCCGTGTACCCGACTAGTGAGGGCGGCACTCGCAGCGTTTTCAGGTTCGTCTCGCCGTCGAGGTTGGCAGTGGTGACGAAGCACTTGCCCTTCTCGTCAGCCGAGCACAGAAGCACCAAGTCGGCTGGCACCTCCTTACCGCGCCGCACCCGTACAAGGGTGCCTGGCGCGATGCTAGAGTTGTGCACTTGTTTGATCACACCCTTGTGCACTGTGTCCACTGTTGAATTCAGTATGTAAGTTAATTACAGGCAACATCACCTTTCAAACTTGTATGTGGTATTTTGGCTTTATAAAGGCACAGATTAAGTAGGTAGAGGGGGGTTGTATGATAATAAATCCATGGAGGACGGCTTCCGCCACTGGTGAGATGGGGCTTACTACTAAGATATAAAAAAAGGTATGTATAATGTATTTGAAGTTGATAATCACCTACCAACTTGGTTGTTGACCCGCTTGTCCTCCTTGTGCCGCAGCCAGTCCTCGTAGCCCTGCTTGGCAGCAGTCACTAGCACTACGAAGGACAGTGGCGCTATGCTGGTGTAAGGCGACACGGGACTATCTAGAACCAACAACGCACAGATAGGGAACATACATTGACGTATTGACAGCAGCTGTAACTTAGGTATATAAGTAACTTTCGCAATGTCGCTACTTGCAAGATGGGTAACCAAATTAAAGATCGAGATAATCTGGTTTTTTTCAGGAGAGATTGCTGATGATCTCAGCCGGTCTTTTCAGCGTCGCCAGACTTCTTTGGGAGCGGCAAGAAACTTAAAGGGTTCCTGAAGAGGTTCCCTTCTATCTGGCAGAATTTTGTTGTTCCGAATTTTATTTGGCATAACACACTTGGCATAATTTTCTTTAAACGAATATGTTCAGTGCATAAAAATCATTTAGTATAATTATTATTTGGTCAAATGTTTATAAGTCCGAATTCCCAATGGCATACTTTTAAGATGGCAGATTTTTTTATTTTTTTTAGATAACATAAATCTAGCTCCATACACAAATTGTTTTGTAAATCGTGTCGTAAAAGTGTGAGCCAAATGATTTTCTGCGAAATGAAGTTTAAGCTTTCCGCTGTTATGCATAATAAAATTAAAATTATGACAAAAAGTTCTGCGATAAAAGGTAGACCCTTCCTCAAGCTGTGTGATCGAAACATCCTCAGAGGGAATGGCATCACGGAAGTGTCCTACTCTTTCCCTACTAGATTCTCCGAGGGGTTCGGATCGGATCGGGAGCGGTAATACCCGAGGACGCCTCTAACTAAAGGCTAGGCCAGACTAGCCGCAGCCACGGCTGCATTAGCAGTCGTTGCAACCACCAATCCGCACTGGCCCCGCGTGGTGGTTTATAGCCCGTTCTCCCTATCCATCCATAGGGAAGGCTCGTGCCCCAGCCTTTAGAGTCTGTCAGCCGCGGCTGCGACCCGGTCAGCCCCCTGACCGCCTAACCGATCGCTTTGACTACGCGTAAGTATAGTTTATGACGTCATCTTGCCACCTCGCACCGCCTATGAAAGCAATATACAAAGCTATAGCCTTTAGCTTTTGATATTGTTTTTATATGGGGCACGAAACGACAAGATGACGTCATAAACCACACACGAAGTCAAAGCGATCGGTTAGGCGGTCGGGCCCCTGGTCGAGGGACCTGACCGGGTCGTGAGGATGGGACATATTCTGTGCTTTCGAAGGCACGTTCAGGTTAGTTTTGGTTGTTGCAGTGAGATCGCAGTCGTTAAAACTCACTAATCCTGATAATGCCAGCGTGTTGGGTTGTTGTGGCCTCTCCTTATGTGGCGTTCATGTTGGATGGCCTTAACGCAGCAGTGGTAGATATATGATGATGTTGACCTGACGTATGAAGTTAATTTTTAGAAACCTAATACTATTTTGTCTCACAGCCAACAGTACCTCTGACAATGGTCAGCGTATCGCGTTTATGTTCTACGATACCGCCGGCGCGGACGTTTAGATATTACTAAACATACCTGATTTGATAATGTGATCAAATGATGAACAAAATTCACACTAGGTATGAAGGAAAGCGCGTGGCTTTCACCTCACCTAATGGTAAGGTGACGGACGGGTGATGGACTTACGATAAGGCCGTAGAGAAGCACTGTTCCTTCATGATTCACTACCGGCAAATAATAACAATCTTATCTTCAACTGTGTAGCACAACTAAATGCAACAATGCTGTACTAGCATTGTTATCATGGCGACAGAATTTGATAAGATGCGCCGGTAGCTAAACAGGCAAACTTAGAACCACGCTGTCTTATTTTATCGGGTGAAGTAAGTAACGTTCAGTTACAAGCCCGATCTGACATTTTCAGCAAATTTTATGTCCTCACTGCTGGGGCACGAGCCTTCCCTATGGATGGATAGGGAGAACAGGCCATAAACCACCACGCGGGCCTACTGCGGATTTGTGGTTGTTAACGACTGCTAATGTAGCCGGGACCAACGGCTTTACGTGCCTTCCGAAGCACGGAGGAGCTCGAGATGATACATTTTTGGTCACCCATCCGATGACCGGCCTTTGCGAAAGTTGCTTAACCTCAGCACTCGCAGACCGGGCGCGTTAACTATTGCGCCATCGATATGTACATAGTACCTATCTTATAAATTCTACACTGCAATGGCGTACACAGCTTAATCGATATCATCGGAAAATGTAAATAAGAGAAGCCAGTCAATTATAACATGTTATGTCGTTGTAATAACTAGCTACAACTAATATACAAATGAGAATCATACTAATGAAGGTAAAAAAGAAAAACGCACCATCAAGGCTGCCTAATCTGTTGCTAAAAAACTATAAATTTAGCTCCTAGCGTGGGAGATAAATCAAACAGTCAGTATGTTGTCTATAGCTTCGTGAGCTGAGAGCTAAGAGATTGTTTTATTTGTGTTTACATATTATATACTAATTATTGCCAATGCTTAAGTATGTGCGTCAGCTGGAAACAGCGAGTGTGTGTGCTCTAGATACAATACAAAGTCCGAGCTGACGCTACAATAAACAAATATAGACGTTTCATAACAAAGGGAAAGCGCTTTGGCTTTATCTCACTGACCTGATACACACATAACGCACAGCGGAACGCGCACACTTATTATTGTTCTTATTATACAATTATTGTATGGTGACAGACATTGAATACGATCTTCTGTGCTAAGGGCTCTTTCAATTTAGCCTTACGGTTGCACTGCTTTCGATATTAAAACATAGTGCGACTGTCATGCGGCTGCATTTAATATGAGAACACATGGCAGCAACAGTTCTGCAACAGTTCTACAACAATCATCTAAATTGAAAAAGCCCTTAGGTATAGCAGCCTCGCCGCCAACTAAATTCACCTTAATTATGCGTTTTCAGGTTTACAAGTCAGAAGTTGTATCAACAATAGGTATGACGTATGAGTCACCGGAAACAGATAAAGATATTTTTAAACTTTTTATTATGAAAATAAAAAGTGTAATCGCCGCTTATGTTAGACTCAAGAAAACAATATAAAAATACAGTTGAGAGAGAGAGAGACAAACATTCATTGACCACACACACTAAATACATAAAAATAAAAAACATAACCCTCCCTCTGACGCAGTATGGTAAAAAGAATAGGTCAATCGGGACACCCGCCTCAGTTTGTGTTGTGTGTGGCAGGTTTTAATTATGACCAAGGGGGTAACCACGAGCTGTTATAGCTATAGCAGTATTATTGCAGTAGTGAAAACGAGACGCGTGTAGCGGCGAATATATTCGCGTCTCTTTTCCACAACTGCAATATTACTGCTATAAGAGCTCAAGGTCGGGGGTCAGGTCCATTACGAAATCTGTTAGGAAACTTGTAAACAGTACAGATATTGCTTTTATCTACACTAATGTTGTAACATTCTACTTATGTTTCCAATACTTAACTTATAATTACTACTGTTATAGCGCAGACAACAAAACACTCAATTTAAGCAATTTCACATGATGGTATAATATCCACATCGATATCGTAAAATCTCATTATAACATCAATAAAACGCGACCAATTAACCTGGCGAGCCTTATGTCAAAATCCTCATACAAGTTGTATAAAATTTTGACATTAGGCTGGCTTTTGAAAACAGTTGGGTTATACGTGAAAACTTCGTCGAAACTGCTAAACTTACATACACAAAACTATTTGGTAAGATCTTGTGCCAATTAAATAAAAAAAGAACAGCGCGCGCTCGCTCCTGATTGGCCCTGCGCGCGCAGCTGCGCTCTCATTGGTTAGATTTTAATGGCGGAAATTTGAACAATTATTATAAATAAACTATTGTCAGCTTTTACTCTTGTTGTTTGACTAATTGCATTAGTGAAGATAAAGTAGTGTATGCAACTGCATATAACACGGGTATTAAAACACTCGTTACTATTATGAAACTCACTGCGCTCGTTTCATAAACTCACACTCGTGTTTTAATACCCTTCATTATATGACAGTTGCATAAACTACTATTATCTACACTAATGTTGTAACATTCTACTTATGTTTCCAATACTTGACTTATAATTACTACTGTTATAGCGCAGACAACAAAACACTCAATTTAAGCAATTTCACATGATGGTATAATATCCACATCGATATCGTAAAATCTCATTATAACATCAATAAAACGCGACCAATTAACCTGGCGAGCCTTATGTCAAAATCCTCATACAAGTTGTATAAAATTTTGATATTAGGCTGGCTTTTGAAAACAGTTGGGTTATACGTGAAAACTTCGTCGAAACTACTAAACTTACATACACAAAACTCTTTGGTAAGATCTTGTGCCAATTAAATAAAAAAAGAACAGCGCGCGCTCGCTCCTGATTGGCCCTGCGCGCGCAGCTGCGCTCTCATTGGTTAGATTTTAATGGCGGCAAGTTCACTGTGACAATACACGTACGCGTGAATTTAATGTTTCGCAATGTGTTTTGTTTTTAAAATACAAATTAAAAGTTAAAAATGGACAGCGACGATGATATTTGTACGCCTCCGGATATTCTAGAATTGGCAACAAAAGTAACTCACAATCTTTTGCCAGAAAAATCTAGAAAATTATATGAAAAAGAATATAATAACTTTTTGGCATGGAAGATCGAAAAGAAAACTACATCATTTTCTGAAAATGTCATTCTTGTGTATCTCAAAGACCTCTCCGACAAATTCAAGCCATCTTCTATGTGGGCTAAATATTCTATGCTCAAGTCCACACTGAGTATCTACAACAATATTGATATCACGAAGTATTCAAAAGTCATAGCGTTCCTGAAACGCAGTTCAGAAGGACACAAGGAAAAAAAGTCCTTGACGTTTACATCAGGTCAAATAAAGATGTTCCTGAAAGATTCACCAGATATTTTGTATCTTTTTGAAAAGGTAAGTGTATTTTAGTTCTGTTACTTACGTACTACACACGCAAGTTATCTAGACACTCCGTTTAAGCGCTTTGTGTATAAATTAGGTAGTAGGTACCTACACTTTACTACTTCATAAATCATAGTTTTTGCCTTGGCTATGTACCTCAAGCTTATTATATCGTTTATTGTTACAGGTTGCACTAATCTTCGGCATAATGGGGGCATGCCGAAGGCAAGAGCTATAATCCAGTTCGATGAAGTCTCTAACATAGACGACAGTACAATCATGGTGAAAGTTTCGAAAACAAAAACGAAAATAGATCGTTCTTTCGTTGTGACGGGCAACTGCTATGCCGTATGTAAAAAATACATGGAACTTCGACCCACCCCCTGTCGAAACCCTGCCTTTTTCTTGAGCTATAGATCGGGGAAGTGCGTCGATCAAAGAACTGGTATTAATAAATTTGGTGCTCTGGGAAAAACTATCGCAAGTTTTTTGAATCTGCCTAACCCAGCGTTGTACACGGGGCATTGCTTCCGGCGCACCTCGGCGACCCTTCTCATAGATAGCGGTGGTGATTTGACCGCACTGAAACGACACGGGGGGTGGAAGTCTTCTACTGTGGCTGAAAGCTACATTGATGAGTCTTTAATGAATAAAATTCAAGTCTCAAATACGATCTTGAACAGTATAGAAAACAAGACGAATGAAGTAATTATAAATATTCCAACTCCGTCTACGAGCTCTACTGCTTGCCCCGCGACCGCTACAGCTGCTGGTTCAATAATTAACATTAACTTTCAAAATTGTACCATCCAAAATTGGAACAATTATTATAACTATTGTCAGCTTTTACTCTTGTTGTTTGACTAATTGCATTAGTGAAGATAAAGTAGTGTATGCAACTGCATATAACACGGGTATTAAAACACTCGTTACTATTATGAAACTCGCTGCGCTCGTTTCATAAACTCACACTCGTGTTTTAATACCCTTCATTATATGACAGTTGCATAAACTACTATTATAGTACTATTATCTCTTCCTGGAACCTCGATGAAGAGTGAGAAACGAAGTGTGTGATGGCGATTCAGTATGATTCATTCAATCTGATAATACAATTATCTAAAGTGTATTTACTTAAAAATATATATGCCTTACAGATTTTTTAAAGAGAAATGGGACGATTTTTAAAGTATACATAAAGTACACAAAAAGTGCTTTTGAGATTATTCCGCATATCCAGCTGAAGTTAAATTAAGTGCCGCATTCAGAATTAGCGTCAAAATGGCGGCGCCAAGTCATAATGATAATATTTTCACATTGTCAGATGCAGTACTGAAATTCTACTATTTGATACCCTAAGTAAAAAAATTACTACCTTTCTCGTACTAAAGTTAGAACAATTAAACGTTGGTCCCGCCAATTTGACGTCAAAGTGGCAGAACCACAAGAAACAACACATCCGAGTAGATAATCACTTACATATATTTTTACTACCTATAATCTACCTTATAAAACTGTAATCTAATTGGCATTATTCGCAGGATAATCAGAGATACAGACTTGAACTCCCGGTCCCGCCATCATGACGTTTTTATGATTCGCAAAAATCACGCGAACAGCAAATAATTTCTTAGTTTTGAATAAATATGCATTCATTACCTAATTGCTACCTATCAATAAAGCTTATAGTTTCAATGTTAGCCTATATTTTAATAAGTAAAAATTTATTCTTATTTCTCCCAATACAAAATATTACTAGCAGTAGTAATAATGGACAAGCAAGATAGACGGGATAGCGGATAGCACAGCGGACTGCGCAGCGGACCACACACTGGATGGAACAGTATACAGTAAAGCACAGTGGACAATAATGTGAACAGCACACCGTATAAAACAGCACAGCTCAGTGGACAATTACGCAAATAATTGTAAACATAACTTTTAGACTAAGTAAATAAAATAAAACCTCTTACATTGTATATTAATGTTTATTTTCTCACATAAATTATGCAATGTGGAATAATATTTGCCTGACTTTTATTGACTCGCATCTTTAAGTCATCGTAGCATTTCCAATGATTTTCTCGTAAACAATTTGCCCTATAATGACCAATTTCCCCTGATGTTGGTGGTATAAAATCAATTGCAGCCAAAACCTTATATTCTTGATTTTTTAGTTTTATTTGTTGTGGAATATCATTAATATATTTTTTTTTATCTTCATTAATTTCAAAGAAAATTATTTTTCACTTCTCATGCTCGTAAAGTTGTTCTTTATGTCGAGAGAAGGCAGCAGAAAATGAGATTTTATGCTCTTGTGCATAAAGTAATTTATTCTTCTAAGACTAAGGAAATTAGGCCTTACAGCCTCATACACAATACACCTACATTTAATTGATATATTTTTATGAGATTTAGGTTATGTCTTAATTTAATTACGACATAATTATGTATTACTATATAGGTACAAATTTACGATTAATACGGGCGTGCATTTACGTAAAAAAATATAACGCAAAATATTTATAATAACTTAAAATTAAAATTAAGAAAAATTGTGTGGCGGGAAGCTAATTATTTGTCATTTTTTACGCTATAAAAATTAATTAAATTTGCTTTTAAGCTTAATCCTTGTTTTATTTCCTTGCAATCGAAGTGAAAAGCAGAGTGTAAAACTCGAGTATAAAACTCATTTCACCCTCGACGTGACTATCCACCCTCGCCGTACCGGCTCGGGTGGCTATATGCACGTCTCGGGTAAAATGGCTCGTTTTATGCTCTTGTTGTACAATCTACTATTTGATAGAGAGCGTGTTGTTATTTTAATATCATGACAATGATCACATATATCAAAGTTGTTTTCATCGTATTCTAGCATTGATTGAGCAGATTCATTCAGAGCTTTGATGCCCATATTCCCTAAATATATAATTTTATTAAATACTATTTCATTACAGCCCTTTAATGGGTAAGGCCGCCAAAATTGTCAAATGTAACACAAGAGTAACACAACCTATTTCGTGTTATCGTGACACAGATGTAACCCAAAAGTAACACATTTTATTGGTAAAGCTTGTTACTTACCTAGGGGGAAGTAGGTTATAAAAAAAAGCATCTTAGTAGCGGAAGATAAGTGTTTTTATTTATACTACTTTTACGAATTAAAATATTTGAGGTCGGTGCCAACCAGGAGCAAGAAAAACTATAAAAAGGCACTGAGCTCAAAAAGGTAGGTACTTTAAAGATATTAAAGTCAAAGTCAATTTTTTTTTATTCAAATAAACTTACGAAAAGTGCTTTTGAATCATCCATACATTTTTTACCTACTACCTATTCAGGACGTCTATTAATATTATTTTTTCTTTCAGTTGACAGGCTATTTGAAGTCGGTTTAATTTTTTTTTTTTTAATTTATTAACTACCTTCATAAATGCCTACGAAATCACACGAAAATTACTATTTGCTTCAATACAGCTGTTTGAAAATGTTTACAAACATTTGATTACAATGTCAACAAAATTTAATGTAAGGTAATGTTAGTAAACATTTTTGAAAAGTATTTAATTAATTAAATAAAAAAAAGTAATTAAAACATCTTACAATTCCTAACAGAATGTAACAATGCTATTATTTGTTAGTAAATGTATGGTAAAAGTAGCAGTGTAGGAGTACTATATCAATTTGGTCTTATAATCAATCCCCTGTGTGGTGCCGGGGATAAAGAATTGCACCACCCCCTCTCGTCCCGTGGGTGTCGTAAAAGCCGACTAAGGGACTATTCCAGAGGATGGGCAGCAGCATCTCTCTAAGGTTACCCTCAACCTACTGCGATCGCCAACCCGCATGCCAAGCGTGGCGATTACGGCAAATACCCCTCATATCCTTGGGGGAGGCCTTTGTCCAGCAGTGGACGTCTTTTGGCTGAGATGATGATGATGATGATGAATCAATATGAACGCGGCTTTATAGAGCTTTTGTGTTACATAACAAAGATTTATGTTACGATAACACAGAAGGAACACAAATATAACACAAACGTAACACAAACGTAACCCAGAAGCAATATCTTTTCAACAATTTTAGGTTATAATTTGGTTATTTGGTAGAATTTGGTACTAATCATTACCTTATAGCAAATTGTATACCCTGTTGCTGATAAATATGATGTAATAATGTTAAAATATTTGTCTCTTAGCTCACAATCACGGTAGAAATATATTTTTTTAGCACTGAAAAAACGTTACGCTCATTTGTGACACCTTCATCCGAAAAAAAACATGGCTGCCTTTTTTTAAAATCCGTACCGCTAACAGTGTTGTCAGTTTAATAGTGCGTTCTCTACCTCGACTTTTAAATAATAAGTATTATGGTAAAAATACGTCACACAAAATATCATAACACAAAAGCAAAAACTATTTTATAATATTCAACTGTCAGTAAAACAAGTTAGTACAAAGTATTCTCGCAGCTAAAACGGTTTTATATTGAGGACAAATATCTAATTCCTCAATAATCATAATTATAAATAAGATTTACACTCTTAACTTCGAAAAATTTGTAACACAAAGTTCTTATAAAAAAAAACGAAAAAATGTCACACAAAAAATTGTCAATTTTGACGGCCTTACCTTAATAGATTTTTGAAAAGTTAACTAAGTAATTAATTATGAAAACTATAGATATGTAAGAAACGCTTAAAAGCGACAGCACTCGATAATGATACGGTAAGAGTTTTGTATTATAAGAATTTATTAAAATATAGGCTAATATTGGAATTATAAGCTTTATTGACAGGTAGCAATTAGGTAGTGAATGAATATATATTCAAAACTAAGAAATTATTTGCTATTCGCGTGATTTTTGCGAATCATAAAAACGACATGATGGCGGGACCAGGGGTTCAAGTCTGTATCTCTGATTTTCTTTGAATAATGCCATTAGATTACAAATTTATGAGGTAGATTATAGGTAGTAAAAATATATGTAATTGATTATCTACTCGGATGTGTTGTTTCTTGTGGTTCTGCCACTTTGACGTCAAATTGGCGGGACCAACGTTTAATTGTTCTAACTTAAGAACGAGAAAGGTAGTAATTTTTTTACTTAGGGTATCAAATTGTAGAATTTCAGTACTGCATCTGACAATGTGAAAATATTATCATTATGACTTGGCGCCGCCATTTTGACGCTAATCATTCAGAGACGTCAATTAATAATAGCGAATACTTAGTAGTTACCCCTATTTTCTCATTTCAAAGAGAACCTTAGAAATCATTATTAATGGATTTTTTTACAATGAAAAATCATAGGTGCTGAGTAATAATGAACGTCAAGTGACATTCCCTAGGTGCGGCAGTTAGATAAGTAAAAAGCAGCACAATTGTTTGCAATATTTTCTGTATATAATTTAATGTTGTCGAACGACTGCTAATTGTCCCTGAAATTATTTTCTTTATTTCAATCACCAAAACGGTTTATTTGTGGTATTGCTTGACATGTTGTCTGCACATGCCCGGTGGATACCAGTGTTATTGTGTACTTGTTTATTGGATTGCATTAACTTTTGTGACTTCGTTATGTGTGGCAAATAAATAGTAAAAAGTATAAAATTAAATAGCCTTTAACTGTCCCACTGCTGGGCAAAGGCCTCCATCATTGAAATCAAGTCATCACTACAATTGATGGTTAATGGCTTAATCACCGCGCTTCCCAAATGCGGGTTGGTGATCACAATCCCGGGCTATGCATCGAAAAATCCGAAACACACTTTGCCCGACCTGGGAATTGAACCCGGGACCTTCGGGTATCGGGCCGAGCGCTCTACCACTCGGTCACCGAGGCGAGGCATAAACATATATTTTTTTTTTTAAAGAAATGTGTGTTAAATTAAATCAGTCATAGTAAGAGAAACAATTTGAAAAGTCATACTTACCAATAAATATAGCGATGAGTGTGACAATGAGGAAGTAGAAGTTTGCCACCCTGCGGAACTGCTCGCTCAAGTTCTTGGGTATGAACAGCAGCAGCGAGTACTTGGACGTCTTGATCTTGTTGTGCTTCTTCTTGCTTTGCGCGTCTACCACCCCTACCTCGATCTGACGTGTCTCTGCTGCCGAGGATACTTTGTTGCCCTGGTGAACGTGACAATATATTTTTTTATTATACAATATCATTATTTTCTTTGATATTTGTTTTGATTGATGCCTAACTAACTTAAATTGATACCTTCCTTCTCATTAGATTTTATGGTTGGTGGTTGTATCTTTTCTGATAAATTTCACAAAATTATTTTTGAAATTACTACACCATATCGATACCATACATTGTGTATGGTCTGATACGAACATTTTTACTTGATTGGTTGCCATTTTACCTATCTATGTATTGGTCGATAAAAAACTTAGTGTTGTATGTGCCTTAACAAGCTAAACTACAACTACCCGATATCAATACTTAACGAAGGAGAAAGTAAAAAATGGTAGGTATTGCAGTGCAATTATGGGTCCTTTGAATTTCATGGAACGCCCTATTAGTATACTTACCGTCTTACTAACATTACCATCTTTAGATTCAGAATGCGATGAATTATTAATGTTGGGTTATTAACTTGCCACCGTGGGATATTATGCGAAACCAGGTGTGATATCAAGGTTATTAATTATTTTTTATAGCGGAAAAATCAATAGCCAGTGGGCAAGGTCGACAACTTCAAGTGCTTGGCAGATGTCCTAGAACTAGAACCTATAACGTGGGGTCGGTCGGAGCTTCAGCGAGATTTTAATTAATTAATTACTGCAATATGGAAATAAACTTTTTTAAATTTTATCCGCCTCCGTGGTCTGTAGTGGTTTGAGTAGCGATCTCAAGCCCAGCCCCCCGACCGCCTAACCGATCGCTTTGACTACGCGTATAGTTTATGATGTCATCTTGCTACCTCGCACCGCCTATGAAAGCAATATCAAAAGCTAAGGGCTATAGCTTTCGATATTGCTTTCATAGGCGGCACGAAACGACAAGATGACGTCATAAACCACACACGAAGTCAAAGCGATCGGTTAGGCGGTCGGGCCCCAGGTCCCGAGTTCGATTCTCAGGTGGGTGGGGCTACTTATTGTACTACATGGTTTGGTTGGAGATGGGGCTATTTTTTTAAAATCTATCTGAGCTCAAACATAGAAAAGTCGAAAATAGAACTACTTACCCACTATCTTATCTAAGTCTATCGTAATCAGTAATCTTATTATATAAGTCATTGTTGTGTTTCGATAGCAATAGGTGAGATCGTTGTAGTTCCTCAGTTTTCGAGGGTTACGTTACGGGACGAGTGAAGTGCAGCGCTTCCACTCTTGCCGCATGTAAAATGCCAAGCCTTTTGACCACACTCAGCTATAGTCGTCAAGCGATACGCTGTACACCAACCGGCAATGATTGAAAAAACATATAGTTCACAAAAACAAAAAATATTTGGAAATTTTGTGATGTGGCTGCCAAAAGGCACTAAGGTGCCTTTGGCAGCCAAGCTAAGGCTTAAGGTCATAAGAAATTCTGGGTAATCTAATTTGACACTTGAGAAGATCATAATCCTCTGTCCTACCATCTTATTTAACTCTTCAAGAGATATATGTTACAATTCCATTACCCTTTTTAATCATTACAACTAAATGTCACGTGCGCTCCTACCTTATAAGCACATAGTGTCATAAGATTTCCTCTTAAATCGTTGTTTTAACAAATCCATAATTCTAAGAATCCGGTAGTTGTGGCGAGCGAAAGATATCTGTTATTATCAATGAATGACAGATAACACTGCTACAAGGAAGACAAAGCATATCGAAAGCCAAAAAATACCTAGGTGTAAACTCAGATCTGCAGTGCTATTCTCTAAGCAAAACAGCGTCGACCTCGACATTTAACTCGCTCATAACTTGGAAACAACTTTATTACTATCTCAGAGTAGGTTGAAATTCGTTTGCAAGTTATGAGCGAGTTCAACGTCGAGTTCGACGCTGTTTTGGTAAGAGAATAGCGCTGCTGTATTCAACATTTTCAACACGATAGGTATAATACGGTATGCGATAGGTATGTTGATTTGTGATTAAGAAGTATGGTGATCTGGGTACCTAATCTAATATAATTTAATGCTTTATTTTTTTTTGTACATATTTGTTTAATTTATACAATTTTAATATAAGTAGTATTTGTTATACAAGGTGACTTAGTAATAATGACACTATTATAATTACACTATCACTATCTACACTAACTATGTACCACTTTGTTTGCAAATTAAAATTTGAGTTTGGGTTTTGAGTTTTGAATTGAATTTGTTTATTTATATAGTTACCTATATTTAAAATGACAATACAATTATGTTCGTTATGATCATAATTTGATCAACCTTCCATTGATTCAGTTGAGGTATCGCAGTTTCTGCCAAATAATTTATTTTAACGTAATCCTCAAAAAATTAACATTAGCTTACAATTAACAAAGCGCATCTAATTATATCGGTACCCTTTGACGCCAATTTACCCGCACAAGCACTTATTCTGAATTAACTACCAAAAAGATCTCCTATCACACTTAAACGAACACGTTTTGAATATGAATTATTGTAAAATAAGATCCAGCAGCAGATTTAGTGCAAACTTTAGCCAATTCAAGAACATACTGAATATGTAGGTAAAAAAAATAGATATTACGTGGTTGCGCGGTAATTACAATTAACAAAACTCCGAAGCATAATCTTTTGTTTTTGTAAGAGGGCCTAATAAACCTTTTTTGCACTGTCAATAACTATCACTTTGAATGGCGCATGGAAATGAGAAGTATTAAAGCCACATGTACACACGCCTACAGATCGGGGTGCCTGTGCGAGTTTCACCATTCGATCACGAAAACAAGAATTGGTATGGCAAAATGTTAACTGTTCTCGTGTCGCCAGGAGGCGCTGCTTCAATGCCATACTAATTTTCGTTTTCGTTAACGTAATCGAATGAATATGGATAGTAAACATAACACACACTAGACACCCTGACTACCACAAACAGTTTTTCCTCAATAGACTTTGAACTTTAAGGCAAAGGGGAATGGTTGAAAATTTATTGAAGAATTTGCCAGTTTTGGTTGATGCATGTGCAGGCGTTTTGTATGTGCGTACACAGGCTTACACTTGGATCAGTTATTTCAACTGCCTTCCTGCCTTGCATATTATAACAGAAAAGTGAAGATGTGCTGCACGGTCACCATACATTGAAAACAAAACAAAAAACATGTGCATGTTAGAAAATAATTTGTAGAGCTTTACCCTCATGTCCTGGTGTGCAAGTTTGCGACATATCACGAGTTAGTAAGGGCACGGGCGCTCGCTAATAGCCTGCCTGTCTGTCTGCCATTGGTCATCACCATGACTCCACTAGCTCGATGCAGGCAAATCGTGGGAGGGTCGGCACATGACGATTGCAAATTACTTAATAGTGACACCGTAATAATAGGGTAGAAATAACGGGTGTTAGTTTCTAAGCCGTTTCCTAAATGATTTTTATGTGTTTTTGTTTCATGAACATTCGGAAGTGTAGGTAGCCCTTTTCAGTGCTGTAAACCGGATTTACTTTTGGAACAAATTAAACAAACAGCTTAACTTGTATACACTTTTGACTCTTATTCCGTTGCATTAAGAGTTGTTTACACACACAGGGCATGATTCTGGGCTAGTCCCACAAGCTGAGGGAGGCACTTATAGTGCATATAACACATCTTTATTAGCAGACTGTCAGCTACTATCAATAGGCATGTTATCCTTAATTTTATGTTTGTCGGAATGGAATGGAATGGAATCGAAGGTCTAAAAACCGATGGTCTTACCACCAGACCATTGTGGTCATTGACAGGTTTTTTTTTATTAAATGCGCGACACACGTTTCAATTGTCCTAAAGAGGCAGCAAGGTCATACAAAAAACATTAAAAAAATTTAACGATAAATATTTCATTTTATTTGTCCATTGCTCAATCGGATTTAAGAAGCGATGATATCAATTGACGCCAGTGACATTGGATTTATTCAGGTTAGGATACATTTCCGCAATCTCAAGTTTATCAAAGTAAGCAGGTAGAGTTTATCAACAAGTGAGATCGGAATCTTGTACTATTTTACTAGAAATAATTCAGACGAGACGTGGCAAAAATGTCATCGCCAATTTATTTTATCAAAACATGAAAGCCTTGAAAGAAATCGACGAAAAATGCTAGCATATAAGCGTACCTATGTTATCGTAGTAAACGTAGTACGCTTCTAAGATTAGTATTTCCCATAAATGCGTTGCATTATATAACAATAAGCCCAATAATTTTCCAACATCACAGGGCAAGAGAACGACCGCAATAGAACATCCATAGATGATGAAATTACCTCCTGTTCTGTCCTGTAAATAATGCAGCGGAGGAACAAGGAAGGTAGAGCTACCAGCGCCTGCATGTTTCTTGATCAAGGTGTCTAGTACAAGTTTCATTGGCTATCGATCACACCTCGTAGGCCACCAAGAGGTGCTGCTTCATTGCTATACCAATCCTCGTTTTTGTTAACGTGATCGCAAGTTGAATAAAACTTGGACTTAGCTTACAATATTACCAAGTTCATAATGAACAGATATAATATCTAGGCACTACATCTTCGGAACTTCGAAGTACTTATAAAAATAAGTCATAAAATTACAGTCTATTCAGGTAGGTAGGTACTTATTACTTGTAAAATAACGCTAATAATTTTAAAGAAAGTTTGTAGAGTACCTATAATCCGCTATACTCCTATCTATCATTACCTATCTCGATTTTCTGCAGCAAAGTAGCTGTGTTGCAAAACTTAATAGAACTTGGTAATAAGACGGATGTATATAAATAATAAATAAAAAAATAATATAACTAGGTATTACAAGGCTTGTAATACATAGTTATATTTTACTTACAAATTTTTATCTATCTATAAGAGAAATGTAAACTTATAGCACGTTCGATTTACGATAAATAGGTATCTAGGCATTTACCAATATCTGATACCTAACTAAATTTTGATTAAACTGTTATCATCCAAAAGGCACTAGCCACATATAAATATAAATATAATTAAGTATCTACATAATATGAAATTGTCGTGTGATAATATTATTGTTTTGTCATAACATTTAAACATCACGCCAAGAAGGTCGTGTTACATTTCTTTTGATTTGTTCTTTAATGTCTTTGTAATCGACCTATCGACGACATCAAAGGGAATATTCCCATCAAAGGCTAAAATAATAACAGTTAATGGAATAACCACAGGTAATCAAATGTTAGTTACAGGTTACAGGTAATTGTATGCAGGCCTTAGCAGATAGCTCATTTATAGGAAGTGTCATCATCATCATAATCATCAGCTCATTTTATGTCCCCACTGCTGGGGCACGAGCCTTCCCTATGGATGGATAGGGAGAACGGGCCATAAACCACCACGAGGGCCCAGTGCGGATTGGTGGTTGTTAACGACTGCTAATGCAGCCGGGACCAACGGCTTTACGTGCCGTCCGAAGCATGGATGCTCGAGGTGATAAGTTTTTGGTCGCCCATCCGATGACCGGCCTTAACGAAAGTTGCTTAACCTCAGCACTCGCAGACCGGGCGCGTTAACCACTGCACCATCGAGCTCCTCCTCCGAGAGGAAGTGTACCGATCACGACAATAGAGTTTAAAGTCTAACTTACCCGCGCCTACGAAAAGCACACGTGTCTTTACGTGGACTAAAGCAAATTTATTTAAAACTGACGCTTTCTCTATCTGACTAACACTAAACAAATGACACAGCTCAGTCTTTATCAAAGGGGTTGGGTTTGATTACGGAGTCGGAAAAAGGTTCTATCCGATATACGAGACTCAAAAAAACGCAAATACAACATGTACTATGCTCAACTTAATAGCATAACATAACTACGATAAAAGAACCTTGAACTGCTTGAACCTTAAACATTATTGTTCGTAAAACATAACCATTTTTACCTGTGCTTATTACGAATGACTAAAACCAAGGTTCCAAAAGTACCTACTGCTGGAATCGAGTAATGTACCAATGTCACAACGAACGACGATCATAAACGCTATCGCCAAATCAAATAACACAAAACGTTCATATAAGTGCCTACTTGACCGCGACCACAAAAATGCGACGGCTGACTGAGCGACGACGCACGCGGGAATTCGCTTGCCGCGAATCATCAGTTTCTACTTAATAAATAATAATATTAATTTATCGCGAAATGATACGGCTCTATTTGGCGAGGAAGTGGACATTTGTTGGCCTAACTGACCAAGGACTCTGATAAAATTTAAGAGCAACCCACAACCGGCAGTGAAAAATCCTTGCAGCCTTGACGCCTTCGTTCTGTTTTTAGAAGACAGTGGACGTTCCGTACAGAGATAATGACGCAAACAGTAAAAAAGTGTGCAATGTACACCTGAATGTTACTTACATTGAAACAAAAGAATATCAGCTGAAAGAACCACGCAACAGACTGGCACAGCCATTGTGTACAATCGTATAAAAGTACACCGCACTGTCTCATTGTCTCTATGTCAAACACTTGTGTCGAAAATCACTGACATTTCAGAAAACTAACGAAAAACAACAACTTTTGACCCTGCAACGACTGTGCTACAATGAAGTCGAAACGACAATATGTTGATAGCAAAAACTATCTTATCAGCGCTCAATATGATATCAATAAATGAATAAACGCCTCACGAATACGAAGTGACGTAAAACTAAATCATTCGCATACTTATCAAGATTGTTTTTGACAGTTAATTTCATAAGTTTGAAGGACACCTTTTTGTCTCATGAACATCTTCAGGATCTTCCGTAAAACAGTGTGCAGCACATCCAGCTTTACGCGTGTGGTCGCCGTGCCAAAGCGTGTTACATATATCCATTCATGACTTCCGATTTGAGTGCTTAAAACATAATGGGTATATAGTCTTCTATCCAGGACAGCGTGTTGCAAAACTTGCTTGACATCAGTGAAAGTTAACAGAAAACAAAACACGGTCCGCCTCCGTCGTATTAAAAGAGTCGGGAGAAGGAGACCGCAGTTTCCTCGCCTTCTCCAACTGCGTGAGGCAGCGGCAAACGGGGGAGGCACCCCTAGTTAAATTCTACAGACTCTCGGGAGCCTGAGGCCTCCATAACTATTCTGGGGCGTCTCTCCTATGCCGTTGCGAGGGGGAAATCGGTGCTTGCTTTTCGTTTGCGATCCTGAGCTCGATGATCGAGCTAGGATGGTGCTATAAACATAAGAATAAACAATAATTCTTAGTGGGTAGGGTAGACTTCCCTTATCTCGTCGAGCTTTTTGTTGTAGTTGGGCGGGCGGGCGGGGGGGACCCGGAATCCCTGGCTATACAGCTGGTAAAATTAATAATAAATAAATAAAATAAATAAATTTTACCACCAATGGTTTTTCTATAGTTTAATCTATATTTACATTGAGTGTAATATTCGTGAGTTTAAAATGCGGTTTTATAACTAAATGTAATCTCTTTCAAGCAAGTTTTGGGTAAATATAGATTTAAGTTAGAATAAGAGGATTTAAGTAAGTTAAATTAAACAGGTTGAAAGATAAATTAATGATAACTACAAATACTAGCATTTAGAATAGAACTACAATAAAAATAACCTTTTGTTTATAATCAAGGGTCAAGGTATTAATATACACACACTCACTAGTTTTTTTTAATGCTCAGAACTTAAATGGAAGAACTTAACATATTTTTTTTATTGAGAATATTATGTGCTGTTTTCTTAGGAGAGTAAATGAAGGAATGACGTAAATAACAACAATAATATTTAAAAAATAAATTATTCTTCATAAATATATTGATATTACATAACTTTGCTACTGATACACCATACATATAATAATATGAGTACATTTATATACAATATTTTAAAGATCTATAGATATTTACTAGTACTACTTGTGCTACCAAGTAAATAGATTGCTAATATCTTTATTCCTTATTTATTTACATTTAAATACAATATTTACTTTAAATACTTTTCCAAGGATATTTACAAGTACATATTCACTAATACTAATAGGTATAGGTAGAAAGATTTACAAAAACCTTTATTCTTTACTTACAATTACACTGTAGTCTTACAACCCATACTCCAAAGGCAAGTTTATTTTTAGCAACGGTGTGATCAAACCAAGGAAAGACACAATAATGTTCTTAGAAACACTTTTGAAGTCGGCCAGTAGTGTAGCCGTGTGGCATGGGTGCATCACGAAATAGGGCCTGCTCAGAACCGGATGCTCTTGCTGAGTTATAACTGAGTAAAAATCTTTCTTGTTTATGCTGAAACAAAAAAAAGTAAATAAATTATAACAAATTAAATTCAGAATTTCTTCACTGGTACAGGTGGTACAACATTAAACTGATCAAAGCATAGCATAGCATAAAAAAACCCTTTGTATGTGTGCTTTTTATGTAATTCTATGTCAAAATGTCTTTAAATGCTACAAATAGTTTTTAAAGTATTTATTATCTTTCTTATTATAAGAAAGATCTTAAGTTTTAAGAAAAATAAGTTTTAGTTTTATTTGAAGTAAATTTTTTTCATAAACATACTTTAATTGTCTAACGGTAAGGTTCATTTTCTAGAAATGTCAAGTTACTGTTGACTTCTTCTGTTACATTGATTAATTCGATGCTATGCTAGTTGTACATTTAAAAAGTTACACACATTTAAATTAACAGTTTATCCAAGTTCAACAATTAATTTATCAAACATAACAATTCACAATATATTCTTAAAATAAGTGTGGGTAAACCTAAACTTGATTGAACAATTAGGTACCTATTTAATATAAATTATCTTATGTGACACAGCACAAGACGACAACGACGCATGGAAGTCCCTACTGCAAGCCCTATGTCCCTGATGAGGGATCACATGAATTCATCATCATCATCATCATCATCTTATGTGACAATTTTAGCAAAATAATACTTGCTTCTTTTGTTGTTGAGTCAATGTTTAATATTTTTATGTTTAATATTTTGTTGAGTTGTTATGCATGCCTTATCCTTTTGCATGCGCATTTATTACCTACATTGGTCTGGTGCTGAGCTTCAGAATCTTATGATTTTTTTCGTTGCATTATTGAGGTCTGTTGTTTTGCCTTAACTTAATTAAATTAATAAAAATACATAAGATGAATAAAAGTCATATTTATAATCATCATCATCATCATCATCTCAGCCAAAAGACGTCCACTGCTGGACAAAGGCCTCCCCCAAGGATCTCCACAACAACCGGTATTGTGCTGCTCTCATCTAGTAATAATAATAATAATAATAAGGCAAAAGGCAGTACTCCTTGACACGGCACATATTGTCAGGAGGTTCCTCACTCTGTAGCCCTGACCACCAGTAGCTTGGGCCCTGCCTCGCTGCTCTAGGATTAGGTTTTTATAATGTTTTATTGCTTTTATATTAAAATATTGTAAAAATCTAGTTTTAAGAATGAAAATAAATATAGAGTATAATAAAAACAATAAAAGGCTGGGATTTGGCGGCGGCGGGCGGTTCTTTTCCAGCGAAAATGCAAAAAGCGGTGGTACTTGATACTGTCCGCCTTCTTCTCACTCAAGCCCTGACTCCGGCCGACTGTGCTATTGCCGGACTTAACCGTCATAGGCGAGAGGTATTTCGCCACTACTTAAATAATAAGCTGAGAAAGAGAAACAAATCAAATATCTCGACTTAGCACACGAGGTTGTTGTTGAACAAACCTAGGCTAAGAAAAAAGATAAATAAAGAGATAATAATAAATACCTTTAATAATATAATATAATATATATATAGGGGGTTAAATTAATTACTATTAATTCGCATATTTATAATAGGTAATTAATTATTAATCTGTCTATAACTTACTTAATGAAAGACAACTGCCTGATTTCTTCCAGAGTTAATAAAACACCTGATGAATTCCAAATATTGAAACTAAATGATGGTACACCATAGCTGAGGTTATAGAATATCACATATTCGGCTTTCAATGGGACTGTTGACCCATCAGCAATATGTTGTAGAAAACTGTTCTTTATTATGTGGCAATTTACTTTATCGACTTCATTTACAAATTTCCAACCATCACCAATTCTATCTGAAACTTCACAGACTTGTTTACAGGCACGTATGAATTCTTCAATGGTTAAACTTGCAGAACTCATTTTAGAAACCTTGTAGATACCTAAAAAAATATAATAAAATAAGTATTTGTAAAATGTTTCGTGAGCGATTGTTGTAGATTTACCTAACGATCTTACATTGTTTGGCTATAACTAGTTAATAAAAAGCATACTGCATTAGTTTATTCTTTTAAAGGTAACGAAGGACTCAAAGTTTGCCGCCAGGAAAGAAACAAGTTTCATGTTATATTTTCGGACTTTAAATAGCTTTTAAAACAATTATTGTATCAAATGTATATATTAACAAAGCTACGCAGCTAAGTAATAAATTTTACTTAATTACAATAAATTGGCTTTAATTCGATTCGGAGATTTAAAGATTTAAAATATCGCTTTCTGACTTTAGTTAGATATTGTTGACATTGGCAATGACAATACTAAATAAATGTTCTTCTCTTGTAATGGAAAGCAATGCGATTTAGCTCATACAGTCACTTCACTTTTTTTCGTCATTCCGTCACCGCCTCTATCTGAATTTCTGTAACGGAAATAGGTAGTTACAGAATGATACTCTAAGAAAATTCCAAGTGAGGTCCTCCTTCCTTCATGTTAGTAGTAAATTGTTTTAAAAAGAAGACCCCCACACATTTTTTATACCTACTGAAGTTCTCTCATTGTTTTATTATTATTCATCCATCACCGAAACAAAAAAATTATTTACAAACAAAGCCAATAACAAGATAATAATTCAACTACTTATAAAAAACTATAAACTATAACTAGGTACTAGATACTAATAACTATAAATAAAAAAAATTGCCCCAAATCATAGCTGCTAGCTCTGGGGTCCCTCCCAGGTGGTTTCATAAAGAGTTTGTGAGCACCCATGGACCTAATGTCTCTACCCCAAACGGCTCAAATATGAGATCCCCAGTCAGATTCTCATACTTTCGCCGTTTGAGGTTCTCCGCATGAATTGCAGCCGCGCCAGCCAGCGCTAACATAAGTGCTTGGAATGTGGGACGGTGCAAGCGTATCGACACAAGTTGCATCCCATACCAGAGCCCGTCCCACCCTCCAAGGAACTAGGGTCACGCCGTCCGGTTTTTTGCCGTCATCACGTGCCAGACCCGAGGGTTCGAGTACCACTGGTATTCCAGCGGTGACAAGAGCCCATCGAATGACGTTATTCAGGTTATGATGACGAGCAATGCAATCAGCACTTCTAGCATAGGACAGCCCGTGGTGACCGAGGCTGCACACGGGCGCACCGCAACGACATTGATGAGGGACGTTACTAGGGGCGCCAAGATGCAAGAACACGTGTTGATAAGGTTATTTATTACGCAACAGCCCGCAGAGAGGCTCGTCCCAAAGCCTTTGGGAAGAGGTGTTTGTGGGATATTCGGAATTCGGGCAAGCTGCACTCCAGGTCGCCATGGCCTCGTCCAAGTAAGAAACCAGAGGAGAACACGATGTGTGTTCCATTGATAAGTGGTTGATTAGCATGGACCGAATACAAGAACGCCGGAAGGGACACGTCAGTAGTTTTACGGATACCCAGGCCACCGAACCTAATAGGGAGTGTTGCTGGGGTCCAAGAGCGGTCACTAAAGTTGATGTTCAAAATGTGTGTAAGCGTATGTTTTATGGTGCCATCCAAGTATAAGTTCCTTGGTGCCATCTAAACATTTGAGAAGGTCCGGAAATTTCCAGAGCTGACAACACCGTAAGACATACTCGTACTTACGTGAACTTTGGAACGAATAGTGAATAACGTAACAAAGTAAAAGCCATGTGACAATTTATTTTAAGTTTTTAATCGCCGTGGTCACCGGTGACCGACAAACAATAAATTTTCTATTGTGTCTGGTTTTGCGGCAGTCAACGTGTTAAAAAGGAAATGTAACGTATCAAACAAAAAAAAATTGTAAATGTAGTTATAAAATCTGGGAGGGAATCGTCTAGAATAGGGGACCCCAAGATGGGAAGAGATTTTTGTCGATCACATTAAGTTAAGCGCCACTTCTCTGAAGCTAGAAATAATGGGGCGTCCCTATCCACGCAACTGCCCGACAGATAAAGCTCGCACTTAAGTTCCGAAATTAAGCTCCAAGCCTATGGCTCGGAACTCGGGAACTAGAGTTAAAAAATCTGAAAGGACAGTCACAGTTGACTGACGCGTCACCTCCTAGGGTTCCATCATCCAGATACCAAACGTTCAATTTTAAAATTAGTTGTTCAATGACCAGGTGGATGGCGAAACTAAAAACGGCTGGGCCCAGCCAGAGGGTCGCCCTGTTGGCATTCGATGGCAGATGAAAGGAGGTGGTTCTTAAAACTGTTTTGATGGCTCTCTGTAACACTGCAATAAGTATGGTAATATTGCAGGGGACTTTAATTTTGTTTGTGCCAACATGGCGGCCCTGTTGTTGACGGAGTTGAAGGCATTTTTTTAACATCAACTTTTAATAACACCTCATCGCCTTTAATAATCAAAAATGATCTGAGTGAGTGTACTGCCGCCTCTGCTGCTGCCTTTGCTGCTTAGCTGTTTAGGCTGAAAGTACGACCTCAGAAAAAAATTGAAAAAAAATGAAAATGAAAAATCTTTATTCGGTATCTTTTACATAGTTACATAAGAAATGGCTGGAATCTCCTTTTATGTATAAATACCCGTGTTAGGAGACCCCGCTCCTTCCTAGTTACAAAAGATACATTGTATTTCTGTAGGTATTACCTACAGCAAGACAATAACAAAAACGCTATGAGTAGACGGTAACAATTTCAATATTATAGTAATTAATAATTA
Organism: Eudonia lacustrata; assembly: GCA_947562085.1. Lineage (NCBI taxonomy): Eukaryota > Metazoa > Arthropoda > Insecta > Lepidoptera > Crambidae > Eudonia > Eudonia lacustrata. Next base: position 3,177,018 of record OX387317.1, on the reverse strand, counting down.
AATGTTAACTGTTAAATTAAACCAAAGCTAATAAACAACTAATGCAAATATATATAATTAGTATTTTTAAATTAATTTTATTTATTTATTTTATAGTGTTCGGTGTACGTATACGCACTCGCGCGCGCGCGTAGGTAGTGTATGTGTTTGTGTGTGTGTGTGTGTGTGTGTGTGTACGTGTGTGTGTGTGTGTGTGTGTGTGTGTGTGTATGCGTGTGTGTGTGCGTGTGCATGTGCGTGTGTGTGTGTGTGTGTGTGTGTGTGTGTGTGTGTTTGGGTTGAATTTTGTGAAACAAATTTAATTTATACATTTTTTAACATGGGTTACAGGTGCAACATTTAATATTCTTCTTCTATTTTGTCTAGTGAGGTTAAAAGGGAATTTTCTATGGAGTTTTAAGATCGCGTGTAGAATGAAAAGTTTCCTTACAGATAAAAGGCCACATTGGGAATATAAACTATCGGTTGGAAACCTATAAGGTTTAAAATAAATCACTTTAAGAAAAGATCTCTGTGCTCGTTCTAGTTCTAAGAATTTGATTTTGGAGGCTCCGCCCCAGATTGTGATACAATAGTTGATGATAGATTGGGCTAGCGATATATATATTTGTTTTATTAAAACTGCGTCGGCAACATGTCTCAGAGTCTTAAAAATCCAAGAGAGTTTACGAATCCTGCTACTCAATAGGTCAATATGGGCGTGCCACGATAGGCGCTGATCTACTATTACTCCAAGATACTTAGTTTTAGATATTTTGTCTATACTGTAGCATGAGCAATTATGGTTGGTGAAATCATTACATGAGTGAATTTTTATTTGATAGTCTGAATTTGGCTTAAATTGTTATCTAGCCAACGAGCTATTTGGGCAAGACCTTGTTGAGCAAAACTATGTACTTCATCCCATGTTGAACCAGAGAAAACTACAGCGGTGTCGTCTGCATATGAAAAAAGTTTCCCATTAGTAATATCTAAGTTACAAAGGTTATTAATGTAAATTAGGAAGAGCGTTGGTCCCAACACACTCCCCTGGGGCACACCATATGTTGTATCCGCGAGTCCGCTAACATAGTCTCCCACTCTAACACTCTGTTTACGATCACGCAAATAGTCACAATTCACACAGCAAGGCCAGGGGAGTATCCCTGATACCCACTGATTCCAGTCTGTGGATAAGGATGGGGACAGAGACGGCATCGAAAGCCTTTTGAAGATCTAGAAAAACTGTAATGCACTTTTTATTTTTATCGTCATTTCTAGAAGTATGAGATGTTAAAGCAATTATAACGTCTTCTGTAGAAATCTCTCGCCTAAAGCCAAATTGGGAGTCAGATATTATTTGGTATTTGTTTAAGAAGCTAATTAATCTACTGTTAATAATTTTTTCTAATATTTTTTAAAGAACCGGAGGAACTGAGATAGGTCTGTAGTTGCTGGCTTCGTCCCTGTTCCCACCCTTATGTATGGGAGTGACAATTGCTTGTTTGAGCACAGTAGGAAAGATGCCCTGTCTTATGCAATGTTAGCTAAGTGGGCAATAACGGGGGCTATTTCTTATAAAATCAATTGATTTGCAACAAATTTTGGCTGTGAGGCGCTGATATGTAGAGCCAACAGTAATAGGTAGGACGAATGCCACCATCCGTCTTCTTCAGGGTGCAGAGATTAGCCCCGTATAAATATATCTACAATATCGGGTGCTACCTCACCACGCAGCATCAGATTGCACAGACATGTGAGTGCCACAAGAAGCGTCTCGCCAGCTTCCCCGCAAAGGGTTGTAAATAAACCATTTTATACCAAAATCAGTGGTTTAAAACTAGTTTTAAAACGGTTTTAAACCACGACCAGAGGGGTGAATCTTCCATACATTGAATAACTACAAATTTTTTATACACGGCAGCGCCATCTTCCGTAAGAGGAACCTCAAGTTTCTAACTGGTTATCCATAAAATGTCAATAGATAGCGGTTGTATGGATAGCATTTTAAATAAAAAAGTTGTTTAGTTATTTTCTAGTAACTTTCTTACAACCACAACTTTTGTCACCCTTTCAAAGAGCTCAATAGCCGAGCAGCTGCGACGACGCATCGTGCTATAGTAGTGATAGAGAGATCCTAGGTTCGAGCCATTGGAAAATAAATAATTAACTTTTTGATTTTTATGTTCATTTATAAGTTTTTAATATGTTTATCAATCTTACAATTAATATTATACACAAAAAAAAACTGGTTTTTTGTAAATATTATATATATTTTTAGTGCCATCTATCGGGAAGAAGCGTAAACGCGCACGCAAACTTCTACTACCGCCATCTATTATACCGGGAACATAGTTTCCCATCTTTTTTTTCTATGAGAGGCAAATCTATACCCAATATATATTATACATAGTCTAGGACCACGACCACGTGGGCCGTACATTGATTAAAATATTACTTTAAAAATTAAGTTAAAAGTCATACTTATATCAAACGTAATAGTAGTTTATGCAACTGTCATATAATGAAGGGTATTAAAACACGAGTGTGAGTTTCATAATAGTAACGAGTGTTTTAATACCCGTGTTATATGCAGTTGCATACACTACTTTATCTTCACTAATGCAATTAGTCAAACAACAAGAGTAAAAGCTGACAATAGTTTATTTATAATAATTGTTCAAATTTTGGATGGTACAATTTTGAAAGTTAATGTTAATTATTGATCCAGCAGCTGTAGCGGTCGCGGGGCAAGCAGTAGAGCTCGTAGACGGAGTTGGAATATTTATAATTACTTCATTTGTCTTGTTTTCTATACTGTTCAAGATCGTATTTGAGACTTGAATTTTATTCATTAAAGACTCATCAATGTAGCTTTCAGCCACAGTAGAAGACTTCCACCCCCCGTGTCTTTCAGTGCGGTCAAATCACCACCGCTATCTATGAGAAGGGTCGCCGGGGTGCGCCGGAAGCAATGCCCCGTGTACAACGCTGGGTTAGGCAGATTCAAAAAACTTGCGATAGTTTTTCCCAGAGCACCAAATTTATTAATACCAGTTCTTTGATCGACGCACTTCCCCGATCTATAGCTCAAGAAAAAGGCAGGGTTTCGACAGGGGGTGGGTCGAAGTTCCATGTATTTTTTACATACGGCATAGCAGTTGCCCGTCACAACGAAAGAACGATCTATTTTCGTTTTTGTTTTCGAAACTTTCACCATGATTGTACTGTCGTCTATGTTAGAGACTTCATCGAACTGGATTATAGCTCTTGCCTTCGGCATGCCCCCATTATGCCGAAGATTAGTGCAACCTGTAACAATAAACGATATAATAAGCTTGAGGTACATAGCCAAGGCAAAAACTATGATTTATGAAGTAGTAAAGTGTAGGTACCTACTACCTAATTTATACACAAAGCGCTTAAACGGAGTGTCTAGATAACTTGCGTGTGTAGTACGTAAGTAACAGAACTAAAATACACTTACCTTTTCAAAAAGATACAAAATATCTGGTGAATCTTTCAGGAACATCTTTATTTGACCTGATGTAAACGTCAAGGACTTTTTTTCCTTGTGTCCTTCTGAACTGCGTTTCAGGAACGCTATGACTTTTGAATACTTCGTGATATCAATATTGTTGTAGATACTCAGTGTGGACTTGAGCATAGAATATTTAGCCCACATAGAAGATGGCTTGAATTTGTCGGAGAGGTCTTTGAGATACACAAGAATGACATTTTCAGAAAATGATGTAGTTTTCTTTTCGATCTTCCATGCCAAAAAGTTATTATATTCTTTTTCATATAATTTTCTAGATTTTTCTGGCAAAGATTGTGACTTACTTTTGTTGCCAATTCTAGAATATCCGGAGGCGTACAAATATCATCGTCGCTGTCCATTTTTAACTTTTAATTTGTATTTTAAAAACAAAACACATTGCGAAACATTAAATTCACGCGTACGTGTATTGTCACAGTGAACTTGCCGCCATTAAAATCTAACCAATGAGAGCGCAGCTGCGCGCGCAGGGCCAATCAGGAGCGAGCGCGCGCTGTTCTTTTTTTATTTAATTGGCACAAGATCTTACCAAAGAGTTTTGTGTATGTAAGTTTAGTAGTTTCGACGAAGTTTTCACGTATAAGCCAACTGTTTTCAAAAGCCAGCCTAATATCAAAATTTTAGACAACTTGTATGAGGATTTTGACATAAGGCTCGCCAGGTTAATTGGTCACGTTTTATTGATGTTATAATGAGATTTTACGATATCGATGTGGATATTATACCATCATGTGAAATTGCTTAAATTGAGTGTTTTGTTGTCTGCGCTATAACAGTAGTAATTATAAGTCAAGTATTGGAAACATAAGTAGAATGTTACAACATTAGTGTAGATAAACTACTTTTTAGGATTAGACACACTGAAAACAATCTTGTAATGCGTATTTATGAAAATACATTTTAATGTTTGATAATAGCTGTAGGTAAGTATTTTATTTAACAGTCATTGCATATTTAAAATGTATTTTGTTCTAGGCACAACAAATAGCAATAGCATGAAAATATTCTATCTTACGGAACGGCAACGTCGCATTTATTACTTTCATACATTTACACCTTCACGTAAGTCGCGCAGAGTCGCGCTAGGAGATGAGCGAGCGCACTGTTTTTGTTGCTGCGCGCAGCTCGTGCGCATGTCTCTGCTCCTAGTGTTACTTTTCTCTATGTCTCCTGCTACATGAGGAGGGCGGGGACAAAGGTGGTATACTAGTGTGTCTGTGCGCTTGCGATTGTTGTTATTATTTATCAGTCAGTATTCACATTGTTTTGGCCGGGGTCGGGCGATTTTCTTGTGTATAAGTTACTATGCCGCGCTTTCGTAGCAAAGTTTGGGATCAGTTTTTAGTTATTTCTGAAGTCGATGGTAAAAAACATGTCTTGTGTAATCTAATCACTGTAATGCGGAGTACTTTGCCATGGCAAATATTAAATAAAAGTGCAAAAATTTTGTGTCAAGTCTCAGTGAATTATATTAGAAAAAATATTTCAAACCAATATTAAACCGCATTTAAAACGTTTAAAAAATAGATTCCTTTGCTTTTTTTACGTCCAAGGTAATTGAACCTTCATATTTACACAAATTCTGACAAATTCTCTAATTCTGACAAATTCTCTTTGGTCATAGAGGAAAGCTTAGTTAAAATAATTACTAAAGCTAAGACTTCTTGGCGGGAAAGTGAAGAGTAATGTCTGCGGTTTTGTTTTATTTTCTAAAAGGGGTTTGGGTAAAAGTGGCTTGATTTTCAAAGTCCACGGCCACTTATGGAACTTGCACCAGTCGTGAGTATATAATAAAGTAAAACATTTTTGTCATATAACATTTTTGGATAAAGTGTATCGGAACTGAGATATTTGATAAAAAAGAATATAAAAATAGTCCCGTATTAATTGTTTGTATTATATACATTTCAGTATAACTACGGTTTCAAACGTTATAATTGTTATATCAGAGCTCAATGTCTATAAGAACCCTGCAATTCCTTTCGGCCAATGATAAAAGATATGATGGATATATTAAAAACGCAAGCCTTTTTTAGACTTCGATAAACTGCAGTGAATTCACGATAGCGTATTCCGTTATTATATTGGATTTTCTAAACAACAATTCAACTGAGAGATTCTCAGACTCTCTTGACTGAGAGATCCCGAGTCAAATGAGAGATTATCTACAGTTTTCAAAATGACCAGGAAGTCTTTGAAAAGACTAACAAACAAAAGTAAGAGAAGACTGATAGGCCGAGTTTGTTCCATTTCATTTAGGTTTCAACCATTTAACACGAAACGAAATGATATCTAGGTGTGTATCTATTCAAAATGCATTATTTGAATATCCTGAAGCTCCTTTATCTGAAAGACTACAGGTTGAGGCAAAAGTTATCATCCGATGTTTTTTGGCTGTATTTTTTTTTCAAATGAAAAACTTTGGTTCTGTTTGTGGATTATTTATGTTTAATTGATTAGAATTTTTCCAATTAAGTCGAGAAGACGATAAGTATCGCACAAGTGGCCGCCGCCAGCATTAATGACCATACGGGCCCTTTTTATGGCATTTGCCATCACTTTTCCAGAACTTCAGGCGATAGGTTCGCGCATTCGTGTCGGATGATGTTCTTGAGGGCTTCCAGAGTCTGAGGCTTATTCACGTAAACACAAGACTTCAAAAACCCACACAAAAAGAAGTCTGGTACGGTCAAATCGACATCACATTGTCGACATGTATGTTACAACATCTGTTTACTTCAAACATGTCAAAACCAATTTGACATTTTTGACTTTGACCAATTTGACTCAAAAGTGTTCGCAAGAGATCTGGGTATTGGGCAGTGCCAACTGACGACGCTGAAAACCGATGACGGCAGAACTGTCACGACCAGGTCCGATGTTATAGGAGAGGTCGAGAAGTTCTATGGACAGCTTTACACATCCACACGGCCACCTGTACAAAGCTTAGCTAAAGACCCTAGAGCTAAGTTAACCCGGCACTATACCGAAAACATCCCGGACATCAGCCTGTACGAGATTAGTATGGCTCTCAAACAGCTCAAAAACGGCAGGGCACCAGGTGCTGACGGAATTACGGCCGAGCTTCTAAAAGCAGGCGGAAGACCGGTACTCGTAGCTCTTCAGAAGCTATTTAATTCCGTCGTACTAGGGGGCAGAACGCCAGAGACGTGGCACGAAGGTATGGTGGTACTGTTCTTCAAAAAGGGCGACAAAACCCTGCTGAAGAACTACAGGCTTATCTCACTTCTAACGAATCGTCTCGCACGCAGGTTTGATGATTTCCAGCCTATCGAACAAGCCGGTTTCCGAAAAGGCTTCAGCACCATAGATCACATACATATGCTGCGGCAAGTTATACAGAAGACCGAAGAGTATAACTAGTCTCTTTGCTTAGCGTTGTGGACTATGAAAAAGCCTTCGATTCGATTGAAACATGGGCCGTGCTACAGTCTCTCCAGCGGTGCTAAATTGACTATCGGTACATCGAAGTGTTGAGGTGTTTGTATGAAAGCGCCACTATGGCAGTCCGTCTTCAGGACCAGAGCTCGAAACCTATCCAGTAGCAGCGAGGAGTGAGACAGGGAGATGTGATTTCTCCGAAACTGTTCACTGCTGCACTGGAAGATGTTTTCAAGTTTCTGGACTGGAAAGGACTCGGCATCAACCTCAACGGCGTATACATCACTCACCTTTGGTTTGCTGACGATATAGTAGTCATAGCTGAGACCCTGGAAGACCTCGGCGCAATGCTCGGTGACCTCAACAGAGTCTCTCAACAAGTGGGTCTTAAAATGAACATAGAGAAGACGAAAGGTATGTCGAACTCACGTGTCGTACTCACTCCTCTCAAGGTTGGGGACTCTGCCCTTGACGTTGATTTTCGTGAACACCGGCGTCGTCCGCTGTGGCCAACGTTCTATTGTTTTCCGAAGCGTTCTTGAATGGGCAGGGCGTGGTGCATTTATTTGATTGAGCTCCGAAGCGACGGTGATAGTAACAGAATGGTGATATTGATTCGCTTCGTGAACGGGATCTTGAATGTGAGTTGCGGTGCGGTGATCGATAACGCTGTCTTCTATAATTATTGTTGAATTGTGGCGGTCTGGATCTGAGTTCAGCGACCTCTAACGATAATTTTCTTATTTCGTTTACTAGGAATAATTGTGTGTCCAACGCGGGTGCTATTGGAGATGGATTCGGTTGTGCTGTAGTGTGGCAGACTGCTGCTACTTCGCGGGTCTGCTCCATCATCTTGTCAGCCATTAGTGCGAGTTCTTCGAGAGCGGTTTTCGAGCTGAAGGATTCGCTGACGGCGAGCACGGAACGGATGTGTGGCGGCAGGTGGTTTGTCCACATGATACGTAGGGTTGAGTCTGGCACCTTTTCTCTGGCGAGGTCTCTCATTCGGCGTAGTAATTGACTCGGTTTCTGATCTCCTAACTCCATTTCAGACAGCAGCTTCTGGAACTGCCGACTGTCTGATTCTTCCTAGGCGGTGATTAGTCTCTCCTTTATAGCTTGATATTGATTTTTCTCAGGTGGATTGTAAAGTAGGTCGGTGATCTGCTCGATGTCTTGTTTTTCTAGTCTTGCGATAACCATTTGCGCTAGTTGCGCCTGTCCTTTCTTTGTGTCGTTAGTTGCGGCTTCGAAACTGTAGAACCAAAGTCTTGGTCGATCTCTCCAGAACGGCGGGATTCTGATAGAGAGCGAAATGTTGGCGACTTCAGATGTGATTGGCTGCTGCGTAGAGGTAGCTTCTGTTTGGTTCTCGGCCATTTTCCTCGTCGAACAGAGATTTTTTTGTAATCGATGAGAAATCTTCTTTTTTCCTTGTCGGTGAAAAATCTTCTTTTTTCCTTGTCGGGTTCGGGGTCACCACTTTGGAGAGACTTGGGGTACCGCTACTGTCGTAGATTGAGGAGACGAGGATTATATCTCAGAGTGTTTATTACTGCTCTTGGCGAAGGTACAATGTTGACTGGCTGTTCTGCCAAGTCGGAACTATTTATATTATAAACAACTGACGCGTGTCTTACGGTACAAAATCTACCGTTAACCAAAAAAGTATTGTTGACAAATAAGTTGTACAAAAATATAAACAATAGTAAAGCTAAATGGATAGTTTACAATGGGAAAGCTTGGAATACAAAGGACGACAATTGGCAATACCTTTTACGAGGTGTTTGACTATTTTGAGTTTGAGGATAATGCTTGTACAGTTATGCTAACACAATAACAAATTACTTTACTACTTAAACTAATAAAAATTGCGTAACTACTTTTGAATGGCCGGAGTCTACGTTAATTTGTTGGTAAACATCTGGCTCGGACGTTTCGTTTCTTCCTCGAAACGTTGCTTGGATTCTGTTTACTGCACGTGTTCTTTTCAGCTTTACCGTGCGGCTACATATTCATAGCTTCACTTTGACCTTGCATATCTCGGCTTCGATATTACTTAGGTCAAAAACCTTTTTGCAGCCATATATCTCAGTCGATGTACTATTAAACTAGAACAATTTCAGTGGCCGCTGAAAAAAAAAATCAAGCCAACCTCCATACAAATTTACCCAAACCCCTTTGTGTTATATCCATCGATTTGTTATATAAATCGATGGTTATATCGAATAATGTGAAATAATGGTGGATTATTAATCGTTAAGTGTTCGTGAGTGTGCATGAGTGCTGGCAAATGAAAAAAACAGTGCAACGTCACTTTTCAAATTCTCTCAAGAAGTACGCCCGAGGACTTAGTAAAGCCCCACATCTTTACTGGGGGGTATGTCATTTCTCACTTCTATTATCATTCATCATCATCATGCAGGAAGGAAATATTGTTTATATATGTATTACTTGTAAGAAAAATTACTTTGACACTGGTTAAATGTACTAGTCGCACGAAGCCATCAACTAAAAAAAAAAATTATTACGCGACGGCGATGACTGCGCTCACTCACTAATAGCTTTAGTTATTATTCTGAGGACTGCGTACAATGATTGCGTTTCGTTTTGCGTTCGATAATGTTGTTTTGTTTTACTTTTTTTTGCCATCGTAAGGTACTAAATAGGAATAGGTACAGAGTAGGAGTCTAGAAAAAGAACTACCTACCTAGTTATTTTTAATAACCTCCAGTGTTGCCAACTTAGCACTTTCGGTGCTAGATTTAGCACTATTTTCATGAGTCCAGCACGAAACAACAGCATACAGCACCTAGCACTAAATAGTAGGTACTTAATGCTCTAAGAATCCTATAAATAGTATTTCTCTATGTCTAAGAAGCACTAAGCCTCTGAAGAATTGAAAACAGAAAGCAATCAGCTGTTACATGACAGATACATTGACAGTAACAGATAAATAATACAAAAATAGCCTGTCAAAATTGTCAATTGTCAAATTAAATATTTTTGGTCATCCAACATGCTCGATTCAAGATAAAACCGCATCTTTAGAATATTTTTTATTCATAGAATATAATCCATTCAAAATTGTTTTTATCTGAGAAATCCCCTACCCCAGCCATGGCATTAATGAAAGCAAAAGAAGTGCCATCAGATGCGGTGATGCTGGAGGAGTTGGAAGCAATTACTTACGCCTGGGAATTCGTCACTAACTGGGAGTCACTTTCAGATACGTAAGCCATATGAATAAAACATGTTTTTGCATAGCTATCACTTAAAAACTTGAAACAGAAAGTTTTCGGGGTAGCTGAGGGTTGATACCCTCTTTATTAGTAGGTACCTTTCCCCACCCGCTGAGACACTTAGGTTTATTTTAACACTTTTTAATACAATTGAAGTAGCAGACAATAATTAAATTGTAGATAAGTACAACTCATTCATAAAATTATAATAAAATCCTGTTTATGAAACTGTAGTGTGTGCAAATTTGTAAAGTTTTTAAATTAGAATGAGTTACATAGATACCTATCTAATTAAATAACAAATTAATGAGAACACAGATTTAAAAAAATATTATTTTGCCAGATGGGCTTTGCGATACGCACCTGGCATCCTTGGAGGAGTCAACGCTCTTTCTGGAATCATTATCAACAGACATTACAGAAACAAACTGAAGCTCGGTCCTTATGGCTTTTTGTCATCCGTTATTCCCATATCTATTATGCCTGGAGTCTTGACACCGCTGTTTCACAGACATGTAGGTAAGGAACTTTGTTTGAACTTCTGTGACCTGTTAAAATTTATTTGAAAACAAGAGTTATTGATTTCAGTTAGTTTCTACGAGAATGCTACTGATGAAGGATGAAGGTTGCCCAATGTGCTACGAGGTCCGCTCAACAGCTATACAGTTAGGGCTTGGCGTACTGTACCCAATGGTATTAGGGCCAGCAGCTTCGTTGATGGTATTTATCCTACTTTTTATCAATTGCTTCTGTTCATTGCTCTTCACAGTAACTGTTTTTTAACTAAAACTAGCTTAGTATAATGATGGACATATGGCATTAATTTTTTAGTATGTCATAAAAATTAAGATAACTTAAATATTGTAAAAGTTGAACTGACCAATAAATGTATTTGTTCCAGTTTGCTAATAGATACTCAACAGCCAGGATACCTGATCTATTAGAGGGACCCAGAGTAATTTTCAATTTTCTAAGGAAAATAACAAGGCCTTTCAATGGTACCTTGGCCTTTCTAGCGGGCATTCAAGTCCTGTCTTCTGCGGTGCTTACTTATTTCGAAATGAAAAACAACATTTCATTGAGAGCAAAAGTTATGGAAATAGAACATAAAATCGAAACTGAGAGAGAACAGAGACAATAAGTAAAATGTTATGTAGTTGCAAATTGTAAATAGATGTATGTTATTTATCAATCAAATATCTTTTATTCCATTGAAATGTGTAAAAACCATCAACATCCAGAAGCAAAATAAAAAACTTATACTTTTAGTAACCTATATTAGTTATAATTATGAATTACAAAAAAACGGACAACAAACTATGCACACAACTGCAGAAAGTACACTTGCTAAGTTTGAACACATGCAAAACTGACCCATATTCACATCTGTAGACACTTCATACTATTTTTCAGTTACTGTTATTTCACTTTTAAAACTGTGTTTTTATTTTTATTAGTTTAGGTAAGGTCTTCAGAGACTGTTTTCGTCTACAAGCTACTGTGCTTGTAGATGAAAACAGTACAAAAAAAGACAGATTTTTTTTGTATGTTCTACTAACAAAACAAAAAAATCTGTCTTTTTTTGTATGCTCTATTTGTGTAAGCCCAGGAGACCCTGCTTTATGATACTTGGGCTATAATTGTATCGCATTTTAATCCAAAACTTACGATCGGTATATATCAACAAAAACTAACTTTAGATTGTATAATTCGGACTTTCAAATACCTACCTACTGAATAATTGAAGTTCTACATAATGTCTGTTCAAGTACACCAATAGTTAAAAAGCATAACGGCATTGTCTCATTATCACCGATTAGTTAAAGAGTAACAATATTTTAAATCAAAGAATATCAACATTGCACAACACATGTAACACAACACAAACAAGAACTTTAAAATAATTTTGTCAATTACAAAAATACCTTCATAAGCACAAATCGCAATGGCCCCCATTCACGGACACACCACCTATCACTCCAAATGTAATCATATTGGCCCATATTCAAGGGCACTGCACTCTTTCGCGCCACTTCATCACTCCAAATTAATGGATTATGGAATGTTTGGAAATCCATCGCTCGGAGCGATGCCAGCAATCCAAGTAGTTCTATGATTTTTGAGAGATGGAGTGAAGCTATAGAGTGCAGTGCCTTTGAATATTTGATTTTTTTTGCCGATTTGATTTTGGCCAACTTGATTACATTTGGAGTGATGGAGTGGAGTGCCCGTGAATAGGGGCCATAAGGTTATTTTATAAGCAGGTGGTAAACCGCAACATCTGCACAATAATATAATATCCCTATAATCTGTAAATGACCGACTCTTATTGCTTTATTATATGTTTATATAATTATTTATCTCTGTATCTATTCTTTAAACTACATAGTTATTATAAAACGCTAGGCGTGGACATTATGAATCGCCTTAAAACTACGCTCGGCATCGGAGCCGATAAAGAATTGCACTTGTTAGACAGAACAGCAACATACAAGTCTTAACTCGATGAAGATTTGTAAATAATCACTCCATCAGTGCAATGAAAAATTGGAAGAATGACGTGCATTGCATTTTAGCAAATTGAGGATGTCAAGTAAACTGCAAACAAAAATGGTGGTCAACAAAAGAGAGAGCAGTATAAATAAACAAATCCGTTGCTAGCTGCTATTAAGCCCCCAGCTAATAAGTTTTGTCAGAGGAGCCCTATACGAGTCTTCTCTTATAGGGCTCTTCTGACAAAACTAATAACCCAGCGTTAAGGTAACACTCGGCACTCCATTGAAGCAGAGCTGAGCTGTGTGGAAATTAACCAATACCGTCCCTTTATTTTAACGGCTATTCTCAGTTCTGCTACAGTGGACAAAATTGGCAAAATTTTAAACTCTTCTCGTATACCGCCAGAGTGCCTAGTGTGGGTTTTGTTTAATATCCGTATTCATTAGATTATTATTACGAAAACGAAAATTTGTATAGCAAATTTAAATCCTTTCTTAAGTCGCATGTCGCCAGGATTCAATGCCATAGGTACTGATTTTCGTTTTCGTTAACGTCATCGATTGTTAAATGAAAGTCACACTAGGTGTACCCAGGAGGCATTGTTCAATGCCATACTAATTTTTGTTTTCGTAAACGTAATCAAATGAATACGGGTAGTGCCTAAACAAAACTCACACTAGGGCGCCTAATGCGAGGAGTATTTTTCATTTGAGCACGATAAGGAAAACAATAATTAGTGTATTAACAAAAAAATATTTATATAAATATTAACTCTCCCAGTTTGTCACTAGAAAGCGCTGGTTCAATGCCATACAAATTCTCTTTTTCGTTAATGTGATTCAATGGCAGGAACCAACGTTATTGAAGAATCATTAGTTAAAAGCGGATTTGTATGAACACTGAAACTGCACCATTACGTCCGCTAGGGGCGCTGTTCATGTTCTGTTTAGTGGTTACTGCAGCAGGAATCGTTTTTTTCGTTTTTCCCCAAAATGACAACACGCAATTTTTTTTTGCGGCGCACATGCACAGCAGATAACGCACTAATTATACGTTCCACTCATAACACTCTAGGAGCTACTTTCCTGCTGCGGTAACGTACACCAATGAAGCTGTTATATCTACAGCTTCATGGTTGTCACCTAAGCAGTGCAGTGACAGTTGAAGAATAAATCCAGATCTTTGGGTTTGTACATAAAACTCGATGCGAATTCGCAACGCAAAAAACTAGATAGATAGATTAGGTAGATTTTTACGATGCGACGTCAACATCGCAGTTTTGTGTACATGCCCTTTGACACCCTCAAGCTGCAGTATATCATTTACTTAGTGCCGTTTCATTATTTCAACAACAGAGACAAGATACTCTTATAACATGAGATTTTATAATTTCTAGCTGGCTACGATATACCTATGTAATTAATAATAATATTAATACGAGCGATCGTTTTTTCGAAATGCTATCGATGCTATCACGCATATATGTAGGTAAAGTAAAACTTTTTATACCCTTTTAAATGTAATTTTATATAAATGTTTTGTGACCTTTATCTTTGATAAAAAAAATAAAGTACTTGTTACTTTTTAGTAAAACTTTGTCCGGGTTGTTACTTGTTCATACTTGGCTTACATTTTTTGTTTGACAAATAAACACAATACATTGTATTAAATTATAGCATTTAATGAGTTTTCAAATAGACAGCGCGCAGTGTTATTTATTGATATAGCAATTAAAGTCCGTTGCTGGATAACCAAGAGGGTTGGCCTATAGAGGAATTCTTCAGAATATGTCGCTTGTTTCAACTAGCTTTCTATTACATCTCGACGGATATTGATACGGACCGGTTGGAAGCACATATGGGTACCCAAAACTTTCAAATTTCTTTAATTAATTTTCTACCTTATGACAATACCATAAAGTTAGTAGTCTATTAAGGAAATTTGTCAGTTTGTAGTACTCTTTATGCAACTATGTGTACCTCATGCGTCAATATTTCGTTTCACAAGTCGTTATTCGCCAAGCCACTGATTTGGTCAAATTCGCCAGGTCCTGTTAAAGACATATCTGAAATCTAATTTACATAAATAATTAATTAATCGAACGTAGACTATAAAAAACAATGCGCTAAATATTATTAATTAAACATAAATGGTCATTATTCATTTAATATTAAAAAATAATAAAACTATTAACTATGCTTGTAGTGACAAAAAATATGCAAAAAAAATACAAAATCATAAAAATGTAAAATTTAAAAAAATATGAAAAAGGTAATTCGAAAAATTTAAAAATACTTAGGAAAGTTATTTACATATTCTTTCAGCTAGTAACAGAATCATTCACATCAGATTGCATAAAATACTTTTTCATAATTAATTATACATTTACTACAGGGCTTGACAAAGAACTAATTTCACCGAAAAGTATAGCTTCCAGAAAACGAACTTGACCTAATCTGGGGGCTACAATTAACAAAAACATGACGAACAGTAAATTTGATGAAACGAAAATTTGACATACTATTTAATATAAACCGTTCGCCTTTACAAGTCGCAAAAAACCGTAAATGTTACGCTCAAAGAATGTCGTAAACTATCGTTTCTAGTTTAGCAACATATTTACTAGGCTCAATGCCGTTAATTATTGCAATAGTTGGGGCAAATGGCATAATTTCTATGTAATAATATGGGTCTGACTGTAAATTTTTCAATTACGAGTGAATAGGAAGCGTTATTAAAGTAAGTGCCGTTGAATCCAGCCTTATAACAACAACCATATTTAAAAAGTAATTAAACTAATACAGACGACACTTACAATTACAATAACAAATGGCTCTTAAATTATTATTATATTTTTTTGTTGCATTTACTTTTGTTATATTATTTTTTTATAATATTTTCGCTTTCTTTATTTTATGTTTAATGAAAAGTCATTGTTACAATGTTTTTCCTTAAAATAGAGACAGAGGGAACCGCGCCTAAGTTAAATATAAACTAAGTTATTTTGTAAGTACCTAGACTATTATGTGGCTGCGTGTTCCCAGGTTATCAGCGACATTTTCTGAGATCTTTATTCGAATTTAACCTGAAGAAATGTTCAATATAAGCCTCGTTCTACATTATGATAGATGTTTATTTATAGGTTGTTGTTTTGTTGTTTATGTTTATCTACCTGGGTATGCTGAATAACATAATGGAAGCGAGGGGGTAATGTTCAGTTTCCACTCTACATGTAAACTACAAACTGGACATCCCCAACTCGATATAATTATTATAAAGATTTATATAATTGAAAAAACTTAAACATGATGCTTAATTGTCCGAGTCAAAATATTGATCAAAGTGCTATAACCGATTCACGACGAGTCAAACGCTCATAGTGTTCGAATGTAAAATTCGTTATTATAATGATCGTAACGATCATACAAACAATCGGCAGTGTTCATAATTAAAAGAGAACAACTGCAATCTAATCGAGTATACGTATTTTAAGTCATAAGCACGGTATTCATTGTATATAAAAGATGGCACCTCGTATCATCTCCGTAAGGAATGTATTGGGCAGTGTTAATAACTAATTACAAACGATTATTGTGAGACATGATTGTTCGCACTCCCGCGAGCTCGTTACACCACTTTGAGCGTCATCTGATCGATCCAACACATGAGGTCCGTCTGATCCACGTCAAACCGCGGAAAAGGCGCGTTCGCGTCTCGGACACAAGTCGTACGCTTAGAAGCTAAATTATTACTAACACAACGATCTCGACAGCTACACCCACTCGGATTAACTCCCTTAGCGTAATACGAATAAGGTATACGATGATATACAAGTCTTAGATTTTTATTGAGGTGCCCGAAGCCGGGCGGCGGCGCCGTTTGCTAGCAGCGCTGGCTCACGTAGTCGCCGTAGGAGGCCGACACTACCTCGGACTGGTAGCGCGTCAGCTTGATGCTGCGCCGCAGATCCGCGGTGATGGCGGCCTTGTACCCGCCCTTCCGGAGGAGAGAGTCGATCGTTTGGATTTGGTCCCAGCCTGCACAAATATACAGATTGTCTGAAATTGCTGACAAATAAACAAAATATTATAACACTAACTACCTTGCTGAGTGACTATTTGTGGTAAAAGTCAGTAAGTTATTTGCCAGTTCAGCATGGGGTAAGGCCTGGGCCCAGAAGTAAGTAAGTAAAACATTTATATTTTTAAGTAAGAAGTTACCTTGTTCAGTGGCAACATGAGGTAAGTAAGTGGCGGTGCGCTTGCTGCCGCGCTCGCTGAGGAATTCGATACGGATGCCGTGCTTGCCCAGCTTCCAGTCGAGGAAGTGTTCCGCCTCCTCAAAGTTCTGCAGTATGGACACGGACACCGCCAGCCGCGGCACCTCTTCTCGCGTGATCGGCGTGAAGCGGGAGTCCTTCAGGGCGCTCGTTATCGCGTACTCGCGGAGGCCTGGGTAATATTATTCAATAAAGTAGCGTTCATTCTGAGTTTAGACACTTAGGGCCTTACTAATAAACAAAGTATAAGTTTTGTATAGATATTTATGGTTTTGTTCCTGTCATGTCAACTTCATTGCAAATTAATAAAAGAGATTCTAAGCTTAAACTTGGTTTATTAGTATGGGGTTATACTGTTAGTATGATATTTATATACGTTTTAAATGGTATCTTGTAGCTCAGTGTGCCTAACGGCATAGGCCTCGTTCAACTTCCACCATTGCTGTCTGTCAGACGCCACTCTTGTCCAAAACAGCCCTAGGGTCATCTTTGTCTTGTTAACAACATATTGATTGTTTATTCATCATCTACAACTGCTTCACAGCTCATAAAAGTCCGTAAACTGTGTGCTGAGCGGGAGTTTTTTTTTCTAAACAAGTAGAATTAACTACAATATGTATGGCATTAAAACAGTTCCAAATTGGTAACACAAGTTCATCACTAGGAGGCTTGTTTCGAGGTTTAGTCAACAAACTAGCTTCTGACCACAGTATATGCTCTACCTGTGCAACAAATCTATCAAGATTTTTCAATCTCATTGAAGAACAAACAAACAAACATCCGTACTTTTGCATTATAATGTTAGCATATGATGTTCTTTAACCAAAGCTATATTTAGCATTCTATATAGGTACATATATTTATTGTCAGACTTTAATTTTTATCTACATTAGTAATAGGAACAGAAATAGTATAGTAATTATTTATGACATAATAAGAAACCAGACGCTGTTCTGAGTTACAGTTTATAAGTCTCAAATATAGCATAAAAACCTTTATGTTGTGATCAAAGTCACTTTTGCATGATTATTAATAAGCGATAATAATAAATTTACTTTACTTAAATATTTAAAACATAAAAAAAATAAAAACATTCAATGCAAAATTACCATTCTCTCAGAATATGTACCTGAATGCAAATGCATTGCATTGAATGTTCCGATGCAACCTCGCAACCGATCTTCCTTCCCGATTTTCCAGGTTACAAACAAAGGGCTGTAAATATCACCAACTTTTAATTATACATTTTACACGGATGACTTAGTTCATTATGTTTAAACCTAGTTAAAACCTAGCAGTTTGCGTAATCAGCCTTAGTCCTACCGCTGACAGTAAAATTGGTATCCTCCTAATAATTAGTCTATTGATGGTGGCATGACTGCTATTATATACTATGACAACCGGGGTCAATAGCTTAATGTTACAAATGGAGAATTAATCAAGAAAAGCCAAGCATCTAATTTATTTCAGATTGAGCTGCTCCACTTACATAAATTATTTTAGAGCTATCAGGAGCTCACATTTATATTCATTTTTAAACAAAGAAAGTGCAAGAATAATCATTTGTATTTTTTTATAATAATACAATTGGTACGAAAGAAAGTTCGTAATCTTGAATAAATATTGGAGATGGTATACGTAAATTATGGGAGGTAGATCTAACAAAGGTGACCTTAATTGAAACAAAAGAAATGTACTTTACAAAGAACTTTGGGGAGTTGAAATGGAATTTAAATACCATCGGAAGAGTGAAAATTTTACTTACTATGCATCGTTAGTAAAATTTGGCGTTTGTGGAGGATCCATACTGTGCAGCTGACAATACAAAACATCGAAACAAAAGTAACACATATCAGGAATAGCTACAGACTCTTGGTAACCATTCAAAGGTCGTTCTATACTATTACTGTATAAGTTATTGAGCTTCTGTTTTTTAGTTCCACAACAAACTGAAGACATATTTATTGATATTAGATCAAAATCTAATACAAAACAAAGCAAAAATTCACGAAAGTAAACTAAAATCAAACACACACACACACACACTTCAGGTGGACTTTTTTTATAGATTTTTTTTAATTTTTTTTATTAATTTTCATGTCTTTAACGGAATCTAGTCCGTACAGCCTTATTATTAGTTTAATTAAGAGTTAAGTAAGAGTAAACATACAATTCATGATGATGTAAGCTTAGATTTGTACATTGAACAAAGGTCTTTCTCAGGGATTTTCACAAAGGTGTTTTTTAATAAAATAATATTTTTATATGCATTCATCGACGTTTCTTTTTATTCTATTTATATTAAGTTATTATACCGTTAGTACTTTCTTCTTAACCTATAGTTTATCAGTTTATTACCCTGATAAAAAAACAAAGCGTAGTCTATGGTACGATGGCTGTCATTGAGTTTTGTAAAAAATAAAAAGAAGCTTTTTGTGTGATTAGAATGAAGATATTTTCGTGAATTATGTACTATTTTTACAATTTTCCAGTAGATATAAGTTAAATAATCACTTAGTAGTATTTAAATCATTATTACAATGTACAGTGTAAAGGATAATTGAAGTTCTGACGATGGCGTCTGATGGAGAAATTTCATGTACGAATGATCCTAATTTCGCTGTTATTTACTCATTTCTTAACGTATTTGGAAAGTTATATGGCTTAGAAGTTCCGACAATAGCAAAACTCCAAGAGTTCATCGAGAATACCCAAGAAGGTAAATGGTTTTACAATGATTTGTCAGTTGTATGATAAACAAACATCTTATTGGTTTCGTATGTTATAGTTTTAGATCCGTTGAAAGAATTACATTTAAGATTACTGCGGCGTGCACAGAAATCGGTGCAGAGCAATCGATGGGAGAGGTGTCTAATTAAATTCTGTCATCAACTTGGTAATCACCAGGAAGCCTGGGAAATAGAACGATTTTCTTACAAGAAAGCTAGCACGCAAGTGAAACTGAAAGTATTGAAGGTAATTAGCCACTCGTTCTGCATTCTCTTTCACAACATCTCAGATTTAATGTCTTTTGACAAACAACATTATAAATACTATAGAGTTCTTGCTATTACATATTACTTAAAACAAGGCATCATTAATTAAGTAGAACAGTTGTACATTAAATTCAAAACTACATTATAATAGTATGTTGTGACAACCAAGCCACTATGTACCAACTATGTTTATTACTATTCAATAATGTTTTTTTTATTATTTACAGTTGCTTCTAGAATATCAGTTTACATGTCATCCCAAGTTTAAATCTGCCGTAAATGCAATAGTATGTAAGGAACTTCGGTTGGATCCCATTGGGCGAGATAAAAATGGTTGTGTTTATTGGTATCAAATAGATACTGATGCTAATTTGTGTTTATATAAGGAAGATCCAGATGAAGAGACTTGGCAATTGGTAGCAAGGTAATTTATTTTATTTGGTTTGTAATGTTTTGTGACCTTGTAAGGCTTCACTTTGTAGTAAAGAGGAAGCCCTAGCAGAAGAATAAAGCATAAGAAGTAGAAGCATAGTACTCATCAGGGCAGCACCTAACCTTACATGTCTCTTGTCTCTGTAACTAAACTACAATCACTTGTCTTTCAATACCATGTTCTGTTCTTGTTTGTAGGGTATGCTATTGGGTAATATGCTAAGGATATGATATCAGATACTAGGGAAAGAGGCAGTAAACGTAATGCATTTTGTGTTTAAATAGTTTTGAACTAAGTTGTGAAAGGCGAGCTAAAATTATGTATAAAATTAAATCTTATATGTTTCACTAGCAATTATCTTACTCAAAGACTTATACACATTTAGCAGTATTATTAATTACCTTTATGACCACATCATGTAAATAAAACAGAATAAATTGATTGATTTTATTATTATTTAATATTTTATTTTTATATAACTCTTTCAAGCTACCTCTACAGCTGCGACTGGCACATTTCACAGTTTTTCCAAAGATCAAATTAAATTTAGAGGGTATTCTTTAATACTTATAAAAAAATCACTTGTATATTATTAACATGCATTTAAAATATGTATTTTAAAAATGTAGTTGTGCTGCACTGCCACCTTTTTGGTTTTCCTGCAGTAGGTGCCACAGGTTGTTTAGCATATAGAAACATAATATAAATTTAATATGTAAACTGTACAGTTTCGTGTAATCTTGACATATACATTATCATTTTATTTTGACTATTATAACTATAATCTCATCAATCATTCAATGTATTTTGTAAATAATAAAATTACATAATTCTGTATTAAATAATTTTAATAATTTCCATAAAAGATAAATGCTATTTACAGGAGTCGTGAAGAACTGGTCAAAGTTATATCTCAGTTAAAAAGCGGTGAAGATATTTGCCCATTGGTAGCCAATACGGTTCATGAAGATTCAAGCAGTGTAGATGTACCACCACAACTAGAGGTATTAAAATCAGATTTAAGTACCTGAAATAACAGTTCTCAATATTTCTATTAACATGTATTTCTTTTTTAGCCTAAAAAACTTGAATCAGAAGGAGAAAATGAAGAGGAGTTCCTAAGTCCAGAGTCTGAATCAGAACATGAAGACCAAACTGGTAATAATGAATCAAAAAAACCTATAGAAGTAAATAAAGAAAGTCCTACTACAACTGCAAATGTAAAAGAAGAAAATTCAATAGCAGAACATGTAAATGACACTGAAGATAAAATAAATAGAAACACAGAAGAAATTAAAGATGAAAAAGTAATCAATGAAGAAGAAGAATTGCTAAATGAAAATACAGAACTTAATGAAAAGAATAAGGACCTAAGTATTGAAAATGTGGAATTGAACAAACCTGATGCAGATGCATTGAGTACAGAAGTTGAACAGTTAAGTGAACATGATGAGGAACTAAGTAAAGAAGATAATGCTAACACTGAAAATGAGTTACCTCAAAGTGATGAGAAAAAATTATGTGAAGAAAATCCTCAGTTAAGTGGCGATGAACTGGAGTTAAGTAAGGATGAGAATTTAAGCAATGAAAATTATGATATAAGAAAAGATGACGAAGAAATAAGTAAAGACGAAAAAGTAATAAGTAATGTTGTTGAAGAGGAAAAGTTAAGTATTGTAGATGATGAACTAAGTAAACCAGACGATATATCTAGTAATGATAGTAAAGAATCCAGTATAATAAAAGCAGAAGAAAATATTACGATTTCTGAAGACACAGACCTACGTAAAAATAAAACTACAGAGAGTGGTCCAGACCCAGAAATAGTTGGTGAGACAATAGAAGAACCGGTTATGGTGGTTACTGGAGAAGGAAATGGCGCCGACTGTGACAGTTCCTACATCGGCGAAGAAATAACTGAAGAAGTTATATTCTTTTATGGTGAAGGAAATGGATATGACAATGATACCGGAAACCCAGAAGCAATAGAACAAGCAAAAAGTCCTGCAGCAAATACTGATACTGAGAATGGTAATGAGGAATTACTGAATGGTGAACATACTCATGAGCTCACAAATTCAAGTAGTAAAAACAAATTAGGCAAAGCTGTGAAATTAAAAATGAGTGTTCCTACTGTTACTAAGCGCACATTAAAAAAGCAGTCTAATGACAACACAGAAGTTTTAAAATCTGACTCAAAGAAACATTGCATTAGAAACTCTAATAAAGCTGATTGTTCAAAATCAAAAAGTACTGAAAATCAAATTGAACATGAAGTATTTATAAATGATAAAAGCAATACCGATAGTGAAACCTCTTGGAAAAATAGAATTAAGAAAGGTAGATGTAAAGTTAAGAAAAAAAAAGTTTTAACAGATAAATCAAAATTAAATGATAGCAAAGAAATGGTAAATTCTGTGGCTGAAACTGTTAACAGCCATGACAGCAAAACATGTATTGTTGAAAAGAGAAAAAGTAGTGTATCTTCAGTAGAACAAGACGATGGTGAGAATGCTAACACTGAAAAAGAGAAAAGTCCTGATAATGATCTAAAGGCTGAAGAGCCTTTACCGCCTAAAAAGCTAAGATTAGAACCCACACCTGAAAGTGACATCAATGAATCACATTCCATGGAGAAAGATCCTCTAGAAGTAAACAACAGTGATTTAAATAACGAACCTGTTGAAGATCAAGACAATGCAAAGGTTGAAAATGACTCAATAGCACAGAGAAAAAAGATAAAAGCAAGAAAGGGAAAATTTAAAAGAAAAAAGTTATTAAGAAGTAAACCTGACAATGATAGTAGTGTTTTAAATAAAAATATTGACAAAGATAATTCAAGCATTAAAGATAGAAAAGTCAATAAGTCATTAAAAAGGTCGTTACTAGATGCGACTATGAGTGATAAAAATAAATCAGAATCTCATAGTGAAAGTGAAGATGATGAACCTGTAACTAGTGGTAAAAGATTAAAAATTAGGCCTAAGAAAATCACGAAATCATCTAGGTAACTATTTTCATTAGGTAGATTTTAATGGTTTAGAAAAATATATAAATATCCACTTGAATAAAACTTTGTTAACACATTACTTTGTGTGACTTTTTCTTTATAACTAATCATTATTTTAAAATATTACAGAATAAAAGTAGAAGCAAAACTATTGGAAAAGCAATCTAGTGATGAATCAGAAGAAGAAACACTGTACAGTATAGGTAATGTATATTCCTGAAAGTTAGCAATACTAGGTCTCATTACAGATTGTTAATTAATTTCCATATTTAAGTTTATTTTTGTAATAAACACCTTTCTTTATCATCTACTTTATCAGCCCATTTCCGCCTACTGTAGAGCATAGACTTCTTCCCACTCACGCCACCTTAGCTAACACTCTGTCAGCGACCAGCTCCGCGATTCCCATAACAAAAACCGTAACGATATCGTAACAACTTACTGCCGTACTCGGAGACGTCAATTAATTTTAATGACAATTAAATGTCTTTCCTTCTCTATTTAGCACTATACATAAGAAAGTGACAGCAAGAGACTTAAGAGCGTTTACGCCGTTTTGCTCAAAAACTGTACTTTTCAAACCTCTTAATATCTATGAATATTTACTTTACAAATATGTTAATTACTTATATCATTAGGCGATCTTGTCATCAAAATAGTTTGTTGAAAACATTTTTAGATTTGTGAATATTTTGGAATTTATAACCAGATAATTGAACAGAGGTTTTCATAATTTGACTTTCCGCGTCAACTTCGAAGCTTAAAAATGTGTTTAAATTACTGACAAACCTAAGAACAAAAATTTTATTTCAATTTGAAAGATCTTCAGCAAAATAGTTTGTTGAAAACATTTTTAGATTTTGGTTACTAACAAAAACTATAAAAATCCGAACATTTTGAATTTTTAAAGAAATTATAGGTGATAAAATAATTGTTTTCTCTATTAAACTTACTATATAAATATAAGATAAAAGCTTTTTACTATGGAAAAAAGTGTTCTTTAAATTATGCGCAAAATTCTTTTTACTAAATTAGCTCTATAATTTTTCTATAAATATTTTAAAACTGCTCTAAAACTACTACAAAACTCTGCGTTCTATTAGTATCAAATCAGTCCGCCGCGAGGCCTCTGAGAGAGTGGTCACGTCGCTCGACGCTCTACCCGACGATTTTCGAACAATTGCCGTAATTTCGTAGATAGTTCAAATTTATAGCGCGATAAGCAAATCTTAGTACTTTAGTGAATAAATTATTTTATGTTACTTTTGATGAATTGCAACATTTTTAAATTGGACGACCTCCGTGGTCGAGTGGTTAGCGCGCCGGGTCGGGCGTCGCGCCGTCTCCAAAGCCCCGGGTACAATTCCCGGTGGGGTTAATTTAGAGAAGGACTGTTTTTCTAAATTTATTTCGGGTCTAGGTGTTTTTTCTATGTTGCATGCATGTCCATGTCTATGCATTTATCCATATTATCTTACTATACTAACGAGTTTCTTAAGAATACTTATCTTGAGCTAGATAATTGGTGAGAGCATAAACAAATTAAATTTTTAAACTGACAACGTATATTATGTTGCAGAGATAATGGGTAATAAATTCAACGAAACCCCCCCACCCCCCCCCCCTCCGATCGGGCGTGGTGAGAAGTGAGCTTTAAGTAACTTTCGCAATGCTGGCCCACGGGATGGGTGGGAAATACCATCTATGTGTGTTTCTCTCGGAGGAGGGAAGGATTGAAAAGGAGGGGATCCTTTGCAAGACACGTAAAACCGGTGGTCCCAGTTTTTGTCTCGACTGCTCCGCACCCGTGCCAGTGTGCGCTATGGGCTATGGCCCAATCTCCTCGCCATATCCTAGCAGTGCGACTTTTGTAGACTAATTATTTATTTTGTTAGTAAGTGTATTCCTTTTTTAATTTTTTTAAGTATTCTTGCCTATTATTATGTTTTTTAGAATCCTACTTATTTCAGTTTTTCTTTCAATGTATTACAAAGAAATGATTAATTGTATGGGCAGTCAAATAACTTGACCGAGTTTTGACAGCACCTATTTTATTGCTGCATGATGCGCTTTGTGCTTATGTGGCTCATATTTTCCAAGTAGTTTTTATACAAAATTTATTTTAAAAGGAGATTAGCAAAATTGGGCTTGGTAATAGACAACATATTATTATTGATATATTCTAAGAAATCGGTCAATTTATTTGACTGCCCATACAATTAATCATTTCTTTGTAAAATATTGAAAGAAAAACTTAAATAAGAAGGATTTTTAAATGTTTCGTATCTCAAACCATCAACAAACTGTCAACTGTCAACGTCATGCAGGGAACAACAGGGACTCTATTTCCACTTAACATCAAGTGGAGTGGAGACATTTGCCGAGCTATGAATAAAATAAAATAAAATTTGTCGTCGTCAAATCAATTCGTCCAAAATAAATCGTTGAGGAACAGATAGGTATTGATTATAATTTTGTGATATAAGATTAATTACAACATTAATAAAAATACATGCAATATAATATTATAGGTACTTATTTCATGTATCTGTAGTTTAGCCATCTGCTTACGCCCATAGTTAAAAATAAAAAAACGACGGGTTGCCCCCCGGGAGTGCCGGCAGAAGTGAAAACTTGAATATTAACGTTGTGCATTTTTGATATTTTGGAATGGTTAGGGAATAATTTTGTACGAATTGCTTCAATTATCAGTATAAAAGTACTATCATTTATGTGGTAGAATACAATATTATTTATTGTGCTATCGTACACAAACATGACAATTTATTCGCGCAAGCGCCCTGCGCCGCCTAAACGAAACAACAGGCATACATTTTCGCCGCGCCGTAGAAAGAGAGGGGAATACTTCCTCTCCTACGCCGCGCCGGCTGTCTACTCTCCATCCGTCTTACGATTTTACGTCTTACATTTTCGATCAGGTCACGTGTTCTGACGCGAATTTAACATTTTTTACCCATTACAAAAAAAATGTATAACGCCGCTAAAGAAGTTTTCACTTCAATAATTTCTAAGTATACCGAAAAACTAAATTCGAACGGATCAAAGTAGTGAGTTTGACTATAGTGAGCAGAACTAGCCTACTCTACGCACACACTCGCGCGCGCTCACAGCCCGCTTCTGTGTGCGTGATATTTGGACTTAAAAACCTAAACTTAAGGTCTCGCGCTCGGCGTAAACGCTCTTAATTGTCATTAAAACTTAACTGACGTCTCTGAGTACGGCAATTAGTAATAAAATAATATTAAAATGATAAACGTTTATTTTCTCTTGCTTAAAATATACCATTAAGATACATAGCTTCCTATCATTTGTGAGAGACTGGTGCCTGAATTAGGTTTCATAAGAAACCTGCAAATACAGGTCACCAGGGCCCCCTCGCGGACATAGACAGTATATAACTAAATATATAGCAATATGAGTAAAATGTAAAGAGGCGAAAAAGAACAAAGACATAGGTAATTTAGGATCCAGTAGCCCTGACCACAACAAAGTCAGAAAATAAGTCAAACCCTAAATTGACTTGATAAAAAAATAAAATAAAATAAAAACTAAGGTAAAACTGCAGAATTTCCCAACCTACGTATGTACGTATTGATATGGAGCGTATATGATTTGTATGTGCGAGTGAGTGTGAGTGAGTGTAAGTGAATGTGACAATAAGAAGTGGTAGTTTGTGTGGATAGATGAGGAACTAAATCTTTTTCGTTTTTATTATATTTTGAGTTATACTTATTTTTGGATTAAATTATAGAATATATTTTGTATTATATTATTAAGACTAGACCGGGGGAATAAAAAATTCCTCAGTTGTTTTATAGTCTAGTCTAGTCTAGTGTTTTAAGATAATTCGAGACAGTTACCTTACAGACAGATTTTGGGAGCGGATAAATGTTTAGTCTTTGAAACCATTTTCATAATAACATCCGATTTTAAAGTCGTCCAACTAATTGTATACGGTAAATCTAGATACAGTTGGTAGGAACTTCGTTCGAATGACTTTTAAAATCGACTCGATTGACAATGTGAATATGAAAATGGTTCTAACGACTTAGTCGCTACGATATCGTTGCGGTTTTCATTGCGGGAATCGGGGCACGGGTCCATCTGACACATTCCCTTTCTTTATATTGAAGCATTTTTTATGTTTTAACAGCTGGAAAGAAGGCATCAAAGAAAATATTTATGAAAAAGAAACTGCGAGGCAAAGAGAAGGTCAAAGGAAAGGCTAAGACAGAAAAAGGTGACTCCGAAGATTCCGACTTAGCGCCTGTGAGACAATCCCGCAGGATAGCCCAGATGAAGATCAAGGAAGAGGCGGAGAGACGTACCTTAGAGGAGGTAGCCTTAAGGGAGCTTAAAATGATTCACAAGAAAAAGGTAATGCTGATAAAAGTCTGTTCCTCTGATTCACATAGGCCTTCTGTTATGGAATGTTCAGCATTTGCAATGTTTCATAAGAGAGCAAATGTAACTACTTGATGCACTATACCAGACTGTACATTAACTTTTTCCGTCGAACAAACTCCACATTAACATATTTTTATAAACAAAGAATGATTCGTCGCTTGGCCGGTATGACTGCATGCATACACTGCGTAGATGTTATCGGTAATGGCATATTATTAACCACTGACACTCCTGTGTAATTTTTAAACGAACAATATATTTATAAAACAGTTTAATCAAATTGATAATTTTACTTTGGTTTTCGACTGTTATATAAATGTAGACTAAAATATATAAGTAACAAAATAAAAATACTTTTTATTTGTCAGGTCAGCCCAAAAATGGTCATCATCCTTTGTTTATTTTTCTAATACATGTGTTATTAATTAAATAGCTATAAAAACTTTTATCATTTACAATCAAAATAGTACTCGAAAAAAGATATTTTGACTTGACTGGATGTCGATTATCTATTTCTGCCGCCAAGCAGCATTGTTTTGCATTGCTGTGTTTTGATTAGATGGGTATTGGATCCAGTAGATATAATGACAGCAGTATAATGAAAGCATAGTACTGAGGCTTATTTGTTATTATTGCTTATTTCTTATGTGTTATGAAGAGACCCACGTAATTGTAAAAAAACTACTTGTAGCATATAATAAAGATAACTTGATATTTTTTTTTAAAATGATTTATAAGCATGCTAATCTGCTGGCTCACAGTTTCGGCTAAGACGCTACCAGACTAATTTATTACTCGTATAACCCTCGATATCGCAAGCGTTCTAGTGGCCGCTTTCTATCAGGCGGTAAGCGCACGCGTTTGTCGAAAGTCTACTTTTTTAAGCGCTTTTTTAATTTTCGACAAGAATCTTTTATCTACATTTCGATTTGCCATCATCACCGGTGATCTCGAACAGTACCTCGTATCCTTAGAACAAGGACGACGAGGAAGAGTGGCAAGCCAGCGGCGGCGGCAGCAGCTCGTCGGGGGGCAAGGTGCGGCGCGTGCGCAAGGACGAGTGGCGCGCCGCCGACTCCACGGGGCCCGACCAGGACTCCGACTCGGACGAGCCGCTGTTCGAGGTGCACGAGGAGCCCGACCGTGAGTGCATTGTGTTTCACAACAAACGACTATTTGGATTCGTGCGCGGTTAGCACACAGTCTTAAAGTTTACATATTGTCATATACAAAGTGTAGTCTATAGTATGAAGGTACTTGTTATTTTATTATCATCAATAATGTTAACAATGTAGGGGGTAGTTAATTAAGTATATGACAGATGACTTGGTGTTAAGCTACAGAGCTGAATAAACTATGGTGATCCTAATTACGTGTTTTAATTAGTGTTCTGGACATATTAGTGGCGACGAGTGATAAAAAGTGTTAACAATGGATACAAAAGCAGTGAAATTTGAACAGTTCAATTCTCAAACTGATAATTGGGACATTTATCTCGATCGTTTCAAATTTTGTTTTGAGGCGAATGGAGTCATCTCGGGTCAAGCTAAACGGGCAAATTTTGTCACAGTGTGTGGTTCACGTGTATATGAAACTTTGATTGCATTAATTACTCCGAAGAAGACTAGTGATGTGACTTTTGGTGAAATAGTGTCAATTTTGACCAAACATTATAGTCCTAAACCTAATGAAATATCGGTGTCTTTTAAATTTTATAAACGTGATCAAAAACGAGGCGAATCGGTTTCAGATTACATTGCACATCTTAGAAAGCTTAGTTCCGGTTGTAACTTTACGGACTTAGAAAGAATGTTAAGGGACAGACTCGTATGTGGTATGAGTGATGATAAATTACAATATGAACTATTAAAACGAGACAATCTAAGTTATCAGATTGTCGTAGACGCTATGCTGTCGTCGGAAAGTGCGGAGCGAGATTGTCGTATGATACAAGACGCCGCCGGCGCCGGCGTCGTCGGCACGCTACCCAGTGTTGTCGGTCAGGCTGCGCCATCGCAGTCCGCTACGGTTCCCGATGAGCCTATGGATATAAATGCAGTTCAGCCGAAATCTAACTTTCGTTTTTGCTATCGTTGCGGCGATCGTCATGTGGGAGATTGTCGTTTTGTAAATACTGTTTGTCGATATTGCAAAAAGAGGGGACACCTCGAAAAAATTTGTATGGCTAAAAAGAAGAAGGGGAATAGTAACGTAAATTATACAGTGGATCAAGACGATCATTTGAATGGAATTTATTGTGTACTAGGCACGAGTCGAGTGCCTCCGTATGAAGTTACAGTATCCCTTGTTGGTGTAGAGGTTCATATGCAAGTCGACACCGGTGCTAGTTTGCTGAAAATTCGATTACCACGTGACAGT
Source organism: Eudonia lacustrata (assembly GCA_947562085.1). Taxonomy (NCBI): domain Eukaryota; kingdom Metazoa; phylum Arthropoda; class Insecta; order Lepidoptera; family Crambidae; genus Eudonia; species Eudonia lacustrata. The sequence continues at coordinate 3,146,815 of OX387317.1, read as the reverse complement.
TTGCGCCCTATTTCCATTTCGCTACGTACTTGGACGGAGACACCGGTACAATTATTAGGACAAGCAACATTGCCGGTGCTATATAAAAATATAGTGCGAAAGCTGGACGTTATCATAGCAAAAGGCTAACCACCTGGCCGCCTAACCTGCTTGGTCGTGACTGGCTAAAGCCTCTGAACATTACGATGAACATACATTTTATATCAAATAATGAACACATACAATTGGACAAATTATTAGCCCGGCATAAAAATGTTTTTAAAGATGGTCTGGGTACTTACACGGGTAAACCACTTGCAATACACTTAAAGCCTGGGGTAAACCCAAAGTTTCTCAAAGCCCGACAAGTACCGTATGCAATAAAAGACAGAGTAGAAGCGGAAATTGACAGATTACAGAAAGAAGGAGTCCTGCGTCCAACATCTTTTTCTGAGTGGGCTACACCCGTTGTTCCCATTGTCAAAAAGTCTGGTGAGATACGACTTTGCGGAGATTATCGCAGCACGGTTAATGAAGCAACCGAGTCAGACACTTATCCGATGCCAACAGCAAGTGAAGTGTTTGCTTGTGTGGCAGGGGGACTCTATTTTACTACTTTGGATTTAGATAGAGCGTATACACAAGTGGTTGTTGATGATACCACTTCAAAGCTTCTTACCTTAAATACAAGCAAGGGTTTATATACAGTACATCGATTAGCGTTTGGAGTTAAGGCTTGTCCGGGTATTTTTCAACGATTAATGACTTCTTTACTAGCGGGTATCCCAGGAATATCTATACTGATTGATGATATTATTATCAACGGGCGCACAATGATAGAGATGCAAGAAAGACTTGATATAACATTGGGACGTATCGAACAAGCCGGCCTACGTTTAAACAAAAACAAATGTAAATTTGCGAAACAAAAAGTGGAGTTTTTAGGATTTGTCATAGATGCTGAAGGTATTCATCCGGCTCCAAGCAAGGTGGAAGCAATAGTAAATACGCCAGCACCTAAAAATAAACACGAACTTCAAGCATTTCTCGGTCTTTATAACTTTTATGAGAGATTTGTATCTCATAAAGCTACTTTACTCGAACCTCTTCATCGTCTTCTAGACACATCACAGCATTGGAAATGGACTGAACTTGAACAAGGTGTTTTCGAGACAGCTAAAAGCATGCTTACATTAGATTTAACTTTGGTACATTACGACTTAAAAAAAACCACTGATTCTGACATGTGACAGTTCCGAGTATGGAGTAGGGGCTGTGCTATCCCACGAAATGGAAGATGGTCTAGAACGGCCGATAGCTATGTCTTCAAGAACCTTACACTCTCACGAACGCCGTTATTCACAACTAGACAAGGAGGCAACATCTATTATGTTTGGCATAACAAAGTTCCATAATTATCTAATGGGTCGAGAATTCTGCATAGTCACAGACCACAAACCGTTACTTGGAATATTTGATCCAAAAAAGCATATGTCCAGCATGTTATCTCCTCGTTTAACCAGAATAGCTATCGCTCTGACCTCTCACAACTACAAAATAAGGTACAAGCCAGGACCACAAATAGGTAATGCAGATAGCTTAAGTCGCTGGCCACAACCCGTACCTGAACAGCCTGAAGAACAGCTAGGTGAAATATTATTAATGGCTGAAGCTCCAGAAGACTTTCCCTACGACGTTGAAGATATAGCCAAAGAAACAAGACGTGACCAAATTTTAACCAAAGTGGTACACTATATACAGTGCGGTTGGCCTGCAAAAGAGACAAATAATGATTTACGCCCATTTTGGTTACATCGCTCAGAGCTCTCAGTACAAGATGACTGTATACTGTTGGGTTGTCGGGTTATAGTACCTCAACCACTACGCCAAACAACATTACGTGTTTTACATAAAACACATACTGGGATGGTACAAACCAAGGCGTTAGCTAGAAGCTACGTGTGGTGGCCCCATCTTAATGAAGATATTGAGTCATTAGTGGCTGGTTGTACAAAGTGTCTTGAAAATCGACACATGCCACCTAAAACAACACATGAATGGGTTACACCGGTTCGACCATGGTCAAGAATTCACATTGATTTTGCTGGAACTTTTTATAATAAATATTTCCTGATCATTGTTGATTCCTATTCAAAATGGCCTGAATTGCTCATGGTTAATAACACTACATCAGCCACGGTTATTCGGTTGTTGAGAATGACTTTCGCCACACACGGTTTATGCGAGGTTTTAGTGTCTGATAATGGCACATCATTTGTTTCCCAAGAAATGAAACAATTTTTAATTGCTAATAAGATTCGTCATGTCACCACGGCTCCTTATCATCCGGCAACCAACGGATTGGCTGAAAGAATGGTACAAACCATTAAAGATAAATTAAAGAAAATGGATGATTTGGCTTGGGATGTCAGAATCCCAAATCTATTGTTGGGTTTACGCGTTACTCCTTGTACTTTAACAAATAAAAGTCCATCAGAAATGTTAATGAAGAGACGTATACGTACATTGTTAGATACTTTACGTCCAGATAATCGTCAGTTAAAAAAAGTGGAGGATCAAATTACAAACAATAGCCAAAGTAATACTAGAGAGACAAACATTGGTCAGAAAGTAATGTATCGAAACTATACTAGTGTGGGTCCAAAGTGGTTACCTGGTAAAATAATAGCTAAAAATGGTCCCGCAAATTATAAAATTGAAAATAAACATGGTTTAACGGTCAATCGGCATATAGATCAATTATTCAAAATACTGCCGCAGGAAACGTTAAGACCCGGGGAAGAAGGAATGAGGCAAACTTTATCACCAGATACTACAGACTATCCAATACGCATAGACTGTAATAATGATAGTGATGAGTCCAACAACAATCAAGAACAAGATGTTATCATAGAAATTCCGGACGCGGATAAATGGGCAGATATGTTGGGAATACCGTCGTCTTCTGATACTCCATTATCCGAGGCTGGGAAAATAAAAAATAAGTTAAACCTACATTCTAGAAGTCCTTACGACAGACCTAATGTTTCTAAAGAAAACAATTATTTGTATTAGAATGATGTTGGTGTTGCTTTTCGAGTTAAGATTAGATTGAGTTATTTTCAAGAATATTATTTAACATGTAAATCATATAGGTGTCAATTAGTATTGATTTATATTTTCAGAAATATTGTTTATTACCTATGTAAAATTATATTTGTCGATTAGTATCTTACTTATGGGGGAGGTATGTCATATACAAAGTGTAGTCTATAGTATGAAGGTACTTGTTATTTTATTATCATCAATAATGTTAACAATGTAGGGGGTAGTTAATTAAGTATATGACAGATGACTTGGTGTTAAGCTACAGAGCTGAATAAACTATGGTGATCCTAATTACGTGTTTTAATTAGTGTTCTGGACATATTACATATAAACAATCTTCTTAGTTATTTAATAAATGATAATAGAAATTATTGTTGAAAATTAAATTCCCCCAAACCCCATAAGTATCAGTAAAGATCTTACTCGGACTTCTTTTTGAAAAGTTTGTAATTTTTAAAGTGACGTGGCACTATTTTTTTTCATTTGCCAACACTTATGCACGAGCAAGAACACTAAGCGGTTAATAATCCTCCATTATTTCACATGATTTTTGACATAACACAAAAAAATTAAATAAAATCGTACACGTTTCTCTTCACTTTCCCGCTAAGAAGTCCAAGAGGGTATTTAAAAGAGGTATAAAGAATCAGCTTGTGGATTGGCAATGTGAGAACGACTAGTAAAGCGCGTTCCTGCTATAGTTGTCTTCGCATCTGAACTCCACTTCTGTTTAACATCAGGTGGACCGGAGCAAAAGAGAGTGATAGTTTTCAGTTCAGTTTAATTATCGAGTATCGACATACTCGATAATTAAACTAAGAGAAACTGTCGACTTTCTAGACAGGTTGACTCTAATGTTGCATCCACAGAGCTGTTACTTTTTTTTACATTTAACAACATTTTGTAATAGCGTATCATCAACATTATACGCTTGCCTCGTTCCCAATCTTATATGAGGTCGGCGTAACATGTTTTCTTCTTCCTTTTCCCCTGATCAACCGTCAGTCATGTCATCGTTTTTTTAAACTATAGTATATTTATTAGTACATATGAAACTCATTATCTTTCTCTTACTTATATATGTCACCGTAAAATTGTACGAACCGTTAGTTTATAATTAATCTAGTGAGATTATAAACTGTCGATAGATTGTAAACAAACACTAAAATTTACAATCTAACGCTTAAATTTTCGTAAGTTTATAAACTGACCATGTCTAGCTGTCAGTTTATAATTTTACTATATTTAAACCGTCAGATTACAAACAAAAGAACCAATCACTGCACCGTCTTACAATTTATCGCCCGCGAAATTGTGAATCGTCTTCTGATTGGTCGGCGTTATAGGTGACAAATGTTTGTGTCTATAGAGTAAAGAACAAAATGAATGGTCAGGCAAAAAAATTATTTTCATTCCAAATTTGATTTCTTTTTTAAATGGGTTATCGAAAAAATAATAAATTAAGAAAAGTATTAACATTAAATAAAAATAATGTGTAAAATAAACGCAAGTAGATCCGTTAAAAGTACTAACCTTTATATAGGTAAAGTTTGTTAATTTATTACCCCCTTAGTCATAAAAACTATTTAAGCATTATTTAGATAGTCATTGTTTTGTCTCTTTTTCTCAAATTCAAAATGTCAAACTCAAATCACACTTTACTATTTTGCTTATGCCCACTGTAGTATTTTTGTAGATCTATGGTAAATTGTTGTTGGTCAACATAATTGTGATTATTTTCAACTGCTACTTCACCTATATGTTCATCCACAGGCTCTAATTCACTCATTGTTAGTAAATAATAATGTTGTTTATTAAATAAATCACACTGTTAAAACTGGTTTTAATAACTTTAAATTGAATAAAAGTCAAAATCAACTTGTTTACGCCAGTAATAGAATAATGGCAGCGGGGGAGTGGGTGAAAGACAAGTGATTCGTTCAGCCAATCAGCGTGCGCTTTGCGTTTTGTCAAACGCAAAATCACAATTTGACGGCTGGACATGGTCAGTTTATAAACTTACGAAAATTTAAGCGTTAGATTGTAAATTTTAGTGTTCGTTCACAATCTATCGACAGTTTATAATCTCACTAGATTAATTATAAACTAACGGTTCGTACAATTATACGGTGACATATATAGTTCTCTCTTCACCTCGTTTACACGACCGGATACTAAACCTCTTGTTTTCTCAACAGTGGTATTCACCAAATCCGATCACGAGTTTTCACCCGAGTCTGACTTGGAGACAGACGAACCAGTGGAGCCAACGAAAAGGGCCCGAACGCTGCAAGAAGGTGAGGCTATTGTTATCAATAATGATGTTGATGTGACTATAAAGTATTTCAAATTAAATAAAGCTAGAGGGCTAGTAGTAATAGTTACTCTAGTTAAGTTCAGTGGGCCTAGCCGCTCACCACGCACTTCAATCACATAATAAGGAGCCTGCAGTAGGCAGGAACCGGGAAACCCCTTTTTTTGATTAAGCCGATTGTTAGGGAAACCCTATCAATACGGTAAGCATTTCGTCACTTACTGCATCGAAAGGCTAACCAAATTGATACAGTTAATTAGGGTAAGCACTAACCGCATCCAAAAACCCTGTTGAGGATAACCCTTTAAAAAGGGTTTTAACGCGCACAAGCAATTCAAGCTTTTACGTGCAATGCATTAGACTTATTATTACATTACCGTTTACGTGTCCTATCTCGTGTAGGGTTACCCTAATTAACTGTATAATTTGGTTAGCTTTTCGATGCAGTTGGTCCCGGCTGCATTAGCAGTCGTTAACAACCACCAATCCGCACTGGGCCCGCGTGGTGGTTTGTGGCCCGTTCTCCCTAGCCATCCATAGGGAAGGCTCGTGCCCCAGCAGTAGGGACATACAATGAGCTGATGATGATGATGATGATGACGATGATGATGAAGTAGGTAAGCTTCATACATACCGAGCTCGAGCGTCGTATACATACACATGTGAGAGGGTCTCACAGACACGGATTCTCGGCCGCCGGACCGCTCAGGGTTCCAAGTGCGAGTTTCGTTCGCAATTCGATCACGTTAAGAGCGTTTACGGCGCACACATGTTATGGTTTAGTTTAATAAGACGTTACAGCTAAAAATGGCCACTTTTACCTATAACTTGACAATGAAATTTACGTCACAATCATGATAGGTGTTCGCGCTAGGCCCACCGATCAAAATGCTATCAGTATTTATTATTTCTTATGGGGACGTCGCCAGCCGAACGGTCGATCCACCCGCTTTATTGCGGGCCACTTCATCCTTTTCCCCGTTCTCCCTTTTAAGGGAGTTAAGGTTAATCCAGCTTTCACGGCGCCCCGTTGAATCTTTTGGTCTCTTTGCTAAATCTTGTTATCTGCTCTACCTTCAGATCCTTTAGGTACTCTATGTGCAATGTGTCCGACCCCCAGAGCTGAGAATCTTATCAGTGAGTACATAGGGCACTCAGCTAGTAGGTGGAGGCTGATCTCCTCGCTTTCCATGCACTCCGGGCATATGGGGTCGGTTTTCACTCCTATCACTGTCAGATGTCTGTTCAGCCGACAGTATCCTGTTATGATTTCTATGACTAGTCTCATGTTCTTTCTGGAGATTCCCATTAGTTTGCTGGTCTTTTTCTTATCCATTCCCTTGATGAAGATCTTCGACTGTCTCATACCATTCGAGGACCTCCATCTTCGGTTGGTTTTTGCTGTAATACTGTGGCTGATTACTCCCTTGGTGATGTTATGCGCTATTGGCAGCCGAGGTTCCGGTCCCACCAAGTTTTCCTCTACTCCCTTCCTGGCTAGTTCGTCGGCCTGTTCGTTTCCCGTGTTTCCCTCATGTCCGGGGACCCACGCTATCATCAGGTCGCTCTCTTGGCCAGCCTTTTTAATGATTCTTTGCATTTTTTGACGTTTGTAACTATTGTAACTATCAGTAAGTAAATAGCCTATAACTGTCCCACTGCTAGGCAAAGGCTTCCATCAAGTCATCGCTACAATTAATGGGTAATGGCTTAGTCGCCACGCTTGCCAAATGCGGGTCGGTGATCACAAACCCGGGCTATGTATCAAAAAATCCGAAACACACTGCCCAACTTGGGAATTGAACCCGGGACCTTCGGGTGTCGGGCCAAGCGCTCTGCCATTCGGCCACCGAGGCAAATGCTATCAGTAAGGCTTCAATAATAATTCTCCTGCAATCTAATTGTAGAAGCATTGATTATTCAAATTATACTGTAAAAAAGCAACGGTGACGACACTATCCGTTATTCCTTAACTCACCAACTTATGAGTCGTTTGATTTAGGCCAAGACGACGGTTTCTGCAAACACTGTGGCAGCGGCGAGCAACCAGAATGGATACTACTGTGCGACCGCTGTGACGCAGGCTACCACGCCAGCTGTCTCAAGCCCATGTTGTTCCTTGTGCCAGAAGGAGACTGGCATTGCCCACCCTGCAACCATGTAAGTTTGTTAGAAAACTTAAGTTTACTTCAACAAGCAGCCCAAGTGAATATAAAAAGGGATCCAAGTAAGATAAATACACTTTTATCATCATCATCAGCCTACACAAGTCCACTGCTGGACATAGGCCTCTCTAAGTGCACGCCACAGCACGATCCGCGGCTACTCTCATCCAGCTCTTGCCAGCCACCTTGCGAAGATCGTCGTTCCACCTAGTCTGAGGGCGTCCTACACTACGTTTGCCGATGTGTGGTCTCCACCCAAGAACTCGTTTACCCCATCGGTTATCGGTTCTGCGGCTAATATGGCCGGCCCACTGCCACTTCAGCTTGCTAATCCTGTGGGCTATGTAGACGATTTTGGTTGTCTGTCGGAAATACACTTTATTGTACTTCAAAGGACATTTTGACATAATATTACATAAAAAGTAAACGCACAAAGAGTGGTCTTATTACTAAGGGCAAGGGTCCTATCCTGGGAGAGGGAAACCCCAGCAGGCTCCACTAGATAAGGTAAGATCCTATAGGCAGTCCGAGTAGATGTTAATTTAGAAACCAGATATATACCTACATTAACGACCGACGACCTCCGTAGCCGAGTGGCTTGTACGCCGGACTTTGGGCGACGCTAACTCTGAGGTCCCGGGTTCGATTCCCGGTCGGGTCAATGTCGAAAACGAAGTTTATATAGAGAAGGAGTGCAGAATGTTAATATATTTTTTTAATTATGCGTAAATAGTAGTTTATGCAACTGTCATATAATGAAGGGTATTAAAACACGAGTGTGAGTTTATGAAACGAGCGCAGCGAGTTTCATAATAGTAACGAGTGTTTTAATACCCGTGTTATATGCAGTTGCATACACTACTTTACTACTACTTTTTGAAAGTTAATGTTAATTATTGATCCAGCAGCTGTAGCGGTCGCGGGGCAAGCAGTAGAGCTCGTAGACGGAGTTGGAATATTTATAATTACTTCATTCGTCTTGTTTTCTATACTGTTCAAGATCGTATTTGAGACTTGAATTTTATTCATTAAAGACTCATCAATGTAGCTTTCAGCCACAGTAGAAAACTTCCACCCCCCGTGTCGTTTCAGTGCGGTCAAATCACCACCGCTATCTATGAGAAGGGTCGCCGAGGTGCGCCGGAAGCAATGCCCCGTGTACAACGCTGGGTTAGGCAGATTCAAAAAACTTGCGATAGTTTTTCCCAGAGCACCAAATTTATTAATACCAGTTCTTTGATCGACGCACTTCCCCGATCTATAGCTCAAGAAAAAGGCAGGGTTTCGACAGGGGGTGGGTCGAAGTTCCATGTATTTTTTACATACGGCATAGCAGTTGCCCGTCACAACGAAAGAACGATCTATTTTCGTTTTTGTTTTCGAAACTTTCACCATGATTGTACTGTCGTCTATGTTAGAGACTTCATCGAACTGGATGTTGTATAGCTCTTGCCTTCGGCATGCCCCCATTATGCCGAAGATTAGTGCAACCTGTAACAATAAACGATATAATAAGCTTGAGGTACATAGCCAAGGCAAAAACTATGATTTATGAAGTAGTAAAGTGTAGGTACCTACTACCTAATTTATACACAAAGCGCTTAAACGGAGTGTCTAGATAACTTACGTGTGTATTACGTAAGTAACAGAACTAAAATACACTTACCTTTTCAAAAAGATACAAAATATCTGGTGAATCTTTCAGGAACATCTTTATTTGACCTGATGTAAACGTCAAGGACTTTTTTTCCTTGTGTCCTTCTGAACTGCGTTTCAGGAACGCTATGACTTTTGAATACTTCGTGATATCAATATTGTTGTAGATACTCAGTGTGGACTTGAGCATAGAATATTTAGCCCACATAGAAGATGGCTTGAATTTGTCGGAGAGGTCTTTGAGATACACAAGAATGACATTTTCAGAAAATGATGTAGTTTTCTTTTCGATCTTCCATGCCAAAAAGTTATTATATTCTTTTTCATATAATTTTCTAGATTTTTCTGGCAAAAGATTGTGAGTTACTTTTGTTGCCAATTCTAGAATATCCGGAGGCGTACAAATATCATCGTCGCTGTCCATTTTTAACTTTTAATTTGTATTTTAAAAACAAAACACATTGCGAAACATTAAATTCACGCGTACGTGTATTGTCACAGTGAACTTGCCGCCATTAAAATCTAACCAATGAGAGCGCGGCTGCGCGCGCAGGGCCAATCAGGAGCGAGCGAGCGCGCGCTGTTCTTTTTTTATTTAATTGGCACAAGATCTTACCAAAGAGTTTTGTGTATGTAAGTTTAGTAGTTTCGACGAAGTTTTCACGTATAATCCAACTGTTTTCAAAAGCCAGCCTAATATCAAAATTTTATACAACTTGTATGAGGATTTTGACATAAGGCTCGCCAGGTTAATTGGTCGCGTTTTATTGATGTTATAATGAGATTTACGATATCGATGTGAAATTGAGTGTTTTGTTGTCTGCGCTATAACAGTAGTAATTATAAGTCAAGTATTGGAAACATAAGTAGAATGTTACAACATTAGTGTAGATAAAATACATTAAATCAATAAAACAAATATTTCACACACTACCATGTATTTGACATATTTTAATGATGATAGTTTAATGATGGTTCTTACGAACTAAAAAATAGATTTAGTTTAGAGTAAGTTACTAACAAAGTGTCATGGTTTTTTAAATTCACTAATAAAAACATCGTGTCGGCAATCGCCTTTGCTTGACAACATAGGTTAGGTGAAGTCAGTAAGCAACTGTAAATAATGGCTTACGTGACATAGTTTGACACACACGCATATTGTATACTTACTCTTTTCATAACTAGAAGAGGAGCGGCCGAAATCTGTTAATGCTAATCCTAACCATATCCAAACTCACATTCTATCTTTTTTAATTTTTCATTGCTTAGGATACAATCCGTGCAGCCTTAATAAAATTACGGTCTGTAAAATACACATCAAAAATTTCTAGGGATCAAGTACATTTTAAAGTATTGTTGCGCTAAAGAATTAATATTTTAACTTTTTTGGATCGTTATTGATTATTTTTACGATATAAATGAAAAAAAAAATTTGACATTGTTTAAATATAGAAAATTAACTGTCAATAACTGTCATTAATGAATTCCTATAAAAGAGCGTAATGGCAATTTTACAAAAGGAGTACAATTTCTGTACTGGAAGTGAAAAAAATTGCAACGATATGGAGCGACGGCGTCTTGACAAGCGAAGAGATGTTGAGAACCGTTGGAATGTTGGAAGCTGTTTCTAGGCAACATACTGTGGCTGCCGCCATTGGCACTACATAGAGTGTCACACGCCGCCTCTGGACATGCTATCGTATCACAGGCAGCGTGGCCGAGCGCCATTGCTATTTGTTTTAGGGTTCATAAAAACAAAAAGAAACCCCTGATATAAACAAAATCTTAGTAGTGTATTTTTCATTTCCTAATGTTATATCACTTTCCAAGAGATGAGTGTGATTTTTTTTTGTAACTAACACAACGTTTTACATATAAGCTAATGTCGATTTGATTTGATAACAAAAGTAAGTGGATAATAAATAAAGTTTGGCTAATTTTGCCGAATTCAAAATAGTAACGCTTGTTTTATTAAAATCTTAATTGTACGTCTATAAAATATGTTGTTAAATAAAAGATATATAACAGGTTCACAGAATACTGTATTCATTGTCATAATTTTTATTTTACGTTAACAAAACCAACTGTTTAATGAAAGGTATTTACTAGTTACACTAATAACTTTATGTAATATTGAAGTTAACCATAATTCCATTTATATTATCGTTATATTAAGGTTTTTTACAAACGTTTATAGACCAACAATGTGTTTAGATGTTATAATAATGCCCCTATTTCGACGATATTGTCTTTAAAAAACCTTTTTACGACTGAAACGTTCTTACGACCTAGACGTTTGTTAAATAAACGTTTTAGTTAAGACCATTATATTATTTTTGTAATAGTTGAAAAAACGTTTATTCGAGGTTGTGATTAGACGATTTAGTTAGACGACTTAATCGTCAGATGTACTACGTCTATACGATAACAGAGTTAGTTAATAACCAATATAAAACGCTTATATGATATAAAAGTCCTATAACCCTTCATTTATACGACTTGTTTGCTTGTTTGCTGGTTGGGTGATTGAAAGGAATGTCCACGCCATCTCTGCGTTTTTCCAGGATTGACTTTAAGTCTGAAAAGCTCGACCCCAATCAACGATAAGTCCTAGATTTGCATTGGTGGTCGATATAGCTTCGGAAAGATTGACGAGTGGTGCCTGACAATATATTTGTAAATCGTCTGCATATAGTTGGTAAGAAGTAGAAAGCTTAAAAATAGAGTTGATGAAGGTTGCAAACAAAAAAGGAGACAATACGCCACCTTGAGGGACACCGTCGAGTCACACCATGATGAGAACTTCTCAAGACGAATTCGTTGCTTTCGCCCGTTCTATAAAACCAATAAGTTGCCGTTGCAATGTAGTTTGGAGTTTGCTATGACGATTTTTTTTTTAATACTTAGCTCGGCAAATGACTCCATCCCACCTGATGTTAAGTGGAAATGAAGTCCAGACGCGAAGACAACTGGTGCAGCGTGGAAACAAACGTAGCATCAGTTAACTTCACTCTGCCGGCCCACAAGGTGCTTCTTCACGCCTCTCTTGAAGGACCCCATATCATAGGAAGGAGGGAAAACGTGTGCTGGTAGACTATTCCATCTTTTGGAGGTGCGACAAAGAAACGAGTTTACTAAATTTCTTTGTGCGCGATGGGATATTTGAGACAGTGAATCGGTGACTCCGAAGAGCAGCACGTGTACTCCTATGAAGAAAGGGAGAAGGTGGGATGAGGTCAAAGAGCTCTTCAGAGCACTCGCCATGGTATAAGCGGTAAAACACGCTGAGTGACGCAACGTCTCTACGCAATTGCAGAGATTCGAGAGTATTTACCACTTCTGCATTGCCGATAATGCGTTCAGCGCGACGCTGCAATCTGTCTAAGGCATCGAGAAGGTACTTAGCGGAACCGTCCCAGATGAGCGAGCAATACTCCACGCAAGACCGTACCTGTGTCTTGTACAAAAGGCACAACTGGTCCGGCGTAAAGAATCGCCGCACCCTGTTCAGAATTCCGAGTTTTCGTGAGGCTGTTTTGATCACGGCTTCGATGTAGTCCCTTTGGTTCAGATCGCAGCGTATCGTCATACCGAGCATGTTGATACTGCTCTGCAGGCGTAGAGATGTACCCTGAAGAGTTGGAAGGGGAAGGAATGGTGACTTTTTTGCCGTGAACGCGCACACCTGTGTTTTCTTGGCATTGAACTCAACCAGATTATTGGTGCCCCAATTAGATATGAGGTCCAATACCCGATTGAGCTCAATGACAAGATTAACTCGATTCACTTCGGTTTCGACCCGCCCAGCCGCTGGGTGACCGTTATATCCTCCATGGACCGTACTATCATTTGCATATCAATGAATATTTCCAAGTGGAAGCATATCATTGATATGCAGAAGGAACAGCGTGGGGGATAGAACGGACCCCTGAGGGACACCAGCGTTCACTGACATGAGCCGCGAAGGTGAAGTGAGGATAAAAATGAGTGTGTTAATACATTAATTTCATATTTAAGTATTTATAAAATTAAATTATGTTATATCTGTAGTGTGTAAGTATTTTTTTTTATATATTGTACTTAATGAAGTGACTTAAGTTAACAATCGAAATGGACCTAGAAGGAAACAAATATAATTTGTAAATATAATTGACCTTGTATTTTAGCGACACGTTTTAGATATGCTATTTTTGACGTAGATAGGTAATTCTAACGTTTTTAAATGATTATCTTTTTCTAAAGTTACGCGAACACTACACATTTCAATAAAACAACTTTTACGGTGGTGAGTTTATCGTAGCTTTTGGTCTGGCTTACAAATTGGTACATCAGATTCGACCTCAAATACTCGCTAGAAAGCAACGATTTATCCCTACAGGATAATACGCAAGGTTCTTGAAATTAAAAAAAATCCTAATTTCAATAGAAAAGAGGGTTGGAGATACGAGCTATTAAATCCAAGCCCCATACTGCCAGACCAAAAGATGCGATAAGCTCTTCTTGCGTAAAACGAAACGCACCCGATAAAATTGAAATGAGGGTATGCAAGTTACCAATTAATTATGAGACGACCAACACCTTAGTCTCCCTATGGCCACGGAGCCTGCAGTGTTCGAAACGTCAATAAAATAATATATAATCAATTTATAAAATAAACGCGAGTAGATCTGTAAAAGTTGGTTAATTTAAATTTTGTAAATTAATATTATTAGTAAATAAAATAACAAATACGTAAGTAGGTACTTAATATAATATTTTTTTTAAATCTGGTGCTACTTATTGTGTTAATATATTTCTTTTTGTTTTCCCATTTTAGTTAAAACAATATTTTATATACATTAATTTGTCTCTAAGGATAATAATTATAAACTAAAAAAAATAGTGAAGTATGTGAAGGGTTTTGAGTAGAAAAGAAACAAATCCACTGAAATTTTATTTGCCTTTATTATTCACCGGAGCAGAGTCCATGTACACACGTTGAATACCAGAGTACAAAAGGAAAGATAATTTTTTAGACAAGACAATACCAAAACGTCGTGATGACATTTGCGTTCACAAAGCCGCATACAAGTTCACAACTATCAACTTTAGTTGGTCATTATTGTATTGTCTTTATCTAAAGTGGCTTTGTAAACACAAACTCATTGCGGTTGCATCATCACACCCTCGTCACCGAGTGTAATGTATGGCACTTGATAAAACAAACAAAATGAGCTAAAACTCAAGAGGTTTACTAGTAGCCAATAGAGAGTTCCACTCTCTACGTCCCGGCTCCATCATCAAGCCTTCGTCACTAACTGTTATGCATAGCAGTCAATAAATCAAACCAATTAAACTTAAACTCGAGGGGTTTACTAGAAGCCAATAAAGAGTTACACTATCTACGTCCCGCTCCATCATCAGGCCTTCGTCACCAACTATAATGCAGAGGACACAATAAAACAAACCAAATGAACTTAAACTCGAGGGGTTCACTAGTAGCCAATAAAGAGTTCATCTACCTACCGACTCCATCATCAGGCCCTCGTCACCAACTGGAATATATAGGACAGGATAAAACTAACAAATTAAAAATAAAAACTAAACAAATTAAAAAAAACTATTAAAAAATACTCTTAATTGGTAAACAAATACTTACTACGCTTTTCTTTGCGGCGCAGAGTAAAGAGACACGCGTAATATGCGATCGATGCGTCGCTCTTCAAAGAGGCGTGACCCCACTCTGAGGCCTCGAGGGCGACTGAATTGTCAAGCGTGTGTTTGCATCGCATATTTAGTAGATTCCGCGCTAGATACTTATTTTGTATGGGGAATTTAAGGTGCTTAATATCAAGAAATCAAGTAAACGCCGCCACTCGTCTTCATGATTTTTGCCCAAGTTAAACAGGTTCACTGTCCCGCAGACCACATATGGTCCCGTAATAATTGATTTAACCATTGTTATAGGTTTTGGACAGTGAACCTGTTACATGATATTGTAGAAAAAAATATAGTGTGTTATGAATTTATAGATCGGACTATATAATTGTAAACACGTTCCCTTTGATACTAAATATATATTTTGTTTATGTAATACGATAGTATTTTCAATTATATCAACTTAACCGGAACTGCACTTTTGGATTTTTTTGCGCCCTTTTACTTGGGTTTATATGAACTGGCGAAGTAGAAATAACTATCCGCGCAAAATGTTAATATTCAGTAAAATTATTACAGTTTCGAGTCATGTACGACCTCTTTTTGCTAGCTCCTATTTCAAAACTTTAAGATGCAACCTTCATAGACTCCTGATAAATTGTTACAAAAAAAGTTAACTGACAGTGTCAAAACCGCGATGGCTTATCACGGCAAACTTTTTATCACAAGTAAAGTGAGTAATTTTTCAAAATATTATTTGTGCATTATAGTTAATATCTCTCTCAGCAAGGTTCAAAACATCATGATAATAATAATAAAATAACATGTAAAATAAACGCGAGTATAAACTGTTTATTTCCAAAGCGAAGTGTTCGCGTCAACATTACAAAATAAGACAATGCTTAATAATACCTTCTTCTTTATGTCATTTTTGTTTTTTAAGCTTGACTAAAATAAATTGACGTCAAAATAATGAAATTCTTTTAGTATTCCCCAAGTGGCGACGTTTTAGGAACATATTATTTTAAATTAAATATTTCGAATGCAACAAACTTTTTAGAACTTGAAATTATGTTACCTTTTATTTTTAATGTGATGAATTTAAGAGCGTTTACGCCGCACACTAGCGCCGCCAATAAAAAAAAAAACATATCTAGTAATTAGAGATAGAAAATCAAATTATGCGCAACAAACTATTTGAATGAAGTCATTTAGCATTTTTACGTCACCTAATGAACATGACATGTTATGGTTTAGTTAAATACGGCGTTATAGTTAAAAGTGGCCGTTTTTAGCTGTGACGTCTTATTTATCTAAAATTTTAATTTTATTAATGTGTTTTGTTCAATCAACTTGCGCGTGTAATTATGATTTACTTAAGTGAATTTGATCTGTACTTGCAACTGAACTGTTTTTATGTTGCTTAAAAAAGTATGTGTTTTTGTGGTGCCCTCGAGGCTCGTAACTTTTATTGCACATCTTCAGCACTCCGGCAACCTTGCTACCGCAACAGCTCCTGGCAACGAGAACGTTCGGAAACATGGAGTGTGCAACGCTGCATGCTCCGCGGCATGCGATCCGCGCCGTTTTAGCTTTTATATACGAGAGCTTCGCGAACATAGCAGATCCACCTTAATAGAAATAATTTTTTTATGGTCTCTTGGATATAATTCTGATTTAACAATGACAATGTCTCAAAGGAGTTCTCGAGTGGAGATCCCGTATCATCGAACGTAGTGTAGGACGCTCTTAGGCTAGGTAGAGCGACGGTCTTCGCAAGGTGTCTGGCAAGAGCTGGATGAGAATGGCCGCGGATCGTACTCAGTGGCGTGCACTTGGAGAGGCCTCTGTCCAACAGTGGACTAATATAGGCTGATGTCGATGATGAATGACAATATAAAAATGTTTTTCAGGATATGCTGATAGAATCTCTCGAGAGTGAATTGACGAAGTACGATGAGCTGGCCGCGCGGGTGGAAGTGGAGAGGGCGCGGAGAAAGGAGGAAGAGCCAGAGCCCCCGGCCGAGGCTAGCAAGGAGGAGAAGAAGGATGATGACTCACAGTCTGGTGAGTGGCCATTTACTATACGCGCTATATATTCTCTAGGTTCTTACTTCAATTCATTGTATATAAATTGTGCCAATAACCATGAATTGAAAGTACTGCTTTCATCGAAAACATCAAATACTTTTTAAAGAAGTAAATGAAATTGAAAATATTTCTTTTCTGTATATTATTCTAAAACAATCATTTGTTTCAAATAGTACAGAGGTCTGCACATCAAGCTATCCAAAACTGCCAAATTTCTTCAATAAATGTTCAACCATATCTTTAGGCATTGGTATATTTAGTTCCCGCTTTTAATGTGTTTTTTTGTATTACCAATTAATGTTTATTCATTCATTCATTCATTCATTCATTCATAATAACGTAATGAACGTAGAGGGCAGCGGCAGCAGCGACTGGTCGACATCCATGGAGGAGGGCGCGGTGTACCGGTTGCGGGCGCGCCGCCAGCTGCCGGTCAGCTACCGCGCGCAGGAGTACGACCGGATCATCAGCTCCGCCATCAAGGTCAGTCCTCGTCATCACCACCGCAGCTCATGTTATGTTCCACACGGGCCTAGTGCGATGCGGTAGTTGTTAATGACTGCCAATAATTTACGTTCCTTCTGGAGCAGAAAAAAGCCGTTGCAAAAGTTGCTTATCTGTAGCAATATATTGTTTTTAATTGGGTATGATACCGTCAAAAATATATCCAACCTGTAACTAAATATTACTAATTTATAATGTTAATATTACACTAATACTTGATGCTGTAAAATAATATGCATTCACTGAAAGTAGTTTGTTTATAATAGTGAATCGAAAAATTAAGTCAATTGCACTAACTCTTTCTTAAAACATTCAAAATAAAGCAAATTAAGAAAGTAATTAAAAGAAGAGCCTTTTTGCTTTTTGGACCTACATTTTAGAATCTATAAATAATACATCAAGAGCGCAGCGTTACCCGTACTATTTAACTTTTCGTCTGCTTAGTGCCAGATTCATTCTACAAACAATTGGAATTCTATTGTCCGTATTCACAGCAGATGACAGGTTAAACACTTATTTCTTGTAAAAATATATATTTTATTATTTTTATAGGAGGAGTACGTGGAGCCAACAACTAGTGCGGGCAACCAAGGCCGCGGCAAGGACATCTCCACCATCATCGAGGCCGCCGAGGAGGAGCAGCGCGAGGCCGAGCGCGAGGCCTTGGAGCAGGTATGGCTTATAATATGTGGTAATCGATGACATGCAGTGCCATCGAGCTATATTAACAATTGACTTTGAAAGATCTGCAGAAGCCATAACGCGCCATCTAGATTTTGGGAAGAAAATGTAACAGTGGAAGAATTTGTTTTCATGTCCACTGTCTTCGTCCTGCCCTAGTCCAATGTTATTTCGAGTCGACCCTAAATTAAATAAAATTTTCACTTGCTATTTACCAAAGCTGACGTTGAACGTCTATGTAATAAGGGAACTGAACGTCTCCCTTTTTACATAGACATTATTTTTGAATACTTATTCAATATGTAAAAAAACCCTGTCCGATTTGTAACGGTGTTATTAGGTATCGAGATTCAGTTCTATTTTCGTAATTATTTTAAAAAAATAAGTGAAAAAGATTAACCCCGATGAAAATTTTGTTAAATGACGCAACTTACAAGGCAATACTTTTGTTGACACTTCGGTAGTTAGGACCTTTGGCGCCGCCGACTCGGAATCGGTCGGTAAACAACTTTCTCTTAGTAACATGGATTAAAATATGTCAAAAATTTTGAGATTTTGATCTTCATACAAATCAGGCTAATCAAGTATTCGCTAAAGTATGGGAAGTCCAAAAATTTTTGACATATTTCAACTCGTGTTACTGTGACAGAGTTGTTTATTTACCGATTCTGAGTCGCTCCAGAAAATTTGCGCACTGGTAAAAAAATTAGCCTGTATACTTTGATGACAAGTCCGACATTGGACACGGCTCGTCTATTGCAAGAGTTAATTCACTAAAGATTGTCTTTATAACGATAAGATTGCCAAAGTGTAACTATGATTTAATTTTGTAAGTTTTTTTCTTTTCAATATAAAAAAATCCTGTTATTATTTTCATTTTTATTTGTTGTGGTGATGTATAATCTACAAGAGGCATTCGTTCTATAGGGAAAGCCCATTGAGCTGAAGAAGTTCCGCAAGAAGGCGCGCCGCAAGCCTCGCAAGCTCAACTCGCTGGACGTGCCCTCCGAGGACGACGGCGACACCGACGAGGACTTCAAGGACACAGGGTACTTACTTTTTTTTTCTTTAGTTGATGGCTTCGTGCGATTAGCACATTTAGCCAGTGTCACAGTAATTTTTGTTACAAGTAGTACTTACATATAAATAAACAATATTAATTTCTTCCCGTATAATGATGATGAAAGTAGTATGGATTCGATAGTTCTGAACCACTGAATCATCGCGTCGAAAAGTCGTTCGAAAATGTCGTTTTGGGGTTTACCAAATCTTTAAAAAAAATATTAATACCCCCATTTGAATCGATTGCACAGGGTCCCAGGCTCATATTTAACCGTTTCCTAGATAAACTCTTCTTACATTGACTATTTACTAGTTGATTAACGCTAATATACGTCCGTCTTAATTTTCTTCGTTAACGACACCTCGGTCTTAATCACCTTTATCCCGATGGCACCTCATTATCTAGTGTGGAGCCATTTATTATTGGTTGGCCATCCATATTGGTTGGTCGTCTTCAGTCTTCGATGACAAATCACTAGACTGGAAGTTCTACAACAAGGTGATTAAGATCGGTGTCATTAGTGAGATACAATTTAAGATCGTGGTATTTTTAGTCTATAGGTTAAGATTACTTTCATGAGCTTTTAATTAATTAATCGGTGATTGAAAAACACTTAAGTGATCAGTATTAGCAAGCTTCGTTTAAATAGAGGACTGTTAAAAGTTACTAGTTATCAATTCTTTGAGTTGTAAACGTCTACCTATCTTTTGCTTAAGGGCTAATAATAATGTCTGATACGAAGTGTGTAAGTGTATTTTTTTTTTATTCTTCATTAGAAGAAACTGATTTGAATTGCACTGATTACGATGAAGATGTAAATAAAATCTGTGAAATAGTGGAGACTGTTGAAAATGAAGAACAGAATATATTTGACTCATATTTCGATAAACCACTTGTAGAAGAAATTGAAAAGACGTAAGTTTTAATTTTTTTTTGTTTTTTTTTTATATTTTAAGAATTTAATGTTGCTGAATTTTGTTTGTTCTTAAATCTTATATTTTATCAGCAGTGTTAACATGCAATATGGTGGAGGGTTAAAACGGCAAGCTGAGAATAGCATACAAAATAACAATGAGAAGAGACGACGTATTAATGAACCTTTAACTTCTAGACGAGTTGAAGATCATTCAACAACTGATGATAGCGAAATGATGATGTATTTAAGTTGCAATATTTCCATTAAAAAAAGGTATTTTGGGCTTGGGACCCGGCGCAATCGATACAATTGGGGGTTTTTTTTGGTCAACTCCAAAACGATATTTTCGAATGACTTTCCGACGCGATGATTCAGTGGTTCAGAATTCTCGAATCCATACTACTGATGAATGTTAATAGAAGTGAGAAATGATATACCCTCCAACCCCTTGAGTATCTTAGTAACGATGTGGGTGGTGCCAACACTTATGCACGCTCACGAACACTTAACGGTTAATAACCCAAAATTATTTCACATTAATATTCGACATAACACAAATTTAGAAAATAAAACAAAACCGCAGACTTCACTGTCCCGCCAAGAAGTCGGGTAGGTACTTACTTACACACGCACCACACCTCAGTCCCACATATACAGGGCACACATACACATACCTGACAGGGCCTTTCAGTATACCATAGTCAGTCGTTGTACTGAAACAAGACCCTGGTCCTAGTTGGCATTCTTACACTAATTTCATGTTTTCTGATTGTTGTTTTGTTATTATTGTTATTGTATATCCTTCTGTAATGTGTGTATTTTCTTATTCTTGTTATACTTACTTTCTTACTTGTTACAACCACCGCGAGTTTCCATCATCACCAGCTTATTTTACGTCCCCACTGCTGGGCATGGGCCTTCCCTATGCATGGATAAGGAGAACGGGTCATAAACCACCACGCGGGCCCAGTGAAGTGCGGTGGTTGTAACCTAGTACTATCACTTACAAGTAAACACATACATTATACATATAAAGCAGACATTGACAAAAGAGTAACCTCGCAATTTTATTTTTTCCGTGTATGAACCTGAATAATGTTTATTTAATGTAATTTATTTCTAACGTTTATTACTTATACATAAGTATTTTTTTCTGCACTTCTCATATGAACTTTACATTTGTCAAAACCCACACTCTTCCGTTTCCGTGCGAGCAATATGCTTAAAAACAAACACAGTGTTTTCTTCACGTACCCTTCTAATATATAGATTCTTATGCCAATATGTTGTATTCACTTGCAGGCTGGAAACGTCATCGGAAGATATTTCGTCATCAGCAGAGCGGGACAGCTCGAACGAGTCGCGATCATCAGACTCGCTGCCCATCAGGCGGACGGGCCGGACGGACAAGAAAGGTCAGTTTCAGCTGTTATCCGACTGTCCCCAAGAACAGTATCGAAAGTGAACATTAAAATTACGTGTTTTATGTTCTAAATAATGTATTATGTATCTAAACATATTTATGCAATAAAACAAAACAGATTAAGCAGCACATAAAGAAGCACATTTTCACTTTCGATACTGTACTACAGTCGTATCCGGCTCGAAGGACCATGTCAAAGTCCCAAAGGTATACTTGTATTAAAGCAATAAACTGAATTGAATTTAACGCAGATCGACCGAAATTGAGAGAATCATCGCCTGAAGTGAAGAAGAAGAAAAAAGGTGTCCTCAATGACACCTCCAGTGAGTCCGGAGGAACGAAAGAATGGTCCAACAAGAAACCCAAGTGAGTAGTAACTTTTTTGGCCGTTGCTAGGTAGGTATGTACATTGTAATAATTATTTATGACTTCATATTCACTTTTAGACATGCGTGTCCCGGTATAAATAAAATGTTTAACGAGATTTAATACTTTACAACCACGTTACAATTATTGTTCTCCTATTTATCGTCTCTATGGCATGAGGGCTACATCACCGGTCTCAGTCCCGGAGGTCTCATGTTCTATTCCCAGCGGAACACTTAATATGAACTCTACATTTGGTTGATGTTAGGATTTGTTTTAAACCCGCCTTTCTAGCTACCATTGTCTTTTCTTTATGTCACCATATAATTGTCGTTAAAGCTTTGTGTTCCCTCACCTAGAATGAATATGGCCAGTTTCTCGGTCTTATCGTTCCAATAAATGAGATCACATTAACATTATAGATGCGAAAGTTTGTGTGTATGTATGTGTCTATATTTGTTGCTTCACGCTGCAACGGATGGATGGATTTGGATGAAATTCGGCATACAGATAGTTTATAACCTGGATTAAAACATAGGATAGGACATTTTTATCCCGATATTCCCACGGGAACGGGAACCACGCGGGTGAAACCGCGAGCGGCCGCTAGTGAAGGATAAATACTTATTATATCGTAAATATTTTGGATTTTTAAAGATAAGGTAGCCGTTTGGTTCAAAATCCCAATCACTCAAGTCCGTGTATTTCTTTTGTATCTGCCAAAAGACATTACAATAAAGCGTCTCACTCATCAGGAAATCCAAGTCATCCTCGTCCCGGCGCGATCGCTCCTCCAAGAAGTCGCGTCACCGCCACGGCCTCACCCAGTACGATGCGGCGGGGAACGTGGTCCGCGCGCGCGTCACCTACGGCGGGCTCAGCGACGAGCCCAACGACTGGTCGCCCAAGCACCGCACCAGGCAGCGCAAGATCAACTACACCGAGACACCCAACACAGAGTCCGAGGACGTGAGTCTACCAACCTCTTCATCTATCTTTTATATAGGTATGTCGGCGGGAAGGTGCTTGATGGTCGCGCAAACTCGGATTCATGACACTGTCTATAGATCTTGTATCTTAAAAATAAAAACGCAGTCGTATTCATTACAGTCACTTTAATGTTATTTTATCATCACAATTAGTTTATTTAAAAACAATGTCCCGATGCAAATAGATTAGAAACGCGGTGAGTTCTGTGCGTGCGTACTCTACGACCGCTCACGATCAAATGTATTAAGTCCGTTGTCGCGCCAGCTGACATTACCGTTTTGCGTAAATAAGAGCTAGATATAGCGCCACTCTGCTGTTCGTTGGTAAGTAAGTCTCGTTACCGCCACGGCCTCACCTAATACGATGAAGCAGGTAACGGCGGACTCAGCAACGAGCCCAACGACTGGTCGCGAGGAAATCGTTATTTTTAAAGTAAGTAACATAAGAATTAATAATTTTATCGATCTTTTGATAAAAAAAAAGAAGAATTACGTGTTTTAGCATTTTTCAAAAACGGGGTGAAATACGGATATGGAAATCTGTCATTTTAAAAGTTAAATGCTTCGGTATTTGGACTGGTTAGAATTTATGAAGTGTTTCATGATTATCCTTACCTTACTTATGTTTAATAAGTTTGGCTTTTATTTAAAACAATAACAAGTCGTGTAGTAGGCCACGTGCGCAAAGCCGCAAGCAAAAGCTAGACTTTTATATAGGTATGGCGGCGGGAAGGTGCATGACGGTTGGTCGCACAAACTCGGATTCGTAACACTGTCACACATATCTATGACACTGTCTATCTTGGATCTTAAAAATAAAAACGCAATCGTATTACAGTCTCGTTGTTGTTATTTGATTATCACAATTAATGAATTTAGAAATAGTAGCCCGATGTAAATGAATTTAGAAGCGCAGTGAGTTATGACCGCTCACGTGCAAATGGCCATGTCTAGCCAGTTGTCGCGCCAGCTGATGTGGCCGCTTCGCTATTAACGCGAATCATCATATTGCTAGATACTAGCGCCACTATGCTGGTCGTTGGTAAGTAAGTCGCGCCACCGCCACGGCCTCACGCAGTACTATGCAGCGGTTAACGTACTTTTCAACATTCGCGTTCCATTTTAATCAAAGTTAAAGTATTAGTATAAACCTTTGATAAAAACACGATATAACTCATTCGTAAGTCAAAAGGCGCCATTTTGCATTGTTTTTGCATTAAGCATTTTTATGCCTTTCACCACCGAGAGTCTAGAGCGAGCGCTCCACTCGTCCCTAGGGTCGGCGCTGTGTGCGTGTTTAATATTCAGTGTGTCGTAACAATATGTTGCATTGCAGGAGATGCACAAATCGAGCGGCAAACACATGCCGGACAGTTCGGACGAGTTCAAAGTGGACTCGTCGCTGGACTCTGACTCGGACTCGGACCGCGCCAAGCGGCGGAAGGCTGAGGAGGCCGAGCTGTCAGAGGAGCGGCGGAAGACGCTCTCCGATCTCATCAAGAAGACCGTTGTGGTTCCGCTCGAGAAACTGCCCGAGGATGTGACGAAAGCGAAGACTGAGGAACTACAGGCGCATCTAAGTGAGTATTCAATATGTTTTGTGTATGTTTTAGTTTTTTGATTATTCATAGTCTCGGTATGATTACTTCAATTGTATGCAGTAGCTTCAATTGTATGCAGTATCTTTGGTTTCTACCTAAACTTGGTATCCTCGTGTCACACATGAGATAGCCATTTTACTCGCAGAGTATATTTCTATAATGCTTCATTTCGCCAGAAGCAGGATTATTAATATCTATGACGCCAACGTGAATACATAATTTTTAATGAAATTTCTAAAGTTATTTAAATTACGAAGGGTGTCGTTATACCCTTCGACCGGTACAGCTTAATATGTTTTTCGTTAGTTTTCAATCAACTTACAAACATATACGATTCAAAGTTTTTATGGGCTTTAATCAACATAAATGTTTTCAAGTTTTATAGTTTCAAACCTAACTTTATTATTTAAACTTAAAACATTTTGAGATAGTTACAACCAGTTGCAATATAGTGGCACGGTTCTCTCCCCCGTAGACGCGCAGATGAGCCCCGGCACCAGCGGCAGCCCGTGCGCGAGTCGCGGGCGCGGGTGCGGGCGCGGGCGCGGGCGCGGGCGCGGCCGGGGGCGGGGCCGCGCGCTCGACCCGGACGACGCGCTCGCCAAACTAGTCGGCGTCAAAATCAAAGGTAAACAACATACGCGCTGTACACGATCATTTTTTTTTACAAGTGCGCAAATATTGTGGAGCGACTTGGAATCGGTAAGTAACAACTTTCTCATCATTTTTGTTTTTTTATTATTATTGCATTTCTTGACATTTAATTTATTCCTAATAATTTATATTTTGGCATTAATAATACCTATTTTTTTTTTTCCTTTAGTTGATGGCTTCGTGCGATTATCACATTTAGCCAATGTCAAAGTAATTTTTCTTACAAGTAATACATAAATATACAAATCCTTCCAGTACGTACATAATGATGATGAATGATAATAGAAATGAGAAGTGAGAAATGATATACCCCCCAACCCCTCGAGTATCTCAGTAAAGATGTGGGGCTTTACTAAGTCCTCGGGCAGACTTCTTGAGAGAATTTGAAAAGTGAAGTTGCACTGTTTTGTTTCATTTGGCAACACTCATGCACACTCACGAAGACTTAACGGTTAATAATCCACCATTATTTCACATTAATATTCGACATATCACAAATTTTAGAAAATAAAACAAAATCGCAGACATGATTCTTCACTTTCCCGCCAAGAAGTTTAATACCTAATTACATGGACATCTAGTTGATTTATTTTTAAATTTTAACATCTCATATTTTGTACTTTTATATAATTTAATTTAATTGATATTCATAATTGATAATGATTATTAATTTAAATGTAGTGAGACATTATATGAAATATTAACATCTATTTATAAATTTTGTAATACTATTCTACATTTCACAATAAAGTATACTATTACTATCATCAACAGTAACATGGGTTGAAATATTATGTCAAAAATTTTTGGACTTCCCATACTTTAACGAACACTTGATTAGCGTATGAAGAGTTTCAAATTTTTTAACGTATTTCAACCCATGTTACTATGAGAAAGTTGTTTACTTACCGATTCTGAGTCGCTCCAGAAAATTTGCGCGCTAGTAAAAAAGTTATCATGTATAAACTTGTCTTTACCAGTCGTGTTCCTATGCCAGGGCGGCTGATCAAACAAGCCAAGGTTAACACATTTTAAATCTTTACATGTACATACCAAATGCTGTGTTCCTATGTCAGGGCAGCCGCTTAAACAAGCGCGGGCACACCCGCGGGCGTGCGCTTTCGTGTATGTTTCGCAAATGTATATTAGCAGCGCTGAATAAAGCGAATGCGAGCGAGTCTCCGTTCGAGATTAAGCGTTCGTCCTTATTGTTGGAGTTTATGATTGTATTCCAAATTATTAACTCAATTATACGAACTACTGGCTATTGCTTGAAAGTAAAAGGGTCGAGGTCGACCTGCACTCTTTTTTGCGGATTGCACTTAGCTGTTTATTTAGGTTTTAAATTTAAAACTCTTATTAACTTTATAGTAAATATAATTATTATATTTTATGATTGTCATAATATTTGTTTATATAAAAGATAAAAAAATTATAGCAAAATAACTAACCGGTGGTTTGTAAAACGCTGGGAAATAGTATTATATAATGTTTTTACTATTTACAGATTTAAAAGCTGATGGAACTCCAGTACCAGCCAATCAGGTATAAAAAAAAACCGTATTACTACTTTGTGTATTCAACAAAACATAAGCTTTACTGTTAATTTAGTTAACAACAAGATTTATTGAGTGTATTATATTTCAAATTCTATTGTGTATAAATAAATAAGCAGCTTAACCATCCCTATATTGTTAGCTTTTTATCAAAATCACCTTTATAATAGATTTGCGACAAGGCTATACGAAGTCGTATATTTTCCAGGCTGAAAGAGAGAAGAAGCGTCAAGAGCGCGAAGCGAAACAAGCCGAAAAAGAAGCGCGCAAAATGGAACGACAACAGAAAAAGGAAGAGAAGGAAAAAATGAAAGAGCTGAAAGCGAAAGAGCGAGAAGAGAAGCGGCAAGCGCGGATAGCTTTACAAGAGAGCAAAAGGGTCAAGAAGGAGAAGCCTTTCTTCCCGATGGCGGGTAGCATGGGGTACAACCCGCCGCCGCGGCCGTCCGGACCCGACGGCCCGCGCCCCGCCATGTACGCCGGCTCTGCGCCGGCGCGGCATGCCGGCGACTTCCAGGACCAACAGAGGTTTCCCGCTACTCCCAGGCTGCAGGTGAGTGTTTATGAAGATTCTTTATGGTCGTCATTTTAGCCCGTTTTGATTATTATTGTATAGTCGACCATAAAATTGCTTTAACACTTTTGACAAAAACTTCCTTATCAATAAAATTTCGCTAAGGCTCATTGTCAATAATGACAACGTATCTGTCACTTGGTCTTTTAAATAAGATACAACTTGTTGTTTTATTATATGCAAACAAAATACACTTCTAAGGTGGTGTCGACTACTATAAATGAAATCGGTTACTTTAAAAATTAATTACATTCTTTAAATTTGTAACCGTTTATAAAATGATTGTCTATGTCTATAAGTATAGCTAAAAAAGGTTTTGCTCACGCCTCATAGTTATCTATTAGAGACAATACTAAAAATTCTTGGTCCTATTTCGAATAAAACATTTCAAGTAAAAGGTCAAAACAGACTATACAACTTGTTGATTTGCATTCACGCCATATTCATATCAGCAGTCGTATTGCTTATACTTATTACAAATAAATTATAAAAAGAATATGAAAAAATAATAATCATATTTTCAAAATCTGTAAATACGAATCGCACGTCTGCGTAGCACTAAAAAATAAACGCTCGTTCGCGTACGCCCGCTCACCCGACCACGAGTAGGTAGCAACAAGCTCGAGCTTCGCGGCGCGCCCGCAGCTTTGTCGGCGCGGCGAGCGCCGGCGGCCGGCGGGCGGCGGGCGCACGCCGCACGCATCAAAGCCAGTGTGCCGCGCAACCCCCCAAGATCATGCCGCCCGGGTCACTTTTTGTCACTGGGTACTAGAACACCGAGAAGCCAGCATTCTATGGACGGACGAGTGTATGTTTACGCGCATCGGTGTTTACAACGTCCACAATGAACATTGGTGGGCTCACCGCGAACAGAACCCGCATAAGACCAAAAAAGATTCGTTCCAGCATAGGTTTAGCATCAATGTGTGGGCTGGCATTGTTGGTGGACATTTACTCGGGCCCTATTTCATCGAGGGTTATCTCAACAGCAACTCGTATTTGCAACTTTTGCAGCACGTAGTTGACGTAATGCTTGACGACGTGCCACTAGCTCTTCACCGGAATCTCTTTTACCACCAGGACGGGGCGCCTCCGCATTATGGACGCCAAGTGCGCGATTATTTGGACGAAGTGTTCGGAACCGAGTGGATTGGTCGAGGTGGGCCAGTGCCCTGGCCTCCGAGGTCGCCAGACTTGACTCCTTGTGACTTTTATTTGTGGGGAGACATAAAAAGAATGGTTTATAAAGACGAAATCACGAGTGTTGTGCAGTTAAAACAAAATATTTTAATGGCTTTTGAGAGTGTAAGGTCAAATCGTAGTGTGCTGCAAAAGTTACCTAGAAACTTAAGGCGCCGTGCTCATTTGTGTATAGAACGTGAAGGTGCCCACTTTGAGCAGTACCTGCGAGTATCTTAAACATGATCAGTAAGTACCTAATAATAGTTTATTGCAACAAAGTATACTTATGCGTAAGAGTAAGCCACTTTACCACAGAATACATAATAGTACCTACAAGTTTACGTAAGTTCATCGACTTAATGTCCGCCCGCTGCGCTCTTATGTACCTACTACGGTCTGCACCCCTATTCTCGTCAGTCGACGGTCGCTATTCTAATTTACACTGAGATCATTTTATTAATCAATCGGTTCCTTATTACTTTCTCCGTGTTAAAAGTATTTTTTAGTCATTAAGTGTACCAATTACGATCAGCTGTAAATTTATGGCGGGAATGCAAATCTACAACCTGTATAGGAGCTTAAAAACTTTGGTATTAGCCCTTTTCGGCTAATTTAAGCACAATGGAGAACAGACTTACGTGTTGTCTGAAATCTCTTAAAATAAATCTTGAGGTGCCTTGAAAGAGCATAATTCATTATTCTTAAGAATGTAATATTAATAATTTATTAGCGCCATAAATCACAATTTCTAATTTCAACTTATTGTAAACTTTATATAGGCGATTATAGGCGACCTCGTCCACGTGGCTATGAAATTAAAAAAAAAAAAACTTGGGAGGTGTCAAGGGACACCCGGATGGAACGAAGTTCCTTTCGATTAATTAGTGAAGGAATTGTAATAAAATTTTATTTTTTTTAAGTTATAATAATATTTTTTTTATTACTTATTAACAAATATAATGTTATACAAACTTTATCAGTAGGTTTTTTTTTTGTTTTTTTTATGTTTATTTTTTGTTTTTTTTTTAGGTTTAGTGCGTACTTGCTAAAAATACAAAAGCATTTATTATTATCTGTATATAATCTCTACTTACCTAACTCCATCAGCAATATCCGGAACTTGTGCAGAAACACTGTCAGGATTCATTATTATTATTGTTTTTTATTATTTATTATTTACAAAAAACCTGTATACACTCAACAAAAATAATCGTCGCGACACCACACTGTTCAATGCGAAATAGAAATGAAAATATCTGGCTTGCTTTCTATAAGAGAGAGAGAGACAGACAGAGAAACATGCGACGCCGCACAGCTTACAATAGCTTACTATAGCAAAAAGTGTCGTGACAACTTTTCGTAAGAATTTTTTCCGTCTAGCCCCCTTTCACAACGCGCGATAAGGAACTTCGTTCCAAAACTTTTTTTTTAATCAAACAATAAAATATAGCCTATGTTACCCGCAAGGAGTGTAGCATTCTATCACTGAAAGAATTTTTGGAATCGGACCAGAAGTTAGAGATACCCTCCGCAAACAAACAAACAAACAAACTTTACCTCTTTATTAATAGTATAGATTGTGGCACTAAAACTTCTCTTCTCAATGGGCAATGGTTCACTGTTCATTGAACACTCTTTGAAGTAAGGATAATTTGTAATACTTCTTATGGTAGCGACTGACCGGAGCGTATTAACGTAACGTAATCGTAACGTACAATTCGCGATGAGCTTAATAGGTCATTGCTGATTGACCGATAACAGGATGGGTGGACTCAATGTACTGACCATAAGAATGCTCGCATTGAACATGTCACGTTAATTCTTTAGTGATCTTTATTTGTAAAAATATTGAGATCGGATGTTGATGTCGTAGTTGTCGACATTGACGCTTACGCCCGTTCCCAATAACCTATCTATCTGTTGTTTTGCCTACTATAGATACAAATTTGACATAAGCTCCACAAAAATTATGTCAAATTTGTAACTCCAGTAACCAAAACAACAGACAGATAGAATATAGGGAACGGGCGTAAGGCTCCTTTGGTTTGCAAAGTAAGAATAGATAGTGTTAATCCTTTCACAGACAGAGGAATGTATATTCCCACCACATTTTGAACTTTATGTGATTGAGATAAGATTGAAAACCAATGAAATATTCAAACATGTTCTGTCTGTTAAGTAATGTTACGTTACGAAAAAAAGTCTCCGGTCAGTAACCTCTTATAAAATAAAAGGTGGTAATGTTGTGACCCCGCCCGTGGCCAGGTTCGCGCGGAGCTGCGCGGCGTGCTGACGGGCGAGGAGCGGCTGCAGCGGGCAGACCAACCCACGCACAGGGACGGTACGTACGCATGTTCGCAGTTTTCACATCCATCATCATATTGTTGATGACTGAGGTGTTGGTCGTCTCATAATTAGTTAGTAGCTTGTATACCCTCAATTAAATTTAATCAGGTGCGTTTCGTTTTAACGGAACGCCTCCTGCAAAACGTTCGAAACGTCAGGATAAACATAAATCAGTAAAAATAGATCAGTAAAAGTTGTTTCATTTTAACCATCATTATCATAGAAACAACTTTTACGGCCATAGCCAAGACATCCACTGCTGGAAAATTCCTCACCCAAGGTTCTCCACAACGACTGGTAGTGTGCTTTAATCATCCATATTCATTAATTATATTTATCTCCAGCCTATAAATGTCCCAAAAGTTACCTTATGATTAAAATATTTTCATAAAATTTGCGTAAAATAGATATTGCCAGTTGTAGGTTCAATTAAATCTGCGAATGGCGATATACCCTAATTTATAACCTTATGGTACCCAAGAGTGGGAAAAAGACCATTCGAGAGAGAATGGCATTGTGAAATTGACAAGACTGCCAAAATGAAAAAGTCATACCGTAGAAAAGATAACGTACCATCCAGTAGATGCTACGTTTAAAGTCCGGTAACGTTGAAAATGCCGCCAGAGGCAATCAGCTAACTCAAAAAAAAAGATGTCACGTTATACGTTCCGATTTGATATGTTACTGTAATTGTGAATGAGTTTTCACATTATCTCTTAATGTGCAGGGACGCTGTCAGTAGCTGGGTCGCCGCAACCCTACAAACCGATCACCGAGGAGCCCAGCATCATAACTAGGATGCCCCACATGATCAATCAACAATACAGGTAATCGATAACTCCGTTTTATTTGTCCTAAAACCATTTTGTAAGTCGATTAAGTTACTAAAATCAATAATTATCGTAGGGAGGAATTAAAACTTCAACATGGGTCGACCCTAAGGATCATAACTCGTTTAAATTATTTTCTTTGTTAGTTATGTTGCTTTAAAACATTACCGCATTAGGCGGGCGACAGACAGACTAGTTTCCTTTTATTTTTGATAAATATTTATACCAGCCATTCGACACGCAACATCAGTAGCGCGCGACGCTTCTTAACTTGTATAATGTTGCCAAAGGTGTAGAGCGTCGAATACTGTACCTGTCTATACCGTTTTTACGTCTTTATTCCACAGAGGCCCAATGATGTATCCACCCAGCAACTCGCCGTACGGCCCCCGGGGACAGCCCATGGGGATGTACGTGCACCCGTCGCTGGGCCCGCGCCAGTACCCGGCCGGCTACTACCCGCACCTCGCGCCGTACCGCAACCCGCAGCCCCGCCCCCCGCACGCGCCCTCCCCGCTCGCGCAACCCAACAACCACGCGCAGGGGCAGGGCCAGCGGCACCCGCCCCCCCCGCAAGGTCACGCGCTGCAGCACGGCATGACGCACCCGGGGTCCATGCCCCTGCGACCTACGCATCACCCCTCCCACCCCGCGCTGACGGCGCTCCGCCCCCCGCCGCGCCCCACCCCCCCGCCGGCGACGCCGCCCTCCAACCCCACGCCGCCAGTCTCTTCCCCCGCCGGCGCCTCCTCACCCTCCGAACCGATCAAAATTAAAGCTGAAGTCAAAACGGAGCCGGAGTACCGCTCGCCCGCCGGCTCGCCCTCCCCCCGCCCGCCGTCGCCCGAGCCGCCGCGCAAGCATCCTACGATCAAGCACACGGAGAACAAGGACCGGAGGCCGAGGTACCCGCTCGGGCCGTATGCTCCCCAGTACGGCCCGTACGGCCCGTACGCGCCCGACCCGTCGACCCTGCAGCGGATGCACCAGATGCACCAGTTCCTGCCGGGCGAGCGGGAGGATCCCAACGCCCCCCCGCCGCAGTATATGCGCGCGCCGCGACCGCCTTTCCCGGTACTACGCGCCAGCCCGCCCTACAGACCACCGTACGGTGAGCCGAGACCTCCGTACGGGGAGCAGATCCGACCGCCTGGCCCGTACGGCGAATCGAATAGGCCGCCGGGGCCGTACGGCGAATCGAATAGGCCGCCGGGACCTTATGGGGAAAAGATGAGGCAGCCGGGCCCGTACATTGAACCGACTCGGCCGCCGGGGCCTTACACTGAACCGTCTCGGGCGTCTGGGCCTTATTCTGAATCAAATTTACCGCCTGGAGCGTTTACTGAAACGAATCGACCTCCCGGGTCATACTCTGAAGCGTCACGACCGCCAGGGTCCTATTCCGATACGACTCGACCGCCTGGACCCTTTTCCAAAGCGGCTCGGCCGCCTGGTTCATATTCTGAAGGATCTCGGCCGCCTGGGCCATATTCCGACATGACACGACCGCCCGGGCCATATCCAGAAGGAGCTCGACCGCCAGGGTCATATTCTGAAGCGAGTAGAACGCCAGGGCCTTATTCCGAAGGCATTCGACCTCCTGGATCATTTCAAGAAGGAACTCGACCGCCTGGTCCATATTCTGAGCGAGTTCGACCGCCGGGGCCGTATTCTGAAGGAGCTCGACCCCCTGGTTCGTTTTCTGAAGGAGTTCGACCGCCTGGGCCATATTCTGAAGGAGCTCGTCCGTCTGGGCCATATCCTGAAGGAGCTCGTCCGCCTGGGCCATATTCTGAAGGCCGTCCGACTGGGCCATTTTCTGACAGACCTCGACCTCCTGGGCCGTTTTCTGAAGGAGGCCGTCAGTCTGGGCCATTTTCTGACGGAACTCGACCGCCTGGGCCATATTCTGAAGGAGGTCGTCCGCCTGGATCATTTTCTGAAGGAGGTCGACCGCCTGGATCATTTTCTGAAGGAAGTCGGCCGCCTGGATCATTTAATGACGGAGCTCGACCGCCCGGGCCGTATCCTGAAGGAGTTCGACCGCCTAGGCCATTCTCTGAAGCTACTCGACCGCCAGGACCCTATTCTGAAGCTACTCGAACTTCTGGGCCATATTCTGAAGCAACACGAGCGCCTGGCCCCTTTTCCGAAGGAACTCGACCGCCTGGCTCCTATTCCGAATCGAATCGACCGCCAGGACAGTACTCTGAAACTAATCGGCCGCCAGGGCAGTATGTCGAACCGACGCGACCCCCGGGGTCATATGTCGAAACGGCTAGGCCTTCAGCACCGTACGTACAACCGACGCGGCCGCCGGCGCCATACGTTGAACCGACGCGGCCCTCGCTGCCCCACCCGGCGAGGAGGGAAAGCCTCGAGCCGGGATCGCCGGTGAGCGAGCCCGAGCGGCCGGCGAGTCGCGACTCGTCGCAGGGCTCCAACGGCCAGCTGCAGAAGTCCCCGCCGCCCGCCGAGGCGTACGCGCGCCCCGTACCCACGCTCTCTATAAAGCCGGAGCCCGGCGAGCCCGAGCCGCCGCACCCGCGCGACGAAGGCAGCGTGTTCGGCGGACTCGTCAGCTACTTCTCCAGCCAACACGAGGACGACCTCGACGCGTAAACCTCCACACCGCGAGGACGGATCCAGAGATTTTCAAATAATTTAAGTTAACAGTGTCGAACCATCCTGAGCAACTATAGACTGTGTCGACGTCTCGACGAGTGAATCAGTGGTAGTCTAGCTTTATATTAGTGTGAAAAGTGAACGCTTCCCTCGATGTTAGGCCTCCGGATCCGCCCTCGCGCCCTCTGTACATAACTCGCGATAGATAATTTTATTTATACGACAGGCGAGCCGCCGCTCGCGTAGATTGTACGCAATGTATTATATAAAATATGAAATAAGTTAGACAGCTAACGAAGAGAGTAATATGAGTCTTTTTGGTCTCGAATAAACGATGTATTATTATTTTGGTTCTGTTTAAGTGAGATTTATTTATATACAGACGATAAGTACTTACTGTATACTCTAGATACGAATTTTATTAAAAATCGATGAATATGATTTCTTTTTGCAAAATAAATGTTTTCTTCTACATTGTTGTTTTTCTATTTTTATAGCCGCCTTCTACGAGTATTCCTTTAAAATACACACTGCATTAAATTAATTTATGCAGCACGAGTGGTCATAAAAATACATGTGTACAATGTCGGTACAAAAACCCAAAAACCATGAGGGGAATTAATAAAAACTCCACACTCAGAACGGAGGCAAACTTTATTGTAAACTGACAATTATTTTATAGTTTTATGAAAACACTTTAATAGTGCGATTCACAACATATTGACACGGCGCTATCTCTTGGTGAAAATTCGAACTAGACATTCAACATACCGCCCACCAAGGACTTGTCCTTTAATTCCGCCCACCATGAGCATATAAATTAATATTAATATGTGTTGAAAACATTAAACATTTACAAGTAAATTTACAACGATCTTGTTATAAACTAATAAAATTACGTAACATTTTCAAAAATTATGGTGAAAATAACATTTAAATTAATAGAACTTTGAATTAACAGCTATTTAAAAAAAATAAAACAACACAAATCACTTATCATCTATAGGCAAAAGACACAACTGCGAAGTTGGACGCTTGATGATGGAATTTTTGCAACGAACTGAGACTACACGTGTAATACAGTCTTTACCGGGGTGCAATTCGTTAATTTGGCCATATAACCATTTAGATGGATGTAGGTCTCTCTCTTTAATTAGGACTATGTCCCCGACCTTAAATTCCCTTCTGCGTACCGACCATTTACGTCTATGAAACCAAGTGCTTTGACATTTTCTTAAACATAAATTGAAAGAATGTTTTATTTGAGATACAGAAAGGTAAGGTAATGGTTTAACATTAGACCTTCCTCGATACGTTTTGACGAGCAAAAATCTTCTACAACGCGCAATATCTCTGACCAGCTTTCTTAAAAAAGGAAATCTATCTCCCAGCCTTTCATCTTCATTTTCACGAGACATTGCAGTTGTGTGAGCTTTAAGAACACTTTCTTCTTCGTGATTATTGATAGAGTTCGGTCGAACATAATTTATTAAGTCATTACATAACCATTTAGGTCCCTGAAACCAAAGAGAGTTCTGCAAAAGTTCAGTTGGCGTAATACCTCGGGAAGCAATATCAGCGGGATTGTCTTTCGATGAGACGTGGGACCATCAGTGGTCCCACGTCTCATCGAAAGACAAGGTAGACAAGACAGTACTCAGGTACTGTCTATAAGATTTTGAATTTCCGAAGTACGGTTAGCCACGAACGTTTTCCACCTACTTGGGTGATCTCTAAGCCAACCCAACACTACTGTAGAGTCAGTCCACGCATGTAAATTTGATTTTGGAACTTTCAGTACTTCCGCTACCTCTACTAACAAGTGACTCGCAAGGACAGCCCCACACAACTCGAGTCTGGGTATGGATATTTGTTTTATAGGTGCAACCTTCGACTTAGCAGTGATTAAGCTCGTTTTAACGTTACCGACGGAATCAACGACACGAATATAGACGACGCACAGTGTCGCGAGTCTTTATCATAAATGCATTTTTCGAAGATTTTTGCAGCTGACTTTATCATATGGCAACATAATCTTGAATAAATTGTCCAACCAATAAAGGTAGTTTACATTTTTTCGCATTAATATTATGGCTTGTGTGGGTAAGTAAACTTATAACTTTGATGTTACATTAAAATCATTTGTGCGAACGGGTTACTTGCTTGCTACAATTACGTAATAAGTTTATCTTTTATCACTTTGAAGTTATTTTATTAGTATTAAGGGACTAGTATTCTTTATGAATTGTTATTTTAAATCATCCAATATGTCCGAAATTGGTAAGTATTGATAATTTTATATGACTATGAATATTGAAGCAGATATAAAGTTCAATTAGAGTTTAAAAAGAAACACATCAAAATACATCTTCAGTTTTTTTATATTTTGTAGTTTAATGTGTATACTTTAAGCTAAGAAACTCTCAATTTGCGCTTACTTGCGATTTATGAGATATTAATTTTTAGGTTCAACAACTCACAACATATTAAAAATGTTGAGTGTTTCGAAATATGGCTTCATGTTTCCTATAGATTACCTCTGAAGTGTTGGCAAATTCGAGTTGAGGCACAAAAGAAAATATTTAAACGAAAATAAATAAAGAATTCAAAAGGAGTTCAAGGAAAAGATGGGTCTTATAGTCGATAAACCTGAGCCCGGGTATGGTTCAACAAATTACGGCTACACAGCTAGAACATTTTTAAAAAACTACACTTTCTAGTGAAATAACCGGAATTGAGCAGAGTCTAATTGCAAAATTTTATCGTATCAACAGAATAATATCAAGTGGATTTAAAATAAATACAGATAGATTTCAAGAAATACTAAAGGAAACAAATGATCTATATTTAAGCTTATACTCGTGGTACCATACAGTATACCAACATCCATTCATAAAATATTAGTTCATTCACCTGAATCGATACAGTCATTTATATTACCAATTGGACAACTGTCTGAAGATGCTTTAGAAGGAAGACACAAAGATGCAAGAAATTTTAGAGAAAAACATACACGAAAGACCTCTAGACCACACACTAATCACGACCTAATTACAGTTATGTTATTTAACTTCAGATCTCTTAATCTCAACAATCAGATTGGGAAACAAAAATAAAAAAGCTTTTTTAGACCCTATTTTAAGGCAATTTTTAGACATATAATAATTTATTGTGAATAAAACATGCATATGTATATGTATGTACCTGTTTTGTATTAATTTATTATAAAAAAAAATATTTCTTAATATTTAGAATTATGATAAGTTGTAGTATGGACTCGCGACACTGTGCGACGGCAGCATATGCAACATTGGAGGAGTCACTGAATACATGCAGCTCAATCCCCGAGTCCCACACGTCCGAAGTAGTATTAATCCATCTAGGTAAGTGAAAGTTTATTAATTTGGCTAATTCATTTCGATAAGATTCCCACTGTTTCAGAAGTTCCGGCGGCAGCTCATCATCCCATCCTATACCAGCAATCCAAAGCTTCTGAATGAAGACCTTAGAGGTAATAATGCATGGTGAGATCCATCCTAATGGGTCATATAAACGAGCAATTTCAGAAATAATTTTCCTTTTAGTTTCAGGTGCGGACGTTGCGGTACACAAAGGCAGCTTCACCGAGTAATCAAACTCATCAGTGGTGCGGTTCCAGGTAAGTCCTAAAACTTTCGTTATTTGATCTAGCGTTAATTTCTACATCTCTTCCTGTATTCTCTTTAAAAACCTCTAGAAGGTTATCTACATTGCTTGTCCATTTTTGCAACTTAAAACCACCCTCTCCTAATAATGGACAAAAAGGGAAAGAAGGTCCGCCACGTAATGTTCAATCGACAAATGCAGAAACTTTGACAGAAAATAAAATTAAAGAAGGAAGAAATGAA
The DNA here is from genome assembly GCA_947562085.1 of Eudonia lacustrata. Classification (NCBI taxonomy): domain Eukaryota; kingdom Metazoa; phylum Arthropoda; class Insecta; order Lepidoptera; family Crambidae; genus Eudonia; species Eudonia lacustrata. Next base: position 3,108,668 of record OX387317.1, on the reverse strand, counting down.
AATAACTGGATAGAAGTGAATACTAGGAAAACTCGTTACTTAAGAAATGAAGTGAAAAAAGGAGGAAGTACAAATATGAGTGAAATACAGGGTATGGAAAAGAATAAGTTTCTACACGTCTGGCGTTTAAATAAAGATACTACCACTGAACACTTGGAAAACCATGTCAGAAAGGTGTGTGGTACAGAAATCTCGATTAAAATTGAAAAGTTGAAACCTAAAACTGAGCCGAGAGAGATTCGTCCTTCATGATAGGAGTACCGGAGAGCGCGTATGAGAAATTGTGCAGACAGGAAGTGTGGCCTATAAATGTTGAATTCAGCGAATGGGTTTGGTTTCGAAGATCCTATGACAAACCGAAAGAATGGAAGAAAACCACTTGAATTTATTTATCAAAATGTAAGAGGACTTCGCACAAAACTTGATGAGTTTTGTACTAGTGTGGCATCTTCAAATGCAGATATTTTTGCAATTACGGAAACTGGTTGCAACGAATCTATTACGGATGCAGAAATAGTTCCAGCGGGGTATCAAATTATACGTTGTGATCGTACGGATGGACGGAAGCAGGGCGGCGCGCTTTTCGTGGCCACACCGCGCTTCGAACTACGGAGCGTACCGATCCCGGGTGACGTCAACATAAGCAACAGTATGTTCGAGTTAGCTTGTGCGGCAATATACCTGCGCGAGCGTTTCTTATTTGTATCCTGTGTTGTTTACATTCCGCCGCGATGTAGTGAAAGTGAATACATGTTATTCTTTAGAATAATAGAACAATTGTGTACTAAGTATAAACAAATAATAGTTGTAGGTGATTTTAATCTATATTCCTGTACTGTAAATGTAAATAATTATTTTGAGTATTTTTTGACCTATTGTGGATTCACACAAAGTAACAGCGTAGCTAATTGTAAAGACCGTCAATTAGATCTGGTTTTAAGTTCGGTCGATGAAGGGTTAAGGGTGAGTGTGCGTGCCGCAACCGAGTCGCTGGTGCCGATGGTGGATGCGTACCATCCGCCGCTTGAAATATCAGTACTGGTGACAGGCCGTGGCATTGATGCTCCAGGTACCTATGCCGAATTAAACTCCCGGCCCTCGCGGGCACAATGGAACTTTAATAAAGGTAATTACCCATTATTATACTCGTTGCTTAGCTGTATAGACTGGACGCAGTTATATAATTTTAGTGACGTAGAATCAAGTTTAAATTTCTTTTATCAGACTCTTAAAGACATTTTTGATAAATGTATTTCATTAAAAAACCAAAGTAGTAAACAGCCAAGGTATTTTTATCCAGAATGGTATAACTCTGAATTAATTAGTAACATAAAATATAAAGCTATACTTCACAAGCGATACAAGGTTAGTAAATTGCAAACTGATTACGAAGCGTTCGCTCGGTGCAGGGCAAAAGTTAAAACGATGATAAAACTAGCTAACGATGGGTATAGGGATAGGGTGCAACAGCACTTAGCAGAAGATCCCAAATCCTTTTGGAATTATGTTAAATCAAAAAAACGTAATGTAAGCTCAAGAAAAATATTAAAGGACGGTGTGGTATTGACTGGAGAGCAAAGTGTCAATGAGTTTGCGAAATACTTCCAATCGGTGTACAGTACAGTGCGAGCTCAACTGAACGTTAGCTCGGCTATAGAAGCGGCGGGTGATGCTAATGGGTCAGCTCGAGTGCATGTGGAGAAGCTGCAACAGAGTGACGTGTTGCGAGCGCTCGCTAAGCTCAAACCCAAGAGGTCGGCCGGACCTGATGGCATTCCGGCATACATATTTAGGGATTGTAGGTATGTTCTGGCTGAGCCGCTCGCTCACATTTATAATCAGTGCTTGGAACAAGCAGTATTTCCGGAAACGTGGAAAGTGACTTGAGTGATTCCGGTGCCAAAAGGTGGCTCGGGTGGAAGTGTGGACGGATACAGACCAGTGGCTGTACTGTCAACCCCAGCCAAGGTGTTCGAATCAGCCTTACAGAACAGTATATATCAGCAAGTGTGTGCCCAGCTATCAGAGGCGCAACATGGATTTCGGCCCGGTCGAAGCACTACTAGCAACCTCTTGAACTACACAGCTCAACTGGTACCAGTAATAGACAGTGGAGGGCAAGTGGATGCTGCTTATTTTGACTTCCGAAAAGCATTCGATGTGGTGGATAATGACGTCTTGCTAAGAAAGCTAGCGGGCGTCGGTTTCACGCCTCATTTATTGCAATTTTTTACCAGCTACATGAGGGATAGGCAGCAATACGTTGAGTACGACGGTTACCGCTCTGATCCTTATTTTGTACGGTCAGGAGTAAGTCAGGGGAGTAAATCTGGGCCCACTGCAGTTTGTGATCATGATTAATGACCTACCGGGGGTAGTGGAGGATTCACAATGCCTACTATTTGCGGATGATCTAAAGCTGTTTCTCCCAATTAATAGCGTTGCAGACTGTGTATTACTGCAAAAGGATATAGACAGAGTAGTGTCCTGGAGTAAACAAAATAAAATACAGTTCAATACTTCGAAATGTGTAACAATATCCTACACCCGAAAGCATAGCCAGGTTTACTTTGACTATAACATAAATTCGACATCATTGAAAAGGGTAACGGAAGTCAAGGATTTAGGAGTAAATTTTACGGCAGAATTGAAGTTTCAAGACCACATACTAAGTATTTGCAAAAAAGCATACAAACACTTGGGATTCATACTACGCAGGGTTAATAATTTCACAAATATGAAGGCCGTAGTTGCATTATACAATGCTTTAGTTAGAAGTCACCTCGAGTGTAATGCAGTTATTTGGAATACAAGTGAAATTAAATATGGCCTTATGATAGAGCGTATTCAAAACAAATTTGTAAGATACCTATATCTGAGACTATACGGGGTATATCCTTTTTACCCTCTCATGTATCCAAACCTATTTATTCTGGGTATGGTTGGGTACAATGAACTTAGAGTTAGAAGGGACTTAACATTGGTATCTTATATTTTTAAATTATTAAGAGGCAAGATATGTAATGCGGAGATTTTGAGTCGGGTGGGTCTTTGTGTTCCGGATAGGTATCTGGAGCGGAGGCGCCGCGCCGGCCAAAATTATTGGCGGTACCTCGAGGGCGAACCAACCTTCTGAGCAAGGCCCCACTGACACTGGCGATGAGGAATCTTAATGTGATAGCCGAAGATACTGACCTTTTTGCTTGTTCGTTGTGTGAATTCACAAAGTGTGCGTTATTCGTGTTAAGTTATTATAAAGATATTGGTAAAAATTAAAATAATATATAATGTATGTCGATAATGGAATTATATGTATGATTAATATTGTAATTAGTAATTATAATGTTTAAATTTAATAATATGTTATAATAATGCTTCACTATTGCATTGGGTGAACCTGTAATAATAGTGGTAAGCTCATGTATATAAATAAAATTAAAAATTAATTTGTTTAATTGCTTGTAAACTTCGATAGCTTCTTTTTCAGTTTCACAACCAGTCATGATGTCATCAATATATACGTCGGACTTAATCCTCTCAGCAGCCATTGGATATTTATGACCTTCATCACAAGCAATTTGTTGTAATGTCTTGACTGCTAAGTATGGAGCACTAGAGGTACCAAACGTAACTGTCAAAAGACGATAATCCTCTATTTCATCGTTAGGGTTCTCTCTCCAGACTATCCGTTGGTAATCTAGATGCTCTTTCGTAACCCTGACCTGTCTAAACATTTTAATTACGTCAGCAACAAGGCAAATAGGATGAAGACGCCACTTCATCACTACGTGTCGTAAATCTGCTTGCAGTGTGGGTCCTACCATTAAGGTATCGTTCAAGGAAACGCCGTTGGTTCCCTTGCACGATGCATCAAAAACCACCCTTAATTTGGTAGTGCTTCTATCCTCCCTAATCACTGCATGATGAGGCAGATATACGGCATCTGGTTTGTTCCTATCAGTTTTGTCAAGAATTTTTTTCGTGTGCCCAAGAGTCAGGTATTCATTAACCACATCAGAATACTGAGTTTTGGTTTCTGGATGCTTGGAAAACTTCCGTTCAAGGCATTGGAGTCTCTTAATAGCAATGCTCTTTGAGTTTCCGTACTTAAAAGGAGGGTCAGCAAAACGAATTGGAAGATTTACCACATATCGACCAGATTCATCTCGTCTGGTGGTTGCTTCGTAATACTCTTCACAGGTTTGTTCTTCTCGTGTAAAACGCTTCTTAAGCGAATAGGGTTCTGGTTCTAGTTCCCATATTCGTTTAAGTAAATCGTTATCATCTACCTGAGCGTGCATACTAATAAAAATATTATGATGACAGTTCGTGTGCCGATTTTCCACTCTTCCAGAAATTATCCAACCAAGGTAAGTATTTTGGGCGATTGGAGTGCCATTGGGGCCCTTCATTAGGCCTTGCTTTAAAATATGACAATAAGTGTCTGCTTCTAATAAAACGTCAATTTTGTTAGGGGAATTAAAACTAGGATCAGCTAAATTGATAGCACTAATCTCAGGCCAATCAACCAACGTGAATTGCCTTTCAGGCAGCACAGACGTTAACGTTCCGAGCACATGAGCTCTAACCTGAAGTGTGAACGAGGAGTCATAAAGTGACTGAATATTTAGCATTACCGTATACTTCGAGGTAAGGCCACTTTTTCCTCCTCCTAAACCAGATATAGCGCTTTTAGTAGCTGTCCTTTTCAGTCGCAGCAGCTGAACTGCAGCTTCTGATATAAAAGTTCCCTGAGACCCTTGGTCCAGGAGTGCTCTCAAAATTTGAGACGACCAATCTTTCGACTCAGCCTTGCCAAGGGCTGTGGCTAGCAAAACTTGTTGACTAACTGTACCTGAAGAAAAATGGGCGGCAATATTTTTAACGGCCTCGCTCTCTGACACAGCATCAGTAGAATCAATTACTGCCGTTGCGGCGACTGCTACTGTGTCAGCTTGGTTCTTGGGATGTAAAAGTGTATGGTGTTTTCGTTTACAAATACGGCATTTGATGAATACGCGACAAACTTTGTTGGAGTGATTGTACCCGAGGCAGTTGAAACACAGCCCTAAGGTGTGCACAATACTACGACGTTGATCAACATCCTCCTTTGCAAATTTTTTGCAATTGTACAATTTATGTTCTTCGGAACAATGTGGGCAAAAACTATGAGTAGTAGTAGCGTGCAAAGCTTTTGGATGTGGAACTATATTAGATAACATTTTGGGCTTACTTTTTGGTTCAACAAACTCTAAAGCACGGAAACGAGTTCCTAAATAATCTTTAAACTGTGTTATAGTAGGCAGGTCGTTGCAATCTTTACTAACCTGCAATTCCCATTGCTTCCGCGATTCAGCGTCCAACTTCAAACTTGCTATATAAATAACAATAACGTCCCAGGAGCTAATGTCGATACCTACATTCGACAATTCATGTAAACAATCTGTGGTCGTATCTAACAGCTCCTTAAGGGCGCTAGATGACTCGTATAACATAACGCGTTGACCAAAGAGACGCTTCAGAATACAATTGGAAATAAACCTTTTATTATTATAACGTTCTTGTAACATGTTCCAACATAACTCATAATTGTTTTGAGTAATAGGTATATGGCGTATGAGCTGCTCTGCTTCACCTGACAGTTGCGTTTTTAGATAATGTAGTTTTTGTACGGCGTCTAGCGACTGACTATTATGCACAAGTGAAGTAAATAAATCGCGAAAAGACGACCATTCTACATATTTTCCGCTAAAAGTTGGTAATTTAATTTTAGGCAATTGTAAAACCGATTCCTTTTTATGACTGTCAGATGAAACATTACAAACTTCCTTTGAAACAGACTCCTTTTTAATATCTCAAAAACTTCAAATCAAACTTCAAATGTCCCATCTTTCATGTAACTAGATAAATCCAATTCCTTTGTACCATACACTAATCAGCTTTTCATGTTTATCTACAAAATTGTTATATTGTTTCTCTAAAATATCTAATCTTGCTTGTATGTAGTTTCCATTTATGCGTTCCTTAGGCGACTTCTTGAAATTTATAAATCCCTTTTCAATCTGTGACTTTAAATCGTTCAAAACACGTAGATCTCCTTCCATTTTAAACAATTGTCAAAATCTTTGTTTAAATTAAAAGTTGAAGTAACTTATCCAATAAGTGGTCCTTTTGAAAATAGTCCAAATTTTTCTAAGTGTTTAAGCTTTTTAGTATCGCTCTAAAAACCAGCATGGATTCCCCGTCTTTTCCAATTTTAGAGAATTATTCTAAGTCCAAGATAGTTACAATATTCTAAATTTTTCTAAGTCCACTTGACACTTCTTTACATAAACACTGAAAATGTACTCACAGTTTTATCTTCTCTTTACACTACTTAGACCGATAGCGCTAGGCTATTTTGAGGGCATAAGTTTAAAAAATTCTAAAGTTATTTTTTCTCTTGCTTGTGGATACAGTCGTACCTATAAAGCTTATTATTGCGTTTTGTGTCACATCTGTCACTTGCATTTCAGCAATTCGATGATTTGTGGTTGATTTTTTTTATTCAAATTAAAAGTGGCTAAATAAATTTAAAGTTTAAAATAATGATGGTATCATATCTAGGATAGCCTGCGGAGTGTGCAAACACAGTTTGTGTCATCTTCGTCCAGTGCAAACTGACTTAGGGACAGTATGTAAAAACAGTGCAAAAAAAATTTATAATTGATTAAATATCTATTTCCTATCTCAGATCACTTACATAAGCCCATTAAATAAATTTGTGCCAAATTAGGCCACGCAATTTTAAGATTTTTTATTATTTTGCTTTATCAAGCTACAAACGCTTTAAAAAAATATTAGAATGATTAGAGTTCACATATTCAATATCTTATATGCACGAAAAATCGACTTTGTAAATTTGTGCCGTTTTCATGCACGGTATTTAAATGAATAAAACACAAAAACAATAGTTTCGGTAGAAGCGGGCGGACGCGGGCAGGCGACAGCGGACGGGAGGCATACGCACGCACACACGTTCGTTCGGTACGATTTCTTCAACGCAAAGTGTTCATAAATAAATTACATGCCTATCATATGAGTATTAATTGACTCTTATCTCCGCTAAGTAATAAACAAATGTGTACCTACCTTCGAAGGTACCTACCTAAAGAGATAACAATAATGACGTGCGAATTTTGTACGATGGACGAAGAGCTCGATGGCGCAGTTGCAACTTTCGCAAAGGCCGATCATCGGATGGGTGACCAAAAAAATTTCATCTTGAACTCCTTCGTGCTTCGGAATATCGGCATACATACCTACCGCTTTTTCGTTATACCTCTGCTCGCGGTATGTCTCGCGCGCGCCCGGCGCGCCCCGGTTCGAGTTGGTAGTGTACAGACAACAAAACAAAATTAATACAAAGTAAAAAAAAATTGTCGACATTTTTATGTGTGGTGATGGTGACCACTTGACCAGTATGACGGAGTAGTTTCTGATGGTGGAACTCCTCAGATTACATGTATCTGTTGTACCTATGGGTACAATCGAGTTAGTTCGCGATAGTACATAATAATATGTATAACACAAATTACTTTAAACAGTACTCAGCAAGTACAACCAAGCCCCACGCCCCGCCCAGATCAAAGTTCCATCCGTGCGGAGACGGAGAAAGAATACTATTAGCTCCACCCCTCTCCTCCGGTGGGTGTCGTAAGAGGCGACTAACGGATTTTCGAGCTTCCAAATGCTCCACTGTGTGGTAGGGCTTGCCCGTCTGGTTAGTGACTACTGTATTACCACAGATTACTTAATAGTTACGTACGCATGGTGTAAAACCCGTCAAGTGACCGCTTGTCGGTCGCGTTTCGGGATCAGCCAGCGTATAACCAGAGCTCGAGTGGATGGTGCTGCGATGCATTTCGTCTGTGGAGGCTTCCGTCGAACCAGTGCCAAAAGGACCTTGTTAACCCGCCGACCAAGGAGACCCGTAGAAACGGCTGTCCCGCTAACCGCCCGTGGCACAGTACAGAAAGCGAGCCTAACCAGCTCGTGAGGCTGCCCATCTGTAGGCAGATCCCTGGTGTAACAGGCCGCTGCACTTTGACTATTTGCATCGCGGTAGCATTTCCTCGATTCACGTCTCCGTCCTTCTCTCCACCATGACAGTGCCTAACATTAAAACTGGTTCTACAGCGGTGCACCTCCCCCCCCCCCCACCACCACCATACCGTTTGAGGACGAGTTCACTAACATCCGCGGACTCCATGCAAACCTCAATGCCGTCCACCACCATCTTGAGACGGCACGGCCAGCAATGTTGTGTTTGACGGAAACGCAAATAATCTGTCCGGCCGACACCAGCTACCTGCACTATCCGGGCTTTGTGCTTGAAGAATCCTTCAAAGCCAAAACCGGAGTTTGCTTGCTCGCTCGGAGAGATGTTTGCTGTCGCCGTCTGGGCTGTCTGCTGGAGGACACTTCCTTTTCCCTTTTTGTGGTACACGTCAAGTTGGGCTCTCATAGCTGTGTCTACGCCTGCGTCTACCGATCCCATAAAGGCGACATAGAGACAACTCGACTTATGGAACATCTTAGTCGGGTACTAGATGATGCGCAGGAGCGGTTTCCATCAGCGGTGTTCGGATGTCACATTGAGACACGTTGAATATTGTGGGCGCGCGGTTTATTGTTGTTAATATTATTTTATAAAACCTCTATCGAGAGAGAATTTTGTAAAGTTTGCCTTAATTTTGTAATGTCCTAACGAGGGCAAATCCGGCTGCGTGGTTGCATCGAACCCCAGCTTGGAAACGCGAGTTTTGTGTCCGCGTTATAACCTCCAGTGTCCAGTGATTCGTATTGGTGTGTGGTGACATCGTGCTTGCGCGTGAAGCGGCACGATCCGGGCAATACATACTACAGCAGCGCCACAGCAGCGCCAGCAGGCGTGACAAGCGGAGAGGAGGCTCCGATCGAGCTCCGTGATCGCCGGATATCTAGGGAACCCGTCTTTCCCTGGCCTTCCTCGCCACCGCCCTCTTTTGTTCCTTTTGATAGGGTATAGGTTCTACTGGGATAGCCCAGGTGAGTTTTTAAGGTTTTTAATGTTTAATTTTGGCTGGCTTGGCCCGCTAGAAACCGAACTTGAAAAAGTGTAGATCGGTGAATCGCCTAACTAGACGGAGATACCACATTGCCAGTTTGGTTGTCCACTCTATAAGCCCGGTGAACACGGCTCCGAACTGTTGGCTTATCTCTAACAAGCGGAATTGGTGTTTTTGGGGGACTTCAATGTTCACCACGAGTTGTGGTTAAGTTCCTCCAAAACTGACTATGCTGGTAGAACTGCCCACACATTCGCTCTCGCACACGACCTGACTCAACTGGTGAACCAGCCCACCAGGATCTCAGATATAGTCGGTCACGCGCCCTTTTTGTTGGACCTTCTGCTGACGAGTCGCCCAGCTGGTTATCGAGTGGAGGTTCGAACTCCTTTAGGATCTTCGGATCACTGCTTGGTATTCAGTAAAGTGCCTCTGGCCCCACTAACGCCTTCAGCGGTATCGAAACGCCAGATTTGGCACTACTCGTTGGCAGATTGGGTTGGGATGGTATATGGGACTATTTCGCATCCGTTCCTTGGGTGCAGCGCTGCTTCAGTGGGAAGGACCTGACAGCTAGTGCGACTGCAATTGCTGTTAAGATAGTGTTAGGGATGGAATACTATATTCCGCACTCCTATCTCATCAGCAAAGGCAGGCGGAACCGATGGTTCAACCGAATATAATATAATATGATTATCCGCGAATAATGCCACCAAGTCCTGCAAAAGAGCCAAGAACTACTGACGCATCCTACGGGCAGCCGTAGCTACAGTTACTGGCGTCTGGCCAAAGCCGTGCAATCGAACTTCTATCAACCCTCGCTGCCACCACTGAGATGTCCAGAGGGTACTTTAGCTCACAACCCGCAGGAGAAGGTCAATCTTCTGGCCAAACTCTTTGCGGCTAACTCCCGAGTCGATGACTGCAATGCACAGCCACCTAAAATTTCTCACTGTGGCCACGCTATGCCCGATTTTAAAATCAGGCAGTATGATGTTCGTGCGGAGCTGCAGTCAATCGATGTCCGGAAAGCTAATGGCCCTGATGGCATCCCTCCCTCCAATAGTCCTAAAAATGTGTGCAGCGGAGTTGTCCCCCCTGTTAACGCACCTTTACCGTCTATCGCTCTCTTCAGGTTGTGTGCCGGAATCTTGGAGAGGAGCTAATGTGCAACCGGTCCCCAAAAAAGGAGATCGGTCAGATCCATCGAATTACCGCCCTATAGCCGTAACTTCAGTTTGGTGCATAGTAATGGAGCGCATTTTAAATAAACAACTTGTCCACTACCTAGAAGAACACTCCAAAATTCACGATCGCCAATACGGGTTTCCGTCAAAACGGTTAACGGGTGATCTTCTAGCGTACGTTGCACATCTATGGGGTGAGGCTATTGAAAAGCGTGGTGAGTCGGTGGCTGTTAGCCTTGACATAGTCAAGGCTTTTGATCGGGTCTAGCACAAAGCTCTCCTCTCCAAGCTCCTGGCATATGGTCAGCCTGCTCAGTTCTGCAACTAGGTCGCTGGCTTCCTGCATGGGCGCAGAATCCGTGTTCTATCTGATGGATGCGCTTCGCGGCTCATGTCAGTGAACGCTGGGGTCCCTCAAGGCTCCGTTCTGTCCCCTACGCTGTTCCTCCTGCATATCAATGATATGCTTCCACTTGGAAATATTCATTGCTATGCAGATGATAGCACGGTGCATAGGGGATATAACGGTCACCCAGCAGCAGGGCGGGTCGAAACCGAAGTGAATCGAGTGAATCTTGTCATTGAGCTCAATCGGGTATTGGACCTCATATCTATTCGGAGCTACAATAATCTGGTTGAGTTTAATGCCTAGAAAACACAGGTATGTGTGTTCACGGCAAAAAAATCACCATTCCTTCCCCTTCCAGCTCTTCAGGGTACATCTCTAAGCCTGCAGAGCCATATCAACATGCTCGGTATGACGATACGCTGCGATCTGAACCAAAGAGACTACATCGAAGCCGTGATCAAAACAGCCTCACGAAAACTTGGTATTCTGAACAGAGTGCGGCGATTCTTTACGCCGGACCAGTTGTGCCTTTTGTACAAGACACAGGTACGGTCTTGCGTGGAGTTATTGCTCGCACATCTGGGAAGGTTCCGCAAAGTACCTTATCGATGCCTTGGACAGATTGCAGGCAGCGTCGCGCTGAACGCATTATCGGCAATGCAGAAGTCGCAAATACTGTCGAATCTCTGCAATTGCGTAGAGATGTTATTGTTCAAATTCGGTGACGCATCCTTATCGCTAAACAAGCACTTGTATTGGAAGTCGAAGTCGTTGATTGATTCTGTTACTTTTTCAGATTCTTTCTTTTTTCTCTCCTATTCCGCTTCAATACATTTCGGATTATGTGTTTCGGCAGGTTTTGTGTAGTTGTATTTAAGCACGGGCCTTAAAACAGTCTGCTTTTCCGTCATCCCTTACAATACTCGATTCTATGAACTTTATTAATCCTCTTTCTTTAACAATCACTGTATTAACGTCCAGTATGAGACCACATATAACACACTAGCTGTGCCCCGCGGTTTCACCCGCGTTCTATTAGTCATAGCGTGATGTAATATATCATATAGCCTTCCTCAATAAATAGACTATTCAACTCAAAAATTACTTTTCAATTCAAACCAACAAATTCAGCTTTATAATATTAGTATAGATATATTGTTTTCAACCTCCATTTTAGTCTGAAAGACTAAAGCTTCATTAAAGACAGCTTCATTAACTTTTAAATCAATCAAATCGAATAACAAACGCACTTGTCGCAACTTGCACCGAATACGAAGACCGAATGTAAACAAACAACACGCGACGCGCCGCGCCCGCGCTCTTCCCCGCGCTCGCCCTACGTGCTTAGAAATCTGTTTTTTTTTAATAATAAGAATTCGTGGATAAAAACAACACAAATTATGAATAGTGTTTTATTACACCATAATAATCAAAAACACGTAAACTCTAATAACTTGCACTTTCTTTTGTGGCTTTTACAGGGTTTTGTAATAAAAAAATAAAATATCTATAAATATCGTGGATGAATTCGACACAAAATATTTTGAACAACAGATATCAGTACTCTAAAACGCGTAACACTTATTTAACCTATTGTAATATTCTTTATCTACACTAATGTTGTAACATTCTACTTATGTTTCCAATACTTGACTTATAATTACTACTGTTATAGCGCAGACAACAAAACACTCAATTTAAGCAATTTCACATGATGGTATAATATCCACATCGATATCGTAAAATCTCATTATAACATCAATAAAACGCGACCAATTAACCTGGCGAGCCTTATGTCAAAATCCTCATACAAGTTGTATAAAATTTTGACATTAGGCTGGCTTTTGAAAACAGTTGGGTTATACGTGAAAACTTCGTCGAAACTACTAAACTTACATACACAAAACTCTTTGGTAAGATCTTGTGCCAATTAAATAAAAAAAGAACAGCGCGCGCTCGCTCCTGATTGGCACTGCGCGCGCAGCTGCGCTCTCATTGGTTAGATTTTAATGACGGAAATTTGAACAATTATTATAAATAAACTATTGTCAGCTTTTACTCTTGTTGTTTGACTAATTGCATTAGTGAAGATAAAGTAGTGTATGCAACTGCATATAACACGGGTATTAAAACACTCGTTACTATTATGAAACTCGCTGCGCTCGTTTCATAAACTCACACTCGTGTTTTAATACCCTTCATTATATGACAGTTGCATAAACTACTATTCAAAGCTAGTTGGGCGACGTTTTAGGTACTGGTTAAATATCAGGATTCTCGTGGACAGAGATGACACAAATTGTCTATGTACATCAGTTACTACTTCGTTATTATCAGGACAGTAAAATTTTCAACTCTAATTTTCTTTTCGTCCAAAAAAGATCGAAGCGACAAATACCTAAATTTCTACCTATGCAAGTACCTAGGATGACACAAACTAATGTATTAGGTTGGGCAAAAGGTCCGGAAACTATATGCGAAACACAGACAACTTTAATATTTTTGAAACCTCAAAACCTAGCGCTATCGGTCTAACTGTACCACTTAGCTATTCACTGCCAATGTTCCTTGTTCATCCAGTTTCCAGGCTACAGTAGCAGCTAAGTCAGCTAAACTCCAGTACAGTACCACACAGTAGTAGCCTCGTAGGTGATCGTAGTACAACGATAACTTCCGACGACGACGTTCCGACAACTCCTTTTTTTTACTTTGCAACAATAAATCAGAAAATATTACCACTAAAAATTAAGTTATTTGTTTTAAATTTAAGCGTATTCAATCAAAAACCGTCATTCGGCTCGTTAGGACCTTGTACAATGTCGGTACAAAAACCCAAAAACCATGAGGGGAATTAATAAAAACTCCACACTCAGAACGGAGGCAACCTTTATTGTAAACTGACAATTATTTTATAGTTTTATGAAAACACTTCAATAGCGCGATTCACAACATATTGACACGGCGCTATCTCTTGGTGAAAATTCGAACTAGACATTCAACACATGTCCTCCTAGTTATACTGTAACACGATATTTTTTGAAATACGTAAGGTTTGTTTTTGGCGAATTTTTATGACCACTCGAGGATATCCTCGTAATCATACTGATATGACAAATTAGTATGACCACCAGGAAACGGTGAACATTTTAGATTCAAGCAAAGACAAAGCTTATTTAATTTTGAAGAACTTATTTCTTGTTTAGTAACTTAGATTAAATTGATATGGAGTGCATGTATTGTTGATAATATCCTTATCTACTGACCCTGATAGGTAGGGTATGGCAGTTGGAACTACGGGTCCGGCTGTCTTTTCAAGGGTACCACGGGAGTTCTGGATCCTAGGCCCCCTGCCGGTTATGACTTCGCGGGCGTCTCCGGCAGGCCCCGGACATGAGTTAGACTCGTGGTGATATGTGATTAGCTGTAGAAGTGGGAATGTTCGTCTGCCTGGTTGGTCTGGCCAGGCTTTCATTTCGTGCACAGCGAGCAAAGACGTACGAACTTAAAGTACGCGGTTTTTAAGATCGCGAACTTACTCGGCTCGACGTTGGTGACACACGTGAAGCTTACTCACTCTGTATTGCGATGTCGTCGTTAGAAGAAGCTTTGTGTTATTTAGGAATTATATCGTATTACATTATTAGGTTATTTCGGAAAGCTTCTACTCGTATAAATTCGGTTAGCAGTTCATGCGAATAAGTTCGGAAATCTCACTCATTTTTGATTCAGACTCATATAGTCTGAATCAAAAAACTTCATACACAAGCGAGCGGAGGCGGGTTACGAGCAAAGGAGAAGTCCGGTTTTGGGCCTGAATGTTGATGAATAAATCATATACCAAAAAAAATCGTAAATTTTACCTGATTAACCTCTGTAAATAACAGCGACGTTGGCAATGGCCAACAGATGTTATTTTCGTAATGATGTATTTAGTTTATCGATTAGCAAAAATCGATATGAAGAGATTAAACGAAATGCAACATTACTTCAGTATCTTTTAACTATCCATTAAAAAACTAAAAACATTTATGAAACGAAATAAATATCTATATCTATATCTATATCTTAATAATTATCCACTTTATCTTACTTCATCATCAGTTAGAAAGATCCTAATAAGATCGATCAATAATCGATTGTTCAATCAATATCGATTATGGGAAGCAGCCATATTGATAATGTCTATTTCTATTTGTTTGTCTAGTCTATGTCTTTTGTGATATTGTGTTGTTGTCATTCGCTTTTCATATTTCCTATTGTTCTTTTTTTGTTTTCTCCTGGGACTAACAATAGTAACAATTATTGTGCTCGAATACCTGACTCCGACTTTGATTGCATATTGCATCCTAGCTGACCGTTTGCTTGAACGAACACTGCACTGGATACTGGATATCATCACTCATATTGACCTTTGCGCGCAGTAAGTACCTGCTTGGTTGTCATTTTTATCAATGTATTTCGTATTTCCCATTGTTTTAATTTAATTATACCTAGAGTAGGAATGCGGTCTTTATTAGGTACTCGTACTATTACTATTTTCATTTGAAATATGTGTACAGCATTTTGTTAACTAGAGTGCATACTGCATAGTCATGTTACACTCATTAAACTGATGGACAATTTTAAAATGACCCTAGGAAATACACTAAACATTCATAATCAATACTATTTACTGTACTGTAGTAGTTAAATATTTCTCTATGCATTGCAGTTGAATTTAATTCTTAAAATTATTTCTAACTTGCAGGTAAATGAAAATGATTCTATTTGCCAAGCTTGCTGGAATCGGGCCAGTGCAGGCTTTCCTGAAAATAGACCAGACGTTTCTCCTGTGGGACACCGTCATGTATGCATTCTATGCGGACGTTCAATTCTGCGAAGACTTTGTTCCCATGTTTTAAGAACTGGATCACAGCAAGAGCGTAGAATATACAATGTTGTCAGATAATGGATCTTACCACATACTGTAAGTACAACCCTTTTAATATTATAACCATTTAGATATAGGTGTGATTCCTAAAGTAGTATATGCCTCTAAGAGTTGATTATTATTTGCAGCGTTCATGTCAACATACACAGTTAGATATGGGTGTGTGTGTACGTACATGGTCTAGTAAGCCAGGGGTAGACAAGATGCAAATAGGGATTTACATGAGCATGAGATGTTCTGTTGTTCTGTTGATTGAATTTGGATTCTGTGATAGATTGTATGTATTGTTGTGACAGAAATTGTATATCTGTTCTGGTTATTACATTTTTGTGACTGCCATCTGACCTTCGTAACCCGTAGAATGGACAACCAAACAGATTGGATCATAACTACACATCCAGAATTAACAACTACAGGTTTCCTCATGATGTTTTTCCTTACCGCTGAGCTAGTGACCACACATAAATTAAAAAGGTCAAGAGGTGCGTGCCTTCACGCATGAGAAGCATAGGAGCACGCACCTTATCCACTAGACTACCATGGATCAATCACTCTTTTAGAAAAAATTGACTTAAGTATATTTTTTTTTAGGTAGGCGCTACCAGCATTGTGTGTGAAGCCTGCTGGATGAGAGCAAATAGGGCATCTCGCCATATTCAATCATACCCTTCTACATCCGGTGCTTCTTCACTTCCTGAATGAACCAGCTTCTCAAGGTGTTCCTCCTCAAGAATCTTTGCCAACACTACAACCTCAACATGTGCAACGGGTACCTCTTCCTTCTGCAGCCACAATAGTCTTGCCCCGCTTGCCCGATTATAGTAGACCCGTTGAAACAGAAAGCAGATGTGTTGTGGTTGGATGTCGAAGACAAGAAAGAAACCGAATCACACTGTCAATGCGTCAGTTATTACATGTACAATTATTATGTACCTACCTCAAATAAATAATAGATTATGTGATTTTCATTTAACATGTACATCTTAAGACTTTCTAAATGAAACTACTGACAATGTTATCAACAGTTTTACAGCAAAATCATATTCTGGATATGTTATTACTAATAAATAATTAAACATCATGAATGCTCTTTTATTTTACCAAACTTATCCTATACCTATCTCATTGAGGTATTATGTAGTACGTATGGGTACCTCGATGACCTTCCCAGACAATTTTTCATCAAATCATTTTGACAATTAGACATTTATCTATCCGCTTAGTGCCTGAGAATAGAGACTATACAATTGTGCACGCGTTCACAGGGCATGCACGACTGGTCAAGTTGCTTGAATCTTATAAAAATAATACACTTTCAACACATTCACATCGATGAGTATTATCGCTACTTATCTTTTTAAAACAATGCTCGTATTCGGGTCAAGCGCACGCGCTCGTAATATAAGCAGCAGTGCAACCTGCTCTGCTGCGATGCTGCTGCTTAGCGAACATAAACCGCTGCGCAGTTATGCACCCAGTTTGCGCATTGCTCATACTGCCAAGTACGTACATACCTACCACTGCAGCCGCCAAGTTCGATAACATCACACGTACCTACTATAAATGCATGATATCAATAAATAATATACAAATACCATTCTTCGTGTAATAATAGCAACAATTAAGACATAACCTCCAATATCTTCATACACGATTTTGAGATATTTGGCCAAAGCCGATTGATGTGGAAATTGGGCAAATGTAACCTTTTCATATGTTCTATTTTGTGACTAATTTCTAGCCTATAACATGCAGGCCCCAGTTTGTATGAAGACCGGGTTTGTCCTTTCAAACTTGTCGGATCGCCAACGAACTTACTAGGCGGTTTTAAAGTACGCGTACTTAGGGTGACACTCCAGCCAGAAAGATCGTCGAGCCACAAGTTCGCGAACTTACTCGCACGTCTATCACCCACTTTAGTTGGTTGTGCTGCTCGGTAGTTTTCATTGAGTAGTTACTCCAACATCTCCGGTACTAGTCTGGAGAACTAGTAGAGGCGCCCGCAAGATGCAAAAGCCTCCGGTTCAATCAGCCGCGTAGGACTTTGGAATTGATCAGGTGCCTGGATGGGTACCGAGAAGTGAGTGTGCTTACAACTCCGCCACCAAAGAGGACATTTGGTAGTCGACCTTAGAGTTGACGACCCGAGCAGTGGTATCTGCGAGTTGTACTCTTAGTGCAACGAGAAGTGAGCGACCAGAATTTATCTGGATATTAGGTAGTGAACTGTACGTGTTCACGGGGCAACTAGCTCGAGACACAAGTCTTAAAAGTACCGGATGAAGGATGCGTAACCGGCGTGTTCTGATCTGGCGTTATGACCTCACGTAGATGGTCCCTTGTGCTTGCATAAAGATGTCTGACACCTAACTTTATAACCGATAGGTTGGTGGGGGGTGTCAGTATAAACTTTAAAGTAGTGAGTAGCAGGGTGTCCCTTTATCCGTAACCGCTGAAACAGGCATGTTTCCGTAGTTTAGGGTAAGGCGGAAATCAAATAAATGCTTTGTTTAATATATTTATTCTAATTAATAAATTGATTGCTGACATTTCTTATTGTTATGTATTTTATTAATTATTTTATTCATTTTAATGCCAATTTATATCTAATTTATTAATTTTACTAGGTATATTATTTACCTTTGCGGTTGCTGTAAATGTAGGAATTTTATCTAAGTACTTATAATTTTTTATTGTTGAATTGAATAATTTTGCTTTTGTCATTTAAATTCAGCGAGTTTAAACTCGCAAAATTTTAATTTTTAGTTTTTATTCTGTAATTTTTATTTCGAATTATTTGATACTGTACCTATGATCTTATAAGTTGGTCGAAATAAACGCATTTTTCTTAAATATAAATCCATAGGCCTCTCTAAGTGCACGCCACTGAGCACGATCTGCGGCAACCCTCATTCAATCTGAGCGCGTCCTACAGTAAAGTACGCACGCCTGCACATCAACCTATCCAAAACTGTCAAATTTCTTCAATACAATGTCAACCATATCATTAAGGCATAAAGTTCAAAGTCTATTGAGGAAATTTGACAGTTTGTGGTTAGTTGATGTGCAGGCGTGTGTACAATAACGTACCAAAATAGTATTTTTGCAATCTAATTTCGTAATGGATGGAGCATATAACAGTTAGTGTTAGGGAAAGTCTATCTTTATAGCAAAATTCTTTATTATTTTCTAGGTCGCCCAGCAACTTTTTTACTTCCTGCCGCTTGTTTGTTTTTCCCGCCGAAAGATAAAGGTTGTTCTGAAACAAAGAAATTGAATTTTCTATATAATAGACTATAAATTTTATTAAACATTTGAGTCACCGACAAACCACAACGTATTAATAAATGTAAGGCAACATAATAATAATATTATTTTTATTTTCGGATAGTGATACTACAGCTATGGCCACAATATTACTTATTAATTTATTTGCTCGCCAAAATAAAAATAAAGATAAATAAAAGTTAAAATAAAATAGTTATGTCTTTAAAAAAAACATAGATAGATATATTTACCGGGCGCTGATATCTTCAGCGATATATCGTAGGTCTTGCATTTGGCCCTTTTGGCGGCTGGTTCCAGTTTCTCCGGCGTCTCGGTGGGCGTAACGGTCTCCTGTGTGGCGGCCCAGCCATCCTGACAAACAAGTGCAACATATTTTTAGCTGACAAGGGATACTGACAATTTAGTTGATGATCTAAAGCTCTAGATAAAGAACCTGTAATTATAATTATGAGCTTTACTACCACAAAAACGTTGTTGAAAAGCGCGTACAACAAAATAATAATAAAATAACGCGTGCAACGTGATCCTAATATCACGATGAGTTGGAAATATAGTTGAGGCCCAATAATGAGCCCTGTGGTATGCCACTAAGATGACGCTCTTGTCATCGCAATAAGATACAATTTATTAAATATTATATATATAAAGAAAGAATAAAAAAAAAAAAAAGAATTGTGACAGATTATCAAGATTTCCATCGTAACATTGATGGTGTTTAATATACTATTTGATTTTCCTTAAGGACCCTTTTACATCTTTCAGTGAAAGATTTTCATAAAATGCGCGAAGGCACTTTTTTGAGCTCCTAGATTGAACTACTGTTCTAAACAAATAAAAAAATAAAAAAAATGTTATCTCATAATCGAATAGTTTGTAGCGGCCTCGGAATTTTTAGATATCATTGATTTTACATAGAAAAAAATCTTATTCTAAACAAAAAAACTTCTAAAATCGCTTTAAGATCGCTGTGAATTTCTCCTATCTACGATAATATTATTGAGCAAAATTTATACCAGAATAATTGTTACTTCATAAGGAATAAATATTTTATAATGAATTTTATTATCCTATTTCGATAAAAACGATAAATACAACTGCAAAATTACTACAAAATGCGATGCGCCGGCCGTCCGAACTCAGTTTCTTCTCGCAGAGTGGAAATTTGTAATAATAAGCATGAATTTATTATCCTATTTCGATAAAAACGATAAATGCAACTGGAAAATTACTACAAAATGCGAAAATGTGCATTTTACGCAAATATCACAGTCGAGACGTAATAGGCCTCTTAAGCTGCAGGAACTTTCTTTATAATGCTACTATTCAATACACAAACAGACTGAAAACGAAAGCAACTTAGTACTTAAAAGCTTGTATCAGCAGTAGCACTAGTCCCTAGGGACTAGAGGGACTAGTGGCGCTAGCACCAACCTCCGGGTCCTCGATCTCAGGCGCGATCGGCAGGAAGGAGAGCACGTTCTCGTCCTCGCCCTCCTCGTCCGAGCTGCAGAACGCCGCCACCGGCTCGCACGTCGTCACATCTACCTGAGTATCAATAGAAACTATCATATAACATTGTATTAGCTTCTACAGTCTTAACAGCTAGCAGTTAAATATAAGGAGCCCAATGCAGAGATATACGCGCTCGGACACGAATTTTTGCATGCTATACATATAATATGCTTAATATGTACGTACACCATGTATAATTTATTTGATGTGATCAAAACATTAAAATTTTGAATTTTCGGTCTGAGAAATGAAAAACCTTTTGATTTAAATACCACCACACAATAATACTTTTAGTACATTACCACGCGGGCCCAGTGCGGGTTGGTGGTTGTTAACGACTGATAATGCAGCCGGGACCAACGGCTTTACGTGCCTTGTGTGCCGTGAGCTCGAGATGATAAATTATTGGTCACCCATCCGATGACCGGCCTTTGCGAAAGTTGCTTATACTCAGCACTCGCAAACTGGGCGCGTTAACCACTGCGCCATCGAGCTCCTAACACAATAACTCAAACAATACATATATTTAATGCGATTCGGAAGGTTGACTCTGCTAAGACTTCAGTAATGCTACGGCCACACTATCGCGGTCGGTCGGTCGCGAACATTTTGACAAGTCGGGCCAAGCAATAGTCAGTCACATTTCAGAACACGGTCAAAAATTTAATTATTGCTTGTCGTGAAAACGGCAAATGTTCGCGATACCACGATAGTGTGGCCGTAGCATAAGAAACTTAGCAAACAACCTAACAACTGAAGTTAGGCAACCTTTGGAATGGCCGAAATTTATCAACTCGAACTCTTCCGTGTACGTACAGTCAACAGCAAAGGTAACTGATGATGATGATTGGTCAAATTTCAAAATATGAAATCAGTATGAAAATCAATACTTTTGAAACGCATATCGAAAAACCTTCGGGTGTCTACTAGTACCTGCAGACTTTGATTGTAGTTATATAGAAAATACCGGCTTACACTATCGAAACTCAATTTTGAAATCTATTAAACATCATCTACTTTTGCTGTTGACTGTACGTTAAGTCATTGTTGGTCTTAGCAGTCGTTAAAAACCACTCAATCGCACTGGGAACGCGTGGTGTTTGTGGCCCGTTCTACCTGTGTTGTCCATCCATGGGGAAGGCTCGTGACTCTGCCGGAGGGGTGGGATCAAAATGAGCCGGCGCTGATGGTTATAAAGGTATTGTGAGACTCACGTCTATCTCCTCGTCGTGGTCGGTGTCGCCGGCCTGGTCCACGGAGCGGTCTTCGTCCTCGACGTCGAACTCGCTCTCGCGCTCCTCGTATTCCACGTTCTCGTCCAGCTCCTTGAAGTCGGGCGCGAACGCCGACCAGTTCTCCACCTGGTTCTGCGCCCAGATGGACACCACACCTGGATACCAATTATTAAACTGTTTACAGTCACTGTATAACTACTAAAAACTAAAACAACAATGTTTTGTTTTGTAATCATAAAAAATATAATAAAAAAAAACAAAGGGTTGAAAATATTCCACAAGCGGAATTCGAACCAGCACCCTATGACGTGCCGGATCAGGTGCACTACCAACTATGCTAACCCTATCTGCTCTTACTCTGTAAGCCAAAGAAGCCCTATTTAATGTCGACAACTAGGTACGTCATCAACATCCGATCTTAATATTTTTACAAATATTAAAGACCAGTTATGAATTAGGCAAGCTATATTTATGTTTATGGTTATTATAATTTTACGCAAATTTTGTTGCACACAAACTACAATTTAAAAAAAGACAGTGTTGAAAAAATTCCACAAGCGGGATTTGAACTCGCACCCCATGACATTCCGGGTGAGACTAGCAACTATGCATAAAAAACGTCTACGGAAAACAGCGTCGTGGTGCCAACACGGCCGGCATCTCGATATTATGCTGAATGGGGACTTAGTTGGTCTCGATTGTTATCGTAAGTCGTCAATACCCACCAACCTACGTTAGGCTAGCGTACCATATCGACCAAAGTTAACAAGGTATTTGGTGATGATGACATGTGGGATGGCATAAGCCTTCCTATGCCCAAAATTGTGACATTTGTAGAGAGTTATGATGAATTAATAAACCAATCACAGAAATGGTATAATAACTCACCCGCACTAATACTAGCTATGATGGGTCTGATGGGATGCCAGACCACGTCGAGCAGCAGCTCTCCTTTAGTCCCATGCAGGATCTTGACGATGTTGCCAATGGACTTCTCCCAGATGTAGAGTGCGTGCTGGCGCGCCGAGCCCGCGCATATGTACTCGCCGTCGCCGGAGAAGCAACACTTCTTCCATGTTGTTCTGCAATGCGGAATTCCTTGTAACTAACTAACCTACGTCATGGAATATAAGTCTAAGTATACAGGTTGATAGAATCATGCAACTTTTAATTTAAATAAGTTGTTGAAAGACTTTTACAGGAGAGTCTGATAAGGTCACTAGGTATGGCTTAATAGGTAGAATGCTTGACCAGAATTATCTGATAGTGCAGTTCCAATTCCTGCTAGTGTAAGGTATAGTCAAACAAAAGTAACAGGGCATTTAAGAATATCACAACATGGCAATACACTTACTTATTGACCAGATCTTGTAGTTTTTGGATCGGTTCAGGTTCACCATTTATGCAACATTTAAGCACTGTCCTTGTATCATATACTCTTATAACTCTGTCTGATGTGTTTACTAGGAAACAACTGCAAAAAACAATAAGAAACATATTATAAACTTCATCAATACTTTGAGAAAGTAGATATTTAAGGAGTTTGGCACGGTTATAATTTGATCAAGTTTCTTTTTAAAACAAATGAGTGTAAATGTGAATAGAGCCTGCTGATGCTTTGACACCATGGAAATAACTTGCACATAGCTGTCTTGAGGTCTTTGTCATTACACCACTATGCATGTAAATTCACTGGATACACTGGGTGTATAAGTTCTTTAAACTGATACAAAGTAAGCACTCTGACAGGCATGAGATAGAAGTCCAGAAGGTTTCTGTGCCTACCCCAGCTCAAGCAGCTAAGCTGTAGTTCTAGTGTAGTGTCTATCAATGTGCATTAATGTTTGATATGTAACTATTATCATTTAGTTCTAATATAAAAACCTACTTACTCTCCTCTTCTAGCAAATTCTATGCTCTTTATGCTAGTGGTACTGGATGTGCCTACTGTAATTTTAAAACTCGCCTTCAAAGCTAGTGATTGAGTATCTAATATCAGTATTTTTCCTTTTGCATTGCCAGTATAAACATGATCTCCTCGCCTGTCAAAAGATGCTATAACATTTATATCACCCTGAAATTAAATAAACAATCATATAAATAAAATGAAATATTAATTGAAAGAATTAAAATATATATTTTTTATGTGCTTACATCCTCATCAATTGGAAGTAGTTTATGCTCTCCTTCTGTATCCACCAATAGAGCAGCGTGTCTCATTGGGCATACGAGGAAACGTCTGTGATTTCTTGGGTCAAATTGTACCCTGAGAATAGGTGTTGGGAATCTGTATCGTTGTTCACATTCACCTGTTAGTACATCCCATATGCACACATTATGATCTGTTGATGCTGATAAAAGCTGTAAAATTAAAAAAACACAATATACTCTCATTTACTTACATTAAACCTACTTAATTTAAGGTTTTTATTAACTTCTTTGTTTTTTGAGCACTAGTGAGCTCATGTGAGCACCACCAATCCCCATTGGGCCCGTGTGGTGGTTTATGGCCCGTTCTCCCTATCCATCCATAGGGAAAGCTTGTGCCCCAGCAGTGGAGACATAAAAATGAGCTGATGATGATGAGCTCATGAAATTTGTATATTTTTATTGTAGATGGAATTTCAACAAAGATTTTTAAAGATCTAGTTTGGTAGTTTTTACTATAGTTTTAAATTGGGATTGGGATGTCCTGTAATGATATTGTTTGTTGTAAAATAAATAAATAATATCTCTGATTCAACTTCTTCAGATTGCAGCGTCGCGCTGTATGCGTTGTCGGCAATGCAGAAGTCGCAAATACTCTAGAATCTCTGCAATTGCGTAGAGATGTTGCATCACTCAGCGTGTTTTACTGCTTATACCATGGCGAGTGCTCTGAAGAGCTCTTTGACCTCACCCCACCTTCTCCCTTCCTTCATAGGAGAGTATGTGCTGCTCTTCGGAGTCACTGCTTCACTGTCTCAAATACCCCATCGCCCACCAAGAGATTTGGTGACTCGTTTCTTTGTCGCATCTCGACAAAGAAACTCGCAAATCTCCAAAAGATGGAATAGTCTACCAGCACTCGTTTTCCCTCCTTCCCATGATATGGGGTCCTTCAAAAGAGGCGTTAAGAAGCAGCTTGTGGGGCGGCAGAGTGAGGTTAACTGATGCTATGTTTGTTTTCATGCTGCATCAGTTGTCTTCGCTTCTGGACTCCATTTCCACTTAACATCAGGTGGGATGGAGTCATTTGCCGAGCTATCTATATAAAAAAAACCTTAGCATCTGGTAGTTTAGCTACCATCCCTTATTAGCTGTATAGTGTATTTATTAGTGTGACAAATATTTACCTTTTTGCAGTTTCTAGACCAACTGAGACTGCAAACAGGGTAAGCATGGGCTGATATAGACTTAGCAATGCCTCGAGTAAGAAAGTCCCAAATAAAGATCCTGCCATCATTGCAACCAACTGCTAGAAGTGTGCCTCTGCGATTAAATGCGCATGTTGCTGCCAGTGAAATTGAGTCAAGTGTCCCATCAAACTCCTGCGAAATTATTTAAATTTATTGTTCTTTTTCTATTATAAAAAATATCATAACTTTTCTTTTAAAATAAACATAAAAGGATAAGTTTTAAATATTATGCTTACCTCGGGGTAATTCTGACCAAATGATTCTGAAACGGACAAGATTTCAATTTTATATTATCGTCAAAAGTTGATAATAATTAATGTACTAGGAGCCAGTGCAGATAAACTTACCTAATAGTTCTAAATTCATTATAAAGTTCACAATTTGTTTGTTTCTTTATTTAGTTACAATCTCAGAACAAGAATTTTGTTCTGCTTCTGAGGTTATTTACAATACAATACAATCCAAAAGAAAAACGCTTTCTTAGTTCCCCCACCCACAACAGTCTTTCTTTACCACACTCAACCACACTACAACAAAACAACCACAGACAGACAGATTTCATATTTTTACGCATGACAGATGTTAAATACTTTTAATAGTTTGATTTTCTTCCAAGATAAAGCAAAAGGATCTAGTCCATACAGCCAAGCCGTACTCTTTTTTTATAGAAAATATTATAGAGTAGATAATCTTATGTAAGAAATTTAAATCAACTTCGAATAGCATCATTCTAAAAAATTACATGTTGTTTTACTATATATCATACTATTTATATCTTGCCAACTAAGAAGACCAGACCAAACCAGCTAAGAAACTTCGCTAAGTTCCTTCATCATCTCAGCCAAAAGACGTCCAATGCTGGACAAAGGCCTCCCCCAAAGATCTCCACAACGACTGGTTTTTGTGCTGCTCGCATCCAGTGGCTTCCCGCGACCTTTACCAGATCGTTGGTCCACCTTAAATTCTATATCAATAATAAAAACCATAGGCGGGAAATTTCGTCTTTCATCCATTACCATTTACATTAAAAAATAAAAACTGGTAACAAGGCTGTATGAGCTAAATACAATTGTTACATAATAAAAAAAAATACAAACAAAAAGAAAATGTCATCAAGAAGATAATCTATTTTTTTTACGTTAAAATTCTTGGTCTCAAGATCAAAACAAAATTGAATTTATGCTTTTTATTAAGGCATACTTAAAATTCTCCCTCAACCGTAGGTATTTTATAAGTATGAGTTAATGCTTGTTTGTGAAGTACGTCTCATCTCGTAAAAGCGATTGGCAACATTATATTATTATTACAGTACTATTCAGACGAACAATCATGAGCGAACAACCCTGGAGAGGTGTTCCGATCACTGAGATTCGTGGATCACAAAGCCCATGGGGAGCTCCTGAATTTCCGCTTATTGTACCAGCTTACAATCATGCTGTATTGTACCATGTTCCAAGCAGCGGAAGGCCTGTTGAAGACATTCCGCCAAAACCCAAGCCCGGGAAAGATATGTGGAGCCACGACTTTGTGAGAATGCCATGTTCAAAGCAAAGTCTTTATCCCATTGAAGATGTATGTACAATTATGTAGTTTAAAATTCAAAATATCAATGAAATCAATGTTATCTGGTTGATAAGTTATATTTATCATTTAAAAATAACCTTTATTTTACAGCATAATGGTGAAATTGACTTGAAGAAGCGATGGGAAATTATAGAACAAGCCTTGTCAAAGCCGATTCGCAACAGCAAAGAGTTAGCTGATGCTATACTGTCTTATAATACTAAGTTTAAAAGCCTTTGGAAGTTTCAAGCACTGCATAAACTTTTTAATCAAGTAAGTGATGTATTTTGTGGACTGTAATATTGTTATTGTTACTTTAGGTTATTCAGGCAGCTATTGGAACAACTGATAGTTCCCTGTGCTCAATATGAACTCAGTTAATTGTTTTTTAAAATATGTTTTAGTATAAGTCTAGTGTTTTAGTCTCGAGGTACCCAAAGTTGTCTGGGCTACGACCCATCAAATACAAGATTACAAACTCGGGACCCACCTCTAGGAAATTTAACCGTTACCAATATGAATATAGGACATTTCAAATAACAAACAAAGTTTCAGCATGCGCGCCTCCCACTCTTACGATCTGTCTGATGTCAGTCGCCTGCCTGCCGCCCGGCTGTTGGCTCGGTTGGTGTGTCGTTTTACAGGCAGGGCCCACTCAATATTTGCAACCCACCAGTGGGTTGCGACTCATAGTTAGGGAAACCCTGGAAAAGTGTGTTCTTATACTGGTTAACATTTTGTGCCAATGTGTTACTTTGAATATGTTTATGGATATTCCAAGAATTAAAGTTCTTTCATTATTCAATAACTATGTAATAAGTTAAATTTATTTGCTTTTCAGTATTTAGAAGAAGAAGAAGCAAACTATTTCTTTGATGTAACTCTTCCTGAAATTGTTAAGTTGGCCTTAGCGCTACCAAAGTTAGTCCAATCACCAATCCCACTGTTAAAGTAAGTCTTTTATTTTCTGTATAATATACATTTTATTTTGCGTTACTCGCAGTAAAAACAAAAGTTAAAAACACAAATAAATAGACAAGAAAAAAAGTATATTTTTTTTAATGTGTCCTTAATCATAACAGGAAATGTGATAAGTACATGTAATTTTACTTTGCAGACAGCATAAGAATAGATCTGTTTCGTTGTCGCAGCAGCAGATAGCAAGTCTATTGGCCAATGCATTTTTTTGCACATTTCCAAGAAGGAACACCACTAAGAAGTCCTCAGAGTATGCATCATATCCACACATTAACTTTAACAGGTATGAAATGTAAATTTGAATGCTTTTGACATATTTAAATTTCAATTAAATATATTTTAACAGATATTTCAGTATTCTCTCGGTTTTGTAGTTCTGTACAAAATATTTACATTATATGCATTATTTTGTATGTCAAGAATCTGATTGATTTGTTTAATTTTCTTTCAGACTGTACAATTCCTCAGGATCCGACTCTATACTAGAAAAACTCAAATGCATCTGTCATTATTTTAGAAGAGTTTGTACAAAAGGTGACAATACTAGTTTATTATTGTTTTTTATTTTAAATTCACTTCCTACAGTTACCAGTAAGATTTTACTCTTCGTAAAAGCCAAAACATATTTTCACAGATCACTTTAATCAGCTGCCTGAGTACTTGGATATTGCATAGATCGATTTGATCAGCTGCCTATGCATTTGAAAGTGTATAGAGCACTGGCCTAACCTGTGTGCCTGTTGCAGTACAGTCCCCACCGGCGTGCTGACGTTCTCGCGGCGGGCGGTGCCTCCAGGCGCGCTCCCCGCGTGGCCCGCCGCCCGCAGTACTGTCTCCACACTCCCCTTGCACGTGGATTCTAATACTACGATAGAAGACGCAAACGGACTGATACAAGTGGACTTTGCTAACAAGTAGGTTTACATATTTGCTACATTGGACTCGATTGAAAACCGGGCCAGGCTTATAGTTAACTCGACATTGGCATCCTGCTCATCATCAGGCTTTTTGGTGAACAAATGTTTAGACAGCACGCTTAGAAAATTAAATTGTTTTCTAAAGTGTATGCCTCTCATTGAAAATAAAAATAAAACCACTTTAAAGAATTTACTCGCGTTTGTTTTACATATTACAAGGTTACAAGGAGATTTAACTGATAGGTTATTCTTTCTTGGGCTCTCGAGATTTCGGTTTCTTGCCCAATTCTAATGTCGCATCGCTATTAGTAACTTAAGATTTTTATTATATGGCCTCATCTTCTCAAGTACTGATATTTAACATGAATATTCTTGATTTCTATATGAATAGTCTTCTAAGGAAAGCTCAAATATTGTAATTGATGTTTGACTTTTTAGTAAACAACTACTCAATCAAAGCATAGTTATTAATTGATTTTGGAGTCTATTTACATGTAAAAAGCTAATGTTAAGTAAAGCCATTGATTTTTTATTTGTTATTGTCTGTTTATAGATACCTGGGTGGCGGTGTTTTAAACTTCGGATGTGTTCAAGAAGAGATCAGATTTGTTATTTGTCCGGAGCTGATGATATCAATGCTGTTTACTGAGATGTTGAAATCAAACGAAGTGCTCATGATGATAGGTATTTAGAACAAAATAGAATTTAAATTGTATTCTTATGAACAAAGTAAAAAACACGTTTCAAACATGGCAAATGCACTAAGAGACGTTTTTCTTTATCCCTCTTTTTCACACTAGTTCTTTCCCAGCACACTTTGAGACTTCCAGCGAGTAGGGACAAGTGTCACCTTTAATATATTTT
The DNA here is from genome assembly GCA_947562085.1 of Eudonia lacustrata. Lineage (NCBI taxonomy): Eukaryota > Metazoa > Arthropoda > Insecta > Lepidoptera > Crambidae > Eudonia > Eudonia lacustrata. The sequence goes on along the minus strand of OX387317.1, from coordinate 3,079,358 downwards.
TAAAACTTGTGGCAACTGTCCACCTATTTATATTATAACTATTATTTTTATTATTATTTATAGTTCAGTTTACCATGCTAGTTTTAGCATCTTCGATGATTTGCAATGTAAACGAAAGCAATAATTTGCAGGTTGCGAGCGTTATAGCAAATACTCTGGTTACGGTAGCAGTTTTCATTGGACGGGTAACTATTCGGACGTCAGCCCGTTCGACTCGTCGGGCCGCCGGCGGTGCGCGGTGCTTGCGATTGATGCTCATCCTTACAGCAGCCCGCGACACGAACATTCCAAGGAAATGATTACGAGGGAGCTTAATAAGGTAAATTGTGACAACTTGGACTAGATCTTATGTAGGTTTACCTACAAATGTAAATGTTATTAACACAATGTTATTAATAACATTTCTCGTTAAAATTCAAAACTGTGTACGAAATTACTGTCGTTATGATTTTTTATTGTGAAAAATAACTGCTCATAGCCTCATAATTACGACGTTAAGTTTATAAGTATGAGTATCCAAAACTCTTTCTAAAAAGAAACATAAAAAGATTATATCATCCAGGTATTGTAACCCCAAGTTACCTTTGATGTAAGAAACACTAACAAGATGTTTTAATTTTCTTTACGTTAACATTTCTATAAAGCACAAGCCTGCAACTTATCAGATTATTATAAACACGCACAAGTTGTAAAATTCAAAATTTAAACTAAAAATCAAACCTGACGGTATCCCAAAGCCAAATCATATATTTCGCATTCATAACAAAATAAAATTTTTCAGGCTTGGATTGGATTTTCATACGGTGTTGATGTTCAGTCAGAAGGTCTGAACTACCCCGGGGTTGCTACTGGCAACTGGGGTTGCGGCGCTTTCGGTGGAACTCCACATTTGAAATCTTTAATACAAATCATGGCGTGTGCTGAAGCTCGAAGACCCATGGCGTACTATACTTTTAGCGACGTTGAGTTGAGAGATGACATTATTAACGTATACAACTTGTTAGCAAGATATAATGTTTCTGTAGGTGAGTAGTGTTCTTGTCTATTTATACTAGGTATTTCTCTACAATGTATCTATACAGTGTGTCCGGTCACCGGATTCCGTCCCGTTAAAGCGCAGCAACATGATCAATTTTATCGACAAATCCACTGCAATAATATTTTTTTTCACTACTGTTAAAAAAGGCGGCCAGTTTAATTTGAGTCCGGGTGGGTTCATTTATTTAGCAATATCTACTGATGTAGAGGACCTATAAGCATAAAAATGGATTCGTTCGACAACTAAAAAAGTAGACAATAAGTTGGCATTAAAAAGTTTATCAAAAACACCATTAAAATCTTTAAAAAACACTTAAAAAATGAAAAAATGTTGTTTATTTTAATTTTTATTAATTTAAAACAAAACTAGACTATTAACATACCTTTTTTAAAAACTTTTTAGATGCACTAAGTCATTACCTAAAAACTGATGTTAAAACCTAAGCTTTAAGTCAAATAGTCTAGGAGTTGTGACTATTTGAATATGAGTCTAATGAACCTGACCAAAAAAAAAAATTTTTTTTTACAGTAGCAAAAAAATGTATTATTACAGTGGATTTGTCGATAAAATTGATCATATTGCTACGCCTTAACGGGTCGGACACCGGTGACCAAACATACTGTTTATTAATACGTGACGAAAAAACTTCGTGCCTCGATTTAAGTTAATTACGCGCACGGAGGAGTGTGACATTTGGCATATAAAGCTTATATTATAGAGAAGCAGTCACGAAAGATATAATTTATGTGTAATATCTGTTACATTCCATTGTATAAATATTGTACATTTTGTGAACAAGGGTCGAATTCCGACCACTGGGCGACCACTTATTATCAAATTACCTGTATATGGTTATTATGCCCCATCGGCACACAAACCACTCTGGTTTTGCCAATGATGGGTCTTGCATGTATCAATATTATATTTTTTTGTTTATTCAATAATAAACTTATAAATAATAAACTTTCCTACACTCACACCAATTATCTAGCCCAAGAGAAGCTTCGTTATGAAACTCGTTAAATGGTTACTAGACAACAGATAAACATACTTAAAATACTTAAATACATAATTATTATACATAGAAAACACCCCACACCACACACCACACCACAGACCCGAGACAATTTAGAAAAACAATAATTTCTAAATTGACCCGACCGGGGATCGAACCCGGGACCTCAGAGATGGTGACACCATGAAAACCGGTGTACAAACCACTCGACCAAGGAGGTCGACAAAATACAACAATAAATAAAAAAAAATATGAACTTTCTTATTGTAATATTATGTAATAATGATTATTCTTGTACATCGAGTGCGATGAGATTCGTAGTCAACAGTCGTTATTTGACATGGTTTGACTTTTTGTGTAATAGCAGAAGATCTATCCATAATAAACATTCTGTGGGTGTATCTAATATCCATGTTATCTGGATCTTCCTAAATTTTAGTGTATCAAATACTAATGTAGTTGTAGTTAAAGTGTTTCTTTTATATAGGTTTTTTATCTCTTGCAGGAAAGTTATACAAATATATTGTACAGTATACAATGACGGATGTGCGGTTAAATCAGTTGCATGCTTTTTTGCAACAAAAATTGTTGGATGAGAACAGATCTGATTCGCCAGAATTAATAGAAGATTTAAGGGCGGTATGTGTTATCTTTTTTTGCATTTACAGTTTTTTGTCATCTGGTTCAGTGTAGCGACTATACAGGTTGCAGATTTGCATTCAGTGAAAGAAAAGCAAATGCGAAACAACGAGACATTAAATAAAGCTGCGAGTAAAAAGGCGACCAAGAAATGATTCTACTTCGGGAAAAACTACGCGAAAATAAAGCGATTGTAGATCAATGAGACACTGAATAAAGCTACGAGTAAAAAAACGACAAGAAAAATGACCAATCGCGGAAAAAATGCGACTCGGGAAAACGCTGCATTGAAAAAATGCGTTCGCGGAACCCATTTAACAAATCGTAAACATACACTCGTCTGTCCATAGAATGCTGGCTTCTCGGTGTTCTAGTATCCAGTTACAAAAAGTGACCCGGGCGGCATGGTCTTGCTCGTTCAATACTTGAACTCTTCTGAAGTGGAACGGGTGTTGTTGCTCCAACTTAAGAAGCCGCCAGACTGTTGTGTGGTGGACATTGAAGTGGCGGCCAGCATCACGAGTACTGGCACGTGGTTCACTCTCGAAGTATTCGAAGATTTGCTCTTGCAAATCGACTGAGAGGCCCACACTGCCGCGATCCTGCGCATGTCGAGGAACGTTGAACTGGCCATGATCCCTCAGTCAGTCGTTGCGTGGCAGCAAGCATTACCTCGCGCGATGGAGTTGGTCTGTTTGGAAACATTTCCACGAACATGACCACGGTTCGACGTAGACTGTTCCCACTGATTGCGTATAATCGCACTATCACCACAAGTTCTACGTTGGAATAATTTTCCGTCATTTTACTTTTTTTAACACACACAAACCTAAGAATTCGCCAGGGCTAACAAATGTGTCACTCGTTCGGGGCTGCGCGGCACACTGGTTTCGATGCGCCCGCCGGCGCCGGCCGCCGCCTACAAAGCTGCGGGCGCGCAGCGAGGCTCGCGCTTGTTGCTACTTACGCGTGGTTAGGTGGGCGGGCGTACGAGAACGTGCGTTTATTTTTTAATGCTACGCAGACGTGCGATTCTTATTTACAGATTTTTAAAATATGATTATATTTTTTCATATCTTTTTTATAATTTATTTGTAATAAGAGTATAAGCAGTATGACTGCTGCTATGAATATGGCGTGAATGCAAATCAACAAGTTGTATAAGATCAAATTTTATCAACTACAAATATTTTGACAAAACATCTAATTATATCAGAGAAATAAGGCCCTAGAGCATTTAAAAAAAAATCAGGCTAGTTTTTTTTTTACTTTTCCTGACACAAAAATTTTAATATTTTTAAGAGCGGCCTCTCTGACGGCTGAAACTACGGGCACGTGTAAGCGGTGAAGGCATTGCGGCCTCTCTGTTTCGGCTCCTTTGATTTGTGCTTTATTTTACTTTTTAATCGAAATGTCCTTTGGCGTTTGTCTTGAAAACTAGCGTATAAAAATTTAAGGTTTTTTCATAAAAATAGTTTTTAAATGTTATTGAATTTATCCTCAAAATATTTGTAGTTGATAAAATGTGACCTTATATGCGCACTGGGTAGCAGTTGAGCGATGATCCAAATCCAAAGTTCTGATATAGTGGCATGCAATGGGACTGTATAGATGAATTCCCCAAAATTTTCTTTCTCCGGTATTTTTAGTTCCATTCGCGTTTTTCCACAATTTCTTTATTTCCTATACGTTATTTCTACCAACAGATAATTTCGTCACACGCATTTTTTTCTAATCGTTATTTTTGCTATACGCATCTTTACCAATGCAATTTTTCACCAATTTGTTTTATTCACATGTTTTGTTCTTATGCATGTTTCACGTATATGGTAAAAATATCTTATATATATAACATTCTCGTGTCACATGTGAGTTGCCATACTCGTCCGAAACGGCTCGATCGATTTTTATGAAATTTTATGTGTATATTCGGTAGGTCTGACAATCGGTCGTAATATGTTTTTCATACCCCTAAGTGATAAGGCTGGTCCACCCCAAACATTTTTTTTATGAGAAAAATCAGAAAAATATTCCATTCCATAAGTTTGTTAAAATTGTTTATATTATTATTTGTTTAAATTTCAAAATTTGTCGACTTTGACAGGGCCTGCTTAAAAAAAATGTACTAGAGCGCCTTGGCAAGTGCCATCAAATGTTGGCGCCTTTATTATTATTTTTATTATTTTCTTATGGGGACGTCGCTAGCCGAACGGACGATCCACCCGCGTTGTTGCGGGCCACTTCATCCTTTTCCCCGTTCTCCCTTTTAAGGGAGTTAAGGTTCATCCAGCTTTCACGGCGCCCCGTCGAATCTTTTGGTCTCTTTAGTGAATCTTGCTATCTGTTCCACCTTCAGATCCTTTAGGTCCTCTATGTGTAATCTATCCGACCCCCAGAGCTCCCATCTTGCCAGCGAATACATAGGGCACTCGGCTAGTAGGTGGAGGCTGGTCTCCTCGCTTTCCATGCACTCCGGGCATATGGGGTCGGTTTTCACTCCTATCACTGTCATATGTCTGTTCAGTCGCTGTCGACTGAACAGACATATGTCCTGTTATGACTTCAATGACTAGCCTCATGTTCTCTCTGGAGAGTCCCATTAGTTTGCTAGTCTTTTTCTTATCCATTCCCTTGATGAAGATCTTCGATTGTCTCATACCATTCGAGGACCTCCATCTTCTGTTGGTTTCTGATGTAATACTGTGACTGATTACTCCCTTGGTGATGTTGTGCGCTATTGGCAGCCGAGGTTCCGGCCCCACCAAGTTTTCCTCTGCTCCCTTTCTGGCTAGTTCGTCAGCCTGTTCGTTTCCCGTGTTTCCCTCGTGTCCGGGAACCCACGCTATCGTCAGGTCCGTTCTCTCGGCCAGTTGGCGCCTTTAATCTAGATTCTAAAATGGTACAACACTAATAAACGAGTAAAAATAAAAAATAAAAATTTCTGATTGTTCTCATTATGGTTACCATCTATCCTATCACCCCGTTACGGCTTGAGGTTGAGTTCTGGGACACCCTGTATAGTATAGATAGACTAGCTGACCCGGGGGACTTCGTACCACTTTGACAGTTTCTACAACAGCAAAACAAACAAATCATGGAACATTTTGTATTGGAAAATTTTATATAGGTATATAAGATATTTATACAATATACGTGAAACATGCATAAGAACAAAACATGTGCATAAAACAGATTAGTAAAAAATTGCATTGGTAAAGATGCGTATAGCAAAAATAACGAGTAAAAAATGCGTGTGACGAAATTATCTGCTGGTAGAAATAACCTATAGGAAATAAAGAAATTGGAAAATTTTGGGGAATTCATCTATACAGTTTGCAATGGAAGACTTCTATGAAGAATGGCTGTTGTCGAATGACAAAAAGTTGTTAATTTCACTTATTTTAATAGTATTGATTTTATTATTGATAATTAAAATAAATAAGTTATTGTAACGAAAATAGTACTGTTGTCACAAATAAGTTGCGCTAAAAACGTAAAATTATATGCTAATGTTGTTATTTGTTATTTTAGAGTGAGGTTATGGAAATATCCTCGTCAGACCTTTCGACTTCGTTCAAGAAGGAGCTGGTCAACAATTCACCAGATTTATTTTCACAAGAAGACGAACTAGAAAAAGGTGTTAATGAGTTTAACAGACAAATGAGCGAACTAGTTGACGCAGCTGAGAGAGGAGATTTGCCCTCTAATAAAAGCAATGATAGCAATAAAAAGGTTAAAGATGATACTAAGGAATGCGACAAAACAGAGCATACTTCTAGATTGTTTGAAGAGATGAAAAAATTCGACGATGAGAATGGTAGATTGAATTTATCTTCACCTGTTACATCGCCTCTGAAACAGAATAATAACGCACGCCACGGTACGGACGGCGCAATGGAATGCGAAGAAAAGATACAAATGGTCGTGTCGCCCGAAGTGAAAAAAAAAATGTGTAGGAAAATAACGGATTATTTCAGCAAGAAGTCTATTTGATGATTTCTAATATGCTTATGTGCTGCAAAGGTCTGTACACTGGTTGCGCTTTTACTATTCAGAATGTATTTGAAGATTTGTTTGTTGAGGTAAGTTGTTGTAAGGTTCCCGCTAAGCTTGAAAGGGGCGATTATCCGTTTAGCATTATTTGCCAAGTCATGCATACTCACGAACATGAAACGGTTAATAATCACTTGTTATTTCCCACAAAACAAAAACGTAACATAACAAAATTGAAAAGTGATGCATACTGTATGATTCTGTAGTTATACTAGAGAAGCCTAGAAAGCTAGGGACAACCGTCTTAGCAGCTACTCGGGAATCTTTGCCTGTGATCATTGTTACTTGATTAATAGTAACCACCTTTTCAGTATAAAAGGAATTGGTGGGGTTATGACATATTATTAAACAAAAAAAGCTAGGCCATAGCTTAGTGTCCAATTAAATGATAAATGTAAACTTTTTTGCAAATCGGCTCATGTCCGGAAATAGTATTTACCTCTACCGATATTGTATTTTTTATATGCACTTTTTCACAGTTTATATACATGAACAAAAATATAAAATCAGATTTTAAACAAAATTAAGTAGGTACTTTTGTAAATATTTTTTACTTAGTAAATTTATGCATGTAATATTTAAAAAAATCGGCTTTAAAAATTAAGGCGTAGGACGTTGTAAACTTGTAAGTAATGCGCTTATGTTAATTAAATATTTATTAGTTGTGACCTGTGACAATGTAATTTTTATTTAACGAGGAACAATAAAACACACACCTAATATAATTAAAATTATTTATTATCCGTCATCATATTTCTAGCATACTAAACGTAATAAGTGTATAATAATAAATAATTGAATAGTAATTTAGTTTTGAAATATTTCAGCAATATACATATTAATAACTCGATAATAGGTTTAAACGTTCATTAACTAAATTAGACATGCAAAGTAGGCGAATTATTATTGTATTAGTTCCATAATAATGTTTCTCAATGAACGCAGTCATCTTTAACTAAGTACATCAGATTATTCTAGAAGTGTAAATAAATTAATATGTATAATAAATTAAATAGAACAATTAACTAGCGACATTCCAAAAAAGTGATTATAACACTCTTACTTTACAATCTTTGGCGAACTGTAACAATATACGAGAATAAACATTTCAATAGCTAGCTATTAAATGTCCTGAACTTCCATAACTCTGTCCACATATAATTTCAAACATCCTTAGGCATGGTTCAATGTACAATGCGAAACTAATCAACTGTGCTGGTTCAGTATGTATCTCCCTCCGAAACTATTGTTTAGTCCAAGCAAAGGCAAAAGTGGTTCTATACTACATAATATATTATTATATAATTTATATACTGTTGTGATGTTCACGATTAGAAGGCCGTTTGTCGGTGTGGGAGGCGATACATATTGACGGTAGTGAACGACAGACTCGGTTCGATCCCGGCGCTGGTGACCCCAGGTCGCAAAAAAGCAAGTACAAGTGAGCATCATTAGTTCTTGATATGAAGTGCACTTCGTTTAAGGCGCAATTTAGTGATCTTCCCAGTGTCTGAGAACATTCTAATAACATCTAATAAGTCGAGATGAAAGCAAGTTTGTCTTTCATACGCTATTCATACCACATCCACATGATCAATTAGTACGGTAACCCATTATAACAGTAGTGAGCTCCGAGTACTGTGTTTCCGCTATGAGTACGAATACAATCCCAGTTACGGCAAGGGCGAATGCACCTTATTCTTAACATTTAAAGATTCAAAATTTAACGGTTCTATATAAATGTTCTAATGCAATCAGTGAACCGCAACCTCGTTATCAACTATAGTGTACTGCTCAAAGTGGTCGCCAATTTGATAGTCATCTTAGTTGTACTAGTTGGTTTCAAACGACAATTAAATAGCCACTTTTTACATAATATTATATCTTTGATTAAAACTGTACATTTATTGTTACAAATTAATTACAATCGTTCAGTCCATAACTGTGAATGGGTACGAAGGAGTTTAAAGGAGTGCCACTTCATTAAAAATAAATATATACGTAGTAGGTTCATGGACGATAATTACAAGCGTATATCACAGACGCCCAACGGCGTCCCTCGCTAAGCTACGTCGCGACAGCTGTCGGCGCGCCCTTGGTTGGGAATTATCCGCTGCGACTCATCGACTGCGCGTCAAGTCATCAATCAGGCCGACTCAAGTCAGATCACCATACCCATATAGAGGATTTGTTTAAAACCATTCGTATATACAGTAGCTAATATCTCTATTCGTAATTGTTCAATTTCCTATCTACGGTTTTGTGTGATAAGGTCGACAGTCGAACGAGATAATTCGGAACGAAGGCGCTGTACTCTGTTTACTCTTAAAACTATTCCAATATAAGTTATCCAGAACAATGCGTGGGACAGTTTACGAGTGCATCGACTCTTATCCACTAAATATGGCTTGGGACATTCGGGCGACTAGTGCTAGAGTAGGTAACAAGACAGTAGAGTTTCAAGACCACAGGCATTCATTAGAAGAGGTATGAACAATTATATATAATAGTAAAACGTCGACTGACCGACTTACTGAACGAAAGGTCTCCATATGTACCGATTCAGTTAATCTACTTATATTTATTTAGTATCTTACAGCCTAGCCGCCCACATTGTAAAATGTAATCTTATTCATTAAATACTCGACTTGTTTATTAATCTAAATCGGTTAATGATTATGATTTCCACTTAGCATTAACACTGCGACACCCTGTCACCCGCCCGAGAGCGCTCGGGGCAAAAGGCTAGTAAGCTCCTAAAGATATGACATTATGTATGTACAATTCAATTATTGTGGAACTAATATACACTTGCGGGGCATCAACATCTGTCATCGGTTAACACTTCTATATAATTTTGTGGCGTTTTGTGTGTACGATTTCCAAGCGAGGAAACTATCGGACAGAAGTGGGTATAGAGTAATATACAATCGAGAGATGTTTCGGACGGCGCGCGATGCTGCGTCGCGCGGACGTCACCGCTGACGTCATCTGGCGACGCCAGCCGCTCGGCAGCATCAGGACTATGACAGTTACATCATCTCCATCTAAATCTTTATACTTTCTTCTTACTAAGGTAACTTTAAACTCCTAACTTAACCAAACGGTTATACCATTCATAACTCGTGATCTACCGTTCTATACGAATAAATTATATAATTTTAGCAATTATAATCTTAAATTTAACGTATCTATATGAAAACTATGGATGAAATAAGCTATGTATCATTAAGGCGATACAATATTCTGGATAACTTATCAAAAACATGGTTGATTAAATTAAAAACGATAATAGTGAATTTGAGTAGTTCGAACATTATAGAGATGTATACTTAGACATTATTTAAGTTTAATCTGGCAAATAGTAAAATGTCCTAAATGAAATAAAACTATGATTACACAAGACGTCCGCACTAATAGAATCAAATAGTAAAACGTGCTTGAAGCTAAACTATGCTAAGCGATAGAAAAAATAAATAACAGAAAGAGATATGACTAGATCGTTTTGTTTCATTCCTAGGACCTACAATTCATAAAAGCACTATGCGCCTCTCTCCATATTTTTATTATATAAATAGTTATCATAATATGATTAATTATTCCGAATTCTAATGTTTGTTTTTTTATCTGATTAAAATATTGGCATTCATCTTACTAACTATCATCGAACGGTGTTGGGTCAACGTGGTGTATAACAGTCGGCGCACCGTCCGACCAGCGACTGTCGCCCGGCGGCCGCGCGGGCCGCCGGCAGCGGCTAAACGCCCTCCAGTGCTTCGTATCATGATCACGTCTACGCGAGCGCTACGACCAATTTTAAGTATGCGAACGATATAAATACTTTATAAAATTTTAGGAGTTAAATAGTTTTTAAGAAATTCGATTCCGTAATACTAACAATGTTGATTTCTGAACGGTTTTTTTGGCGAGTGACAAATCGCAGATGACGTTTTAGACGCGTTGTACCCATGCTCTGTAGTATGCGATGCAAAGCTCTTTGCTAGACTAGCGTTATCTGAACTATTTCGGTTAGGACTCGGGTTCGCTTACGCTGGTTGTCTGTGGGACCTGCCCGCTCCAAGGTTGAGCAAAGGCGACCCGGACGATGCCACTCGTGAGGTACGGAGATGACAAGTTAATGAGGATACTTTAGGAACGCAAGAGTAACTAACTCGGGATGAAGGGCGAGGTCGGTTCTAGTGAAAACAAGCGAAGCGAAGTCTGCGGCGGGAAAAGACGAGGATGAGTCGGCTACGCTAGACAGTACGAGAGAGTATAAAAAGTGGCGACAGACTACCAGTGGACCCGAGAGTAGGCGCCGGGCTGGCCGATGCACGGTCGCAGTCTACGTCAGATAGTCGGCAATATCTGCCTACATGAAAAACATTTAGATACATTTAAATAATTGCAAAGCATACCCTGTATCCTAGAATCACTTTTATGGGCGTTTGTTTTTATACATTCAGAGAGGACTCATTAATCTATTACAAACGTTCGCGTCTCCGCAATATATCTTTAGGGAATTTAATTTTAATCAGTATAAAGATATAAGTACACAATATTATTAAACCGCCCGGGGCTGCCTTGCGGCGACCGCGGGCGCATTACGTCTACATTACCCATAAGGTGATATTATCGATAATCGATATACTAAGTATACGTGTTCCGGTTTGGCATCGATTTATCTGTAACCTAAAGCGCGCGGCGCTGCTCTCCGCTCGCCCGAGCTCGGCCTCCGCCATCCAACCTCTACATTCGCCATTACATTAAAATTTATTTAGCTACGATTTAGGGACGACGACGATTTGTAACGGGCGCCCGTGAGCCTCCGTCCGCTAGGGCCGGCGTCGACGAGACCACGTCGACGATAAAATCTAACTAACACAAATGAACGAATATAGAACGCACGAACAGAAACGATGCTAAAACAATTTCAAGAAGCGTAACAACATATTGCACAATCGTGATTTAGAGAAAAGAACTATCTAGAGACACTTAAAACGACATTGTCCGTCGTTTTATACATTCAGCTTAGTAATAAATCATAATAGCCTAAAACTAGAATACTATATGAATATAATATAATAATTTGTGTAAATATAAAATTCTATGTCTTGTGGTGAGTTTAATATTTGACTAGAGCGGGCGACGCGGCCGCCGCGGTGCGCGCGGGCTGGCTGCCTGCTTACGAAGCCATAACTCCCACTCCGCACCTCTAAATCTACTGCTGCGATAACATTAATATACATACGTATCCGCTTGACTCTCAGTAATATGCCTAAAAGCGGTACCAATATTGACCAGAGCCCACACTCGTGAACGGAGGCGGCGCGGCGACTGCGCCCGCGGGTGCGTCCGCGCCGGAGCGTCCTAAGGCGGCAACTCGCCCGCCCGCGCGCACACAATATATCTAAGGTATCTCAGTATCATTTTATATTTATATTGGTACTTTTTTGATTATGAATCTATTTTTGTCTGTATAGAAATTACACTAGTTTTGTAATGTGTTTTGGTTCGCGTTTCACCCGCTGTTGACTCCCTGGCGCGGTCACATTATTGTATTTAACACCTTAACACGAATAGTTTATATATGTATATGTTATAGACACACACACACGAATGCACAAACATAATTAGGGGAAGCGCGCTCTTTGAGAATTGACGTCGCATGTAGCGAGTGTGGCGCCGCCCGCGCGCCGCCCGGTACAGTTCTCAATACCGAGTATTGATACAATTGGCCATGGAGTGGAAACTCAACATTCCTCAGAATCTGTGATATTTCCTGAAATCTGTTGACTATGTATAAAAATAAATTACGATTCTTTTAGATACATTTTCAGAAAATATTACATATTCCAGTTTTTAAAAACAACTTTTCTAATTAGTCGAGCCGAAACAGTGGCGGACTTGTGCGCTATGTCAGACATTGAGGTTACAGATGGTTTACAGCGGCCGTGCGGCGTGCGGGCGACTGAGGAGCGTAACACATACAATGCAATAGAGACGAACGGCCTGTACAGTCCATTATGTTGATATTATATTTTTTTATATCACAGCCCATTTGGAATTTACAACACATAATAACACGATCTTTCGAAACGAAGGCCTAAGTATTCGGTCTTATGTTGAAGTGCACTTTGATTTGTACACAGCGTTGAATACAACATTTAATTTGTCAACAACAATTTCACTAATATGTAGGTTTGTGGGGCCGGGCGTTCCGGAGCCGCGTGCGCCGATAATAGGATATACCCAAATTTGCGTATTGTCCGTTTGTGCATCAGCTGGATATATTTAAAGCTTTGGCGTTTGAGTGAAACGGGAGGTCTAGTAAGTTTTTTGCAACGTATAATGATTATTTACATATAATTTTATGCAAATATTGTTGCGAACAAATTACAATTTGAAAAAAGACAAAGTGTTGAAAAAACTCCACAAATCACCACGCTCATGGAATTTTTTCAAAACGTATAATGAATTAAGTATAATTTTGCCTAAACATCGAAGCGAGTGTAAGAAGCGTTACTAAGAGCGACCCATGTTCGCGTCTCATTCAAACAATGGATCGAGTTGGTTGGCACGCGGCGGGTCGCGGTACTGCCCGGCGCTTAGCTTACCAGACACACACATAATAAATTTAACAAAATATAGGACATATATACTCCATTAGTGATCTATTCCGACCGAACACTTACGTTAGCGCGACCTTGCCGGGAGGCAACAGGGGAACGCAGCGCGGGCGCTGCGTCGACGACCATTGCAATATACAATCATTAAAATACATTTTTTTCTTACATTTTCAACTTACTTAATAAATTCAGTTTGGCTTAGTCAAGCAAATAACTAGTATAATAAATTTATGTTAAAGTTCAGTTAAACGTTAAGTACTTAGAAATAGAAGTATGATTACGAATGACAACATTTATTATAATGCGTCATTTTATAATAATAATAATAATAATTTAATCAAAGTTAATAAATTGTATATAATAATATAATAGAGTAATTTAATGATTAATCGATAATGATAAGAATGAAGCATTCCTACGCGCTGATTTAATAAATTACTTTTAACTAATTTAGTATACTCGCCGAGTGGGCTTGCATAATTCTTTAGGTAAGTATGTTCGTAATGATATTCACTATACAATAAATGTGTATTAAATTCCTTGGAATTGTTGATAATACGCGATCAAGCGCACCGTGGGTGCGGGGAACAGACCAGCCGCCACCTGCAACAACCACAACGAGACATTAGCTCTCTGATTAATATCCCAAAAAGCATCGAATGAGACCGTACGAAACAGTTTTCATTGAGACACTTTAATGCATATTTTTAAATATTACAATGGAAAAACATTATCTGAACGTAAGTGAATAAAAGAGTCTCCTCTTTTTCTTCATTCTGATACGCCAAACTTCACCCGGTATTACCAATTTAAAAAAATCCCTAGTACAGTCAACAGCAAAGGTAACTGACTGATGATCGGTCAAGTTTCAAAATATGAAATCAGTATGAAAATCAAAACTTTTTAAACGCACATCGAAAAACCTTCGAGTGTCTACTAGTACCTGCAGACTTTGACTGTAGCTATATAGAAAATACCAACTTACACTATCGAAACTTAATTTTGAAATCTAGTAAACACCATCTACTTTTGCTGTTGACTGTACGGGTAAGCATTTGGCCTTCATCTTAGCCGATCTTAAATGATGATAAAACCGGTGGAAGCGCACTTTACCCGAAATCCTCAATTACTGAGAGACTGGCTATCTTATCTCTAACTGTTGGAACACAAGTAACGTCATGCTGGGTTGCAGTTTTACCGGTAAATTAAGTATATAACCGCTCTACGATGATTGTCTAAAGCCCATTAGGACCGAGAAAAGTAACGATATATTACGTTACCTGCATTATCGCTACCAATTTTATAGAAATAACGACACTAACGTAAATAAGGTTAGTGTGAATTTGGTAACGTTGCCCAGGGGGACGATTTTTGAATCTCACCGGTGATCTGGAAATTTATTTAAAGTGACGTGAAATGTACTATGAAAAATACATTTTTTTTGCAAAATTTACATTTTGATTATCAAGATACATAAGCCGTTCGAGAATTTTTAGTGTCAAAAATTAGCTACCAGTGACATTCAATAAAAGAAAAAGGAGCAATCGTAATTGATATACTGCAACATGTGCTGAGTGCGGTTCTTTGTGGGTTAAACTTCTTTATTTTATATATTTTTTTATTTTATTATTTTCATTTTTTTTATTTGGAACTGATTAACATATCAAAATATTTTGATATGATTAATTTCATATAATAGCGTGAGAGTTAGTGACCGGTTCAAAAATCGCCTCTCTGGCGTAGACACTTACTACTAACATAAGGAGAGGAGACACCCACCAGTAACTCACCAGGGTCACGTAGTGAACGCGCAGGGACGGCGTCTAGGGTTAGTAAGGCCGGTTGGCGTCCTTGGGCCGTTTCAGTTGGACCTTCAGGCGCTTCATGCCGATCTGGAAGCCGTTCATCGCCTGAATGGCCGCCTGGGCGGAAGTCGGGTTGTCGAATGATACAAAGCCTGAAATGTGATGTCTCATGTTCACTGTACTGTAGGTATCATTAAGATAAGAAATTAAGCTGTACTCTGTATATTAAAATAATTATCTTATCTTATCTTACAACACGCATTTGACCAACGATTCAAAGACAAGGATCAGAATTATTTATGCGATTACCTGCATTTTTATATAAGGACTTAGATATAAGCCGCTCCCATGGTTTGTGCGTTCGAATTGCGGCTTTTTAAGTTAAGCAACGTTCTTATTGCTGTGTCACCGATCGGGTGATCTTTTTGTGCTATTGTTGATGTGGGAAGGTCTAATGCCTGATTTGACCATTGACCCCTAAGTTTTAGGTGACCCCTAAGCCATTTTAGGTGACAGTTGTTGGAGCAAAACCGTCACCTAAAATGGCTAAGGGTCACCTAAAACTTAGGGGTCAATGGTGAAAATGGGCATTAGTCCAGCAGTGGGATATTTATGGGCTGATAACAACAATGAAATGTTTATGAAATAAGGAGATTTAATGAATTCATTAAAATACAACTGTCTACTAAAAACAAGTTTAGGCGCACGCTAGAAACATTGTCTGTTAGGGCTCAAATAACATAACAATTATTATCTATACTATCTATACTCATATTATAAAGCTGAAGAGTTTGTTTGTTTGTATGGTTGAACGTGCTAATCTCAGGAACTACTGGTTCGAATTGAAATTTTTTTTTTGTGTTGAATAAGTCCATTTATTGAGGAAGGCTATAGGCTATATTACATCACGCTATGACTAATAGGAGTGGAGCAGCAATGAAAAATGTTGCAAAAACGGGAAAATACGCGGCTGAAACCGCGGGGCACAGCTTTTAGAAAACAGAATAATAATTAAACTTAAAATTGTGTTGTTAAACGACTAAAGGTTTGTCATAATGCGATTGTATTCACATAATTAAACAAACTTAATTAAAAACATTTATTATGTAATTATATAACTCTAAGTTACTGTTGGGGAAACAACATTTACGAAATATTTTTTTTAACCGACTTCAAAAAAAAGGAGGAGGTTATCAATTCGACTGTATTTTTTTTTTAATGTTTGTTACCTCAGAACTTTCGACTGAGTGAACCGATTTTGATGATTCTTTCTTTATTTGAAAGCTGGTGCTTCCCGTGTGGTCCCATTTTAATTCGGTTTAGTTCTGATGATGGGATCCTTTTTCCACGTGCATAAAATATTTGTTCGGGGCTAGGCGATGAGGTCATTGTTATCTCTTCGTCTTTCGCTCTCTGAATTGCATCTTTTAATGATGAGTAAGCGCGTGCCGATTTAATCGTATTTAGCTTCTCGTTCCGTAAACCTTGACTGAATCTATTTATAGCAACTTTCTCAAAAAGGTTTTAAAACACTAGGTATCTGTATTTTATTTTTCATTCAAATCACCTGACTAAAAAAAATTTTTTTTTTTCTTTAGTTATACTAACTTTGTCAACTTGTGTTGTATATATTACTCCACGTCTATCTATACTAATATTATAAAGCTGAAGAGTTTGTTTGTTTGTTTGTTTGTTTGTTTGTTTGTTTGTTTGTTTGTTTGAACGCGCTAATCTCAGGAACTACTGGTTCGAATTGAATAATTCTTTTTGTGTTGGATAGTCCATTTATCGAGGAAGGCTTTAGGCTATATAACATCACGCTGCGACCAATAGGAGCGAAGCATCAGTGAAAAATGTTGCAAAAACGGGAAAAGAGCCTAAAAAATTAAAAATGCTGCCGAAAGTCACTATTCCACGCGGACGAAGTCGCGAGCACAGCTAGTATTATATAAGAAAAAGCAACTTTTGTTTTATCAATGGAAACAATAATAAATTTTGAGTAGCCACCGAAGTCATTGAATTCTTGTTTATCAAATCTGGTTTTAAGTAACTAAGGTCGTAGCACTATAGTTCGACGTTTTTTTTATTAATCATTCATCATAGTCTTTAGAAGCAACTAGCGGCCCGTCCCGACTTCGCACGGGTGGACATTTCTTTTTTAATATAGCCTATGTTACTCAACGCTAATGTAGCATTCTAATGGTGAAAGAATTTTTTAAATCGGTCCAGTAGTTTTTGAGTTTATTCGTAACAAACATACAAAATACAAAGCTTTCCTCTTTATAATATTAGTATGATTGAATAAAGGTCATCTTTTACCTAAATGTCACCCCGTAAAATTTCATTGAAAATCTATGTTTTTGGCGGCGAAAATTCGTGTCGACGACTGGTCTTAAAGTGTCGAACATTGTACACCCTAGTTGTTACTAGTGTTCGGTGCCACGCAAACGAACAACTCAGCAATATTCATTTATGCAAATTGCACCTTTTAACTGATTTATTACCTATATTGTAACACAATTTCATTTAGATGCGTAATTAGTCCGGTCAATTTAGACACAAAAATGGGAGCGAAGGTACATAAATTCGCATCAAGCTGAAAATTGGTAGAATCGTTAAAAATGTGATTATAAATAAAACTTAAAAGTTCCCCATCATTCCCGTGTATGGAAAAAAATTTACTCGAGGTGTAAGGTCAAAAAAATGAGCTTTTCGCGATTTGCAGCGAAACGGTAAGTCTTATTATAAAAATATCTTAGACAAAAATTGTAGGTCATCATATTATCTATCAAAAATGTATCAGTGCTTTTTTTTTTACGAGCCACCCTTTCTGGGATATAACGATTCAAAAAGTTGTTCAAGTTGTTATGGGCATAATATGCATGAGTGCGCCACGTATATACATCTCTTATCTAGAGTTGTTATATATGTTGAAATATTTTTCTATCGGTGATTGTAACTTATACTTAAAATATAAAATATACATAACTATAAGAATATCAGGTCAAATGGTCGACAATACATTGGAGCCAGTTCAAACTTTACTCCCACCTGCACCGGAAAAACTGCTAAACACCATTTTTTGCAACTGCAAAAAGGGATGCAGTGCTAAATGGGGTTGCAAAAAAGTCGGACTGTTCTGCTCTTTGGCATGTACAAACTGTCAAGGCCGGTCGTGCTCCAATGTTGAATCACTAACAGAAAAGGATTCGTTTGATTCCAACGAGGATACATCACTATTGACGCAATTTACTTGCACGCAGAATGAAGATGAAGAAGAACAAGAACAAGAAGAAGAAGAAGAAGAAGAAGAACGTGTATAAAATTGTATGTATAGTCCGGTCAATCTAGACATAAAAATGGGAGCGAAGGTACATAAATTCGCATCAAGCTGAAAATTGGTAGAATCGTTAAAAATGTGATTATAAATAAAACTTAAAAGTTCCCCATCATTCCAACAACTTGAACAACTTTTTGAATCGTTATATCCCAGAAAGGGTGGCTCGTAGAAAAAAAAGCACTGATACATTTTTGATAGATAATATGTTGACCTACAATTTTTGTCTAGGATATTTTTATGATAAGACTTACCGTTTCGCTGGAAATCGCGAAAAACTCATTTTTTTGACCTTTGACCTCGAGTAAAATTTTTTCCATACACGGGAATGATGGGGAACTTTTAAGTTTTATTTATAATCACATTTTTAACAATTCTACCAATTTTCAGCTTGATGCGAATTTATGTACCTTCGAATGTCTAAATTGACCGGACTAAATCAGCACCATTCGCGCTGCGCGTGCTTATCATCATCATCATCATCATCAGCCTACACACGTCCTCTGCTGGACACAGGTCTCTCCAAGTGCACGCCACCGAGCACGATTCGCGGCTACTCATACCATTTACCAATTAATTTCATAATTTTATATATTTTTTACCATTTATAAACTTTTGAGAGGAGCTCGATGGTGCAGTAGTTAACGAGCCCGGTCTGCGATCGCTAAGGTTAAGCAACTTTCGCATAGGCCGGTCATCGGTTGGGTGACAAAAAATTTATCATCTCGAGCTCCTCCGTGCTTCGGAAGGCACGTAAAGCCGCTGGTCCCGGCTGCATTAGTCGTTAACAACCACCAATCCTCACTGGGCCCGCGTGGTGGTTTATGGCCCGTTCTCTCTAAGTATCCATCCATAGGTACTAGGGAAGGCTCGTGCCCCAGCAGTGGGGACATAATATGAGCTGATGATGATGATGATGATGATGATGATAAACTTTGTTGTACGTCTTTAATATACCTTTATAGTGAACTAGCTGTGCTCGCGACTTCGTCCGCGTGGAATAGTGACTTTCGGCAGCATTTTTAATTTTTTAGGCTCTTTTCCCGTTTTTGCAACATTTTTCACTGATGCTTCGCTCCTATTGGTCGCAGCGTGATGTTATATAGCCTAAAGCCTTCCTCGATAAATGGACTATCCAACACAAAAAGAATTATTCAATTCGAACCAGTAGTTCCTGAGATTAACGCGTTCAAAACAAACAAACAAACAAACAAACAAACAAACAAACTCTTCAGCTTTATATATTAGTATAGATTCTAGATTTATCATTTAACTCCCAAATTACTAAAGGGTTGCTGACTGAAGCTAATCGCCGAGCCCAAGCCAAACCTTTTCAACTAGGTTCTTATGAATTATCGTCATGTATACTCACCAAAACACTTGCTCTGATTGGTGGCGCGGTCTATAAACACTTTGCTGCTGATGACGTTGCCGAACGGCAGGAACATCTGCATCAGCTCCGCGTCGCCGAACTCCTGCGGCAGGTGGTAGATGAACAGGTTGCAGCCCTCGGGGCCCGAGATCGAGCAGCCTGGGAACATCAGAAAATCTTTAAAGAACTCACAAATCTGCTCTCAAACACCAACATTCAGTACTATGCTAACATTCTTAGGGCCTTACAAATTAACAGAGTACAAGGTTCGAATAGTTATTCCGTGTTTTACACTAATCTGAAAAGAAGACGAGAAACTAAACACGTAATATCTATTCCAAGCTCATTCTTTGTTTATTTTTAAAGCTTTTAGGGTGTTAAAGAAGCGCTTTTCGCTGAAACTGAGCTTGGAAATGATTGGCTGCTTATTTTGGTAATATTATAGGTAGGTACTATAAAGAGGAGTAGGTGGGTGTGACCAAGATGATTTTCATTGAAAACGCTTTACGTCCTTCAGATATCCGCCCGCCCACGAAAGCTTTATCTTGACCTTTCGGTTTCAAAAATTATCAATGTTTTGTCAATTTGACAATCGCAAGTAACTAATAATGTTCGTTTGTTTGAAATTATTTGTTTGCAGTCACCGTTGCAAGTAGGGCGGAAATCTGAAAGCTTATAGAAGTTTCTAAAATAGAATAGATACACAAAGACACATCAACGCGGAAGACACCAAAGTGCAAACAATTAAATAGTACAGCGACAGACTCGTAGTGAGAAGCTTGGAATTTACTGAAACGTGAAAACGGAGCTTATTACGGAAACTTTTGTGTGTCACTGTACAAGGTTGGCAGACTCACAATATCATACCATCACCATCGCAATAATATAATGCACACAGAAACAACTAGGCCAAAACCGTTTTCCCAGCATATATTGCCAGCGGTTTCTTTATTTTCATTTATATGTAAAACAAGCGTTTAATGCGTCGCTGGAAAACAGATCAGAAAAGAGTAACAACGACTTTGTATCAATGAATGCATGCCAACTACACAGGCGCAGAAGTCGAAAGCTTATGTCAAGGGTAGGTCTTCTAGTTTCGTCGAGTTGCCGGCTCGGGGCTCCACTTACCTTCTCTTTGCGCGGGCGCAATGGTCGACATCGGAGGAGGGATGGGCTGCGGAAACTGCCCATAAACCGCTGGATAAGCTGTCGAACATTAATACGCACATTTTCACAATGAACATCTATTCGTTGCGTCACATGCATACATACATGTAATGTAAACATTTATTATGAAGCTTATACGGTTTATGCATTTAATAAACACTTGCTCAGCTCGCCTGTGGAACAAAATACGTTAATAAAGTAATAAATAATACAATATGGTACTTAAATAATACATTTTGGCACCAATCAACATTTATGATACAAAAATCAGTCATTCGTTTATGTACGTAGGTATATAAATCGAAATATAGTAATAAGTAAATTATACTTTTAATATATTACACGAACGACAACATTTTACTAGTATTACAATAAACATTAAACACAGAACTACTACGTGAATATACCAAATGTTTCAACAGCGTGAAATACACAGCGCATGTAACCCTATTGATACGACACATTATTCAATATTTCATCAATCGATTGAAAAAAATAATCATTCATTTTGTATGCTTTGTTACAGGTATCGTATTAAAAGTTTTAACTATTATTCGTAAATCGATTGATAAAACAGTTAATTGTAACAACTCGTTCCTTTTGCACACCAAATAATACAATAATAATGACATCAATTATGTACTTATTTACGGTTATGTGTACTACTGTAGAAATAAACGAACATTGTCAATATCTTTAGTTGTTATTTTTGATGGTCATTCAAATTATATATTCAAAACTTTTTATGAACTAAACAAATGATTCATTCAGTGATACTTGACAAGTTCGTTATTATGATGATGTTCTGTAGAACCGACCAAGAACCGTGGAAACACCATATCTTTAAACTATCATTAACTTCTACGAATTATCGTACCTACTCGATAAAATAAAAATGTTAGATTGTTGGTACTACAAGAGTATTAAATATGCAAGCAATTTTTACTACTCATTGCAATCCATTTGATGCGTTGTACAGAACTGTTTGCTTCCGCCCGTATCAAGTTTGAATTCGATTCAAGTACAAGCTAGAAGACTAGTGTTTAAAAGATATTGTGTCAATAGGCATTATAGAAAACGCGACGGAACAGAAGCGTGATAAAATGTGTATGATATCATTACGTGTCTTCAATAAGGCTTTTTAGCGAGTATTATTCAACATTCGAACGAGTTAGCATAGGCTAGAATTTGAATGGCATCGATGCAGTTCATCACCAGGCCGTGCTGCTTCGATCCCATAGAAAATGTAGATAACTTTACTCGTTCGAATAATGAAAACTCTACTCATCACACAGTTTATAAACTTCGAGGTTGGATACCAAAACTATCTGTTACTTTATAGCCTATAGTGTTTCCATGGTACTCTTCGAAGCATGCTGTATGTAGTAGGTACTAGTGAAGCGGGCAGGCTAGGCGGCGGGCGCTACTCACCGACTCCGGGGAACGGCTGCATGCCGGGGTAGGCCGCGTGCTGCAGCGCCGCCTCGCCGTTAGGCAGTCCTTGCGCTGTCACTGGCACCGCTGCAAGCGAACACACGGTTACACCTTGGCATCGGTCAGGGTACGAATCGAAAGAAAGAAAAAACATTTATTGAAGTCACAAAAAAAAAACAAAAAAAACATAAATTGGGAAGTCAAAAACATGACATGAAAAAGTTAACCAATAACAATAAAAAAATATTGCTTACTCGTCTCACATTTTAGTTTTTGTGAAATGTGCGAGTTGGATCGTAGCGATTGAAAGACGAGTCGTAGCGAGTGGGAGATAGCTCGTAGCGCTACGACGCTAGACTGCTACGCATGCAGCGGCTACGGCTTGTAGCAGCTACGATGGCATGTGGGCCTTATTTAGTTGCTTGCTGGGCTATTTGAGTTTATTAAATAGTTGTGTACTTTCACAATAATGTGAACAATTACCTGTTAGTGTGATTTTGTAAATATTTTTTAAATATCTATCCTCTCTGTATAAAGAGTTTTATTTATGTTCAGCATAGGCTGACCGTATGATTGATGGTATGTGTACTCACGGCCGGTGAAGGTCTGGTGGATGCCGTTGGTGTAGACGGCGTCCTGCGGCGGCGGCTGGCCGTTGGCCGTCTGCGCCGCCATGTTGAAGCCGGGCATGGTGGGCGACGGCAGCGACGGCAGCGCGCCGTTCAGCGGCTGCGCGCCGCCCGTGCCTATCGCGAGCCCCGTGAAATTGTCTGTTGGTTCAAACACTATACACATTTATTAGCCGCCAGTTCATACGTGCGATCGGCTTACATATATGCAGAATCAAAAATTCCAATTTTTATTTTCTTCCACTAGACACACACAATTGTTATAACTTTAAATAGTCACAGATATGGTGGAAGACATTGTAGGATAGAGTTGTAGCACTTCGGATCGTGAAATGACAATGAAAATTGTGGAATGACCTGCAACCACCTAACATTCGAGAGATTGTTAGCATACTGCTCGTTGTTAAAGAAATGCGTCAATTCTAGATCAGGTAATTTCACTTAGATTCGGAAACAAGCAACATGGCCTGAACTCAACTCACTCAACAGCCATGGATCACACAGATTTATACCAAATTAATACAGAAAATGTTATCGTCATTCCCAGTGTACTTATATGAATTACCGTTGCCGGTATATTAAGCTTCCATGTTCACCCTTATCGTCACTCACCATCAGGTGAGACGAAATCCAAACGATTCCCCTTTGTGGAGTGAATACAAATACGAATTTAAACGAAACGCGTGTAGCTAACATATTTTCTTTATCAGAATTTAAACGCAACGGTCCTTTTCACCAATCAATTTTGTTTTTCGAAAATATAACCTATCAAAACGTACAGTTACTCTTCACCTCAAATAAAAACGGTAATAATATGCATAAAATTAAATTAGGGATTACAATAACAACGCTTGTTTTGAAAGGACCGGCCCCGGGCGGAGACTTTTATTTTCTTTGCGAGATTGTGTTCAGATTTTGAAAATCCTGCCACATTACGTGTAGTTAGGCTACGTTAGGCTGTCGGATGGACTATAAAATGTAATAAATAAAGGCATAAACTTGTAAGCTTTCCTAGATAGAAAGATGAGCCCTTCTTGTGTTGTTAGGTGAGGTTTTATTGTCTAACTAACTGAAAGGAGTGAGGCCATTATCGTCATCTCATTTTATCTCAGCCAAAAGACGCCCACTGCTGGACAAAGGCCTCCCCTAAAAGAGGGGTATTTGCCGTAATCGCCACGCTTGGCAGGCGGGTTGGCGATCGCAGTAGGTTGAGAGTAACCTCAGAGAGATGCCGCTGCCCACCCTCTGGAACTGGACATTATCGTATTCAGTGGTGGTTCAGTTGTTTTCGGTGTATTTTCAGCCTTATCCTCACTTAACACCAGGCGAGTTGAAGGCGAAGCGCTTATCCGTAACGTAATAAATAACAATATTGTGGAGTCGCTAACAAAAATCGCATATAACCTTTATTACTTTGTCAAAGCTAGTAGGTAAAGTATGTAACAGACGCTTGTCAAGGTCTAGTAGACATTATTGTGTCGTGATAAGCTACTTTATTTGCTGACGCACGGTCAGCACTTAATAATATTAGGTCCTTACCTATGAAATTGACGTTTTTTTATAAAATTTTATATTTCATACTAACGTTTTTTTATTTTTTTTTAGCAGCTATTTATAATAACACTATAAAAATTGTAGAGTAGTGTGTTGGTTCCACTAGCTAAATATAGCAGACATTAAAAAGAAAAAATATTAAGTCCCTTCAAAGCTACAATGAAACAAAAAGACAATTCCGCAAACATAAAAAGTACTCAATTAAAAAAAAAATTGGGCGATAAAGACACAAAATTAATAGTCATTGTTATTATTGAAGCCTAAGTAATATAGACCGAATTAAAGGTGTATAATAATAATAACAACCGGTATTGACTTTTAGAACTTTTAGACCTTTTATTAAGTGAGAAAAAAACGTCAATTTCATAGGTAAGGACCTAATATATATAGAGCACAACATAAGAAGACAGCAGAAGGTAACCTTCAAACATACCACGCTCGAGCACACATATACTACCATATTTTGTAAAGTGTAAAGCGTTTTTTTATTTTTTGTAGCCCCACACGCACAAGGGATCTAGGAACAGCTCGAACAGTCGGAGCGCACGCAGCTCCGTGTCCGCGACAGGGTGACTTTTGTTATCATCGTCCAAACCTGAGACGACTCCCGTGATACAAACGAACAACTCTTACAATAGGACCAACTCCCTTACTCAAAAATAAAATTCAGCTGTTCCATACATTTTGGTCGAATGAATACCTATTGATGATTGCTCGGTCGCGTTTGTATGAGGCGTCTTCTGCAGTCACCTTAAGGGTGGGCCGACCAAAAAATGCCAAAAATGCAGTTACGGTTAAGTAAATATAATTGAAAATACTATCGTATTAAATGAACAAAATATATATTTAGTATTATAGGGAACGTGTTTACAATTTGTCAGAACCATAAATTCATAACACGCTATAGTTTTTTCTACAATATCATTTAAAGTTGGGCTAAGATCATGAAAACGAGTGGCGGCGTTTAGTAGATTTCTTTTTTTTTTTTTTTTTTAGATTTCTTATAGTTTATCTAAATTATTGTACCTCTGATTTTGTCTAAACAATCATCAATGGATAAACTACAAATTGCTAGACTACATTTTTGATTCATCAAGTGGTTATTTAAATAATATTTTTTTATTAAGCACCTTAAATTCCCCATACAAAATTAGTATGGCCGCGCGGCATCAAATAAATATGGACGACGACATTTCAAATAAAACATATGACACTTGTCACTTACGGACGGCGCACCCTTAAGGCGACGCACCGCTAAAC
Source organism: Eudonia lacustrata (assembly GCA_947562085.1). Taxonomy (NCBI): domain Eukaryota; kingdom Metazoa; phylum Arthropoda; class Insecta; order Lepidoptera; family Crambidae; genus Eudonia; species Eudonia lacustrata. The sequence goes on along the minus strand of OX387317.1, from coordinate 3,053,425 downwards.
AATTAATCTAATACGGAGCGTTTGCGCCCCGTACCATAAGAAAAACTGATTTTTTCCCTTCAAATTAAAACTACAAATTATTTAAAAAAAGTCAACTAGCATATTGAAGTGTGTATTAAGACTAATCTACTAAGAAAATTTTGATGCTTAAATCGGTCTGGTTTGCTTGTAAAATGCAAATCTATGTTTTAAAAGAGGTTACTTTGATTTTTTTTTCTGTTATAAAAGTTGACAAATCGTGTTTCTGTAACTAGCAAAATGAAGTCAATTATATGAAAAATCATGTCATCAAATATCACTTTCATATGTTTTGTATTTGTTGGGAAAAATCAAGATCCCCGCTACGTAAATTTCCAATGCGTCGCCTTAAGGCAAGCGTTTCCGACTGTTTCGGACTGAATGATGGCGCGAGCGTCGAATTAGGCAATAATGTGGATTTTATTGAACGTTTACTTATTATTAAAATTATAATGACCGACAACTATTACATGTTCAAAGACAATTGGTTTGGTATATTTCTCTTTGTCTGAAACGATGTATAGCCTGAATAAAATGATATTTAAGTAGTTTATTAATAAGATGTATGTTTAATATTATAATCGATGCAGGAAATTGTAAAATATCGTGAAAATACCAGCCGAAATTACTAGATAAAAGGCCAATGAATAACATATATTTTTTTGGATTTAAAATCCTTATACATTTCAAATAAAACTCATTTAAAAAAACCCTTTTTTTTTGGAAACCCTCGACTTAATTTGTGGGACTAGGTTCGGTGGACACTGACCAGAGGTAGGCGGTACGACGGAGTTGGCCATGCCGTTGAGCGCGTGTGACGCGAGCGCAGTCATCGGGCTGATGTAGCCCTGCGCCGTCGCCGCCACCATCAGCGCAGCTTGTTGCTGTCAACATAATAGGTAGGGGTTACAATCGTGAAAGCTGATAAAAATTTTTTTTTTTGTACCAAATATATTTGACGACCTCCGTAGCCGAGTGGCTTGCACGCTGGACTTTGGGCGGCGCTAACTCTGAGGTCCCGGGTTCGATTCCCGGTCGGGTCAATGTCGAAAACGAACTTTTCGATATTGTGTCGGGTCTGGGTGGTTGTGGTACCGTCGTTGTTTCTGATTTCCATGAATTGAGTGCTTTAGCTACTTACCTTGGGATCAGAACAATGTATGTGATGTTGTCTAAATTTTTTTTTTATATTGTTTCTGCTCAGTATTTTTAAGCAGAGAAAACGTGTCATCACGGCACTAGTTTAGTAAAATGCATGAGCGAGCATAGCTTTATAAACAATTTCATTCGCTTCTAGGTATTTTAAAATATTTCGATTTTATTTTTGAATTGATTTTATAAAACATTTAGTTTCAAAATTTTAATTTAAATAGCCAATATCCAAAGTTGACTTTATTATTATGTGCGCTAAACAAGATTAGGTATAGTTCCTATCATGATATTTTTTTATTTCATATGCAGTGCCATTAATCTGTCGTCTGCTATGAATACAGACACAATACAATTTCAATTGTTTGTAGGACGGATCTGGCACTTAGAAGACGAAAGGTTAACAAGAATTCTAAGAGAAATGTATATTTGTAAAAATATTAAGATCGGATGTTGATGACGTAGTTGTCGACATAGAATCTTTTAGCTTACTGAGTAAGAGTAGATAGTGTTTATAAATTTCGGCGAGTTGGATTGAGCGACGAATGCTATCGTCGCTCAATCCAACTCCAGTTGGCAGTGCACCGGACCCGGCATGTCATGGGGTGCGGGTTCGAATCCCGCTCGTGGATTTTTTTCAACACTTAGTCGTTTTACAATTTTAAGAGAATTCAAGACCTGTAGCACAGTTAACAGTTAACACTACTTACAACACTACCTCAGGCTTCGGCGTTCCATCTCTTGAATGTAAATACTGTATTGGGTTCCAATAAAAATATATTATTATTATTATTATTATTCCTATAAATAATATGATAAGTATTGAGCGCTTGCCCAGATGCCCACCTCACTCACCTGCTCCGTGATGACCTGCGCGTAGGTGCCGTACGCGCCGAACTGGTTGAACACGAAGGGGTTGAGCAAGCTCATGTTGCCGGCCATCTGTTGCATCCGCCGCAGCTGCCGCTCCTTCTCGGTGTCCGCGAACTTTACCACCAGACTCGAGGACGCGCCCTGGAGAGGACAAAGGGAAAGCAAGTTAGCAACTTAATAAATCTAAACATACAAAAAAATGGTATGTGTTAATAGTTTCACCTCTGATCTTATAGTTTATTAGCTCTCCATCCGACTGGTTGTCTGGAAGAAATCGCTTAAAAGCGATAAGACCGTCAAATTGTGACTTTGTAAATTTTTAATTTTTTTTTGTTTATGATTATGTTTTATAGTGTTGCAATAAAAGTATTATCTATCTATTTATCTAAAACTTTACTAGAAAACATCAACTAGCCCTAGAAGCTCGAGTGGAAATCGAACCCACGACCCTTGGATTACCGGTACAATGCTACCGAGTTACAGTACTGTACAATACTGTTGAGCTATCGAGACCCCAAAAAAAGTCGTTGAATTTTTCTAGTACTTTGTGTGTTAAGGTGCAGGTGACGACACTGTGATGTTGCCCTTATAATCGAAATACCACTTTTTGCAAGTATTTAGACGTATTTTTTTATAAATATTTTACTTATTAAATTGTTGCATTTACGATCCTACTAATATTATAAACGCGAAAGTTTGCAAGTATGGATGGATGTTTGTTACTCTTTCACGTAAAAACTACTGAATGGATTTGGATGAAATTCGGCATACAGATAGTTTATAACCTGGATTAACACATAGGATACTTTTTATCCCGATATTCCCACGGGAACGGGAACGTATGATACATAAGTATGATATATTTAGTGACAAGATAGCGTTTTACTAGAAAAATCAACCAGCCCCAGGAAGCTTGAGTCGGAATACAGGTTTGTAACAAACAGGTTGAAAAAGGGGAGATTGATGGCGACGCGACATGCGCGTACTGCGTGATCACGTAAACGGAACCGAGAATTTGTATGGCAAATGTAATCGATCAACCAACTTATGTCGTTGGTAATAATGATGACCAACAGCAACTAGCAACAGCAGTAGCTACTCCTGATGAGGAGCTGCTGCTTAAATGCTATACAAAACATGGTTCACTGAAAAACCAATGATAGGTGGCCAAATTAAAACATCTAAAATTCTATCACGCTTCGGATGGCGTGGCACATAACGACTTAAGTCCTGATTGTTGTTGAAAATTGGCAGTCGTTTAAACCTACCAACTGCATTGGTCCAGTGTGGTAGGTTATGACCTGATCTACCATGTGCTATTTGGGTGTGAGGCATAAGACCAGCAGTAGTAAGTTTATAAGCTGATAATGATGCTAAATAACATTGTATCAGTCTTGTACTATGAAGATCGATGGCTATCCATATCTTTTGAAGTTGATAGAAGCGCAATTTAAAACCTAAGCATACGATTACTATAAAGACAAAGCTAAATACATTTTCAATTACTTAATATAAGTAGGCAGATCAGTAGTTGGTATGTGGGTTATTAAGATGGAAGTGCTTTCCGAATTTTGTAAAAGCTATATTCTGATGAGAATGCATGGAAGTCATTTATCATAGCGAAAATAATATCAGACAGCAACATAATATATTATTTTGATCGTAAAATAAGATTAATGGCATTTTGTCTATCGTGGGAACCAGGAATGATGATGGCTTTATACCTACTCGTAGAAATATGAAATGTTTTAGAATATTCGTCTTATGCCTCATCAGTTTTCTATAAGTTACATTAACGTTTACGTAGTAATCTATAAATGGAGATAATAATTGCTTTAGTTTTAAATAATTTTAGAACAGCATGTCGTTTCATGTTTTGTAGGACTTATATAAATATTATTATTATTATTATTTATTATTGTTTATATTTATAAACAATAATATTTATTTTATTTTATTGTAAGATGGGCTTGCTCTTGGCCTCATTCTATGCCTTAGGGCTAAGAAGAGGCCGACGATGGAACGAGCTTGCCCAGAAATAGCCAATTCACTCGGGCTTTAAAAACTTTAGGGTTTAATATAATGAACTTTAAAGAATTTAAGTTATGTAGCATTTTTAGTCAGTCTCTTATACATTTGCAGAAAATTATTTCTTATCAGGGACTGTATTTGTTGACTGGGCGTAGCTGAGCGAATGAAAAACTTCTCTTGCACTCCGGTGATTAATTAATTTAGCAATACAACGTAAATGAATATTAATTACCAAATCAAAGGGTATGGCGGGCGATCCGAACAACAAAAATAGCCGCTATAGTTAAACAAAAAAGCACTTGCGTCAATGTTACCAACAATGTCGCGTTATGAAAATGTCATAACTATTAGCCCACAAAAGCTATACCAACAATTCCTACAGTAAAACGAGCGGCCCATACTTCCGTCTTACATAAAACTTTGAACAGGCCACGACACGAACGCTCCAACAATGGGAGGCCAGTACAAAACTGAGCGCTATCAACGATCCCCACAAACTACAACAAAACGGTTGCAGTGCCAGCTAAGCGGGACACGCTCGCATTCATTATGTATTTGCAGAGAACGGGCAAAAATAGCGCGGGCCGCAGTAGGCTCGAGGCAAGCAACAGGTCCCCGCCCTCGGTGCAACAAGTTATTTGGGCTCGCGTCCAAAAATGCATCGGCCGAGACGCACGGCCGCCAACTTTGCCTTAGCCTCAAGCTGGCATGCTTCCCGCGGTAGTTCCGCACTCGACCCCTTAATTGACCGGAATGCTGCAACGGACTGTTAAGTAGGCGCTAATTGGCTGATTGGCTGCTTTTCTGCCCATCGGTCCGCTCGGTCGTTTATGCCGCGCGTGCTTCGGCATACCGTTTCGGCATCGGATCTATTTGCACTGCGCCGAGTTTTATACGCCCGCCCAATCGAGTGTTTGTCTTCAATATGAATCAGTAGTGTTGTCAATATTTGAATTAAATATTACGTCCTCTGTTTATACGGTTGCGATGGCTGTTTGTTGTTTCCATAAGCGATAACATTAAATTGAATCGTTTTAAGGTTTATTGCGATGGCCGGGTTGCAACTATTATTATACAGGATGTTCCAGAATAGGTGAAGCAATTTGTAACGGGATATTCCTTAGGTAAGAAACACCTTAGACGACCTCCTTGGTCGAGTGGTTTGTACACCGGTTTTCATGGTGTCGCCATCTCTGAGGTCCCGGGTTCGATCCTTGGTCGGGTAAATTTAGAAATTATTGTTTTTCTAATTTGTCTCGGGTCTGGGTGTTTTCTATATATAATAAGCATGTATTTAAGTATTTTAAGTATGTTTATCCGTTGTCTAGTAACCATATAACGAGTTTCATGACTAAGCTTCTCTTGGGCTAGATAATTGGTGTGAGTGTAGGAAAATTTATTTATTTATTTACCTTTCAAATGTGCTAAATAAAAAAAAAATTAAATACACCAAAATAATGCTGCGACTTCAAATCTACGTAAGTCTTTTAAAAAATCGTTTGTATTTTGACGAATCAATCCTTCACAAACAATAATAGTGAAAAAATACCAATAACCGAAGCACCTGTACCTAGTTGAAAGTCTGATAAAAGTTTTTTAAAAGTTAGGCCAAACGGAAATCGCTGAAATCTTGCAGACAAGCAATGTGACGCATGTACTAATGACGTTTTATAACGTATAAGTCGAGATTTTCCGAAATTCTCTTTTTTTGACGGGATTTCGGGGGTATCCGCGAACGAACCCCAGGGCGGGCCTTAGTATTAATCTATCTATCTTATCAACTTCGCTAAGTTTTTTTTGAGACATGGTTAAAGATAAAGATAGACCATCTACTTATAGACGCCTGTAGGCGTACCTACCTAATATTTCTACACAAGTTTAAAACCGGTATAAGTAAAGGTCAAAGCACAGATTAAATAATAGTTAGGGTCTACGTCATAGTCTTAATTGTTACTAATTAATAATTACAATTTAATAATTATTCTTATATGCAGTTCCGAAAAATGTAATAGTTAAGTTTATAGTAAATTTTTGAAAACTGTAAATACTATCTCAAGTTTTGTTTACTTTTATTGGTAAGAATTTTTAACGATATTTTGGCAATCTTTAGAGATAACAGAAATAGTGGACTGACTCTTATAATTAAATAAATGATAATATTTTCTGTAACTAAATGTAGCATCAGGTTTCGTAAACCAACTAAACAACAATGATAATTACTTATAATTCGTTAAATGGCAACAAAACGTTCAAAGTTCCAACACGACGGATGATATTTACGCGCCTCACTACACCGTATTCAGCTGGAGCAGCCCGCTAATCCCCAAAAGAGCATTACTGTAAGTTTAAACCAATGATCATAACGGCGCAACACACGCACCAACAATGCGGCGTTATCTCAGCCGAATGCTTATCCGCGCCAATCTGTTACTGCTACAAACAGCCACGTAAATTACGCTAGATATTAGGGAGCGAAAGTGAAGTTCTGCAACAACAATTAAGAGACTAATAATATCCCGTTAATTGGACGAAACATTGTAACGAATGGTCCCCATGTACCTCGTTATCGTTAGAGAAATGCCGGCGCCGCGGGAGCGACGCGATTGCGTAATAAAATACGCAGTAAACGCAAGCTTACATGCACAACTTAAGCCTCATATTTAAACGATGGGGCCCTAAATCAGGCAGTTACTACTATGCTGACGCACTGCGAAGGTTGTTTGAAGCAAGGCGGAGGCATGAGGAACGTTGAACCGAGTCTATAATGAGAAGCCCGGTCGAGCGTTTCGGTTTTCGAGGGCCCTAAGACCACTCAGCGGCATCGGCAGTGCGCTGACGTGGATGTTTCACGGTCTACAAATCAAACTATGAGAACACGGCTATTTATATGTTGAAGGGCATTGCAATATGCGTTGTGAATATGAACAAGTTAGTAGTACTTGGTAATTAAGGTACCTACTTGAGATATAGTGACATTTTTAAGAAAATAATCTTTATGAATAATAAAAGAAACGATGACATTTCAAATATAAATTGTAATTAAGGACAATATTTAAAATGTTGACTTTGCTTTTTGGTCTTAGATGAATACCAATCATTCATCTAAGTTTTTGGTCTTAGATGAATACCAATCATTCATCTAAGTTTTTGGTCTTAGATGAATACCAATCATTCATCTAAGTTTTTGGTATATTCCCACGAAGTGATAATGAAATTGCTGACATCGCTGACATTCACAACTGAAAACGTAGTAGCCTTCAAAGAGTTTCACTTTAATATTGTTTTGTTCTTAACACCTACAATAAAAAAAGAAAACGAATGCAAAACAGTAATAGATATAAACAAAATAAAACAGTAGAATTTATAACTTCAAATAAGTAAGTAACACGGAAAGCTACAGCAATTTCCTCTGCTGTAAAAAATGTTTCATGTGTTACAATCGTAAAATTTCGCCCACTGGAACATTGTGTCGTCAAGCTGCAATTTATTAGTTTTCCATTTAGCTAGATATATTGTTATTGTTCTAGTACTACCGGCGATTGTCAATAGGGCTCGCGTGATGATATACTGTAAAGGTTTTAATAGCCAAATATGATATGGCTATCGAAATATCCTACCATACTATACTCATAAAGTGTATTCAGTTCCAATTTGATTTTATAGTCAATCAGTCCGTAATTTCATCGTTTTTAGTCATTCGTGCTCAGGGCGCCTCGTGCGAGTTCCATTCTCAATTCGATCACGTTAACAAAAACGAGAATTTGTATGGCAAAATTTTCATCATCATCATCATCATCATCTCAGCCAAAAAGACGTCCACTGCTGGACAAAGGCCTCCCTCTCAAGGATAAATCATTTTGAGTGGAATTTGCCATAATCGCCACGCTTGGCAGGCGGGTTGGCGATCGCAGTAGGGTGAGAATAATCACAGAGAGACGCTGCTGCCCATTCTCTGGAATGGTCCCATAGTCGCCTTCAACGACACCCACGGGAAGAGATGGGGTGGTGCAATTCTTTATCCCCGACACCACACGGGGGAAAATTTTAACTCTTCTCATATGTCGATTTTCGTTTACGTTAACATGATCGAATGATTACGGTTAGTAAACAAAACTCACACTAGACACCCACAAGGGTGCCTACAAGGTTACCTACGAGGTCCACGAGTACAGGGCGGAGAGAAGAGCCAATGGCGAACGCCCGGCTCCTGCTGAGCGTGATTAAAATATCATCCACAAAAATTAATACGTAAACCGTATTATTAAAGTTATTAAAGCAATACATACATTGATCGCTACATGTTTTCTAAAAATTCTGACTGATAATAAAATCATGAAACTTATCATACCAACAACGTGGCGCTTGTCTTAAACCATATAATGACTTCTTCAACTTACAGGTTTTGTTAGGAGGCGGTAAGACGTGACGCGTTTGACATGGCGATGTGCTGGCGTTGGCAGGAACTCATGGAGTCCCCCACATTCGGTGTCCGCACAATCGAAGCCATCCGCCCGGTTTTACCGGATTGGATAAATAGGTCCTTTGGAGGCATCTCTCTCCACCTGACGCAGATACTTACCGGACATGGTGTTTTCGGTAAATATTTGCTACACCACACAGATACACAAATTGTGTTGTTATTCTTAAAGTGTTGGTATATCGTGCCGTGTTTGATGTGCTATGTCTTTGCGTGCGCGTTTTCGCCTATTTACTGGCGCGTGGTGTCATCATTTGATGCTACAGGTTAGTACATTATATGGGCGACAGAGTGGCCCTCGCGCGGTCAATTCCCAGTGGATCAGGTCCCGTGACTGCCATCTAGCCATCTGCTTATCGGAGTTTGGTCCCCCAGGGGTTAGTGGGTATCCCTCTCCGTCTCGCCCTTCCAGATGGGACTTCTTCCTGGCAGCTGACTTGGGGTTTCTCTCCTTGTCATTTTTTTTTGCAGCTACTCCCCGCTATTTTTGCAGGACATTTTTTACTTTTTTATCTTTTCTTTTTACAATATCAGTCTTATTTCTAATACAATTTTCTTCTTCTTTAATATTTTACATTGTTTCTTATATACTAATACATGCTTTCTTATTAGCTACTACATTTCTTATTGTCATTGGGTGTGGAAAGGTGGACGGGTGAGTCCCACATAACCGACAGGCCTCCTCAAGGTCAGGTAGTCATAATGGCTTCCCCTGGGTCAAAAAAAGGCACACAGGGTACCTACAAATTCTCGTTTTCGTTAACGTGATCGAATAGCGAAGATAACTTTTAAATTAAATACAGCTAGGTAATCCTAGACCGAAACAATGAAATCAACTTTCAGTTTAACATCTATCGTATATATAATATATAATAGTATATCCTGGTACATTAGGCTCTGCGTATTCAGAGGACAGATCTAGATTAACAGTAAATAACCGGCCCAGAGACAAGAGGGTTTCCTGCCAAACTGGCACTTAATGGTGCGGCGTGGGGGCTGGCGGAAGCGGGAGCGGGGGTCGAGCGGAGATGGGGAGCGAGCGGAAGCGAAGCGGGTGGAGCGGGGGAGCGGCGCTTGCACTGCCGGCAGAGGCGCGTGTGTGACGCTGCGACGGTAATATGTTTGATTGTGACGGCTTATCTCAGCCAATTGTTTAGCTATTCAATTGATAAACTGAACAATAGAGTATGTGCTTGACGATTGACGAAAAGGGTATTTCAGCGTTGATCACTCGCCTCTTGCCGAGTTTTCAACGTTAATTATCATGATTAATCTATTTAACATTACCAACAAATAAACTTTTATTCAATATTCTTTATTTTATTTTCTTATATTTTCTTCACGCAATAACTACAGCCCGAGAATACATTTGGTCCTTCGAGCCAGATCATTGTTAAGCTTAATTTATGTTACAGTTTGTCTTGTAAAACGTTTGTGAAGGACTGTTTATATATATTGCCGAACCCGACACAGAAATGCATTGGACACAAAACTAATCACCAACAAGGTTATTTATTTATTTGTAGTTGTACGTACGTAGAGAGTTTGCTATTGGTCTCAAACTGCTTCTACTGCGTTACAGGACATTAGTCGAAACCTTATAATAACAAACTGGACTACGTAACGATTATAATAGGTAAGGCTAAGATAATAAAAATAAGTATTTTTCATATAACACCGCTGTTTGTAGAATGCTAGCAAATGATGACTGCTAGCATACCGTAGTAAGATGCTATAAGCCGTAGAAGGGTTAACCGCTTACACGCAGCCCTAGCAAACCGGTTACAACCGGTGCAGTCGTAAATCATAGAGCAGGCGGGTGCGGCGCGGCGGCGGCGGCACGTCACTGGACAGATAGCGTGACGCCACCGTGCAACGTGCAGATGTGCAACACCTAGTGCGAGTTTTATTTGACACTCGATCACGTTAACGAAGACAAAATTTTTGTAACGTATTAAAGCACCAATCCAGCTGCGTCTTAGCAAAAACATCTTATATGCTAAACTTTTGATATGCCTTGTCAAGGATCCTTGACACCAAACGATTTTTTATCGTATCTGTATTTACTACAGACTATAATAGAATACAACAAAATAGAATATACTAGAATAGATTAGAATAAGGTTTACTGCAGGTTACTGAAGGTTAACGGCTACGAAGTTATAGGAAAATTGTGCTTGTAGGTTTATTTATTTGTAATTGTCATCAGTAAAGACATAATGCCGCGTTTAAGCAATTTAATTGTTATGCCGGTACCCAAAAGCTTCAGATCTCTCACAGCCTGTGTGCTAGCTTGCATCTACAACTCTTTTATTGGAAACCACCAAACATTTCAATTTAATTTGGATAAGACTCCTGTTACAAAGGGGTTACATCCAGCCAGAGATACGTCCAGCCATAGAGCAGACAGCACCCGTTGCAGATTATTGGCTGCATTGTGCCCGCGGCAATTGGCGACACTGGGAATTCCGAATTTGATTGTGTGCCCCCGTAATGCGGTCTGCCATGTGACTTTGTCTGATCACCGCCGCTAGCCTCGTGTCGTGTTGCCGTATTGCAATGAGGTCGGTTTCGGGGTGCGGTCTTCCATCTTTTTGAGATATAAAACTTTTTGGTAATTTGCTTCATTCGTTACAGCAGGATTATTAACAATGAAGTTCATATATTACGCTGTTTATTACGCTAGACGTGTAATTAAATTTAGAAAATTTTAATGAGAGTACCTAGCTGGTGTAGTCAGTTTTTCTTTAATTAATATAACATAATTTTAAATGTGATTGAATTTATTGTATAACTGATCTGATGTAATTTATACTTGCGTACAATTTATTGGCTACATTATCTACTACTACGTTTTCATTGTACTTAGCACAAAATAACTATGTGTAGTTTATTGGTAGTGTGGTGACTTTAAATGTATTTTTTGCATTCGTAGCACCTAGTCACTATTTAGTTCACTAGCCCCGTGTGGTGCCGGGGATAAGAATTGCACCACCCCATCTCTTCCCGTGGGTGTCGTAGAAGGCGACTATGGGACCATTCCAGAGGATGGGCAGCAGCGTCTCTCTGTGATTATTCTCACCTTACTGCAATCACCAACCCGCCTGCCAAGCGAGGCGATTATGGTAAATTCCCCTCAAAATGATTTATCCTTGAGGGAGGCCTTTGTCCAGCAGTGGACGTCTTTTTGGCTGAGATGATGATGATGATGAGTCACTATTTTATATCGTACTACGTATTTATTTAAGTTAATTGTTGAGTACTTGATCAGAGTAGGTACTCGGCTACTTAATGTAATTAAACAATCAATTAATAAGACAAAAAAGCTGTAGGCATTCATGTTCGAACGTGCAAATCAAAAAAACCTATGCAAATAAACCTAAGTGATTTTTATCGCTGTGCGTTAGCTGCCTATTTTTATCGTTGATCGAACGGCCCACAAACAACGTTCGACCTAAATATTGCGCGTTACATTACAGCCGAAACCATTTAAATCCAACAACCGTTCGGCGAGTTATAAACAGTGGAGCTACTTACATTTATTGCCCCGATTAATCATCGGAACCGCAGAATCGGCCCCTCTTAATTGAAACACAAATAGCTAGGTGTGATCGGAGCGATGGCGAGATTAAACTAGTTGGAGCCGGTTTGAACCGATGACAAAGGGTGTGAACGGCGAAAGGTCGCGTCTTAAGAGTTTTACATTAGCGCGATTAAGCTAAAGACCGGCGCAGCTCCAAGATGTGAACAGCTAGAGAGTTGCGGGGAAGGTTATGTTCCTTTTTTTGGATCGGTTCCAGCTAAATTTATTAGGTTCCTTTGCTAATTGCCAGCGGAGGAAAGCTTAGCAGTGTCTAATGAAGTTAAATTGAGAATAGCATCGCCCATAAACTACGTTAGAGCATTTAATATCAGCTTTTTCTATAAGTATATAACATAATATCCCATCATGTAAATAAATTGACTTAGTATGCGAAAGGTTTAATTTTAAGTATATTAAACCGATAATGTTGACTGTGTTCGTAAAATGTCATTTGATTACTTCTATTTCCCAACTATATAACTTCGTATTATTAGAATAATTACCTTAACCAAAATAATAGCTGTTACGTACCTACATACAACCATTTAATCATTACGCAGAGAACAAAGCCCCCGTACAACTGGAGATACTAAAGAATAATTGTTAAAATCGTTAATTACCGCAATAAATCTCGAACTAAACCCTTACGGCCCCGAGACGGCCCCGAGACGACCCCGACACGTCTCCGTGGCTGCGGGGAATCTGAATACGTTTTACGGTGTGTCCGCGCTATGTGGACCCGGCTTTACCCGGTTTTATTAGACCGGGCCCATAGATGGCCGGGTCTAATTCTCTCATATAAATGGGCAGTGTTGAGGCCTCGCCGGCAAGGCATTGTTCTCTAAGAGGGTAGGACGATAAAAGCCTCGCTCTATACGCCTCCGCCTTAATTGGAATCTTTTAAAGTTTACTCCGGCTATAAAGGAGGCTGGGATTGCTCAACTATAAGCTGAGATGTCGGATCCGCCGCCGGATCGGTCGCGGGCAACAGATGTTCCAACGCTTAATTGGAAATGTTATTTATAAACGGCCGCTAATTGTTTGCGCCTCATTGGCTGGTGCGATTGGGGAGTTGCTGTTTTAAATAGCTTCCATTAGAATGTGTCTACCGATGTTTAGTGCATAGTTAATAGTGTTTGTTTAGTGGGTGTAGGTATCTTTATATATATGATCTAATTCTATACGAAATGATATTTAAGACTTACTTGAATACATTCTTTAGTTATTTTCAATAAGTAAAAAATGGGTGTTGTTCATGCGTCTGCGTTGTTTTATCACTTTTAGTAAAATTGCGTAGATTAGGAACATAATAGCGTTGCTGTTACACAAAGTTAACCAACCTATATTTCCGTGGGATAAAACTTTCATGAATAAAATACAAGGTTACCTCTGAATAGTTAAGCTTGATTACCGTTAACGCTCTATTAGAACATAATCACACTTTTAAGAATATATTCTCTCCATAAAATCTGCTCAATAAACACCTCTTTCGGCTCCATCTCCCCATCGTCTTAAAAGGAAAACATATAAATGAAATGGGAATATTCCACGTTGGTAGCCACTAGCCACCGTCACTTGTTTATTTTCGAATTTCGCGCGCAAAAACAGCCTGTTGTTTTATTCATCGGCCAATTATTTTGAAAGGAGTTTTCTGTTCTCGATGGCCAGGTGAGGGTTGTCTCGATTGGGCCCTATTTTCATTATTGAATATTAGATCAAACGGTATCTCCGCTTTTTCGCGACGGACGTTTGAGCATTCCGTAGAATTTTGTTCAAATCATTCTGGATTCAAGTGGTCCGAGTCGGCTCTTGATGTTATAATATTATAAACGAGAATTACTTTAATTGTCGTTTTGGTAAAAAGCTTTAATACGATAATTTAATTGGATTTATATTTTTGGTAATCATAATAATTGTACAAGTCATTATTTTTGTTTATTATTAATTTGCATTGCTGCGTCAATGTATTTTGAAACTTTTGCTCATGAATAATAGCCGAGGTAATTTTATGTATACCTACCTACTTCTATCGTATTTTAATTAGGTAATCTCACGTAGATACAACATTAAAATATTCTTGACACTTGGTAAATTTGTTTTGGTGGTGATAATAATGTCTATTGCTAAACACATACAGTACTGTAGGTATTAAATAAAAATTATCCATTAATACCCAATGGTACGTAATCCCTGGGGTCTGTAATAAAATATCACAATGGCACCGAACGCTGGGTAAGGCTTCGCACAGACGCGCTTAATTCGCGCCCGTCGATATTGCACCGCTGGCCGCCGGATTAGGCCGGCCTTATTTTATGTGTTTTTCACACAGTACCATGTAATGTGCTGAATTAATACAAGGGCCGGCTCACATAAAAAGAATATCTTGGCATGTCAAATTAATTTTGTTTGGGTTCGTATAGAAGTGGCATGTAATACGATACTTTTGAAAGTAATTAATTATGATGTTAATGAGAAATTAATTTTGATGAAACAAAAGATACTTATAAAAATTTGATGTTGGTTTTTATGGTGTACATACTAAGATACTTTGTACAGAGCAGAACTTGTTCATGCAATTTAATCGTTGTCTGTCGTAATTAGAGTAATTAATGTCTCTGGGTAAGTTCACGAACACGCCTTAAACATTTTTGAACTAGCGTTTTTGAGTCATCATCATCATCAGTTCCTTTTATGTCCCCATTGCTGGGGCACGAGCCTTTCCTATGGACGGATAGGGAGAACGGGCCATAAACCACCACGCGGGCCCAGCGCGGATTGGTGGTTGTTAACGACTGCTAATGCAGCCGGGACCAACGGCTTTACGTGCCTTCCGAAGCAAGGAGGAGCTCGAGATGATACATTTTTGGTCACCCATCCGATGACCGACCTCTGCAAAAGTTGCGTAACTGAGTAAAAATATAAAATTTTAATTTTGTCGTTGCGAAGTTGTAATTATTCGCTTACACATTACTTATAATAAGTTAAGCTGTATGTCCTTTTGTTTTTTATATTTTTTGACAGCACGACTCCGCGGTGACAATATTTGTTTACCAGCGCGCCGCGCCAGCAAGGCGGGTCTCGAACACAAAGCTCTTTCATTAACAATGTTCATAGCATTAATTAAAAACGCTATTGATTATCGCCGGATCTGCGTGCATGCGCCACTAAATGAATACCTGGCGTTATATTGGGTATAAAAATACACTATTTATAACATATATATATACCATATACATATATATATATATATATATACCATATGTTACGTTTTTTTTTTGACCTGGGTCTTCCGCAATCCGGGCGGCTACACTGACCATTATGCTACCGGGAAGGCTGACGTAAACACTGAATTTTTTCACTGCTTTTTGATTGCTTTTCAGCGGCAGAGTGCCATCTGTCCAACGGTTGTTGCAACCAATATTTATAAAATACAGTCAAAAAATTAAATGTCTACCCGACCCAACCAGGACCTGGATTGCGGAAGACCAAGGAGGAACCTGGGTTTTCCGCAATCCGGGCGGCTGGCTGCACTGACCATTATGCTACCGGAAAGGCTGACATAGTCAATGAATTTTTCCACTGCTTTTTAATTTTTGAGTGCTGTTTAGGTTTTTTTTATTCAGCTTCAGTGCAGCAGTTAGCACTTAAAAATAAAAATAAAATTTACTAAGATCTGGTCAATTCGAGTCTCAATATCAGGAATTTACATTTCCTTAAAACGTTTTGATTAAACGATTTGATAATTACAAATTTTCTTCCAAAATATATACCCCCACTGAACTGTTTTTAAAATCACCTGACACAATATAGGTACCTCGTATGAACAATAACTTCATTACTTGTGGCCAGCAAAAAGTTGACGTATCTAAAAACTTCGTTTGCTGTGACGACATGGAAGAAAATTTGTAATTATCAAATCGTTTAATCAAAACGTTTTAGGGAAATGGACATTTCTGAAGGTACCCCTTGTATGAATAAAATAATAAAATAAAATAAGTTTTTATTGGCTTTAACAATTAAGGCATCTTAAAATAATGACCAGTACCTCCTTTTAAGTTAAATTTCAGCATGTATCTGAAGCCACTGGTATTCCTTAAAATAGCAATTTATTATTCTTAAAAATGTTAAAGTTACGTACACTAAACAACGAATATGTAGCCTGTATATGTGACGGTGTGTGTGTGGGAGGGTGTGTACGTGTGTGTGTGTGTGCTCATTTTAAAAGTGCCTCAATATCATCATAAGTTTTAAGTTGCAACCATCATAAGTTTTAAGTTGCATCAGTAGCTCTTTGCAGTCAAAATATTGTTTATCGTAGACATATACCTATATCTTTAAATAATAACTTCATTTCTTGTCAGCAAAAATTAGGTTAATGTGAACAGAATGAAGAAGGCCAAAGGAATATTGAGCTTGACGTAAAGTATCCGTTTAATTAATAGGCAGCGGCTAACTCTCGCCAACTTGAAATACGGCCAGCAGGTGATCTTGGGGTTGAGGCTTTAGCTAATCCCTATTAAAATTATTCCTGTCACGGTAAATTATTATAAAGTTATTTAGGCCCCGCCATTCACCTCAAAACGGGTGTAATGTATTTTTTTCAAAAGCTTTATTAATAAAGTTGTAGGTTGTAATTAATATCGCGGGGCAGGAGGTTCAAGTGATTTAGCGACTTGCAGAAATATCTCAACTCTTAAATAATGTTTTATAGATTGCGTTGTAATGTCTACTCTCAGATTTTTCATAGAATATATAACGTATGCTACAGTCAATATACTGAAAACTTAATAACACATTTGATTACATAATGAATAAATGTATTTTTTCATTAGAAAACTACAGGTAGGTATGCAGACACTAGCTACACATTGGTATGAATGTATACTCTCATTTTTTTCTCAGTTTTACTAACATTACATACTTTGATTTGAATCTGGGTCTAGCTTTGAGTATGACAATATTTATGGTAACGTTTCAAGTAAATAACATTTTAATAAAAGCACACTTAAAACCATACAGGCATAACTGACAATATCCCAGAAATCTAGCATCAAATTAATAATAGGTAGACGCACAAAATCCGTTTCCGCTTGCGTAACTTCTCAGTAGCCGAAATTTGAAGCAAGCCGAATGAGCCACTAACAAATTACATTCCAAATAATATTGTCGATGCGTGGCGGTATAGAAAACGCGCCAATATCGCCCCGAGGCAGCGGGCATGAAACTCACTGGGAAGAGAAAAAGGGGGAATAAGGAGCACATTACTTCCAGCGCGGCGGCAATCAGGATAAAAGATATAATCTCGGACTCGTCATCGCGGCGAGTGTTATTGCTGGAGCCAGATTAAAGTTCGCTGTGACAGTCGGGAAGGCGTGCCGCGCCCGCGAGCTGGCCACTCCACAAACAAATTCGCTTTTAAAGTAAAAAAAAATGATAAAACGTATAAATCAAAGTCAAATTCAAGACATCTATTTGAAGTGGGCTGAGATTCTAAACTGAATCTAATACTAATGCTACGCCGCATCAGCGTTATTATGTTGCAGCTTCAGGAAGCTTTTTAAATATTGACAAGTCATAGTGGCCACATCCTGCCGAAGCAGTCCAAGGTAATGAGAGCGCTCCTCACCGTGGAACAAGCACGGTAACAAGCGCACTCATGACGGCCTGTATAAATGCCGTTTCACGCCCCGCTTAAAAGACCCGGGACTATAGGAACTAGGAAAAACATGCGCAGGCAAAGAATTCCAAAGCCGAATGGTTTTACAGAGGAACGACACACTATCATGCGTAGCATTAGGTTTTTTTAAAAGAAATATTTCTTACAATTTACTGTGTTAGTATTTTAAAGCATTTTCTTATGCTGTTCCGGTGGTGTCAATTTACTAGGGAAACGCCAGTACAAAAAAGGTGTTTTGCATCTTGGCTGTCGTGTTACGTAAACACATATCAGCTATACTTGTACTTGTATTGCTTGTATATTTGGTACTTGTATACACGCTTTGAATACTTATCTATACTCATTGAAGCGTAACTAATTCTCTCTGAAAACAGTAGCCACAGTAGTGCTCATTTGTTTGAGTAAAGTATCTTACAACTCCTTGAAGATCATCAAAATAGCGTCTCGTTATATACCTTAAGAGTTGGTAGGACTAACTTAAAGGCTGCCTAAACTGCATGCATGCCATCGATTTTATTAACACAATAGCTTTCGCTCGTGGTTTCCGACCTCGTTTAATTCAGTCTGTCACTTTAAGCTTTTATCACGATCAAAAAGACTAACTGACACTCTTTCACTTGTTTAATATTAGTTCGGTGGTTATTTTTCCAGTGCAGTGTGGTCATAATGTATCCAGCAGTGTGGTCATAATGGTACCAGTAATGTGGTCATAATGTATTCAGTATTGTGATCTAAAGTATCCAGCAGTGTGATCATAATTATTCCAGCAGTGTGGTCATAATTATTCCAGCGGTGTGGTCATAATGATCCCCACTAGTGTGGTCATAATGTTTCCAGCAATGTGGTCATAATGATTCTAGCATTGAAATGTTACTGTTCCCAGTACCGTGGTTGTAAAGAGACTCTTTATTGATAAGCCTTAGAAGTAGACCTATCAAACCAGCCCAGTAGTTTAAAACGACAAATGAATAACGGATGTTCAGAAGACTTATCGAGATACATTTTACTCAAGAAGCTGAAAACCAAAGAGAGATAATACTTAATTGCATTACACTTTTAAATATTACGTTCTTTTGAATCTTAACACGTGTTCCGGGATAAACTTTAAACCACGCAGCCATTTACAGAATTTCGTTCAGTCTTAAATAAATGTAAGACATAGAAACCAGATCCAACTTACGAATTAATTTCAATTACGAAAATCTTTGATGCCAACTCACATTACTGTAACCTTACCCGTCACATTGTACGACCTAGACAGCGAGATGAACCTACAGATAATACAAACATGGGCAAAGCTAAAGGTCGTGTGAACTCATAGCCAAAGAGACGGTAACTCCATATAAAGTGAAAACAACTTTCTTTATCCAACTGTAACTCCTCTGCGAAAGTGACTCGAACGCAATAACAATAATCGTAAAACGACGTCCAACGTACGTACATACGTGGAGTTTCAATAACGTCTCCGCATTTCAAACGTTAAGCGGAGAGCGCGGCGCAAAAATACCGGCGCAAAAGTACCGGCCAAGTATCGGTGCACTTTAAGCTCTGCCGTTTCTTCCATCTGTATGCTCGCAAATTGGATTCGTTCGACCAATCAATAACGGCGGGCCACTGGCACACTGGCTGGCTACAGAGCTAAGAGTATTCTAAGAAATTCCTTACCTGCGCCCGCCGACGGAACCCGCGCGAGAAAATTGAGTTCTGTCTTCATTAGCCCCTTCAACTCGCTAGACGGGATTTAAAAAAAAAACTTTTTATAAGGAGTTTAGAACCGAGTCAAGTTTTCCATCAACAAAATTAAGGTACGTGCTTAATATCAAAACTTGGGCCTTAATGGATTTGGAAATTTTACATTTATTACCCGGGTAAGCTATAAAGTAATCAATTTGTGTTAAGTAAGACGTCATAAGTTGCGTAATTTGCTGTTGTAAATAATGGAGGTTATTATGGGAGTGTCTGCAGTGGAGTTGCTTGTTGCTTGGCTTTAAGAATCTGCCTATACATGTCGCTCTGTGTTTTGCTCTGACGCAACTGAGTGTTTTATAGAGTAAAACTTTTTAAAACATATAGGGTCTTACAAATAAACAAAGAATAAGGTCGGAAAAGTTATTCTGTGTTTTGTCTTTTTTACTCTAATTTGAAATGACGTTAACATGACAGAAACAAAATGCGGAATAACTATTCAGACCTTATTCTTTGTTTATTTGCAAGGCACTTAAAGCTTTGTTTCGATTTGTAGGTAGGTATATAGTAGCGCATCATATATGTTTTATCCCTTTAACGAGCATAGCATGTTGTGAATGTTCATTGCTCTTTAATTTATATTCCGAGGAAATAGCATTCAATATTTTGTGTAAAACATAAGCCTAATGCATTCTAATGGGTTACGCTAATGGTCTATAATTGGTAATAATTTTAATGCTTACAATTTGAACCCATTAGATCATCAGTAAATTTTCAACTCGTATTTGACTGCGTACGATAGAACCGCCTACAATCTATCAGTTTATTAAAGTAAATGGCTCGCGATGTTTATACGTTAGACTATAGTTTCATATTTTTTTCTCTATTTGTGTAAGTATTTGTACGCGTATTGTAGCCAATTATGAAGAAAGAAAATTTCAGGTAGTAGGTACGTACATTTTTTACCTGCCATAATTGTCCTATATTATATCGTATATGTTTAAAGTCATATTAATAAGTGTAATTTTTACCTATATAGTTACATATTATATATCATAATTTTATTATTTATTTCAGGCTACAATGGCCCATATAAAAATACGTATAGTCTTACTACATACATGTTTAATAAATAATATTTAGTAGGTATAACATTAGAATAGCAAATATTTTTTCTGTTTTCTCTGTGTCCTCTGTCATAGTCATATTAATTTTAATATGAAACTTGAGATAGGTACGGCTACGGAACGCGGGCACCGCAGCACGACTCGAGGCTTACAAACAGCTTTTAAAAGTGTAACCTTTCCAACTGCACCGGCGCTCTTCCGCCACAATAAACTATACTTGTAGAACAATAAAAGGAAATTATATACGGCGGCGCGCATAACAGCGCTGAAAAACCGCGGCGATTCGCGCCGGCGCGGCGCGGCGCCATTATTTCAGCCGAACGCTGCACTCCACTAAAAAACTTAAAAGAATCAAACAGCATTAACCGCTTTAAGTTTCGCCGGCGGTGGCATCGCAAGAACTCACTTTTAGCTCATTAATTTTCATCTTTTCGCGGTAAGTACTCCACATAATTCACCCTTGAGCGCTCCCATACTGGAGATAAGGGCGCGGGCACACTGGGCAGGCGCCTACTCTTTTATTAAGCTGACTCGCTCGGCTGTCACCGACTGATAGCGCGCCCTGTTTATTTATAAAACAACGCTTTTTCCACTCAAAGTGTTTCATTTTTTTTCATTCGTGTAGCTGAGCCCCGCATTACGTATTGTGCTCGTTTCAAACGTAGGGATGCGTTAACGCGACTGTTTTGTTTCAAAGTAGAGTTAATGTTAATTCGTTTGGCCCGAACGCTTTAGGAGCGGTTCAGGGGACATTGAATTCATAATTCATTTAGTGGAGAATAATGCTTCGGGATGGAACGCTTTTTAAAACGTCGTTAGAATGTAATGTGGGTATGTTTTTTTGTGGTAATGGTCGGCGAGGTCTCATTAACCGAGCTCGGGAAAGTCTATTGTGTGCGGGGAAGATTTTTGTGGGACATATCCGTTTCGAATATTTTAATGACACGCAGCCGCTGACGTGTAACCGAGGAGCCAGTCTGTCGGACGGGGACCATGATTATGTACGCGGTTCGTTTTATGTGGGTAATACAGGAGTCGATCGCGGATTACGAAGTTACGCAGTAAGCGATTGCAGAGCAGGTTTATTGCGAGCGGTGCGTTTGTTACGACTTTATTTTTTCATCGTCTCCTTCTTATGTGGATTACAAAAACAAAAGGTACAATCGAAGAGGTTATTGTTGGAAAGATAAATCCTAATAGTCTTAATAATATTTTACTGGCAATCAGTGAAATGATTATTGCAAAAATCCCAACCTCCTAAAGAAAATACAGAGATCTAGTGCCTTATAAATACGTCAGTATTTTCAAAAAGCAGAACTCGAAACTTGCCATAGTAAATTCCTTTCAAAAGATATTGCTATTTTTAAGTTAGCCATAAATCTCTTGAAGCCACAGTGTTCTCCATTCAAACGCACTTGTTTTTGCATTTGCGTTACTCAAATCAGAACCGTCCTAACGGCTCGAGCAGCGCTACGTTAATCCAAACGAAGGAATGAATGAATGGTCGAGTGCATTAGAAAACGTTTGAAGCATTAGACATTCCTGAAATGCATTCGGTTAGAAATTCATAGCTATTGCGGGTACTGATCTGGCCGGCCGCGGCCCGCCCGCCGCCGCCCGCCACCGGGAACAAAATAAAGAGACCCATCAGAAGATAACTTAATGAATACGGCCTTCGAGAAACGCACACATAACCGCCTCTGTGGTCTAGCGGTTAAGACCACCGGTTTAGACCCAGAGGTCATAGTCATAGTCATAATATTTATTGGTCCCGGGTTCGATTCCCAGCGGGGGGTACATGTTTGTGTACTCGGTTCGGTTGGTGGTGGGACTTGTTTGTCCGCCTGGCTAGCTGCTACCATCTTATCTAAATATGTCGCCATAACAATGTTTGTGGCATTGTTGTGTTCCGGCAACTAGAGATAAGATAGCCAGTGCCTTACTAGTTGAGGATCCCGGGTGAAGTGCGCTTCCATCATAGGCCTTATCATCACTTAACATCAGGTGAGATCAAGGCACTGTGCTTACACTTTATTTTTTGTTTTTTTGAGAGAATTTGCTGATTGTCTCAAACGGCATTTTCAGCGTCACCGGGCTTTTTTGGGGGTGGCGAGGTACGTAAAGGGTACCTCAAGCCGTGTGAAACGAATCACCTTCGGAGGTTTTCTAGAGGGAACGGCATCACACACTTAAAAGTGCGTGTCCCCGTGCCCTACTAGATTCTCCGAAGGGTTCGGATCGGATCGGGGAGTGTGCTTACCCGTAAATATAAAAAAAAACATAGACCCCTCTCACTGACTTCGGATCTCGGAACAGCTTCTGTAAGGGTTGCCAACCATACTTTAAAATAACGTATCCTACGTTATTTTCCATCCCCATACTTTATTATTTTAAATAAAAATAAAGTATGGAAAATACTTTATTTCCGACTAATGCGTGCGTTTGAACGGAATATTCTTTGACTTAATTTCTGAACTACCTACTGAATGATACTCAGACTCAGGTGAAGTGAAACGAAACGCAACGCTAATTTCTGAACGCGCTATAAAACAATAAAAAAATATTAGATAGTGCCAAGAGTAGTTACCTACAAAGAAATATGTTTTTAAACATTTAAATAAATAAATTTAGAAAATACTTTATTTTTTCTTCAAATCCTTTTTTTTAAACTAGTTAGTGATAGATTTACTTTAATTTTATGAAAAATAGTTGGCAACCCTAGCTTCCGTGCGCAGCTGTTCCGAGATTTCGTGTCTGTGAGAGATTGTATATGTGTGCTATGCCCGATCGCGTTTTTGTGAAGCTTACCTTCTATACAGTCTCTTTATGTTGTGGCCGGGGCGAGCTTCTCTTGTTATTTTATGCTAATGCAGACCCACAGAACTCTAAACGGGTATTTCGGAGATTCGAGTTTTTATGCAAACAGACCTAAGTTATTCAAGTGCGCGCCTTTGCATGAAACTTGCATACTACATTGGTTGAATGCGCTAACGTTTATGCGATAGCCGCCGGCGGTCTGTACCAGCATTCGACGCCAATGGCCATATTCTGCCATTATATTTCCGAGCCACAGACACGTTTAAGGCGCTTCCCGCCCGGCCATCGGATAACTTTGTTTTTCATTATTTGCTGGCAGAGTATCAAGTTCCGAGTGGACTTAGGATGTAATTTGCTCGCGCATACGTAGTTTGACGACACATTAATATTGGTTAGTGGGTAGGTGCGGGGTACGGACCAACTTTGAGAGTTGCGAAGAAGATGGATTCTGCGGAGGTTGTGGGATAGAGCGTTATGCAACGCGCTCGCAAGTTACTTTGAGCCGGACGCAAGTTTCAATAGAAAATAGGTATTCAATTCTTTTAAAACCGCATGCGAGAATTATGAATAAAATGGTAAATCACATTAAAAATAATTGACACTCAACTTAAAACGGTAGGTATGTGTTTATTTTACAACGATAAATACCTACCTTACCTACATATTAATTAAATAACCAGTTATCAATTATCCATCTCAGGGGGGTTGGTAAACAAACACGCCTTACCAGATTCGAATCAGAAGTAGTCAGTATCGCGGTTATTAAATGCGGCCGACGAATAATGTCCGCAATAAATATGAAAAAAGCTGGGGTTACGCACATAGTTACCTAAACGGACGGATGGGAGGAATAACAAATAAATTCCGCACTAGCTATCTTTGGAAGACGGCGTAGGAATGGGTTAGTTGGAGGCATGTTTAGTACAAAGGAAAATAAGTCGAAGCAAAAGGATTTTTATTAAAATTTTTATAAACTGAAAAATAAGTGCTTTTGAATCGTCCGAATTTTTTTTATTTCAGGATCAGGACGTCTATCTTTCAGCTGGAATGACATTTACAAAGAATCAAAGTATGTCGTTAAAATGGTATTGTGCGTGTCCACGCATTTTTAATTAATCATAAACAGTACACAGAGCAGAGGCCTATTTGGTGTACCTACAAAAGTTGGTGTTTATTTTTTTAGTCTTATTATTACTTTAATTTCATTGAATATGTTTTTATTTTTTTTTGTATAAACGTTTTTGTATATTATTCTATTCTATTAAGGTGTCGATGGTGTGTGAAGCGTGCTTGGCCAAGGTGCTGCCAACTGAGCCAGCGTTCCCAACGTGTTGGTTGGCGCGCGGCCAACGCGCTGATCTATGTCCCGTACCTTGATTAAATCAAATAACTCTAAGAAACAAACAAAGCTCCCTCGAATTGTTCCACAGTCTCTTTGTTGCGTTTGACTTTCGATTGTTTCGTATGATTTCCGTTCTAATATCAATATTGAGTTACTATCTATTGCCTGCCTGAGCAGAATGTTTACGAGTTACGGTATTATGTATATTTTTTTCTATTGTACAATATTTTTAGGAACAAAGAAGCAGATTCGAGAGTATTCGAAAATAGAAGTTAAAATTTGGTGGGAATTAATGACACAACTATTAAAGTAGGTACAGTACTACAATAGAGAAGTCTTGGCCTAAGTTATACTCGTATTTAGCCGAAATTAAAAAGCTAAAACGTCAATAGTAGCAAATATATATATTTAAAAAAGGAATAAAGTAAGCTTTCTCAAAGCTCATAATGAAGAATTTCTTAAATTAGAATAGGTAAGTAACAGATCTTCCTTCTTTGCTTTGAAAGCTTTGTTCGCGTCTAGCGTTTTAAATCTACTTCTAATTCACGCTCCATATAGATTGGTTCACACTAACGAGTGAATAATTACACAATGATCCCTATTACAAATGCAAAAATGGGGGCCCTGTTGCATACATAATGGCCTCTTGTGTGGGGGCGCAAGACACAGGAACTGGGTCAACTTAACAAAACATTTAAACTTTTTAGTGGCGACTTAGGAACCTCTGTTAAAGCGGTTCTTAAGTCGCCCATTAAACTATTACTATAGAGCTTTTACGCTTAAAGATGCTTTTTTTATAATCCGGTACAGGATCGTTTTTTTTTTTTTTTTTTTTTCTCGTTTATATACAAACATTTTCAACATATTTATAAATAACCAAATTTTTAGCGTAGACTTGAGAGCGAGTTACTAATTCTATAATTACAAAAAAAAAGTGTTTAATAAACATTACTCTCCATAAACATATATCACATTTTAAAAGAAGCCAGATTTTAAAACAAACATGTATGCGTTACGCCACATGAAATGTCTATAAATAACCCAACTTATTCAACTGTGCTTGTGTTTGGTACGTGCGAGATATTCCGAGATGCCGCTCCGTTCTCGTGGCATAACCCTACGCCTTTTCCGGCAGCCGCGCCGGCAAACACCCGGCAGTAATGACTGGACAAACAGCATCTGCATAAGGCCTCCGAGAAATGCTCTCAATACTCTGCCTTAGTGAATTCATTAGCCGATGTTAGGGATTTTTCGGGCTTCGTGTTGCGGCCTTTGTGGTAATGTTTCAAGGCTTAATTGATGTAGGAGCTTACAAGATGGCGCTCAACATACACTTTTGAAGATTTAATGTGTTAACAAAGAGATTCGGTTTCAAGTCGCGAAACGATGAGACTTTCACTGACGAGGAGTGATTAAGACTAATTATATCAGTGCCATTGAAGCTGTACAGAATTATCGGATACCTAACTGTAAAAAAATAAAGGATGGATATAATTAAGAACTCGATTTAGATTTAGATGCAAATTAATCAGATATGAAGTAACGCTCATGTCAAAGAAATTGTCCTTCAAATACTTTTGAGCTAATAGTATTTCATTTACCTTTACCTACTTTTCAACTACATACAAAGTAATAAATTTTTGCCAATTGACCTTATAAACATTTTTATTAAATTCAATAAGAAAGAAAGGGTTTTGTGGCCAAAAACAAAGAAAAGATAATGATAATAATTCTCCTCATAAAATAATAAAATCAATTAGCTAAAGTTCGCATCGCATTTTAGCTACAGTAGGCACTACCTAAGGCTGTGTACACCGGCCTGGCTACAGCCAACGCTGATTTAATGCAGGATGTAACAGTATGCGGGGCGCTCCAGATAATTAGCCTTTGTTATTTTATGTTAATAAACTTTCAGCGGTAATGCGGACCGCTCTGCAAATATCGCTCAAATCTGTTCAGCTCGTAAGCTACGTTGTGTAAGTTTTGTGCTCTTCATTCTGCGTAGCTTTAGTAACTTTATGTTTGCTTTGCAATTCTTCCTCTTCCTGCCCTGTGGCGGTAGCCAAAGTAACATTAAGAAAACGATAGCGAAGTTCGAAAAGAATAAAATGTATGGGATTGACATAAGATTGACCACGTGATTTAGCGAGGCTTATGTCAATCCCATACATTTTATTTTTTTCGAACGTCGCTATCGTTTTCTTAATGTTACTTTGGCTAAGCCTACTGGTTCTATGTTACTTGGAGCAGGCTGGAAATCTCTTTTTTTTTGAGGGAGTTGGTAAAGACTTCGCTCTGCCTCATATTAAGCAGAAGCCGAGTCCAGATGCGAGAACAGCTATTGGTGCACCACCAGCGGAGTCAATTGGCAACTCTTTGGATTAAACCTCGCTAGCCATCCACCTTGCCAACCCGACAGTGGAGAAGATCCATACCTCGTTTAAAGAACCCCATACTGTGCTAGGAGAGCGTTAATTGCTTATGAAGCCTATGAAGCCCTTACTAAAGTCAACCCCAGGAGGTGTTTAGTCAGTAGGTGTCTATCTCAACCGCTTGAGTTATTCATACAATGCAGTATTCATCTTCTCCCACCTCCGAGTTGCTAAAGGTGGGTTAGCCCTTCTAATCGTATCGTTCTTGGCTCCGCATGTTTGGCGTGACTTGGCTTACGACAACAAAGAAGTGTAGAGCTTAAAACACAATCTTTTAAATAAAAAATACAGTGTGATACGAGTTTATTAGCCGAAATATCACCGGTGCGGCATTGTTTCCCAGTTACCGGTACATACTAACGACTTAACTTGGTTTTTAATATATTTGTGAAAACGTAACTTATTATTTCCTGTTCTTTACTCTGTACTGTATGGATTACTTTCTAGACTAGCATATTGTTTAAACTTACAATGACACGAACTGATGGTATTCTGTCTGTGTACCTATCTTAAACAAATAAAATTAGTATTTTGTTCACGAAACTCATTTTGTAATATCATTAAGACAAATAAACATTCTCGGTAAGTAAAGGGTAAGCCAGCTAAAACAAACTGGGAGTTGCTATTAACTGAAATCTACGGTAACTGTTGCCGATCGTAAGTAACATTATAAATGCGAAAGTGTGTTTCTTTCCAAAGCAACGAATCGACGTTATTTGTATAGAGATAGCGACGCTATTGGATTGGAATATTTTATTATTTATTATTATCATACGGCTAAACACAGTGCCTTAATCTTACCTGATGTTAAGTGAAGATAAGGCCAATGGTGTAAGCGCACTTCACCGGAAATCCTCAACTACTGAGCTATCGTAACTCTAGCTGCCGGAACACAACAACGCTACAAATATTGATAACATTGGTATATAAATATAACCGATACAATTGGCCGATGTACCTATTATGGTGTGGTCTCACAATTAACGGGTTTGATTACCGGCTATAATTTATTCATAGATAGATAGATAATACTTATATTGCAACACTACAAAACATAATCATAAACAAAAGAAATATGAATAATTTACAAAGTTACAATTTGGCGGTCTTGTCGCTTTTAAGCGATTTCTTCCAGGCAACCAGTCGGATAAAGAGAGCTAATAAACTGTAAGATCAGAGGTGAATCTATTAAAACATACAAGAATAATGTGTATTTTATAAATGAAGCAAAATAATAATGATGATAATGATGATTTATCTATAATCATAATGATGATAATAATAAATGTATATATAAATACCATATAAATATAAGTAAACCTACTTAAACATAATAGTAGTCTCAGGTAGGAAAGTAGCGGATATGGCAGTTTTGCAGCAGGACAGGGTTAATCGGAAAGGTAGAATTTTTTCACGAGCTCTTTAAATGTGTGAATGTGTTCATATTTAATTTAGTATATATAATTTAGTCGAAAATCTAATGATGATGTTTTAGTTTCAATCAAAATCAGCCCTGGCATTTCTTTCGCCCTGAATATTTATAACCTCATCAATAAGGTGTACGATGTATTGCATGCACCCTAATAATATGTTTAATAGCACTAACTCAGAATTCATCATGCTAAACGGATATTTTGGTAAGCTTATAGCTTCGTCCTCAATCCTTGTCCTCGTACTCAGTAAATTATGTTTCACACTATAACCACAGTCTCTGTAATCGGTTGTGTGTCTTCCAAAATAAGTTAAGCTAAAAACAAAACCTTCTTGAAAGAAACAGATCGAAGAGAAGTCAGATAAAAATTTGGTAGCCGCAGTAACATCACAGGTAACTGGGATGAGGCCCATAAAGAGGTCACGTGGGTCGCCAGGAGATCCGATCAATTATTTGGACAGCCCTTCTATTACCGGGGGTGCGGTGGGCTCCATAGACTATAGACATTTGGAGAACGAAAACCTAATGAAAGCGGATCGGACGGTAAAAAATCTTTCGTTACATTCATTGGTTTTGCGTCGTTTCGCTGGGTGCATAATGACTTTATTCGTTGCTGAGTCAGATAACACTTTAGCTTTGGATGCAATGTTTGCTTTCTTAAATTTATTAGTGGAATCCGTTTATAATGACATCGAAGGGAAATAACAATCACGTCATACTAAGCGGACGTCATACAAAGCATTTTGTAAAAAATAATCAATCTCCTGTTTTTGTTAGTATGTATTTATTTTAATAGAGAGAAACACAGCGTATTAAATCAATCACCTTTCTCCTCAATCGTAAGTAATTGCTTTACGACGACGTTGAGATGTAATTTTTTTCACAAATCACTAACAAACAATGCGTGACCTTCAAGTTTCAACTATGAATTACTGAGACTCAAAACAAAAACAAGCCACGTGGCACGCACGCGCAGAACGTCGTCGGGTGTCACGTGACCCTCACGAACACTGCCGAAGGCATTTAGGAATCATGTCGGTCACTATAACCGGACACAATTTATTAAAAATGGGTCACAATAAGCGATATGTCCCTAAGCGAAGTCATTAGGTATATCCGACGTTGTTATAGAGAATTTTATATGAAAACCAAACTTCGCTGTGTAATTACTTCATACTAGTGGTCGCCCAGTGGTCGAAATTCGACCGTAATTTTACTAAGGCTGCACGGATTGTATCATAAGCAATAAAGATTAAAAAAGATAGAATGTAAGTTTGGATTGGTATTGACCTTTTTTTTTTCTTTTAGGTGATGGCTTTGTGCGATTAGCACATTTAGCCAGTGTCAAAGTAATTTTTCTTACAAGTAATACATAAATAAAAAATATTTTTTTCCTGTATGATGATGATGATTGATGAATGATAATAGAAATGAGAAGTGAGAAATGATATACCCCCCAACCCCTAGAGTGTCTCAGTAAAGATGTGGGGCTTTACTAAGTCCTCGGACGTACTTCTTGAGAGAATTTGAAAAGTGACGTTGCACTGTTTTGTTTCATTTGCCAACACTCATGCACACTCACGAACACTTAACGGTTAATAATCCACCATTATTTCACATTAATATTCGACTTAGCACAAATTTTAGAAAATTAAACAAAACCGCAGACATCACTCTTTACTTTCCCGCCAAGAAGCTCGGTATTGACCTTATTAACAGACATCGGCCGCTCTTCCATTTTTGAAATTTTTGAAAAAGTATTTATGCGTGTGTGTCAAATACATGTTAGTGTGTGTAATGTTTCTTTTATTGATTTAATATATTTTTTTTTGCAAATTTAAAAAAAATAATATTAACATTCTGTACTACTTCTATATATAAACTATAAGTGTGCGAAATTGCATACTCCTCCGTCCGCGCAATTTTCGTAAAAAGAGGTTTAAAGTTTTTGCTTCACGTATTAATATATAGATTAAGCGGTTGGTCAATATAGGCGGAGTCATAATAAACGGATGCTATCATCATATAATATAATAATTGACCATACACACATGATTGAATTTAATTGATTAATTTCCCTCTTTCTCTCTCTCACATTAGGACAAAGAAAATAGTCTAAATCAAATTTAAATTAAACTTCTCACAACGAGACAACCGGCTTGCTCCACGTTTGCTCTGCCCGCCGCACAGAACAGGTGCTATTCGTGGCAGCTTTCGTTATGCTGCCACGAAGTGTTGGAACAACTTACCCCCGCCGATAAGGCTTTATAAATCGTTGGCCTCTTTTAAAAAACATCGTAAAGAGTATTTAATTAATTTACAAAGAGATTAACAATATAGCACCTAACTTTATATCATTGTTATTTTATATATGTAAATATGTAATAAGTATATATGTAGGATATATGTTTTTGTAGGGAAGCATATTCCTTTTTCTTTTCTGGCGGATTGGACTAAAACTGGACGCAATTAAAATAAGACGTAAGTGAATTTTATGTATAAAGTAGTTAAGTTAATTTATTAAGTAGCATCTATCTCACTGGTTTCCACTGAAAACCAGCGTCATGGCTCGCCATGACACATGCTGAGTGGCGACCATTTTGGCTGCATTACTTGTTAGTTTTTAAATATTTATTCATAATACCTATTCTAGATGTAAGGAATTTGATATTATTGTTCTCAATGTGTTGTTTGTGCACCTAATAAAAAAAATCTTATTCTCATTCTTACATCAAGCCGATGTCAAACAACGTTGTGTTGTGTTCCGGAAGCTAGAGATAAGATAGCCAGTGCCTCACTAGTAGAGGTTCCCGGGTGAAGTGCGCTTCCATCATTGGCCTTATCATCACTTTACATCAGGTGTGATCAAGGCACTGTGCTTACCCGTAAAATATTAAAAAAAATATATCGATGCCCAGGTGGCATATAGAACAAATACTATCTATTGTGGAAAGAACAATTGTAACGTCAAGTTAGTACCAGGGTGCCTAGTGTGAGTTTAGTTAACTATTCGTATTTATTCGATTACGTTTACGAAAATGAAAATTAGTATGGCATTGAAGCAGCGTCTCCTGGCGACATTTTTTTTTAATGTTAAAAGGAGGCAATCTATCAGGCGGGTCACCTGATGTGAAAGTAATCACCGCCGCCCATGGACACTCGCAAACCAAAGTAATCATAGATGCATTGCCGGCCTTGAGGAAGGAGTTAGATCTTGAGGGAGGGGGGAGGGAAGAGAAGAGTACAAGAAGAGTTAGGGGACTTTAGTACCAGGCAGTTTGTTATTATTAGTACAATTTAAAACGCGAGGCGCGTTGCGCGTCTTCTCCACGGGTTTCGGCAGAATATCAGTGTCGTGACCTTGGTTGCAACAAAAAAAACTGAGTCGGAGCCCTTTGGTTGACTCGACACATACATGTTACGGTTGCTAAGGTTGTATTTTTAGTTGGTATTTTAGTTCCTGTTATTTTATTTTTTTAATGTGACTTTGTGTATGTGTCGTGTATTTCCAATAAATGTTATTCATTCATTCATTCATTAAAATTTTGCCATACAAATTTTCGTTTTCGTCAACGTGATCAAATGGCGACATCGAGGGCTGAGTAAACCGAGCCCGCTGCAAAGTTCCCGGCGCTCCAAGCCGCCGCGCACTAAACTGTGTGAAGTTGACACAAGTCGCCTCATTTCCGAGGACACTTGTAATACAATTTCGGAGACGGCAAACGCTCCCGTGTTATAAAAGTCGATAGAAAATATTCTGTCATTACCTTAAGCCCGTAGTAAATCGTTCTCGATTCTCATCGCCAAGATTGATAATATTCGAGCGCCCCTCTCACAATATGTCAGGGTGAGACAGGGTTGTCACATGTGCATTCAATTTCTACGACGATCGGTGATGTATGAGGAAATACATAAAAATAAAACACTTTAAACGAAATGGTTTTGTTTTGTTTATATAATTTTTAACGCAAATTTTGTTGCGAACAAATTACAAAAACACAAATGTTGAAAAAATTTCCAAGAGCAGGATTTGACATACCGGGTCAGGTGCTCTCCCGATGAGCTATCGGTGGTTCTAACCAGCCCGCCGAAATTATTCAACACTATTTATTTTTACTTTTTTTTTTACCCGGTATGTCAGAAGGGTAGAAGGGCAGGTTCAAAACCTGCTCGTGGAAATTTTTTCAACATTTGTGTTTTTGCACTCTTTACAAATTTACTCGGGTATAATATTTTATGAAATCGGACGTTCCACGACCACGGACCCTGTAAAGTGTTCGAAACGTCAGAATAATATAATGATTCGTGCATTCGTAAAAAGTGTATCAAACAATTTGTAGTTCGCGTAAACTTTAGAAAACAATATGCACAGCAACCTATCCAGAACTGTCAAATTTCTTCAATAAATTTTCAACCGTATGCCATATACATAAACTTCAAAGTCTATTGACAAAATTTGGCAGTTGTGGTAGCCTGAATTGCAGGCATCTGTACTACGAAGGATTGGCAAGCATGTCAATAGTTTGTCTGTCAAAGGTACATTTATCTAACGTCCTCTAAAGCCGCAACGATGATGGCAGAGAGGCTAAACAATTTATTGTACTTTTTGAAACGCGAAGCTTTAATTTTTGAACTGCATTTACAGTACAAAGAAAATTTATCGTTTTGGTGGTACAAATAGGTCTGTTATGTAAGTTAACTTAATGTGTTAACATGTAGTTATTTTTGTTTTTCTTTTGAATGTAGCTTAAGCCGACATTATCCGTACTTTGGCGAGTGGCAAGCAGGTCAGCCCACTAACAGGTGGTTGGGTGGGAGCCGCCTCGTCCGCAAATTGGAACAGTTGCTGCAGCTCCTAGCTCCACCTACCCTTGTGTTCAGCCTATTGCGTAAAGAGCCTTTTTTATTACGACACCCCATACAATCTTTAATGTTCCAATTTTATTATGCGAATAAGCCAATTTTAATTAAACTTTCTGTTTAAGAAAAATTCAGAAATCTAAATACTTAGTTGGTAAATAAAAAAGAGTTTTATATTTATGCGTTTTAAAGTTCACTATGTAAAGTTGGCTTTTTGATTCGAATAAAATTAAACCTTCGAAGTTTGTATGGGATATCATAATGTTTAAAAACGCTCTTATTAGAAATAACAAATCTTCAAAAATAACTATGGCAAATACCCGTATAAAGAATTTTATTTGCTTAGGGCACTGATAATGAACTAAAAAAATAAACTTTCCTGCACTCACACCAATTATCTAGCCCAAGAGAAGCTTCGTTATGAAACTCGTTAAATGGTTACTAGACAATGGACAAACATACTTAAAATACTTAAATACATACTTATTATACATAGAAAACACCCAGACCCGAGACAATTTAGAAAAACAATAGTTTCTAAATTGACCCGACCGGGGATCGAACACGGGACCTCAGAGATGGCGACACCATGAAAACCGGTGTACAAACCACTCGACCAAGGGCACCACGCTTGCCAAATGCAGGTTGGTTATCACAAGCTCGGGCTATGCATTGAAAAATCCGAAACACATTATGCCCGACCGGGGAATTGAACCTGGGACATTCGGTTATCGGACAGAGCGCTGCCACCCGCCTATCGAGACGTTTTGCGCGCTCAAAATATCTATCGAAATCGTAATCCCATTTTCACATTAGGATTGAAATGAAACACTTTGTACGGATTTACTCCTGAGAGGGATACAGGGAGGCTCTTATAGTACCGCCGAAACCGTATATGTTGACAAAAGACCCTGCAAAGGGTTCGAAAGGTCAAGATAAAATAATAAGTAAAGGAACGCAAGTAGATATGTATAGCGTTTTATTGCAATCTGTAGTGGTCACGTAAACTTCAGTAAACAATTTGCATTAGAATGTTTAAAAAAAAAATGATTTCATACAGAGGAAATAACAGACAATACCAGGTACCGAAGACTGCTTAACTCGATTTTAAAGCTTAAGGTGTTACTACAGGTAAGTACTTTATTGTTTGATTGATTGAATCTTTATTGTACAGTAATAAAGCAGAGTAGACAGTTAACTTTACATTCTTTCTATGAATACCAAAGATTCTTTGCAAATTCTGCAAATACTTCATTGGATTGATGTTTTCTCACGTTTCAGAGCGAATGCTAATCAACTTTATAAGACGTCGTAAAATTGCTTTTTGCGTAAATTAATATTTGCGCTTAATTAGAACTAATTGAGCTTCTATTAAAAATACTTTTGTAGTGATACGCAAAAGTATTTCATTAGTATAAAAGAATAATTAGTTGGCTTGCTAGACTCTTAGATATTATTAAAGATTATGCTTTGAGAATCGCGGATCAGCGCAGCGCCTTTCTGCTTTATGGCGAAAGGTTTTATAAGACAGAAGCCATTTTAATTAAAATTAAAAATGTTACCGCTGGCTGGTAATCTTCGACTTTATTCGTAACTAGAGCGTGGAGCAGTACTGATGCTTATTTAAGGCGACGCATTGGAAATTTACGTTGCGGGGATCTTGATTTTATAACTTTTATAATAGAGAAAAAAATATCAAAGTAACCTCTTTTAAAACATAGGTTTGCATTTTACAGGCAAAGCAGACCGATTTAAGCATCTAAATTTTATTAGTAGATTAGTCTTAACACACACTTCAATATGCTAGTTATTTTTTAAAAATAATTTATAGTTTTAATTTGAAGGAAAAAAACAGTTTTTGTAATGGTACGGGGCGCAAACGCTCCGTATTAGATTAATTGTTTAGCGGTGCGTCGCCTTAATTATTATACCTGCGCAAGAAAATTAAAACAAGTAGGCTTGTTTCACAAATCTAAACTTTTATTTTTCAATAGAGTTATAATGTTAAAACGACATTTTTCTTAAACTCTTTAGTACCTAGATGTCTTAGGTATAAGGGCTGATTTCGTCGTTTGAAATGGAAGCAATATCAAGTCTAATACACCACAAAAATGTAAAAGGCATCACAGAGGCGTTATGTCCCAACAAACAAATCGGATATCGTTATAGGAGGTCTCTAGGTTCAATCCTACACGTCAACTACAGCAAATCAGGAGACTCTTCTAATTTGATATGGTCTTGACGTCACAATACGTGTCGCCACTCTTCTCAAAGATGGAAGAAGTTCGGGGTTATTAACCCAAGTCACTTAGTTTTTCAATCATTGTGTCACCAAGTACCAACTTTATCTTATATAATTCTCGGTACAAGGTCTTCACCATAAGAAGTATGAAGGCTTAGATTTGACGTTTAAAAGTACTTTTTTTAAAGTTTGTCTAGGATATAGATATTTTAAAATATTTAATTTTATGAATTTTATTTCTTAGTAGCGACAGCCCTGGCGGTGAGACGCGGCACGTCCCCGCCGATACCTACATAGATATGTAAATGTTTTCAATAAGGACCCGATGTATGCTCGGGGCATACACATGATAATTTGGCACATCGCGGGACCAAAAGTAATGTCGCATAGTGCGCGCGAATCACATTCCTTTGTAATATATTTACTATATAAACTTCGGTGAGCACCCCAATAAAATATTTAATACAAAAGTTTTAGAAGTTGCGTCTGTATCGATTCCACGGCGTCCGTCGTATTTACAATTCTTCCGATACACGCCACTGTTGTAACGAGTGACCCAAATAAAAATGGGAGTTTGGATGGGAGCGTTTATCGGTGTAATTTCTCACATGTCTACGCTATAGTTTCATCGAGGACTTCCTACGCACACTTGTGTAGTTGAAGGAAAAATTGTCTTTTACCTAAAATAGACAGTTTATCTCAAAATTCACCTGGCTTTATTCTTGAAAGCAAGGGCGGAAATGACATTTTCTGCGCAGCTGGTAACTTTAAAGCGTTTTAAAAACAGCTCTGAAGTAGAGGTGCCATAAGCAGATTGAAGTTTCCACTTGATTCTTGCTATAACTTAGATGGCCTGCTGACCCGGGGTTAGCTGACTTGACACGTAAGGCTCTGACGGAGGTCCGATACTTGGGTCTAGTTTGCTTGTTCAGGTGCCTCGGAGGTTAACCTTGTGTGTTTTGAGCGATAACACAAAGGAGTTTTGTACATAATTCCAACCAAAATCGTATGTGCTGAAGATTCTTGTGCAAAAAGGCGAGATATTTGCCTGTGGATATTAAGGTAACGCATCCACATTATTACAAAACTCTTTTCAGGGCAATGAATCTGGCAAATGTTTCCGTAAGTAAGTCATATGAGGGACTTGATACTAAAGAGAACTAACTAATTCAGACAGGAAAATTTTTCGGTTTCGAAGTTTGAGTAAGTAGTTATCTCGTATTTAGAGAATCTGTCTATACTTTTAAGGTAGTAAATTCCTATTATTTATCGGTGTACGTATTCATTTGGTAGCATCTAACCATTTGGATGTAAATCACCTGTCACCAAATGGTACGTAATTAAAGAGTTTCAATATGATCACTGTTGTAATAATATTGAAAAATGTTTGATACGTCAGAATAAAATAATCAGTAAAACAAACGCCATATACGAGTAAAGTAAGTAGCCTATAACTGTCCCAATGCTGGGTAATGGCCTCCAACATTAAAATCAAGTCATCGCTACAATTGATGAGTAATAGTTCAAATGTCTTCAAGAAGAGCCTCAGGAGCCTATTTGATTGAACAAAATACCTAAAATAAAATAAAATTATAATATAATATTCACGGCCTTATAGCACCAACATAGCTACCTAATATCTCATTAAGTAAAACCATTAAATTATACTCATATCAGGGATGCATGCTTTTTTTTTAGTGTATAAGCTTTTTATAAAAATTGTGCTACTTTTTTTTTAACTGTTGCCTGTTATGTGTCCTTATAAATAAATAAATAAATAAATAAATAAATAAAATAGCCATTATTACGCTTGCCAAATGCTTTGGCCGACCAGAGTATGAATAAATCTATATATTTCGATGTGTAGTGTGTACGTGGACTTAGCAAATGTTACAAATTATTGTAAAAAAATATAAAATGTTTTATATTTTGAACTACGATAGCTCAATTGGGAGAGCACCTGACCCGGTATGTCAGGGTTCAGGTTCAAATCCTGCTCGTGGAAATTTTTTCAACATTTGTGTTTTTGTAATTTGTTCGCAACGAAATTTGCGCTAAGAATCATATAAACAAAACAAAAATATTTTATAAATAGCTTGCCTACTTCTTAGCTGATCTTTGGTATTTGTAAAAATATTGTGATCGGATGTTAATGACGGTAGTTGTTGACATTGAATGGGCGCCTTTGGCTTTCAAAGTAAAAAGTAAATAGTATTGAATAATTTCGGCGGGCTGGTTAGAACTACGAAAGCTCAATTGGGAGAGCACCTGACCCGGTATGTCAGAAGGGTGCAGGTTCAAATCCTGCTCGTGGAAATTTTTTCGACATTTGTGTTTTTGTAAAAAAATATATCAATTAAATACTCGTAGAACAATAAATGAGAAAACATGAGGGTACGCGATCGTGAAATTGCACCCATATCCAATGTGTAACGGCGTGTAAAACGACAGCGCGTCAAAAGTTGCTGCTAAGAAGATTCTAGACGTTATAGTTTGTGATGTGAAAATTCCGATTTTATAGCCGAATGTTAAATCGTGATGTCAAAGATTTTCGAAATGTTATGTTAGTCTGATACCTCACAGAATTAAGTAAACAACCTATAATTGTCCCACTGCTGGGCAAAGGCCTCCATCATTGAAATCAAGTCATCGCTACAATTGATGGGTAATGGCTTAATCACCACGCTTGCCAAATGCGGGTTGGCGATCACAAACCCGGGCTATGCATCGAAAATCCGAAATACATTTTGCCCGACCTGGGAATTGAACCCGGGACCTTCGGGTATCGGGCCGAGCGCTCTGCCACTCGGCCACCGAGGCGAAGAGGCACAGAATTAAGGTATCACTAAAAACTTATGTAAAGCCATTTAAACATTTGCTTAGTGGAAGTAGGGAGTGAATGGTCTCTATTGAAACGAAACACAATGTACGGATCTCGATGGAGGAGCTTGATGGTTAAGAGGAAATACCTACTAAGGTCGACTGAATTGAAAAATATGTACGAAAAGTACACAAAATCAACGTTTCGTAGTCCCCTGATTCCTCCTCCAAAACTGGACAGATTTAATTACTTTTTTCATTGAAAATTAAAGAAAGGCTTTGGCTGTGTCCCAATGTTTTCTTTTTTTAATAAATATATTATTAAAAACGACATGAACCTCTATAAACCCTAAATAGTCTTTTCGAAATTTGACGAGATTATATAACAAAAATATTATATATTATTTTATCCTTGGGGGAGGCCTTTGTCCAGCAGTGGACGTCTTTGGCTGAGATGATGATGATGATATAACAAAAGCAAAACATAGGGCAACAGCCAAAGCCTTTCTTTAATTTTAAATGAAAAAATAATTAAATCGGTCCAGTTTTAGAGGAAGAATCAGGGGACTACGAAACGTTGATTTTGTCTACTTTTCAAACATATTTTTCAAATCAGTCGACCTTAGTATTTCCTCTCAACGCGCCCGGTCTGCGGGTGCTGGGGTTAAGAAACTTTCCAAAGGCCAAAGGTGATGATGGTGATGATACGGATCTATCGCGTTTATTTATCATAGGGATAATCGTTCTTCATAAGCGAAAATATAGAGAGTATGTACATACGCTCAACAGTGTATCGCTAGCTTTAAATCTATTGTAAAGTTATTTAATCATCATCATCAGCTCATTTTATGTCCCCACTGCTGGGGCACGAACCTTCCTTATGTATGGATAGGGAGAACAGGCCATAAACCACCACGCGGGCCCAGTGCGGGTTGATGGTTGTTAACGACTGCTAATGCAGCCGGGACCAACGGCTTTACGTGCCTTCCGAAGCACGGAGGATCTCGAGACGATAAACTTTTGGTCACCCATCCGATGACCGGCCTTAACCTCAGCACTCGCAGACCGGGCGCGTTAACCACTGCGCCAATTATTTAATATTAATAATAAAATACAATCGTTTATTTCATAGTCCATAAAGAACGAAAACATGTGTAGTGCATAGTCAGAGATACGTCCAACGTCCAGACATCGACCAATTTAGTGAAACATCCCACCGGGCGAATGACAGCGTGAGCGGTTCGCTGCATTTATTTGCGAACGCATATTTGGCAGCCGGTGCGTGCCTGTAACGGGCGCCACGGAAAATTAATACATTTGTATGCATTTTAGTTGTTGTAACTAGTTGTTAGTACTGTTAGTACACTGTTAAATTTTGTGAGTTCTGTACGATTCACTTTCACAAAATATTTGGGTGCATTATGGCTTTCATTAATTATTAGGACGCCATCTTGATTTTTATTCATGCATTATTATCTCTCTTTTCTTTGCGAAGTGAAAGGTTACGAGTCTATCTATATTTCTACTTTTATTTACATGTACAGTCAACGAAAAAGGTAACTGATGATTGGTCAAGTTTCAAAATATGAAATCAGTATGAAAATCAAAACTTTTTAAACGCATATCGAAAAACCTTCGAGTGTCTACTAGTATGTGCAGACTTTGACTGAAGTTATATAGAAAATACCGACTTACACTATCGAAACTTAATTTTGAAATCTAGTAAACATCATCTACTTTTGCTGTTGACTGTACCTACCTACCTACCTAGTATGACAGATATTTTAGTTAGGTTTTAGGTAGTCATTTTAGTTAATTTTAGTATCTTAAACTTAAATTATCAAGTTCTCTCTAGTTATTGAAAATATGTAATTGTACTAAATTATTAATTTTAATCGCCATACCTACCCCATGGCTTTGCAAACCTTGTATTAACGAATTACAAAATGTGAAGTGACAGTAGAAACAACAATATTTATATTTTGATTACTACTAGAAAAGTAAAGAAACTTGCAAAAATACTTTACGTTTCACTTTTCAAAAGTAGGAGGTTTAAGAGTTACAACCAAATCAATTTTTCGATCGCTACTATGTTAAAGGGGCGAACATCCTTTAACTACGGAGTAAACAATACAGCAGACGTCACAAGATCTCGTTATTCCAGCACAACTTATTCCAAAGACGACTGCGAGCAAGGCGCGTACCTAAAGTGTAATTATGCTGCGCTGCAGCGCTGTGACAAAGTAAGGTAAGTACTTCGCAGCGAGCGGGGCAGGGCTGCAGCCGCACCAGACCTAGCATTTGTCTCTAACTCGGTTTCTCTGAGTTATGACTTCATTTTTGAGCTGAGCTCGGGAATATAAAAAATTGGTAGTTTTTAGGGATCTTCCGTTGTAAAGAAGGAACGGAATAACGCTAACGTACCGGACGGAAGCTGAGTTCATTTGTCAAGGAATCTAATAAGAAATGGAGACTCGGCGTAGTACTTACTTAGTAGTCGGAATTATTCTGGAGTACCTACCTATATTTATTTGATTAAAGCCTCAGTGGCTTAGTGGTAAACCGCTTTGCCTTATATTCGGAGGCCCTCGGTTCAATTCCCAGGTCGCACAAAGTGTGTTTGGAATATTTCAGATAACCCGCTTTTGACATGCGTGGTGATTAAGGTAATACCCATAAATGGTAGCGATAATTTAATTTCCATAATGAAGGTCTTTACACAGCAGTGGGTTAGTAAATGGACTATTTACTTCACTTGATTTATTTATTTAATACTAGTGTTCGCCCAGTGGTCAAAATTCGACCGTAATTTTATTAAGGCTGCACGGATTGTATCCTAAGCAATGAAAACTTAAAAAAGAATAGAATGTGAGTTTAGATCTGTTTAGATTGACATTGACAAATACGGCCGCTCTTCTTCCATTTTTAAAATTTTTGCAAAGAGTTTACATGCGTGTGTGTCAAATACATGGTAGTGTGTGTAATGTTTGTTTTATTGATTTAATGTACTTTTTTGCATAATTTGAAAAAATATTAACATTCGGATAAACTTCTCTATATAAACTATAAGTGTGCGATCCTCCGTCAGAGTAATTTACGTAAAAAAGGGGTACAAAGTTTTTGCTTCACGTATTAATAAATAGATAAGAAGCTTTACTGTGCTTTAGATCGCACTTTAAGCTGTTGATTCTAGTTTTGTTATATGGTAGTCGTTAAAAACCAAACCGCATTGAGCAAGCAGCAGGTAAGTAAAGGCCTGCAGTTGGTAGGCTGACATCGGTGGGTCATCATCATCATCATCATCATCTCAGCCAAAAGACGTCCACTGCTGGACAAAGGCCTCCCCCAAGGATCTCCACAACGACCGGTTTTGTGCTGCTCGCATCCAGCGCCTTCCCACGACCTTCACCAGATCGGTGGGTATTTATATGTTATTAAAGCGAAGAGTTCACAGAATTGTATTGAAGAAGTAATATAGGTTGATTTAGTGTCAATTTTACTAATAGCAGACGGAGGCCCTTCGTGCGATGTCCGCTCGCTCGCGGCCGCGCTGCACCAACATTTCATTTCGGTAAAACGCTTTCCCACTTTTACAGATCTACAACTTTATTTGAGTGTTGTATTCCTCCACTCCCCGGCAACAGATTTCGACGTATGAAACATATTCGAACGTTCAGCTTTTTGTATGTGTACAGAAAATGCGACACAACTCAAAGTATGCGCCAAACATTCTATTTGCTCCGTACATTTTCCGTGCACTATTATTTGTTTTGAATGTAACTCTAGCAAACAGTATTAAATTGTTATATTCGAGCAAATCATTGGTTGTTGAAATGTGAACTTTGTTTACACAAAGTTTTGTTTGAATAAAATATCATGTTCCAATTAGTATTTAAACCGATCCCTTTGGTATACTTACTGACTGTTGAATATTTAATTAATAAATTTGAACAATAGAACTCATTTCATTCACATACTTATGTCACAATATGCATATTATGCTAATGAGATGGTTATTAATGAATGCAGAGGCAGCAAAGGTTTGTTTGCTTGTCATTTAATAATGTCTCCGCGGAGCCCCAGACGACCGTAAAACTTAACATAGAGATAGTTTGTATTTATTTTAACCCCACTTTAAATGCATGGCAACGAAATTTCGAGGAATTAGAGTTAGCTTGAAGAAAACTTGTTTCATTTGGATTAAGATAAGTGAAACATTAAGAACAACAATTGGCATAGCGCAACGTTTTTCTTATCTGGGAAATCAACGTAGTCTTTAATAAATAGCCAATAAACATCCCATTGCTGGGTTCAAGCCCACCCACCACGCTGGCCCACGTCGGTGGGTTAGTAGGCAAACATTCTTTAAAATTTGAAACCAATGGATTTATTCAAACGTTTCAGTCTATAAACCAACTAACATTTAAACATGAGCCCACCCGATAGCGCAATGCGATGTAGAGACGACAGTTGGCGCACTAAAAACATATTTTCTATTATCGTAAGAGACGATTGCCGTTTTCGGGCCATTATTTACCCGCAACGGATTGTAAATCTGCGGAATGGTTAGCGCGCTCGGCGAAAGTGACGTTTACCGAGCGTACATAATGCGAATGTCATCTTATTGAACGCAATAAAAAAGCGGTTATCAGGTAGATATTCTAGGTATGGGATCGGTATTTGCCCCCGTAGTTATTGATAGGCCAAGGTTTAATAAGTTTAGGGAGGGAAGAAGTGGAGTGTGTGTGTACTTAGTTATAGTTTCTATTTTTTTAAACGAGGTAGCCATTTTAGTATTTTATCTTTTAAAATGCACGAGCGCTGATCAGCGCCGCCATACAATAAAAATTCTATTGTGCCTGTATTCACGGCAGACGACCATATTAAAGAAGAAATATAATTAACAAAAGATTGCGCAGTCGATTTGAACAAACCGGTAGGTACTGAAAAGGTCGACTTCTGAGTAAGTAACATGCCAGTCCGGTCAGCTAAGCCAATCCTTCTAAAACTTAACGTCAGCAAAGACGCAAACAAATACGCGTGACAGCACCAAATTACTATGTTATAATTCAGTAAAGTAGAGAGAGCGAGCCTCGCTACCCACGAATTCATAACGAGTTCCCAAAATTACTTCATGTTTGAACCCATTTACATCCAGAACGTTGATTCCTAAACAAATATGGCGCCTTATCACTGCGTCTTCATTTTAAAATGGCGGGGTCGCTAAATAAGGGTCGTTTCATACTGTTTGCACGCCACGGAGAATCTCTTAATTTCGCGCTCGCCTCGCCCATAAGCTTCGCAAGTAGTGCGCGGTGCCCTCTAACGGCGTTTATCGTAAACGATCAAGTTGGAGACGCGCGGCGGTTTTGCTTGTCATAACGTGAGCGCGGCTTTATGTTCCAGTTGTTCTTGTTTGAATCATTATAGAAAGTATACCGAATATGGAGTACTTTTTAATTTTTTTATTACCTACGGGTTAGCACTTGGACTCCGTCTCATCCGATGTTAAGGGAAGATAAGGCCGAAAATTGAAGCACACTTCACCCGGAACCCTCAACTACTAAGGCACTGGCTATCTTATCTCTAGCTGCCGGAACACAACAATGCTATAAACATTGTTGTTATGGCGGACAAACAAGCTCTCCTTCCACTAACCAAACAGTACACAAACATGTACCGCCCGCTGGGAATCGAACCCGGGTCCTCTGGGTCTACGTTACTAATATGGATCAATGCATTATTATTTAAACTCAACATCTGAGGTTCTTAAACGTATCGATGCTTATCCACCCCACGACTCGGTGACGCGTGCTGGCCTAGCCACGGTCATACGCCCTATTTTTCAACGAAGAAGCAATATCTTAAATGGTTGTAAACAAATGAACCACTTTCTATCTCCCTGTGACTACGGACTCTGTAAAAGGTTGGAAAGGTCAGGGTTAGAAAGGTCGGTAATAAATAAGATGTAAATAAACGACAATAGAACCACATGAGTAAGTATCCCTACAGAGTCCAAGCTGCTTATAAGCGGCCCGCTGCAAGGTACACTCACACAGCGCGGCAGCTGTGCGCGTGACCTCTCATCGACGAGTTCACTGAGGCGCCGCCGCTCCGGGGTAAAAACTGGT
Organism: Eudonia lacustrata; assembly: GCA_947562085.1. Taxonomy (NCBI): domain Eukaryota; kingdom Metazoa; phylum Arthropoda; class Insecta; order Lepidoptera; family Crambidae; genus Eudonia; species Eudonia lacustrata. The sequence goes on along the minus strand of OX387317.1, from coordinate 3,008,728 downwards.
TTGCGCTGGTTTAGTTGCGGTATGACTGACAAGGCCGTACGTCGCGCGCATTAGACGAGATTCAGGTTATTCGAGTGATTTTGTTGATGAATTTGGGTTTTTAACATTTCAGTGTATCAATTATTTATATAATATTGATTAAGGGAAATTTGCGTTTTTTAATGTAATTTTATTAATAGTTAGTTAGTATTTACTCATCATAAAGACAATAATGTAGGTAATGTACAGGCTGGGTTCCTTAAAATACCGCCAGACATTTTGTTAATTTTATTGGTGAAAAGGAAAAAACATACCAAAATTATTTAAAAAATACAAGACAAGTGCAAGTCGGACTCGCCCACCAAGGGTTCCGTACAAATTTATGGGTATCGAAAACTATACATCATAAAAATAATTAAAAATCTGTTTAAGCTTGTGCAAATGAAGCCCTTTCGTACGATATCCCACACGACACGGTTAACTTACTTCAAAATTTGGACCCCCCCCCGTTCCTTGCATAAAGACCCTGTTTTTTTGTGATTTAATTAAATATATATAATTAATGGAATCAGGCGTTATTTTGCGGAAATCCATAGTACAAAAAAATGTAATTTAAATAATATGTAGTGTTAATTCCGCTAACTCACTCGTTTATACAGCTTGGATGCAGTACGCATGCACCGCCCTCCCGCCCGCAAAAAGTATGCACATGCAGGAGAAACAATGCGTGCAAGCGAAAATGCACACCAACACCGATACCCGACACGTGTTTCGCCCCTCCACGGGGCATCCTCAGGAGCTGTTGACTGGTCGAGAGCTGCGCACCGACTGTTACGGCTACGCAGCTCCCGGCCGCTTTTATAAAGCGCCATCGTTTGACATTTGTGACGTACTACCCGCGACAATACGTAATAATGGGGATGGAACTAAATTTGTTTGGTCATTCAACAGCGCATGACTGTCATTATTATGTTTCATTATTTCTAATTGCTCCAACACACACAACCGAATACACAGTCGTTACAAATTAATTTATAAACACCGGATTTTTTTTATTATTTTATTCGTAAACTTAGAAGATTGATTTTTTCACAGCTTCAAGGGACCGCAGACCTGAGTATATGGTTTTAATTTCAACTCGATACCTCTACGCGTTCCCGAGATAAAGGGTCTTGACAGACAGACAGACAGAGAGACAACAAAATGATCCTATAAGGGTTCCGTTTTTTGCCTTTTGAGGTACGGAACCCTAATGATCCGAGAATCCAAAATCTTGGAACAGAAATATTTAAAAAAATGTAAAAGTTATCGTTTGACATGCCATGCGAATGTTTTCCAATCAATTATTTAAGGAAACTGTATATTAGTTTAAGACTGTACCACACGTTAAAAAGGAATAATAAATACTTGAAGAAAAATAATAAAAATAAATTATTTAGGGTTAGCCATTTATAAACTAATTTAACTTTAGTACGTGTCAAATTACACTAAACCTTTATACCTTTTGAAATACACGTTTTATCATAATAAAATAAAAAAAATAAAATAAAAATAAAAATTAGGGAGGAAAAATAAAATAAGGTAAGTATATGTACTTACCTTATTTACCTCCCTAATTTTTTTAACGTGCAACAGGTGTCAGCCCTATCAGAATAGGTATCAATTTTGCAAGTTGTTGGAAAGCTTGGACTCTGTAAGGAATACTTACTCATGTGGTAGAACCGTATAAACAGTTGAATTTCAATACATGATCGTGTATTATTATTAATATTAACTTTTAATTGGCAGTGATATGACTCTGAAGCAGTATCAGTAAATGAATATAGGCAAAGAAAATATATCTTAAAATCTGAAGAAAATTTATCAGCAGATAAATTTTATGCACAAGTATAAAATCGCTAGCAAAAACAAGTAATGACATACCGAATCAAATCGAAAATCTGTGAAACGTTAAACGGGTTCTCGCAAATATTCACATAACTTATTTTACAAAAAAAAAAAAGAGTTCAATAAACGTTCGCCTCGTAAAACTAAAGCGCCACTGTGAAATGACACGAGCAAAGATTTAGTGAGCTCTTGTAATTTTTTGGTAAACTGAACAGAAATATCGAGTGACGCCGCCGCCGTATCAGCGCTCGCCGGTCGCTCGTCCGTAAGTGCTTTTTCGCTGATAAAATATCGAGCGTTGAAAATGGACTGACTGAACATCAGTTTATTATTATTTGATGTAAGCTTTATTCTCTGGCGGAGGAGTAAGCTGTCCCCGTGGCGTGACCTTCGCGAAGTTTCATTTGTTTTATCTACAATCCGATTTAATTGACTCAAAGTTATTTCATACTGGACTTCATTATTTTGTAATTGTAACACTTAACCTTTGTCATGGTGTGTATATATGTTTTAAATTCATCCAGTCAGTAGGCAATCTTCTCTATATTTAGACACTAGCCTACCACGCCGACCCAATGCTGGTTGTAACGACGGTTATCTTACAAAAACAACTGGGAACGTCAGATCCTGATGGTTTTAATAAGTGTCAAGTAGCTACAGATTTTTTATATGGTCATCCAATATGTCTACAATCAGTGCTACTTAGTTTAGATTCACATTAAGTATTGGTAGTTTGGTTTTAATGTCAGCTTAAGTTCATTACAAAAAAAATAAGTAAGGATTTTAAAAAAAAATGTTTTTTTCCTAGCCACATTTGCCTGCCGTGGCATCCTGTAAGTAAGACAGCACTTAGATTAAGACTTCTTTATGTTTATTTTTGAATTTACCTGGTGTATGTTTTGTTGGTTTCGACCGTAATTTTATTAAGGCTGCACGGATTGTATCCTAAGCAATGAAAATTAAAAAAGATAGAATGTGAGATTGGATTGGTATTGACAGATATCGGCCGCTCCACTTCCATTTTTGAAATTTTTGAAAAGAGTATTTATGTTTGTGTATCAAATACATATGCGTGTGTGTCAAATACATGGTAGTACGTGTAATGTTTGTTTTATTGATTTAATGTATTTTTAATATTCATTCATTTAATATTAACATTCTGTACTCCTTCTCTATATAAACTACAAGTGTGCGAAATTTCATACTTCTATGTCCGCGTAATTTTCGTAAAAAGGGGTACAAAGTTTTTGCTTCACGGAATAATTTAATTTATTAATATATAGATAAAATAAAATAAATATGTGAGTTCTTAGTGAAATATTTGAGCTTAAAACTGTAGTCTCTAATAATTAGGTAATTTTGAATTGGTCGTATTTTTTAAATCCTACCTATCTATTGACGACGCATTCCAACCTTCTTACTTGTCTACATTACTTATTTTTATAATAATTTTGATTCTCCTCGCCTCGCCTCGATGACAAAGAGAATTTAATCACTCGATGACCGAGTTGCAAAGTGCTCGGTCCACAATCCTCAGTTCTTGGGTTTAATTCCCAGCTCAAGCAAATTGGGTTTCGGATTTAGGAATCGGATTTAGGATTTAGGAATGCATTAGGATGCATAGCCCAGGTTTGTGATCATGCCAATACCCATCGACTGTAGCGATGACTTGATTTCAATGATGGAAGCAGTAGCCCAGCAATGGAACTGTATTTTATATTTAAAGGTATATTTTTTTTGTATGTGAGGTGAGATAATTACAGAAATACTTTAATTTGTCATTATTTTCATAAGACTTGACACAGCACAAACAAAACGGTTTTACTCCAAAAACCTTCGTCTTCTGATGACGTATTCTTACCACTTGCACCACACCGAGATGGCGTTTATAACTGTTTTGCAGGGGATGTGTATTTGTCATTTGATATAGCCTTATTGCGGGTGACGACGGCGACGGCTGGGCCGTTACGGACGGCGCGGGGCCCGCCACGCTAAATAGATTGCGCCACCGAATATTTAGCAGTTCGCACGCACTTCCTAGATCCCAGATCTAAGGAGGTTGATTATACAAGTAATAAAATTATGAAACTTACAGCTGTCTTCATTATGAAACATCCTGGATTCATATCAGTGGCAATGAATATATCTGTAGGTAAACTAGTGAACTAACATGACAACATATTGTTTTCGTTGTCATGAATGTCACTGATCGCTCTGACTATTTTCCTTTGTTGTAATTTCGAACCATATATTTCCCGTACAGAATTAGATTTTCCTCATGAAATGATGCCTATTAATTACGACATTATATTTAATATAGCCAAAATAAAATAAATTTGTGGTACCGAATGCGAGCTTCCGAAACACAACGGGCATGTCCGTAGTTTGTTGTGATCCCAGCGCTTTTGTTGGGGTCCGATTTCATATGGATAAGTGGATATTTGTTATTTGTTCGAATATAATACGCGGCGGTTCGAACGAATTCGAGTGTACTATATAAATGAAGTTGATATCGACATATATACCTACTATTAATAGTTAGTGTTTGCTTACCAATAAATACGCTTTTCTGAATAACAAATATACTATCGTACTCTTTGGTATGCATCCTAGGCATAACTGTTGAAATACCCGACGTTTCGATGGAGTTGCACCAGCCGTGGTTAGTCAAAGTCAAAGTCAAAGTCAAATATTCTTTATTCAAATAAACTTTAGAAAAGTGCTTTTGAATCGTCCATAATTTTTTTACCTACTACCCATATATATTTTGACAAAACATCTAATTATATCAAAGAAATAAGGCACTACAATTAAAAAAAAATTCAGGCTAGTTTGTTTTTTTACTTTTCCTGACACAAAAATTTTAATATTTTTAAGAGTGGCTTCTCTGTCGGCTTCTTTGAAAGAAACTACGGGCACGTGTAAGCGGTGAAGGCATTGCGGCCTCTCTGTTTCAGCTCCTTTGAATTGAAACTACCGAAAGTGCTTTATTTTACTTTTTAATCGAAATGTCTTTTGGCGTTTTTCTTGAAAACTAGCGTATACAAAATACAAAATATTTGCAGTTGATAAAAAATGCGACCTTTATATAAGTTTCACTTTAAAGGCAAATAATGAAAGAGAAAATAAAACCGAGTTAATAATGTACAATTATAAACAAAGACTTTAACGCAAACTGATTAGTGTTAGTATCATAGGCAGACATCTTTTATACCCGACGTTTCGAACGCGTTGCACCAGCCGTGACGGGCTGACTGTTTTCGGCTTCAGCAGTTTCCATTAGTCAGCCAATGGGCATGAAGATATATGCCAACCTACCTACACTAATTAGTTTCGTTTAAACCACGTTAAATTCTAAGCAGATAATCTCATTTGTTACCAAAAGAAAACGCCATGATTCAAACCAACGAACAACATTATTTAAGTGTACTTCATTTAAATTTTCCACATCAAGCTTCACGTAAATGTACGGAGGCAATGTCGGCGCAGGTTACGCGGTGTTGTTTTTAATAATTGGGGCTTTCGGGGCTTATTAAGGGAATTTTCAAGTGCTCGCCCGGGGCGGTCCGCGCACCCCGCCGCGCCGCCGCCGCCGTATAAGGCTGTTTTCGAAACCGAGACCCTATTATCAAGATCGAAAATGGGAACTGTAACAGTTAAAGAGCAACCCTAGCAGATTAATTACAACTCCACCATGTAACCTGATATGAGGTCATCATTCGGAACGAAATAACTTTTTTATTGAGAGATTCGATGTAATTTTTCCATATGAGATTCACATGTCTTAATACATAAATAATAATAAAGAAATATTAAAGAAAAGGCTTCTATAAAAGCCTTTCCTTACATATTATACGTAGAAAAGTTATGGTAGTCCAATAGTCCGGGACTGCCTGTAGGTTATATTTATGTCTGAAGTTATTTAACTGCCTCATCATATTTATCAACGTTCAGGCAATTTCAACATCCGAAAAACATTTTATTTAAATATTTAATAAACAAAAGCGATTGGAACTTATTTGGTGAGATAAATGCCAAGAGCTTCCCAGTTGAGGCATAATATTAAAAATAACAGACGTCGCTATATCGCACTATCCGGAGAATAAAGTGGTAATTGCAAAATTGCAACTTTACAGGAGAAAATAAAAACATAAATCGGTTAATATCTCAAAAACTACTGGTCCGAAACAATTGTTTTTGCTGTTAATTAAAAGCAGATTTATTTCTTAAAGTCTTGTAGGAATATAAAAATGAACTATAAAAAAATCAAAGAAATAATCGCAAAAAAGCATAATGCCGACTACGTTCCTTAAAGTTTTTATTGTTAGTAATTTAACCACTTTATCCGCCTTTGCGTCTTGACTCTACAGCCGATGCAATAAGACACCGCGATAGTTTTCAATGTATTTTGACATAAATTGCACTGTGCGTAACATCATTTTGCCACTTTGTTCTGGTAATTTTTGATTATTTTTTTTACGTATATTGTGCAAATGCTTTTATTCCCGGTCCATTTTATTTTATTCATTTCTGTAATAAATGATTGCAACCAAATAAATTTAGGATTAATACGATTTCAAAATCAATTTTAAAATTATATTTTTCATTATTCTTTAACTAGTAATTTACTAGTACTGTTACCAAGCCCAAAAGTTTATAACTTAAAACTGTGTGATTGCATTTACGATTATAACTTTAAATGTGTTATCGATACAGTGAAAATAAAAGGGCAAAAAAACGACTATGGTAATTAATCAACGTTTATTTTAAATTCAGGTATATTTTCTGGCATACATAATTATAAAATAACTTCTATCACGTGATTGATATCTCTTTTTTAATTTTCTATTATTTTTCAAAACAAAAATCGTATTAATCTATATATTCCCATGGGAACGGGAACCACGCGGGTGAAACCGCGAGCGGCCACTAGTTGGTAATGTGTTATTATTTAAGAATAGAGAACTGTGCAAAGACTGGCTTAGTCTTTCATACTTTTAAAAGTAAAGTAAGGAGACCTCTCTAGATGTTTTCATTAAAAGTTGCCGAGTTCGAGATCAAACAAATACAATTTATGAAGTCACTTTTGATTAACTTATTTATTATCTTTGGTTAAGAAACGCTCGGTGAATGGGCGTCGTAAAATCATTTCGCAATTTGATTTACAAACTTTAATATGGGTTCAGTTCGGTTAATTGTTGCGAAACACGGCCATACCTACCCCACTTTTACTGGCTTTCTGTTGTACTGGTGTTGGCTTAAAGCGACTTACAAATGTAAATGGGATTATATTCCTGCTTCATGAGAATACCAAATGAAATGGTTTAAAAATGTACATGTTTGCTTACCGGCCATTAGGATTGTCGTTGCCATGCAAGCTTGTCTGCCTTTTGTGGAAACTGTCATCAAACCGTTTATAGGTTAGGTCTAGATAAGAGCCGGTCTTCCAGTGACGTAGATCCAGTAGGCCGATTCTACTAAATAACTGCAATTACACTGCAGCGTCGCGTGTGTCAAAATGAGCAATTTTTTACGTTTCGGTATTCTGTTATGCAGCGCTGCTGCCGTAGTGTTGCAGGGACGAAGAAGTAACGCAAATAGGTATTCCACTAACAAAACTGCACTACACCTGCACGTTCACTGCAATATAATCGAATTCCATTAAAATATTTTGACATTTGTGTAGTAATTAATGGACAGCAGTATTGGTGCAGTTTTTGTGCAGGTTTATTGAAGTAGATCGTGAGCAACTTTTACACAGCGTATTTTATGCATTTTACGTATTTAGCGTATTGTAACATTAGTTCTTTTAGTTTTATTGTAGGATTCGTGCAGCTGTAGTGTAGTAGTCGCGCAGTTGTAGTGTAGTTGTGGTGCAGAGAATTTTAATAGAATACGTCTATTTCCACGGCACTGCTCCTACACGCGACAAATGACAGGCGTAAAAGTGCAGTTGCAGTTTTTTAATAGAATTGACCTCCAGGTCTACCATCGAGTAGCGAAGAATGTTGCAGAGGCCACACTGTTCGTAGGGTAAAGCCGCCAAAGAGCGTGCATTAACAAGGAGTACGCAGTGCTACTAAAAGATAACATTATATATCATGCGAACTTCTTCACAATTTCTTGATCCCAGAATCACAATCTTGCTTTATAATGCATTCGTGCGCAGTAAGTTAAAGTACGGCTCGATAATCTGGGATCCAGCTACTCAGAAATATGCACAACTTATTGAAAAGCTCCATAAGGAGAAAAAAGAAGAAGGAAATTTGGCAATTACCCGTATCTTTATCCTTCGCTGTTTGTTACGGGTATGGTGGGCTTGGACACATTGCAGCTTAGACGGAGGTTGCAACTGTTAATTCACTATTGTCTACTTCTGCGGAATGTAGTGGATAATCCGGTGGCAGGAACGCGCTCCGCCAATATTATCACGTCTGTGCATCAGCAACCACTTGCACAAACCATCACCAGGACACAATGTCTGAAGATTATAATTTGATAACAGCACAATCACCAATATTACGTGAAACGGCTTTTGGAACACTCATGTAACTCAGAGCATCCCGCGATTAAGTAATATGGACAACTCGTGTAATTCAGAGAAACGAGCACCGGCACGAAGAGAACAAGAAGACCGCGGGATCACACACACGATCACCGATACTTTTCTTCGCGCGTAGGCAGAAGGATCGAGATCAAGCAGCCTTAATGATTATTAATTTATATACTATTTATATATATATGTTATGGGTACTTAATGTGCCCAACCACTGAGCGTATAGGACTGTACGTTCCGCAAAATTATACGCGAGGTGGTGGTCGGCGTCGGCACCAGTTGTCGCTTCTCTAAAGCTGCGCACGTTCCACGGTAGTAACTGTCCAACAGCTCGTGCGATGATCCTCCTAAAGTCGTTTGTAAATCAATTCCAGGATGCTCATATATTTGCAGACACTTTACCTAGACTTATAGATAAATGCAGGATGTACTTACTTATCTCATCTATGGTTATATAATATATATAGTAATAGTTTCTCAATGTTGCTGTTATTGTTTTTATGTTTGGCTATATTTTTTTTTATGTGTATATTTTTACAATGTGTTTTTATATTATTATTTTTTATTTAAGTACTTGTTTTTGTTACTAGTAGATTAGTTTATATAGCATATAAGCGTGATGGCTGAACAGGCTGTAAGTTATCTGTTATATATATATATCTGTTGGCAACACTGCGCGATGGAGCTCCTCTGAACAAAATTATTATATTTGTCTGCCGTCCTAGGTGGCTTTACCCTAAATCACTGGACAGAGAAAGTCTCGAAGGCCAATCCCACCTAAAACGTGTAGAAGTAACATGTCAAAAAATAGATTACTTTACCTTAACGTTGCTGTGAGCCTCGTAACTTACACAACGGACTTGGTTCACTGAGTGGGTTTAGAATTTACAGCGCAATCAACCACCAGTACCTACCGTGGCTTTCAAACTAGTTTTCTACCGAATTCTTACAGAGGGTCAGGGATGCTTACAAAAAGTTACCATTCTCTTGACCCACGCATATGTTGCATCCCTTAAGGCAAATATATTACAGTGAGGAGTTACTCGCAGTGGACTCGGAGGGCTGTCCCCGAGAGATAAGATAGGAGTGTTCGTAAACTTGTCCGCGATTATCTCGGGGAGGACAGTTCGAATTTCTTTCTGTTACAAGTGTGATCTACAGTTCATGAGATAACCCTGTGGGGTGTTGTGAAATTATTTTAGTGGTATATTTTGTTTATTTATTGTGAAAAATAAGTTGGAAGATATTTTACAGGAATCCTGCTTTTTATGTAGATTATTACATTATACATGTAGTGCTCGGTTTGATTGAGACTTGCCTTTAACAAAGAACAAATTATAGTAATAAAATACATTATCTGGCTATATTTATACGCCATACATCATCTCTATTAAGAATTAAACTCCAGATTTTTCCCCTGTACGCAATAAGTGTATAATTACCAAAACTATTTAAAACACTGCTACCGTAACTGAGACGGAACAAAATCTCTACCTTGTACGTACAAGTCAATCAATATTTGTACGAAATACACGAACAGGAGACAGTGCAGACAAAAACGTCATTAGGACGGGCTCCCGGCAAATCCGGACGGGGGATTGGGGGAGAGGGGAGGGGGAAAGTGGCTTTTGTAGCACGGTGAAAGGAATTATCGGGCGCAGAGGTCCCCGAATTCTATTCTGATTTCGGCAGCCCCTTGGCCGATCCGACTTGTCAACGTTCCAAGGTAGTTTGCACTTGATTACAAGCAGACCTTTGCGCGAGGATCATCTTATTTAGATGTACTTAGCCGGCAACGAGCTTCGTCTGCCGAGTTCAGCGCAACTCTTGTGATAAAAGCATTATCAAATGGACCGCACTCTAAATGTGTTTGGATATCTGCCAATACATGGCGATTGAAATCGAATTAAAGATACACTACGTTAAAAATAGTTTTTTTATATACGGTATTCAGCGGTTATTGCAGCATGCAACGATGGAGTATGCGATGTCAGGGTACATGCGCGTTGTTATTAACAATCCTTAATATTTGATTAATTGTAATTTTAAAAATAATTTCTTTTTAATTATACTAGAACAATTTGAGCTCTTATGAACATGGTTACGCCATCACTTTGTAAGTCGAAGAGTGATCTTGTAGTGAAAAAAACCGGGCAGAAACTCTGCAAGGGCGCTTTTTTCTACCTTTCTTAGCAGCCACAGGATATTGGAAAATGCACATTGTTGCTATAATAAAAAACAAAAAAAAACCTTCCTGCACTCACACCAATTATCTAGTCTTAGAGAAGCTTTGTTATGAAACTCGTTAAATGGTTACTAGACAACGGATAAACATACTTAAAATACTTAAATATATACTTATTATACATAGAAAACACCCAGACTCGAGATAATTTAGAAAATCAATAATTTCTAAATTGACCCGACCGGGGATCGAAGCCGGGACCTCAGAGATGGCGACACCATGAAAACCGGTGTACAAACCACTCGACCAAGGAGGTCGTTGAGGCTATAATGTCTAAGTACAAGGTGTAAATGTCCAACAATCTACTTGTAGTTGTCTATGTCCAGTTTTGTAATCACTATAAAGGTTGAACTGCTTTTTCCTCAAAATAAGTACATACTACATAACTCTAAGTTCGTATAAGATCGTGCGTCGAATTTTATCTGTATCCGTGTAAGCTTAATTCGATAAGGGGCCAAGTAAAATAATACTCTAAGTTTACTTTTACTCTTAATCTGGTTTATTATCATGTTATTTAAGCAAAAATGGCTCTTAAGTACGTTGAAAGGGCTCTTTGATTTTTGCGATGTAAAAGACTGTCGCTTTCTTTATCGGCATCAATGTTAATTTTCCGAATCACTGGGAAATTTACCTTCTCTTGTGGTTAAAGCTTTTTAGGTAGCAAAGACGGCAACATTGTTATTTGAAAATTATATCTATAGGCGTTATTGAAACGTTATGATATAAAACCAGACATTAAAAAGTCAAATAAAATCATATTTTATTATTGAGCAATACAGTCAAATGAATACCGTCAAAAAAAACAATATCCCACCTAGTAAAAAAATAAGAAAAGCGATGCCGCCGAGAGCGCAGCGACATATATTATATGTGGTCCAATAAAACTGGTATTCTGGTGCGCATCGCATTGCCGATAACTGGGTTTGCATTCTTTATAGTCTACACAGCTTCAATATTATCAAGCGGGCCGGGGGGAATCTCGATTTTATCTTTGGAATTAAAGACGCCGGCGACAAGCATTTGCATGAAGAATATCGGAGGTATATTACACGGGGATTGTGCATCCATTATAATAACAAAGTGTGCCTTCGAGTGGCTTCTTCGGGCTTTTGTGCCGGAGCCCGGCGATTACGCCGAATTACCTTTCATTAGAATTAATATTGCGGGATTGGGGATGGAATGGAGGGCGCCAAAGATTCTATGAGCGTGTGAGGATACCTCCTCACTCGTTATTGTTTTTCGACATTTTGAAAGTATTTTATGCTAAAAAACCATTAGATATACAATTTTATGGTTTATTAAAACAAGCATTACTCTTAAAAATATATTTTACAATATAAAGTCTGAAACCATTCTGGAAATAACGAATTTCACACATAGTCGTAGAAGTGAGAATATCTCTATCTAACATTAAAAAAAAAAAACTTAAAATTCGACATATTTTTTTGCTGCTATTAAAAATATATAAAAAAGGAGATCTCAGCATTTTTGATATATGGCTGTACGTAATATTTGTACCTACTAATTTCTAGTAACGATAACGAATTATTATTTGACAATATCTCATTCATCATGACATGGCTGGGTCGGGTAGGCATTTAATATTTTACTATATTTTATAAATATTTAATACCTCATTACTAGTTATAGTTCAAAGCATTTCTACAGTAATAGTACATTAAGATATGGTTTGTTTCTGGTTTGGACAAATCATATTATTGTAACTTTATTTAGAGATTCTTTTCTGGGGCATGAAACTTTGCAAAGTATTTTTAAGTTCATATCATATTTATGAACTTTGCTATCACAAAAAAAGCACATCGTTAATCACCATCACTTAAATATATCGACAGTGTCGCTATAAATTTTTGACGTAAAAGTAGTTAAAGTGGTTCTGAAAACGTTCATTTATTCATGCGTACTAGCGTTTTTATTCAGCTCAATTACGTGGAGGCGTCCATGAAAAATGCCGCCTAATTACAGAGCTTATTACTGTAAGCGCAGAGTTTATGTTTACACGCGTTGTTGTTTTTATAAAAGCATAAATTTCCACGCGATGAATATAAATGACAGTATGATACATCTCTTCAATACGACCGCGTGAGCTGCGAGCTCGCTGTAAAGGCTGCTGCATACTGGTGACGTTTGCAGGACGTTAATGACACCTGTTTATCATTAATCCTACAGATTACCTTCTTGCCTGCATCTCACGCAGGTTGTTTAATGACGATGATGCTAATGAATACATTTCGTGGAGAAAGATTTTAGTCATCTTCATTCATTCTACATTAGTAGAATCTTACTAAGTGATTCATTTAATTGTGTAGTGTTTACCTAAACTCTTTTGCGAATCATCTAGTACTCATAGTACGTATTGCTTTTGCTGTCATTTGTATAGCTGACTTGTTTTCTTGACATGCCTGCATGAAATGGCAACATATAATCAAAATATCACTCACAAAATGTATCAATTGTTGATAGTGGTTATTTATTTTTGACTATTGACTATTATAAAAATCTCGCCGATGATGTTCTCATAATTGTTTCGTTCTGTACCTTCAGCCTAGTTCTCTAACACTTTGTCTTCGGCTAAAAGATCTGCCATGTGTACTGACCTTAGGGGAAGACTATTAATACAATTAAAATTGTCTTTTAATTGTAACGGGTAAGCACTTGACCTTCATCACCCGGCTCCTCATCAACTAAGGCACTGGCTATTTTATCTTCAGCTGTCGGAACACAACAATGTTACTAACATTGATGTTATGGCGACATATTTATATATAAGACTTAGATGCGAGTTCTTTGACACTGTGTTAAGGCACACTTTACTTTGTGAATAACGTTGTTGGTTTTGGTTGTATAAGAAAAAAAATTAAATTGTTTGAAGTTTCAAATAAATAAAAATAAAAATAAGAATGACTAAAAGATCTCTGGTGTGCACTGCCCCTAAGGCAGGTCTAATGAATACGCGCAGCGCAGGTTGCGGCGCGAGGATTATCTCAACTCGCGCAACTACGCCCCCGGAATTGAAAATAATAACACCATCCTTTTCTATATATTATATATGGTTTTGTTGTATATAATACTTGTACGTGTCAGCCAACAATTTGATATGTAATAAATATTGCTCATTAATAAGAGTCACGTACAAACCTTTAAAATCGTGCAATTCTATTTTTTAGGGTTATTTTTGATATACCTAGTAACAATTTCATTGTAATATGATGAGATATTATAAACTAAATACAAATATTATTTAAAAAATTACTGAATATAAGAAAAAAATATGGCACACAGTTCGCTAACAACAAACATATGGCACAGATTGCTGATCAAGCAATCTACAAAGACGTAGAAACTGTACACGAGATGTCGTATGTGTTATCTTGCATTAGCTAAGTCGTTAAGTAGGTAATTTCTCTACATATATTTTTCACCAATTTTTTCCAAAATCTTTTATAAATAAACTATAAGACAGGATATCAATATTAGGCACTAGTAAACATTGCGAGAGACCGGCGCCTGCGCTCCTAAGATGTGTTCAATTGTTTATCGTATCGTTAGTCTCAACTCTGATTAAGCGGTTGAAGTGTGTCTTTAGACTGAAAATGGCAAATTTCCAGCCAATGTCCATTTTTTAAAATTTTATCACCATTCCAGATATTTGTGAAAATCAAGAAACTGAAGGACCTGCGATATACAGTAATGTGTCTACTTACAAACTCATACATGTTGCAGTAACTAAATGAAACATTACATTATGTTACAGACAAACTGTTTCATTGTAGTATATTAAAAAAAATTATATCTAGTAGTAGACCAAAATAAAATAATATTTTTGGTAATTGGGAATTGCTTATTAGAATTAACATTTTTAAGCTTAATTATTATTTTGCAGTGCTCAGACAATACAACCAAAAGCTATAACGGTACAAAAAATAATACATATATTGTAGACCTAACAGTAAAGCAGCTTCCGCGATATACGAGTTGTTACATTACTACGACGAACGGTCTACTACTGAAACGTTTTATCGAAAGATTCTACCATACTAGCCTCACAAACTGGGCTTAGAAACACAATTACACATTTCAGAGTCGTCAAGCTACATAAATAAGCACAAAAATAGGTTTACTCAGGGATATTAATAGTTTAGTCCAACCAAATCCTATTATTCAAAGCACCTTACAACATTTACTTAATCCATTACACAAATGTACAGACACACGAACAGTACTCCGGCGGGGCTTAATACAGCTTTTAACACGTAATTGGAGCATCGATCTACTATGTAGGTACGAGCGCCGGCTAAGCCTACCCGCGCCGCTACGGACCCACTAATTAAAAAGTTAAGCGTCTGCTTCGGACAGTCAATTTTAGGACTTTTTGTCGGCGTGGCCGCGTCGCCACTCCACCTACGGCGGTCTTCACTATTAACCCCGAGCTCGGTAGGTAGGTATACTTGAACAGTGGCAAGTGAAGTGTTGTTATACGTTTTTAGTTCGTAGCGAAGATTTAAAAAAAATAAAGCGCTGGACTTAGGTTTTGGGGCCTCATGAATATAGCACAAGAGGTAATCGGTAATCATAATATCATGATTATGATTATTTATTTAAAACAACTCAATTTTATATCTAAAGTTTACAACAGGTGCTATTTAATACAATTAAATATTCCAATTTAAAACCTAATCTAAAAACCACCACGGGCCACCACCGACCGGCTCAAAGGTTCCCATGATACCGGCAGCGTTACCACGTTGTATTGCCAGGGAGAGTCTCTGAACCAGGTATGACCCGCAGCGTCGATCGTACCCACGATCCGCTAAACGGTGCCCTAGTTTGGCAATAAAAGATTTCGCTTTCGTGCCCCACACCCCAGAAGACTCTACAGTGAAAGGGAGAAAGTGGTACTGTGACTTCAAGGCAGCATAATTCAAATGTTTCTGCCTCGCGGCACTCTCAGCAGCAGACCCAGCAGTCCGCATTGTGCCTTGAATGTGCGACGTCGCGAAAATGATAACGCACCTCGCATCCGACTAATAAGCAACGACCCTTCTCCCAGGGAACCAAGGTCAAACCATCCGGCCTCTTGCCGTCTGTTCGGCTCAAGCCCAGAGGCTCCAGAACGCACGGAATATTGGCGGTTACCAATGCCCGCCGGATGATGAGTCGGGAACCTGCCAGCGCATCTACAGCAGCTCAACCCGTGGTGCCCATTGGCCTCAACCCGAGCTCCGCATATACAACGATGTGGTTCACAAATGTTGAACCAAGCGTCAACGCTACCGCCACTGGCAATTAATCATTTTCCATGAAGGTAGCCAATTGTGGAGAAGGCAACGCATGCAGCCAGGCGCCCGCTTCTTGTTGCGATACCGCTCTGAGCCTTGCTAAATCCAATGCGCTGGCGCCGTCCTTTAGCTCAGCGAGGATCATCATCATCATCATCATCTCAGCCAAAAGACGTCCACTGCTGGACAAAGGCCTCCCCCAAGGATCTCCACAACGACCGGTTTTGTGCTGCTCGCATCCAGCAGCTTCCCGCGACCTTCACCAGATCGTCGGTCCACCTTGTTGGAGGCCTGCCCACACTGCGCTTTCCGGTACGCGGTCGCCACTCCAGAACTATCCCGCCCCAGCGGCCATCAGTCCTGCGAGCAATATGACCTGCCCACTGCCACTTGAGCTTAGCAACTCTTCGGGCGATGTCGGTTACCTTTGTTCTTCTGCGGATCTCCTCATTTCTGATTCGATCACGCAGAGAAACCCCGAGCATAGCCCTCTCCATTGCTCTTTGAGTGACCTTGAGCCTTTTTATGAGGCCCATAGTGAGCGACCACGTCTCAGTCCCGTATGTCATCACTGGCAACACACACTGGTCAAAGACTTTCGTCTTGAGACACTGCGGTATTTCGGACGAGAAGATATTTCGTAGCTTACCGAACGCTGCCCAGCCTAATTGGATTCGACGATTGACCTCTTTGCTGAAGTTGGACCTACCTAGCTGGACCGTTTGTCCCAGGTAAACATAATTGTCCACAACTTCAAGGGCAGAGTCCCCAACCTTGAGAGGAGTGAGTACGACACGTGAGTTCGACATACCTTTCGTCTTCTCTATGTTCATTTTAAGACCCACTTGTTGAGAGACTCTGTTGAGGTCACCGAGCATTGCGCCGAGGTCTTCCAGGGTCTCAGCTATGACTACTATATCGTCAGCAAACCAAAGGTGAGTGATGTATACGCCGTTGAGGTTGATGCCGAGTCCTTTCCAGTCCAGAAGCTTGAAAACATCTTCCAGTGCAGCAGTGAACAGTTTCGGAGAAATCACATCTCCCTGTCTCACTCCTCGCTGCTACTGGATAGGTTTCGAGCTCTGGTCCTGAAGACGGACTGACATAGTGGCGCTTTCATACAAACACCTCAACACTTCGATGTACCGATAGTCAATTTGGCACCGCTGGAGAGACTGTAGCACGGCCCATGTTTCAATCGAATCGAAGGCTTTTTCATAGTCCACAACGCTAAGCAAAGAGGCTAGTTATACTCTTCGGTCTTCTGTATAACTTGCCGCAGCGTATGTATGTGATCTATGGTGCTGAAGCCTTTTCGGAAACCGGCTTGTTCGATAGGCTGGAAGTCATCAAACCTGCGTGCGAGACGATTCGTTATGACTCTCGAAAACAGCTTGTAGACGTGGCTTAGAAGTGAGATGGGCCTGTAGTTCTTCAGCAGGGTTTTGTCGCCCTTTTTGAAGAACAGTACCACCATACCTTCGTGCCACGTCTCTGGCGTTCTGCCCCCTAGTACGACGGAATTAAATAGCTTCTGAAGAGCTACGAGTACCGGTCTTCCGCCTGCTTTCAGAAGCTCGGCCGTAATTCCGTCAGCACCTGGTGCCCTGCCATTTTTGAGCTGTTTGAGAGCCATACTAATCTCGTATAGGCTGATGTCCGGGATGTCATCGGTATAGTGCCGGGTTAACTTAGCTCTAGGGTCTTTAGCTAAGCTTTGTACAGGTGGCCGTGTGGATGTGTAAAGCTGTCCATAGAACTTCTCGACCTCTCCCATAACATCGGACCTGGTCGTGACAGTTCTGCCGTCATCGGTTTTCAGCGTCGTCAGTTGGCACTGCCCAATACCCTGATTTCTTGCGAACACTTTTGAGCCTTTGTTCCGCTCAATGGCCTCTTTAATACGGTTAGTATTAAATTGGCGCGTGTCGCGAGTCATAGACTTCGAGATCTGCCTATTTAGCCGCCGAAACTGAGACGCATCACCTGAGGAAAGCAGAACCATTTCGCGCCGCTCTTCCATTAGTTTTAGGGTATGGTCTGAGAACTTTTTGGTTCCTTTTGCTCGGTGGGTTTTAAAGAACTTGGACCCAACCGTTTGGACAGTTTCCACAAACGTTTCCAGCAACAGGCTGTATTCGTCCACATTTTCGCAATTATTTAGGCGCTCGAAGCGATTCTGCAATTCGAGCTGAAAGCTTTCGGGGTTTTGGATTTGGATGGGTGCAGGACGGAGCGTAGACCTTACCAATCGACGTCTTTCCAGCTTAACGTTGATATTCAATGTGCCTCTTACCAACCGGTGATCGCTGCCAGTTTTAAACGCATTGATCACAGTGACATCATTGAATATTTGCTTCCTCGTCGACATGATAAAGTCAATCTCGTTTCTTGTTTCGTCGTTTTTTGTTGCACCGTCGGAACTCATCCAGGTCCACTTGCGGTGTTCAGCTTTCCTGAAAAAGGAGTTCATCATAAAGAGGCCCTCCCTCTCAAGAAAGTCCGCTAGCAGTTGGCCCCGGGAGTTCCGATTACCAACCCCAAATCGTCCCACTCTCATCTCATCGCCGCTTCGTTTGCCCAGTTTTGCGTTAAAGTCTCCCATGACAACGGTGTAATGAGTTTTGGAGGCTTGTATGGCTCTAGAGATGTCTTCATACGTAGCTTCCACCTCATCGTCAGGGTGTGTCGTAGTAGGAGCATAAACCTGTATGACCTTCAATGAATACCGTTTGGTTATTCTGAGTATAAGGTACGCTACCCTAGGCGACACACTCCCGGTCTCGACAACGTTGTTCACGAGGGACTTGTGGACGATGAACCCGACACCACCTTGGGACAGTTGTTCGCCCTCCCGGAAATAGAGCAAGTTACCGGACTTGAGGATTACCGAGTCCTCCCCCTCTCTTCGGACTTCAGATAATCCAACTATGTCCCACCGTATCTTGCTCAATTCTTCTTCCAGTTCGTAAATCTTCTCGTCAGTCCGTAATGTGCGCGTGTTAAATGTTGCCAGGGCCAGAAATCGTTGTTGGCGGTAGCCAGGTCTCTGCCGGAGATTCTTAGCACCCCCTGCCCCGTCGCTGCCTTGGCCGCTACCGTAGCTAGGGCGAGTGGGGCCGCCGGGGACTAGGGGCCGGTTTTTGCTGGTGTGCATATCATGGGGGGGTGTTTGCCATAATCGCCACGCTTGGCAGGCGGGTTGGCGATCGCAGTAGGTTGAAGGTAACCTCAGAGAGATGCTGCTGCCCATCCTCTGGAATGGTCCCTTAGTCGCCTTTTACGACACCCACGGGTTGAGATGGGGTGGTGCAATTCTTTATCCCCGGCACCACACAGCGAGGATATCTAAAGCATATTTTTCTCTACCAGGCTGGCTAAAGCTCCCTCATGGATATCAGTCAACATTTCTTTACTTTTCATTATCTTCAACATCGGCATTAGACACGTAGGTACCATACAAGGAGGTATCTTTCGGCCTTGCATTAGGGCTGGGATTAATTAAAATGTATGATGAAATCCCAGGTAGGTGGTAGGTATATTCCAACCATCATCTCCATTAAAATTTTAATCTAAACATAAAAGATTCTTTACATACGATTCATTCTTTATATTAGATATTGGTATACCAAAAATTCCAAGTATCGACCAAAATGTCCTAACAAATACACTAACTTGAGCTACAACAGAAATGCACACAGCACGTGTGCACTGCTTAAAAACAGTGAAAAGGTACAAAGGCGGCGGCAGTCGTCCGTCGTCAGTCGGAGTGTTTGCGCCGGAGCCGAGCGAGCGCATTGTGACCCGGCCCGCGTGTCATCGCAAAAGCACAAAATAAGTAGAACCAGAAGTTAAGCTCAATACGTACCGCGCGCAGTCCCCTGATTTCTCCTCCAAAAAAGCCGATTGTGATTTAATAAACAACTGGTGGTCGCCCAGTGGTCGAAATTCGACCGTAATTTTATTAAGGCTGCACGGATTGTATCCTAAGCAAGAATTATATATAATTATTATATATATAGAATTATCCTAAAAAAGATTAAAAAAGATAGAATGTGGGTTTAGATTGGCATTGGCAGATTTGGGCCATTCCTCTTCCATTTTTGAAATTTTTGAAAAGATTATACGTGTGTGTCAAATACATGGTAGTGTGTGTAATGTTTGTTTTATTGATTTAATGAATTTTTATGCATAAAAAAAAAAATTAACATTCGGATAACCTTCTATATAAACTACTAGCTGTGCTCGCGACTTCGTCCGCGTGGAATAGTGACTTTCGGCAGCATTTTTAATTTTTTAGGCTCTTTTCCCGTTTTTGCAACATTTTTCACTGATGCTTCGCTCCTATTGGTCGCAGCGTGATGTTATATAGCCTAAAGCCTTCCTCGATAAATGGACTATCCAACACAAAAAGAATTTTTCAATTCGAACAAGTAGTTCCTGAGATTAGCGCGTTCAAACAAACAAACTCTTCAGCTTTATAATATTAATAATTAATATAGATAAGTGTGCGAAATTTTATACTCCTCCATCCGCACAATTTACGTAAAAAGGGGGTACAAAGTTTTTGCTTCACGTATTAATTAATATAAAGATAATAATTTTTTGTTAAAAAAAAAAAATTACGCCCGAGCAGTGTTGCAACAGCACGCTCGGTCCGTTCCGCGATCCGTGTCCGTGAAGCGTGTTTGTGTGAGCTTACCTTCTGTAACCTCTTTATGTCGTGGCAAAAGCGTACTGAGCGCGCCTTTCACCCGTTCAATACGTCGAAGTCCATTCCGAAGATTGCGCCCCGGCACTTTTGTCACGGTACTCTGGTAATGAAGTCTCTTTTAATTAACTAATTGTTGTATCTGTGTAGCGATGCGGTTTCGTTAACCGTTCATTTTAAATGCGATGTGGATGTTTCTTGTTTAAAGGCAACGCGGAGGTTTTATTTTTTGGGTAGATTAATAACATTTTTAGTGTTAAAGACGTGATATTTAATAAGAGTGTTTAGACAATGACCGCGGAAACTAAGCAACTTTTGCTATCGCCGAATCGAAATTCGACCGTAATTCACAAAATATACAGTGTTTATACAATGTAATGTGTACAACACAATGTAATGGTTTGGCGACCTCCTTGGTCGAGTGGTTTGTACTCCGGTTTTCATGGTGTCGCCATCTCTGAGGTCCCGGGTTCGATCCCCGGTCGGGTCAATTTAGAAATTATTATTTTTCTAAATTGTCTCGGGTCTGGGTGTTTTCTATGTATAACAAGTATGTGTTAAAGTATATTAAGTATGTTTATCCGTTGTCTAGTAACCATTTAACGAGTTTCATAACGAAGCTTCTCTTGGGCTAGATAATTGGTGTGTTGGAAAGTTTAGTTTAGTTTAGTTTAGTTTAATTTAATACATATAATACACATTTTTATCATAAAAACTTTAACTATACCAATTCTTAGGCTGCATTTCCACCTGCAAGAAAACTTCCGCGAGAAATGTCCAACGGTCTATCCGACAGCAGCGTGCAAGTGCATAGACAGTACTTGCTACTGAGTATACACTTGCAAGCTGCTGTCGGACAGACTATCGGACAATTCTCGAGGAAGTTTTCGTGCAGGTGGGAATGTGGCCCTACACCTCCGTACGCGCAATGTGCTTAAAAAGGGGCACAATGTTTTCGCTTCACGTATTAATATATAGATCTTTATTAGTATGTAAACGGCCCACTGCTGGACTTAGTTTTTGCCACATAAATACAAGATCAATAGCATATGTAGAGATCAAGCCATATCCCTTCCGCTAGCCTAATAGAGAGGGTTCTCAGAATACCAAATATACACGTCATCATCAGCTCATTTTATGTCCCCACTGCTGGGACACGAGCCTTCCCTATGGATGGTTAGGGAGAACGGGCCATAAACCACCACGCGGGCCCAGTGCGGAATGGTGGTTGTTAACGACTGCTAATGCAGCCGGGACCAACGGCTTTACGTGCCTTCCGAAGCACGGAGGAGCTCGAGTTGATAAATTTTTGGTCACCCATCCGATGACCGGTCTTAGTGAAAGTTGCTTAACCTCAGCACTTGCAGACCGGGCGCGTTAACCACTGCGCCATCGAGCTCCTCGATATAATAATATACACTCTCCTAATATACACGTACAAGCATTTAAATATATTTGTCGCAAGCTCTGTATTACGCAAGGCTAGTTATAGTGAAGCCGTTGGCGCTTGTCATAGTTCGCGACAGTAATTAATACCCCGCAACGACAGAACAGTGCTGCTGACACCTCAGCGTGACAGTGATGCGTGAATGACAGCGTTGTAGCCGCAGACCTACGTAAGGTACAGTCAGGAATAGATTTACCTACTTTACTTATGGCCAAGAACATTGACGTTGACAAAGAAGAGTAAGACACTAAATACGGTATTAGATACAATGCCGCAGTTAGCGATAGACATTCTAGAATCCTACTAATATTAAAAACGCGAAAGTTTGTAAGCATGGATGGATGTTTGTTACTCTTTCACGTAAAAACTACTGAATGGCTTTGGATGAAATTCGGCGTACAGATAGTTTATAACCTGGATTAACACATAGGATAGTTTTTATCTCGATATTTTCACGGGAACGGGAACCACGCGGGTGAAACCGCGAGCGGCCGCTAGTCTATCATAATATAAATAGCTCTACGTCACACAAACTGTTGTTCTTCTTTTACCTTGTATGTTTATGCCTAATTACTTTGTTTTCATTGTTTCTTTTCTGCAAATTCATGCTTATTTTTATAGTACGTGTTGCTATACCACAAAACAAATGCTCCACAGAATGCGTCTATCAACAAACAGCTTGTGCTGCAGGGATGTCTGGGATTGGCCTATCCGAAACCAGAAAACTTCAGGATCTTCGCACTCAAAGACGTTTGTAAACTTATGGCATCTATCTTTACAGAGGAAGAAGAGTGGAACGATGGGGTCGCACAAAAGATCTCGATGGGTCGAAATGCTAACTGGTAAAGAGAAACCTTAGCAGGCCCCTCTAAGATAAGATAGTATGAGTATAAACATTTTCTCTTCTATTCTTTTCTAAACGTATCCTCTGCTTCTGAATTACGAGTAACACGACCACGAACAAGCCAGCTATTAGACAACACAGAGTATTTCTCCGCGGACGACAAATAGAACAGAACTAGGTATTATAACTGACTTGTTTTTCCGCTGCCACGTATATTGACACTGTTTACAGCACCGGACAGTTGGACAAATAATCGCTTAACAAAGCCATCGATCACCGAGCGCCACACATCGACCGGCGTCCATTGTTTGACCAGCACTTTTAACATTTCTCGGTGGCGGGCAAACACTCGAGATGTTGTTGTTTGTTGGATGATTGTTGATATTAGTGGTGTTGGAACGCGGCGAGTGGACGCTGTATGACGGCCCGCGCTCTCACATATTTGTGTAACACTAAAGTGTGGATGTATGTTCTTTTTGACGTATTGAATGTACCAAACGATCGGATTCATCGTCAGCCTAGAATACGTCCCAGTGCTTCAGTCAGTGTTTAGTGCAGGGAAAGGCAAACTTTTTCATTCGCGTGACAATATTTACTAACAAAATCTATGGCGGGCCTGGCTATTGAAAGCTTTGCTGTATTTTTTCAATAAATAAATATTTTTTTTGTGAAATAAAAATATTTTTTGTGAAAAAAAAATATTGATACAGAAAACGCATACCATTTTCTGAAACACACACGCACATGAATTTTTGTTTAATGGTCGCGGGCCGGACTTCGACTATTCGCGGGCCGAAGATGGCCCGCGGGCCGTATAGTTTGCCCATCCCTGGTCTAGTGGGAGATTTATACACCATAAAATTGCAATAACGAAAATGAGACATTAATAATAGTACCTATACGGGAAGATTGGGACCTAGCCCACCATACTGGCTCATGTGATATGAACGTCTGTCACATTACAATCGGGATATCCAAAGTATAGGGGAACTCAATGTATTTACTGTTCCAAAAGATCTTTTAGATCTCCAGCTAAGTTTTAGTAATTAAAATTTAAATAAATTCAAGAATACCATGACAAATTCCGCAAGCTATCTCTGTGAGGAGATACACTTAATAAGTCTAACTGTATCTTTAAATTGAAGTTAAATATTAAACCAACAAGAGACGATTTGGTTGGTGTTGTCCCCCGTTTCGGTGTTCGCAGTAGTTTTATGATACTGGAGTTAAACTACGTTAGTACTTTTAAGTTGGCTCGAGGGCACCGTGACGAATCGGTTTGAGCTGGCGTTTGATGGTGGCAAAGTTCTCAACTGTTTTATCGGCGGCGATGAAGATAAGCGAATAACAGGGCAATCCTTGTCGACTACAGTTAATTTTGTTATGTATTTATATATTTTTATTTAAAACATCAATTATTCAAATTCAAAATTTTATAGCATAACTTGTGGATATACAAAGGTCTTACTTATTATCTACTAGTGGCCGCTCGCGGTTTCACCCGCGTGGTTCCCGTTCCCGTGAGATAATCGGGATAAAAAGTATCCTATGTGTTAATCCAGGTTATAAACTATCTGTATGCCGAATTTCATCCAAATCCATCCATCCGTTGCAGCGAGAAAAAGCAACAAATATACACACATACACACACAAACTTTCGCATTTATAATATTAGTGTGATGATGTGATGAACACATGCGCCTTGTGCAAAAAGAGCTATAGAAAAGATTCTGAATGTTACAAAACTGAAAATGTAAACTTTAACATATCAAAACCTATATTAAGTTTTTAGATTTTATGGAGAACTGTAAGATTATAAATGTAATTTTTATTTGTTGTTCGTTTGTTGTTTTCAGTTGTTAAGTTATATTAAACTGCATACACTTTATATAAATTAAAGATTTCGGTGTATAGGTATGCAAGTCGCCGCTCGCTCGCATTCGCAGCGTGCTCGTCTTCACGACTCCCGTTCCTAGACTGCTTACTGTTTGCTTAATCGGTCGGATCAATCGTCATCATCATCATCAGCAGTGCTTACCGGCATAGTTTGACTCCCGTGCAGGCTGGTGATGGCCGCTTGCGCCTCCTGATGCGAGCTGAACTTCACGAACGCACAGCCTGCAACAAACACGTCTGTCGTTACAAACTCTTACCAACTTTAAAGTGGATACTGGCCGGAACATTTTCCCGTAACGTAACATGTTTAAGAGTGTAGCGTGAGTGTTCGCATGATCAGTACAGTGAGCTGAGTCGCTCGACGCGAGCTCCGCCCTGTTATCGGTCAGTCAGCAACGACGTATCAAGCTCGCCGCGAATAGTAAATTACAGTTACGTTACGATGATACGTTCCGGTCAGTCACCATTATGCTCTGATAAATACATAGGATTGTGGGATGACACCGCCCGCGTCAATCCTTTGTATTTTACAACATAAATACATTTTATTAGACACGCCATTTTGGTATGACATTTGGATATGGATGATA
The DNA here is from genome assembly GCA_947562085.1 of Eudonia lacustrata. Taxonomy (NCBI): domain Eukaryota; kingdom Metazoa; phylum Arthropoda; class Insecta; order Lepidoptera; family Crambidae; genus Eudonia; species Eudonia lacustrata. The sequence continues at coordinate 2,983,276 of OX387317.1, read as the reverse complement.
CTAATTTAATAAGGAATGGTTGCATAACACCTGTTTTTTTGTTTAGTTCCTATAAAGTTTTAAAAACAACTTAGAATTATTTTAACTTTAATCAAGCTTTACTTATTTCACATTCAGGTATTTGTGGTGTTTACCTGTAAATGTTTGTAACACTTATGAAGTACCTAGGTTTAAGTTTATATTTTTGTGAGATGTTTAAAACACAGTAACAACAGCTAGAAGCGTTGCAAACTGTGTTAACGATTTCTCCATAGCAAATGCTCGAAAACTGACCGAAGTAACGTTCGCAGCAAAAATTTGATTTGCTCAAAGGGGCTCAAAAGTTAAATCGGAACGCGTGAAAGCACCACGGTAAACAAAACCTGTATCAAAGGCGCGCAGGTCTGAAAACAAAGGTGCGCCGAAAAAGCACCAAAAAAAAAAAGAAAATCTTAAAAATGGCGGCGCGCCGGGATTATCGCTCAATTTTTCAATAACAAGCTGTCAGACGGTGTGGTACTGCGGGTATCAATCTTGGCCCCACAGGTGCGCGGAGAGGTGCAGGGCGCGGGGCGCGGGGGGCATGTCCGTTTAATGACGACTGATGGATCCCCCGCTTATGATGGGATTATTCGAATCCGCCAACTTCGCTCCGCAACTAAATCATTCGCTCGGTTGATCTTTCGGCGTTAGTCTACGTTCTTTTGATGTAGGTTTACTTTTTCGGTAACATATTGCGACGGCTTCTCTATGTATATCGGATTTTATTAATGCAGGTTGGGAATGTTAATCTTTACTGAGTATCCAATGCAATTTTAATTTGCGTTTTTAACCAATTTAGTTGAGCATATATAGTCTTCTTGATGGCAGCAACAACAGTCACGTTGCCAACCCCGAGACCTAAGTAATTACATTAACTTTCGATGCCCAATTATTTTACTGGTCCTTTTGTATTGTATAAACGGGACACAACAACGCAACACACAGCTGCTTGACGGCAGAAATTGCAATGAGGGTGGTAGATCTATACAAAATACAACTGTTACAAAACAACGACTTTAATTTTCTTTGAGGTTTATTTATTAAAAAGTATTTACTTGTTAGTTTCGCGAGCTTCTCCCAGCGGACGAAAACAAACAGCTCCGGTGCCGGCCGCTCTCATTATGCATAATCCATAAGCACTCCCGAGATTATTCGTGAGCTAACCGAGCCCATTTAAAACTGGGCCGCGCTACTAGAGGTAATCGAATATAAACAATCAACGCCTACAAATTTTGTTTCTCGTGTTATCCCCATGTATATTTCTTTTATAAGGTTCGCGGCCGAAGTAGGTACGGTACACGCGAGCTCCTTTAGCTAAGTACGCCCGTAACTTCTTATTGAATCAGCCTTGGCTCGGCCGCGGGAGGTAAAAACTGTACGCGGAGAATCGCGGCGACCGTTTTATCCCGAGCACTCCCGCAGTTATGCCCAACTGGATTTTATTCGTATTATCCTTTGTTCGAATGGATAAAAGACCATGGCCGAAACGGTTTCCGCAAAGGCGTCCGAAATAAATTAGGGGGCTGTTTTAAGCCGCCGCCGTGTTTACATCGCCTGAGGAAATAGAGACAACGGTTACGGGATGATGTCGAAAAAACAATTTGTCGCCGTTCGCCGGCGTCGCGTGAAAGAATAATAACGGCGGTAGCGCGAGATGCGCAATTTAAATGGCGACAATCGGAGGAGCGGGCGGTCGAGTGGCAAGCGCGCACAATGGGCCGCTCGCTCCTGTAGGAAAACCCATTATGAGGACGTCACTTGGCGCTGAGAACGAAGTCAAAACTTCGCCGGCAAACATGGAACTATTTACTGCTTCCACATTCGGCGACGTGTGCTTGGAAGTTGGCTGCAATTTGTTAACCCTTTATCGCGGACGCGGCACGCAGGGCGGTGCGTGGCGCGCCCGGTGCAGGTGACTTGGCCGCCGGCCAAAGATCTGTTTTCCTGTTGTTGGCGAACAAACTCACAGATCAGTTTTTATCGCGCGAAAGGCCTTTATAGCCGACCGATAGCGGGCGCCTCCCGCCGAATGTTTGCGTCGCCGCCAAACACAAATATTATTGGATGGTTTTATGTATCGGAAGCATTATACGTTAAAAACTTTGGCACTCGACTGCTGATACAGCGACACTTGAAATGGACGATAATGTAACTAAACTTTAGAGAAATTTCGTTGATATTCTTAAAAACAATAACAATTTACGTTTTGATACATTTTAGTGATTTTGGTTAGCGGTTCGGATTGCTTTTCCATTACGTTTTGTGCGCAGCGCTGTCAAACATTGCGTCAACAAACAGAGAGAATTGTAAGACAAGCGAGGATTAGAGTATAAAAAGTTGGGTGTCGCGGATTTCCGAGGAGCGGAGGTCGCAGGCGCCGAGGGTCGTTCGGACGCTCGGTGCCTCTCAAAACGTAATTGTACGTCGTCGTATTTATCTGAATTGCTTCAAAGAATAGCAATTCAATGAAACCGTTTGTGCGCCGGGGCGGCGTTTCGGGCGTGTTTACTTGTCAACTTAACAAGATAATTTGTCAAAGGTTCTTTGAGGGCCACTTTTGTGTCTGTCTCGGCGAGCACCTCTCGTTTGACAGCCGTCATCTCGGGTAAACACACGTCGGCAGGTGAAGGCCCGTCCAAAAGGACAACTCTACGGGGACTTTGTTTCTTTTGTCGCGGGAATTTTTTTTCATTGTGACACAGTTCTTAACCTCTGGCGAAAACATGTCAAGTTGACAGCTCGTTTTGTCCCACAAATATTCAGAAAATACCCTTTCTCGTTATGATCACGTTGGAAATTCCAGTAAAAAGGAACCTTGTAGTCAATACAGACACAATAGTAACGGCGTATTTGTCTTTTAGGAAACGAACAAGATCACTGATATGCAAATTTGAATTCAGCGAACTCGATGGAGAACGTGAAATGACTTAATTCATGTTTGCTTACGTTGGAAAACGAAGCACAGATACCGAACTTTATCTGGTAGAATACAAATGTAGGGAGAGAAAGAACAAATAGCATTGACCGTCATTGGGGTGCTATCGGCGGCGGTATATCAAAATATTCCGAGATAAATATTACAAGTTGGGAGGAGAGGTGTGCCAAGTTTCCGCTGATGGTACTTTGTAATCAATGTTCTTTGGAACTCAGGCGGTGGCTGATATGAATTAATGTAAGACGAACAAAGTTCACCAAGTAACATTTGGAATATTAGGGCTCGATGTCTCGGGCGTATTTAAATTGTTTAAATTAGATTTGATACTGACGTCTGATTTTTGAGTGCAAAATTGATGGCATAATTTACAAACGAAAATTTTAGCTGAATTCTTAATGTAAATCTGCGAGTTAGGAAAACGTCTGTCGGCGGAATTCAGGAAACGTTCTATTTTAAATTGAATAAAGCTTAAGGACAATATAGGGGAAAATTTGGGATTTCGGAAATGAATTTGGTTATAATGTTTTGAATTTAGCACATTTTAGATTTTTATTAATAAGACAATTAACATAATCTATACAAACAATCAATTTATTAAAAAAATATAAACTGGTGTTGCTTGTGTGCGAATTGGGTTCACTTCAGAAGATTGGCGTTTCCCTAATGCGAGAGAGTTCAGTAGATCACACGTTACATAAACCCTATCATAAATTACCTAGGTAATCCGTCAAGACCCAAGACTTACACTTTCTAAAATCCTTTAATAACTCCAACACGTTGCTACGTAGCCAGACGTAAACTAAGATTAATATAAGATGGAGAATATGTAGAGGAAATTCAATGTTATTACAGTGTGTGCTTCGAATCTTTCATTTTAAAGTTATCCGCGGGAAGTTGGATCGGCGCGCGTCGGCGATGTCGGAGTTGAGCGCGCAGTGTAAACAACTTCGTATCTACTCCATCGACCGTAACGGGACTTTGTTTAATTGTAACGCTCCGTCAAAATCGTTCTATTATATTCTATTAGGGCCGAAGTTTGGAGATATGAGTTTTGGCAACTGCAATCAGTGATTTTGGAGCGAACTTCTCGTGTAACTTCTTTAACGTTCGTTGAGTACCTATCTTCAGAGATTTTATATTGTTATTTGCGAACTCTTTGCGAACAAAATATCCGTCTTCCAAAATGGAATTGCGTGCTAACAATGGCCGGGTGTGTCGCGCAGTCTATCGGGCGTCAGCGCCTTTCAGACGTTACATCAATTAGTTTTTACGTCCCCCGTCTGAGCGACAACGGTCATTAGATCCTGCAGTAACTACTGCATTCGCCGGCGTCTAGCGGACTCCGCTAAGATTGTTTGCAGCCCGAGACGCTCCTGCTCGGGTATTTTTCATTCGATTTACACTCGCCCCAGTAGACAGTCCTCTCGAACTGATACCAACTCGAATGAAACACTCGCCCTAACTTCCTGACGTTCTTATCGCTCCAAGAATTTGTTCCCACTTTGAAATATCGTCGCATTTTTGACGTTCCAAAATACGCTGAGAATATCTGTGGAGATGCCCTCCGCCGAGGTGATTCGTGATTAATTCTTATTAGCAGTTGTCGCTCATTTTTAATGTTCCTCGACGTTGTGAGTTAAGACCGTTAATTAAGAGAAGGGAATCCAATAATAATTTTCGGGAAAAGTATCAGAACGCCTCGCAGATAATGTTTGTCACGAAAAGATGTTTCTGGAAAAGAGCACCGACACCGTACAGATATTAGATTCTATAAATAGACAAACTTACACCTGAAGTAATCTGTAATATAATATCCTGTGTATTGAGACGCCAACAATAATGATATATAATATAACACGACCGAATGTGGCATCCAATTTCACCTCGCACTCCGGGGGACTGTTAATAGCCTTTTTTGATTTTGCAAAGGCAATATGTTTACCTAGTTGACTAAGCTTTCTGGCAGCCCCGGCAAGTCTGGAATGTGTTAGCTAATTTTTACTGCGTACCCTACAGATTTTCGTAAAGCGCCGTGTAGCGAAATTAAGAAAGCTTGTAGGCCTCTGCGCAATATAAAGGTATGTTACGGCCGCGAAAACGCCGTTGGGACCCTTTAATTATATTAGAAAGAGTGAACAAAGGAGGGCAACGCTCCAAGTGCGAGCAACGTTAGCTGGAGGTAGCAACTGCGGGGTGCGCAATATTCCTGTTATAACATGTTGTTAGCTGTTTCATAAGAATTGCTACGTTTTATAGTTCGGGTGCAAACCTACAGAATACATATAGTTTAGCTAAAATACAACGTTGAAAAATTTGAACCGGCAACTTCTAACAAACCGGGTAAGATGTCTTAACATAGGGTATAGTGGGCTAAATCCAGTCAAAGTAAATATAATATACGCTATACTTGAAATTTATAGCATCAATCTATTGATTTACTAATGACATCATAACGTAGATGGCATTTGTACGGAACCGCACATTATTATTATTTTGATTATTAGGTCAATTGGCGTAATGCTCACGCTGCAAATGCACCGCGCTCATTCATGTAAATTATTAGTGTGAATAATTCAATGCAATTACAGCATTCGACTTAGACGACTTATACGATGAAACGATGACTTAGACGAGTTTAATTTATCATCCCCGACCTTATCAGTATCATCATCTTATCAATTTATCTTGTATGAACTATACAAAGTTTTTGGTCCTTCGAGATTTTATCAGGATCACACGATTCGTAAATTTCGCGAAAGTGAGATTTTCGCAAATATCTATCATCCGTGTGTGTGTGTATCGTGCGCGAAGAGTCCAACTTGGTCAGCACCAGCAGTATTGTCAGTACAGGCAATACACACCAGCTTCTGGAGCAGCAGAGCAGCTGTAGTAAGCCAGCTACTCTTCCCACATCAGATTTCAAGTAAGATTGTTCCTTATATTGCATAAAGATGGAAGCTTTAGCCGCTCGTCAACGTGAGCTCTTAGAGGGCATAAACACCATCAAGGTCAACTTTAATAAGGACGCCGCTTCAAGGAAGACGCCGGAGTACCTGCAGAAGAGAATCGAGACCCTTGAAAGGCTCTGGGATGATAAACACTGTGACTGTGACATATATTGCTTATACGGCTGTTTTTCAGTTATAAAGTCAAAATAAATACTTGTTTTATACAAAGGCCGTTATTTTTTTTTAAATATTTTACGGGTAAGCACAGTGCCTTGATCTCACCTGATGTAAAGTGATGATAAGGCCAATGATGGAAGCAAACTTCACCCGGGAACCTCAACTAGTGAGGCACTGGCTATCTTATCTCTAGCTGTCAAAACACAACAATGCTACAAACATTGATGTTATGGTGACATATTTAGATAAGATGGTGGTAGCTAGCCAGGCGGACTAACAAGCCCTACCACGAACCAAACCGAGTAAACAAACATGTACCCCCCGCTGGGAATCGAACCCGGGACCTCTGGGTCTAAACCGGTGGATTTAGCCACTAGACCACAGAGACGGTTAGAAACAAATAAAACTTTTCAAAGATTAAGAAAGAGACATGAAAAGCTTGTAAGAATACTTCACTGACTTAAAGGATCAATCAAAGAAGGTGTATCATGTTTTTTTTTAAATTTTGTAACGAAATAAATAAATATTGTAGTAAGTACACATTTTTGATAGCGAAATTTCACAATATTTAAATAGCAAATTATGCAAAAAGAAGTGCTCCCCACTTCTTGTATTTCCTTCCCTGCCAACAACATGAGGTCATCAAGACGAGGTGTGAAAAGCAATTTGCGGGTCAGCAAGGCGAGGCTGGCCCACTAGCTATCTGCTCCACCATCTGGACTCCACTTCTGCCTAACGTCAGGTAGAGCGGTTTCATTTACACCTACACTGCGATGAAAAAGAAACCTCTCACTAGTCACCCTGCAGTTAATAGCATAACGCAGTCCATTTAACGTGCGATGGTGTCAGTTAGGAGGGCATGCCTAGTCCCATCTGCAATGGCGTCCGATTAGCCGGCGGTAGTGTTAGGCGCGGCGGTGCGTGCGAGCGGCTGACAGCCCGCTCCGCTCCACAAGTTCTAATGAGTTTTTATTGCAATGATGATATACTTTTATCGATTCTTTTGTTTTATTACGTGCCTGTATCTCACTTGATAATAAGGTCGAAGGTGGATTTCTTGGCGGGAAAGTGAAAAGTCATGTCTGCGGTTTTGTTTTATTTTCTAAAATTTGTGTTATGTCGAATTTTAAAGTGAAATAATATTGGATTATTAACCGTTAAGTGTTCGTGAGTGAGCATGAATGTTGGCAAATTAAATAAAACAGTGCAACGTCACTTTTCAAATTCTCTCAAGAAGTCCGCCCGAAGACTTACTAAAGCTCCACATCTTTACTGAGATACTCGAGGGATTGGGGGGGTATATAATTTCTCACTTCTCATTTCTATTATCGTTTATCATCATCATACCGAAAGGAAATATTGTTTATTTATGTATTACTTGTATAAAAAATTACTTTGATACTGGCTAAATGTGCTAATCGCACGAAGCCATCAACTAAAGGACAAAAAAGGTTGAAGGTGGATTGCTTTCCCAGCACATAAGATCCTTTTTAAACCAGGTGTAAGAAGCAACTAGCGGGTTCGCGAAGGCGGCTAGTGAAGTACAATCCAGCTATACCTAAGCTGATTTTTGCTCCGCATCTACTTTACATCAACGAGGTTTAAGTCATTTGCAACATAAAAAATCCTTTTATATCTCTATCTGTCGGAAAAAACAATGCTATTAACATTTTTATAATGGCAACTTACTTAGATGTGATGGTGGTACCATTATCTCATCTAAGTATGTATACTACCGTGGCTAGCCAGATTGACTTCCAAGTTGAGTTACTGAGACCGTAGTTCTAACAACTCGATCGCAGAGGTTGTTAAGCCTAATAGACTGACGACTAGTCTATATATATAAAATATACACACTATGTAATGGTATTATGCCATGTTGGAGAATCCTTTGTTATTAAATACAGATATATAGATATATAAGTGTGAGTAGTAGCTTACTCACTCCATTGCCGTTTGTGACACGTATAGCGCTTCTAAGCTCGACAATACACTACAATAATTCGTAGCTAATATTTTGCTACATGAGCTACGACGTAGCAATGTCGTAGCAAACTCGTAGTAACGTAGTACCTTTCTTAGAACTGTATTACTCGACTTAAATAAAAAAAAACTCTTTGCCTTAAAATATGGTCATAGACGATTCCAATGTAACATTGACTAAAATAGTGCTATAAATAAAAATAGATTTAAATAATCGACTAAAAACAAATGTCTTCACACGTATTTAATATAACCTATCAGATTCTCATTACGTTAACATCTTTTACCTTTGAATACCCCGTTTAATATTTAATCGTGACAGCGTATCACTTAAAATAATAAGGATTTCGCGAAGGAGATTACCGAGTAACCCTCCAGAGCATAATTAATGTTATACCTTGAATATTAGCTTTTCAATTAGCCGTCTTTTAGTAGCTCAGAATGAGAGAAAGAGAAGGCGATTCTTACCAAGTACACCTGCACCGTAATACGATAGTTAATTAAAGCCGTTCCCCTGGAGATTTATATCGTGGGCCGAAGCGTACTATCTGTTTTAGCATACGAATACTCGTCGCTGTTAGTTGGCGGGTGGTGGGGTGCACGCGTTTCTAACTTAATTTGAGTTACGTTTATTGTAACGTTAGTGACTTTGAGAGACGTTAGTGACTTTTTGACCTCCCTGGTCGAGTGGTTTGTACACCGGTTTTCATGGTGTCGCCATCTCTGAGGTCCCGGGTTCGATCCCCGGTCGGGTCAATTTAGAAATTATTGTTTTTCCAAATTGTCTCGGGTCTGGGTGTTTTCTATGTATAATAAGTATGTGCTTAAGTATTTTAAGTATGTTTATCCGTTGACTAGTAACCATTTAACGAGTTTCATAACGAAGCTTCTCTTGGGCTAGATAATTGGTGTGAGTGTAGGATTTTTTTTATAGAAACTTTTTCTGTTGTTAATATTAAAAATAAAACTTTTTTAACTTATAAAATTTTGAAGAAAATTTTAAATTGTATGTAAGAACTAGCGGCCCGTCCCGGCTTCGCTCGGGTGGAATTTTTTTTTAAATATAGCTTATTTTACTCAGCGCTAATGTAGCATTCTCATGGTGAAAGATTTTTTTAAATCGGGCAAGTAGTTTTGAGTTTATTCGCTATATATATTCCTGCAATATTTTTGCATATTAAAATACATATATAAAATCACGTCAGCCTTCTTTAGGTGTAGGCAGAGATCACATAAAAAAGTTATAATAACGTACAGGTATTATTGTAATCGTTTATCCTATTTCTTGTAAGCAGCGGTTCACTCATAAAATTGTAAACGCAACATTGTAAACCAAAGAGGCACGAAAGAAAGAGATTACATAACGCTTAAGAACGATTCAGAGCACTGAATGATTTGTACAGTCACCGGCGCGGCGCGGCGAGTTGACGTGTACTATACCCCGCCGCGTCGGGTCCCGGGGTCCTTACTGCCAGCTGATCCGAGTCCACGTCCCGTTCACAATGGCGCTCCGTCTCCTAATTTACTTTTTGCGCGAATACAAATCGGCTTCTTTCAAACAAAAGACTGTCGCCAGCGTGGAAGTTTAGCGGGCGTCCTTTGTTTTACAATCCAGTTACATTAGAAGTTAGAACAACGAACGGCCCAATTTCGAAAGTGAGGAACAATGGATAGTAAAGTCGTTTTAAGCATTTGCCAGCCGTTGGTTCACGCACGATTGGCCGCGTCGGTTGACACCAGTGACTTAACGCGATTCACCTCTTTAACATTCCACCTCGGCTGTACCGACAACTTGTTTTCGCCATTCGATTGGGTAATACGTTTTAATTTGCGTTAACTCATTTCCAATTTTACGCTTTCAAGTGTTGCAAATTGTACGATGTAAATGTTAATTCTACCGGGAAACTGTATAAAATGATTTTATGAAACAGTGAAAAGTAATTATAACGCAAACAACTAACATGCTTGCTATAATTAAGAATTTATATGTGCTCCCAAAATTATTACTGAAAGTTAGTTTTATTGTTACATTACTAAGTATTGTTTTTGAGTCATAACATTGTCATTTATTATGATATTGAATCGAATTCCAAAAGAAAGGTTTTTGCTTACGGTTTTTGGGAACACGCACGGCACTTTAACTCAAAAATACTGACATAAGACTGAATAGTGTTCTTTTAAAAATGAATTTAGTTTTTAAACGGTGCGTAGATGGATGGGCGATACGAGATAGAGGCGTGGGCAGTGGTCACGCGGCGATAAGGCTTTCCGGTCACGCCACAGGCCCCACCCATCACTGTTACAAAAAAAACAGATATTTTTTTAAGACGATAGATATCGAAAGTTATTAGTTACGAGCCCAATTTAAAAAACTACCGTAAAACGGGGTAACTTTAAAAACAAGGGTAACATTGGCAGCAGCTCCAGACCCTTACGTATAGCAAATAGTAGATCCTGGGCGTATGTAGTCAATTTCAATTTCAATTATTTATTGCTTTTCCATATTATGTATTACAAGGATCTTAAAATAATGTCAAGAACAGTATGGACCCTGTCGGGCACATCAAGAATTAGAGGAGAGGCGGTCGTTTGATGTGCTTTTGTTTTTATTTTATTTATATTTATAATTTTGTAGATAGTCTGACTAGCTCGGAGATGATGTCGTAGGCTTAAACATAAAAGTTCAATTAAAAGATCAAAGCTATCGTCAACAATGGATTCAAAAATAACCCCGTTGTACCGTTTACAATTTTATCGATTGAACACCTGTCCGTTTGTGTCTGTCAATCAGTGATTATTGCCTACTTTTTTATTTGTGCGTTTACAGTCGAAGGGAATCAACAAAGCTTTCTGTAGTACCTTCTAGCTCAGTGGGCCGTCGTATCGTGGTGAGATAGAGGCGTCAGTAACGGCGTGGCGGCAGATAGCGTAGTCGGCACACGCGAGCATTCCTGCCGATAACTTGGGTCACCAAGTCACACAAAGTCAACAAGTCTTGGGACACGTCAGTGTCGCGGCATTCAGGGGTTGCAGCCGGCACGAGAACTTCACAATTTACATGTATTTTACCCTTGTAACTTTAAAACTATTATGGTTAAATAATAATATTATATTATGTAAAGATAGAAAAAAGAACGAAAGTGCCATTTCCCGATTTGATACGCTGAGTGTAGTGTGTCGAGAACAAGTTCGAATGTACAGTGACTTAGGAGACAGTAATACGAGTATCAAGCTTAAACAAACGACTGAGGAAGAGGCTGCGGCTTGTCTGCTCATAAACACCCACCCGCAATAACTTCAGTATATCCGTGATCAGAACGAAGAAACAGTTGTTCAAAAAAAGGCAGAGGAACTACACCATACAGCCTTAAATGAATTTTGATCGATGTTTGCTTTGTTTGTAATTTTATAATTTTATTGTTTTTGAATTCTTATACTACCAATTTACTTTTGCATGCTATCATAGTTAGCTGAATAGGATGAGTCTAACAATATTATAACATCTCCCCATGTACCCTGTTCATACGCAAAATAAATATATTCTATTCTATTCTATTCTATTCTATTCTATTCTATTCTATTCTATTCTATTCTATTCTATTCTATTCTATTCTATTCTATTCTATTCTATTCTATTCTATTCTATTCTATTCTATTCTATTCTATTCTATTCTATTCTATTCTATTCTATTCTATTCTATTCTATTCTATTCTATTCTATTCTATTCTATTCTATTCTATTCTATTCTATTCTATTCTATTCTATTCTATTCTATTCTATTCTATTCTATTCTATTCTATTCTATTCTATTCTATTCTATTCTATTCTATTCTATTCTATTCTATTCTATTCAACTGTGCCGAAATATTGGATAGGTACTTACATATAACAAAAAAAATCCGTTAATAACTGAGTAGGTGACTGGTTTAGTCAATACAACGTGTAACAAAAAACTGTGGTCAAAATGAAAAGATCCAAAGTGTATCCCATCTAAAACTTGTGTGTTGTTATTAAGACATAATTATTAACTTTAATTTGTCATGCAATGGTTAATGAAATGTTTATATTAATGAAGTTGTGCGCGTTAGATAATAAATGTAAGTACACAGAGGTTGCCAAACCACTAGGACTGAGACTTGTTTATTTTGAAGTGACGTCACAATATAAATATTTAATTGAAAATTGAATAGCAAATTAAAAAATGTTTATATAATTTTTAACGCAAGTTTTGTTGCGAACAAATTACAAAAACACAAATGTTGAAAAAATTTCCACGAGCAGGATTTTTTTTTTTAGCAAATTAAAGTTTATAATTATGTCTTAGTAACTCTGCATACAAAATCTAGATCGGATACACTTTGGATCTTTTCATTTTGACCACACCTTTCTGTTACACGGTGTATATAACATTTTTAGCAACTTTCAAAACGATATTTTTTATAGAAATTGTATCTTAAATCTCGTTGAGTAAAGCCTAACTAAGTATGTTCCATTAATATTCGTACTGGTATGCGAGAGTTTAAAAGTATAAAAAAACTTATTTTAATTTACAAATCGTGAAGTAACTCAAAGTTACCTTAAAGGGATTCGTTGAAATGTAACATTGACGTCAAGCGCATCACTAAGTCCATTTACGTTCCTCCAATAAACTCGATATGCTTAGTGCCAGCAAGACGTCCCAAGACGCTTTCTCAAGTTGATCTGTACGTCGTGCTGTCCGAGCTTCCTTTTAGCTTAATTGGTTAGTCCTTTAGGCCAGACAGTCCTTTGGCATTCAGCAGGCTGGAATACCGAAAGCACTCAACAGAGTTTAGTGTAAATAGATTAAATTACACTTCAATCTTTTTTTATTTATTTTATACCTCAACGGTGAAGTGCACTCATCTCGCCTGATAGTGAGTTGTGAGACAATTGGACAGAAAGTGGTAGTGCTGTTACCCTGGAATTCTCAACCACTGAGGCTTTCTTACCTCTAACGACACAACAACGCTAATAATATTGTCATTTATTTATTTTATTTCGGACAACAACAGCACAATTATAATAATAAAAAACAGGAAACATAGTTTACAAGTTGTAAGGGCTAAACTTAAAATATTTTATGAAATCATTTATTGGGGGTTAAAGTTACTCGCGTACGTAGGTTTACCCTTGAGAATCTACACGTGACCCCAGGGTGGTGCTAAATGATGACACTGTCTGAGTGGTAGAGTCACGCTGCGTTGCAGCACGAAATGGGCCGGCTCGCCCGGCGTAATACCACCCTCTCACAGAATATCGGCGTGAAACAATGGCACTCGTTGCGGTTGTGTTTCATCCGGTGAGTGAAAGTACCGGAGGCCCATCTCTCACCACTCCCCCCTCCCAATTCCTACTCCCTCCTCAAGAACCAAATCCTTCCTCAAGGCCGGCAACACATCTGAGATTACTTTGGTTTGGCGGGTGTCCATGGGCGGCGGTGATTACTTTCCATCAGGTGACCCGCCTGCTCGTTTGCCTCCTTTTAACATAAAAAAGAAGGTAAAATTTATTTATATATTAGAAGGTTATAATGGCGACATACTAAGATAAGATGGTGGTACAATCAATCCGAGTATATAGAACATATTAACCCGCCGCTGGGAATTGAATCTTGAACCTCTAAGTCCGAGACGAATGGTCCGAATACTAACCCACAGAGACGGTTAAACAGGCGCCATAAAAGCAACCATCGAGTTCGTATTCCACATTCCCCATATGAACATCATTATTTATAGAGGCGCAACCGAAAATCTTTATCATAACACATTTAAAAAGGCATTCCCATATCGAGACGACGCAAAAAAAGAGTCACCCAATATCTTTAATCGCGCCAAACGGGCAAACGACTGCATAAAAAGCAAATCGCACGTACAAGCCAAAGTGTCTCTCCGTTAACCCGGCTTACAGTGTTGCCTTTAGGAGCACTTTATAACCACTTTGCAACCACGCCGGGGCACCGACACCGCCCTTATGAAGGCAGTGAAAAGATATAGCTGGGCTATAGTCTCGCGCGCGGAATACGAATGTTGTGCGAATGGTTCTATGGGCCGGACAGGTTTGCTTTTTAATATCGAGCGGATTATGGCCGGCCGGCTGCGGCCGGTTGCGGCGGACGCGACGCAAGAGTCGGATGACTTGCTACGGCTGAAGCTTTATCGTAGCAAATGATTCGTTATTCTTCTTATTGATATTTAGCAAAAAGACGTATTAAGGGTTCTTTCATATTGTCATAAAAATAATGAAAAGAGAAAACAGAAACAAGACAGGAAAGTTTTTATTTAAAATATTTAAATTACCTAAAATCAGTTAGATTGTAAAATGTAGTCTGTATTCAATATTTATCAAATGATTTTTATATAAGTTTATTTGGCTTATAGATTCACAGAAAGATCACAAGCAACATAATTACTTGCAACTCAAACAATCGTTAAGTTTCGAAAAAAACACGTTATTAATTCCTTTATAGCACTTTTATCAAACATTTCCTCGCCCACGCAAAACATGTCCCATTCACAACGTGCGTAAACGAGAGTCCATCGCATAGTTCATAGTGATATCTATTCGGACAATTAGTCGGTCGACTGGGCCGTCTTATCTGCCCCTCCAGCCGTCTTAACACTAACCCTCCAACGGCGAAGTAGGTCACCGATTCGGCCCTTATTACCGCTCATTCGACTCGTAATACGGTATTATTGATTATTGATCGGGTGCCAAGCTGTTGATAAATAAGTCGTGAAGGAAATAAGTGCGTTCTAATAACGTTTCGGTACCGGAAAAAAACGGTGATAAATAAATTGGCGGGAAAGCCGCTTATCGTGAACGGACACGTGGACTAAGGCTTACATTCAGCCTAATTTAACAGCGACTTTTAAAGATCGTGCTTGCTCACTGTATTTATCCCACTATCCTACTAATATTATAAATGCGAAAGTTTGTGTGTATGTATGTTCGTATGTTTGTTGCTTCTTAACGCTGCAACGGATGGATGGATTTGGATGAAATTCGTCATATAGATAATTAATAACCTGGAATAACACATAGGATAGTTTTTATCCAGATATTCCCACGGGAACGGGAACCACGCGGGAGAAACCGCGAGCGGCCGCTAATAACTAATAATTGACGTTAATTAATTAAAGACATTTCTTTAAATGTATAAATGTACTTGTGTGCTTTAAAATAATATAATAATACCTATCATATAAAAGATTTATCAGAATTAATATTGGGTCCTTACCTATGAAATTGAGGTTTTGTATGAAGATTTTCTATAAAGTTTTATTTTTCATACTAACGTTTTTTAAATTTTCTTAGCATCTATTTATGTTAACACTATAAAAATTGTGGAGTAGTGTGTTTGTTTCACTAGCTAAATATAGTAGAAATTAAAAAGAAACAAAATCAAGTCTCTTCAAAGCTACAATGAAACAAAAGGACATTTCCGCGAACAAAAAAAGAAGTCAATTAAAAAAAAAATTGGGCGATAAAGACACAAAATTAATAATCATTACTGAAGCCTAAGTAACATAGTGCTAATTAAAGGTATGTAAAGGTAGGTAAAGGTAAATATTAACAATCGGTATTGTTTTTTAGAAGTAATACACCTATTAATAAGTGAGCAAAAAACGTCAATTTCATAGGTAAGGACCTCATATTTTGAGCTGCGAGTTATTTATTTCGGATCTACAGTAAATCCATACAATTTTGTCAATCAAATATTTTATTTAGTAATTGTAATATGGAATGCCTTTACTTCTTCAATCTATTTTTAAAGGCATTGCCTTTTCCAAAAGGGCTGAGTATTTATAAACAGGCGATCCATTAGGGTTCGCACCGCAGTGATAGCGTAACGGCGCACTGTCGTTGATAAGCCCGGCGCATACGCTAACCAGTTAATTGTCGCGATAATTACTAATCCAGCCGTGCAAGATATAGGCGGAGAGCGTAATAACTATGCAAAACATCGTTTGTAGGGGCCTCTTAGAAAGCATCAAATTCAAATTCAAAAACTCATTTATTCAGTTTAGGCTACAAGTAGCTCTTGTGAATGTGACTATGCCATCGGTTCCTAAGTCTACTCTAGGCGGGAGACCTTGTACTGAGAAGAACCAGCAAGGAACTCAGCAAGGGCGCTTCTTTTCTCCCTTACAGCGTTAATTTATGGAAAATGCCCTATCATAGCAGGACACTTTCCATTACAATTAAACACAAAATATAAAAGACAACCACAACATTTAAAAACTCAATAAATAATCTAAGTTAGCAACAATTACATTAGGTACCAGAATATGTGAAACTATAAAAATATGACCAACTTTTTGTAATACGAACTATATTCTTAGCAAATAAAACATTATATTCTATTACATTCTTATTCAATTTCCACAATGTCATACAGTACTGTAACTGTAACTACCTATTTTCGTCTATATATGTATATATTTTTTTAAATATCTATGCAATTATTTAGCTACGTATGGTGGGTGGTATTAATACCATACGAAAATAGGCAGTTTGGTTAAAGGTACTAGCATAAATAAAAGGGGGTGAAATTATTTACGCATGAAAAATTATAAAGTACATACCAACATCTACCGAATTATTGCAATCATTATTGACGATAACGCTAATGTTGACAATACTACTGGTTAACATTAGCTTAAGTAGTGTCTTTTTGTGAAGTACATATAGTACAGAAAAGTACGGATAAACTTTTTCAAATTTTTTAAGATTCTCGCAAAAGCCATCAAAAAAAAAAACAATAAAATATTTACAAAATAACACGTCTCCTAACACTTGCACCGCTCACTTATCAACCGCTCGTCGGTCACGGCACGCAATTCCACTATTTTTCAGCTTCCTACTTACAGCAAGTCTTAAATTTGGACAACAAAAAACAATATTGGACATAGTAAAGTCCGCCATTTTATGAGCATAGACAACATGCAAGCGGGCACGAAGGTCTTTGTCGCACCGCGGCTTAATTAAACTTTTGAATTGGTTACATTTTAATTTAAAAAATGGTTTCACTTCGCAGTTTTTTCATAGAATATGTAAAATGGAAAGATAGGTGCTGCATGCTGAAATTTAATTACTGACGGATAATAAATTCATAAACTTTTAATAAAGTGGAAAGCTTTTTGATACTAACTTTGAACGTTGGAAATGTCCCTCCAAATCGGCCTGTGGGGACAAATAACCCATTTATGTAGTTTAAAAATGTACTGCATGCTGCTAAGACACTCAGTAAAGTTTTACTCCACCATGTTTTATAATGACATGATAAGTTTAAAGGACAATTTAAGTTCATCTTTTAACTCAACGCTGTAGATGAAAACAGCATTTTGAGAAATAAAATATTTCGCACTTGACGGTGTCAACGTAAGAAGGTTCGGTTCACCTTCATCTAAAATTAGTTTCGCTTTAGAATTAAGTAGTGTTGCGTACATATATTTAGTAGATATATTAACGTGTTTCTAAAGCAGACCTCATTTATTTTAATAATATAGTGTTAGTGTAGAAGTTGTCATAATATAATATAGCAAATTTATTTTTTAAAAACACATTTAAAAGCATTTTTATTACTGATTGTATCTCATACCATTTGATTTGTTTTGGGATTCGTTTATGAGTGGTATTCGTTAGGAATACAAAAATAATAACGCTAATAAACAAATAACATTGGTATAAGTTTACGGTATTAGAAAGGAATAGGTCGTAAATTTTTAAAATTTTCAAGACAATTTTTATCTACAAAAGTTTTTTTTTTACTTGTAGGTATTAAATTTACGATACCACGTGCTATTGTTTACGTGAGAAGGTCTGAGCAGTCGTCGAGCAATTCGCCGTTTATAAACTGATGATGATAAAATAGCTTACTGCTAAATAAACGTCAGCCGGCGTGCCCTCTGAGGTAGAAGTAAACCTTTCAAGAGACGGCCCGCGAACTCCAATCATTAGAGCAAAAGAAAGCCGGCGTAATAGAGCCCTAGAGCAGGGCCTGTGCACACTGGACACCAAAATATATATTTAAAAGGATTTATTCAATTTAGATTACAATTTGTTCTTATGAATGTCACTACCTTATCATACAACTTTATTAAACTCAGCTTGAGCATTTCTTTTCTCTCTTTCTTTTCATCATCATCATCATTAGCTTATATTATTAGTCCACTGCTGGATATAGGCCTTTCCAAGTGCACGACACTTAGCGTTAGTATGATCGCTCTTCTTTTCTTTTACATTGTCAATATCTAATACCTTTAATCTTTTATCTCCCAGTGACTCCATATGGAGCTATAGAACAATTAAATTTCTATTGTGTCTGGTGTTATGGATAACGAGAGGTTCAACGAGCAATTCTTGTATATATGTGTGAATATAATCTGAATCTCGGAAACGGCTTTAACGGTTTTCATGAAATTTAGAATGCAGAAGGTTTCGGGTGCGATAAATCGATTTAGCTATGTTTCATTTTAAGAAAACATTATAAAAAAAATAACGAGCAAAGCTCGGTTATCCAGGTACTATATATATTTATAGTGCTCGTTGATTTTTAACTACTGCAAAGTTAAAAACATTAAGAAACTATACTGATTTCTTTTTTCAGGGAAATTAATATTTAATTCAGCTTCAGTGCAGCAAATTAGCGCTTAAAACTAAAAAATGAAATCAGGGATAATAATTAAAATTTAGGAATAACATTTTAACCATAGTTTTATAAATGTACGATTAATTAGTGTCAATGAAAATTGATAAGGCACTAACTAATCATACTAAGTAATTAACTAACTAACTTTTTTGCCAACTCAGTCGAATAAAAAATGAGATACTAGAAGTATTTACGTTAGTACTGGACTAAATACTATTTTCTATTATACAAAAAAAAAGACACGTCGTCGTACGCTCGTTCGCAAGACAGAGCAAACAATTCACGCAGTGCAAGAGGAAAACAATCATAAACTTTACATCGGCGACGAACAGTCGTAGAGCCATAAACCCAACACCCTTCAGATATCACGAGGCGGTACAACCGATTGGTAAACTAAAAAAGAGTTCGGATGGAGCAGCGTGCACACGCCGCGGCTGCAGCGGTACCGATGAGCAGTTGTACCGTGAAAATAATGGCCGCCGGCGGCGCCCGGCCGAGCGATCGCTGCCGCGCGCGCATGAATTCGTGATGGCTCAACGTGTTTATGGCGCCCTGGTACTTTTTCTGATTCACCGTTTGAAAAAGAACTGCCACAATGGCCGTTATTTCTTGTGCAACTCGATAAATAGCTGCGGCCATAAATATCATTGTGAATAACGAATTGTTGGGGGAAGTGTCTTCTGGTTACGGTCGCTGAAATTTCAGTTTTCCCTAGTATGTTGCTATATTTTGCTCCCTTGCCATATTTTTCTGATATTTAACGCTGGAGAGAGCTATTACAACGTATTATAAAGTTTTCAAATTGTCTTTGAAAACTGTTTCCCATGGTTTAAAGTTTTTAAGCTGTTTGGCAATTACAGCGTTGAAAACTCGACAACATGGAAGTTAAAATCGTATTGTAGAACTAAGGAGCGGGACGGAGATAATAATTTTGCGTCTCTAGTTTATTTGTTTCGTGCTTTTAATATAAATCAAATTGCGGTTAAGCAAGATAAGTAACTATTGCAATGTTTGAAATTAAACAACTTTTACGGATCTACTCGCGTTTATTTTACACATTCGATCCGTAAAAGTTGTTTCATTTCAATGTGCAGTGTTGGCGTAAACTTTAGAAAACAATATATTGTAATGTTGATTAATGGGTGATCAAATTAAAATATCTCCGATAACTAAAATAGTCCAGTTTTTGTCAAGAAGACAATTGTTAAGATTGTTGTTGTTGTTATATTTTATTATTGTGATACATTTTATAGGCTACTACTAATAGTAAAACAGCATCTGAGAAGTAGTGAAACAAACGTTGGCAATACATGGGAAGTACGGTTCAATGGAACTCGATAAGTGATAGCGCACTAAGGGCGAGAACCGCAGCATGAATTCGTGATGACTCCTCTTGTTTATGGACCCCTGGTACTTCTGTTGCTCTCAATCCTGTGAGAGTAGCTGGTTACATTCGTTTTCCTTTCATTTATTGTGGCAATTGAGTCGGTATGTTCCGTTTCATTTATATTTAACGGTAAGTTAGGGGGTGACGTAGACAATTTAAGCGTCTGAAATATAAATGAATCATGAGTAAAGTACAGTTTGTTATATGAGAACAGAGCCCTTTGAAGAGATCTGTTAAAGAAAAGTGAACGGTTTTTTTCATTCTTAATTTAAAGAAATTGTTTGCTTCACTCCTTGTTTTTTAAAAGTATATATTTTGGTATATTATTGAAAGTTACATAAAAATATTATTGTCAATATCTTAAAACAATCATTTTTTTCTTCACGTACGAATGTATGGCTAGGCAAGAACACTGGCAAGGTAATATACTCTTATATCACGCATTCCCTTATAACTATTACGAGAGACGGGGCACTTAACATAAATTAATTTCTAGCAAAAGTTGTGAAGTCAATCTTCGCAGAAGTTAACTTAAATCCAATCTACGGAAGATTGATCGCCCACCAACTTTGTCTCTTCATCAAAAAGGTATAAAAACACTAATTTGACGTTGTCTGGACGCGCCGAGATGCTCGCTGTTTCAAAACGCCAAAATGCGTTCTGTTGTGATAAATGGTGAATTTGGTTAGAGATTTGTGAAATACGTCGCGGCCCGTTTCGCCCACGCTCCGAAGTTGCTGGTAAATATAGGATAATTGAAGTTTACTTTCCCCAGCTTATTGTGGATTCGGAAGACATCGTTTGATCTACATTTTGATATAAGGAATGGCACGATACCAGTATTTATATGCGTATTTTTGAAGTTGTGAAGTAAACCAGCGAATCTGCTTATGAAATAGTAACTACACTTACACAATACTTCATGTTGTTCATTCACTACTTTAGATTTAAACAAAGAAACACATAAAAACACAAATGTTGAAAAAATTTCCACGAGCAGGATTTGAACCTGCACCCTTCTGACATACCGGGTCAGGTGCTCTCCCAATTGAGCTATCGTGGTTCTAACCAGCCCGCCGAAATTATTCAACACTATTTACTTTTTTACTTTGAAAGCCAAAGGCGCCCATTCAATGTCGACAACTACCGTCATTACCGTCCTGCTCGTGGAAATTTTTTCAACATTTGTGTTTTTGTAATTTGTTCGCAACAAAATTTGCGTTAAAAATTATATTAAACAAAACAAAAACATTTTAAAGGGTTGATTTCGACAGTAAATGTTGAGATGATAAGATTTTAAGTTTAAAAACAGCTTTCTTGACCACTGTTGGCGCGGCCATCGGTCACGGAAACGCACATTTTAAACAATGACGTCGGATGGACGGCTACATGGTAGTTCACTATATACTCTGTTTGCAGCAGACTTTAATTAATTAGTGTAAGTGCCGGTGAGTCTCTGGAGATTGGTCATTAATTAAACGGCTCTTTGGCTATCGATCTCAGAGCAAACAATACACTTTATTACTTTTATTAGCCATTTCATTGGCTGTCTACCCGACGCGGCGGTCTGCGTTGCTTTTTACTATTAATGAGCGCTGCCGAGTGGCGAACTATAGAGAAATGTGCTTCCTTATTGTGCCCGAGGTGATTTATAAACGGGCTCTCTAAAAATAAAGTGGACAAGGAAATATATCGGACGGGGGCAAACATCATCGGCCAGGTATACGGGATGCTTTAAATAATATCGCGCCATTTTTCTTGGGAGATATAAATCGGTGCCAGTATTCGCGTTTCGAGAATTCTTTTTTACAAAAATTCATTTCATGGTGAAGCTTACTGTTCGCGTGGCAAAGCAAAATCTCGATTAATGATACCCATAGACAACGTTATGAAAGTCTCGAAACGAATAAAAAATATTTAAGTGTGTTTGTACTTCTTCATTTGGCACTGTCACTTAATTAGACATAGTTATTTGGCACTGTCACTTAATTAGACATAGTTATTACTCCAAACTCTCTATCTTCAAAATATACACAAAAACAGAAACCGAGTCGAGAATCATCTAAAGATGAAACAAATGTCCTGAAAAAGTACCAACAAAAAACTGGCAGCGACGACCAAATAGGGCCAACAAACTTTTTCTAATTCTCATCTTATTATTTTATATGTCTCCCTGACCCCTCGGCTGAGTCAGCAGCATTTTATCACGGAGCACACTCAGTGCCAGCGGAGCGTAACTTTGACAGTTCTCTTATCAGACAATATGTATGCGTTCTTTATTATAATGGGATCCGAAATCGATGCTCAAGTGCCGGCCATCAAATATTCCCAGCGGACCATTCGAGGACAGTAATGGCAGATATATTGGCACCTCGGGCCGCGGACGAGAAATTAATTTTATTTCATTTTAATTCCTGCCATTGAGTTTAAATATTCATGCGGCCATTAAAAGAATCCATTAGCTAAATCGCGGGCGGTATCACTCGACGCGAAATTAAAAATTGTCACGAGTGCCTATGAGGGCCACTTGGCGCACCTAATTGTGGCGAATTTGTTAACGTCCCAACGTTTTATGATGTTGCTGATGAAGAGCACCGTTTAAAGTTAATGTACGCACCATATTTTATTATTAGCATTTCATGTTCCTCTAAGTGTTACCAACAGTAAGGGATAAGATAGCCAGTTCTTCAGACCCCCCTGCTCGATCCTCTAAATGCCACTACACATTTACAGAATACACTAAACATGCACACTAGTTTAGGCCCAAGACACCGTACTCGTAGAACAAGGGTACGAACAACCGGTTCACACGCGCTCTATACCATGGTACAGACATGTATCTGGGCGCTTCTCTCCTCCTCCACGGCCCGGTCTACCCGAGCCGAAGTCCGTGCCTTTAGAGGCGCCCTCGGGTGGTTCCGCTCCCCGATCCGATCAGAACCCTTCGGAGACTCTAGTAGGGCACGGGGACGCGCACTTTTAAGTGTGCGATGCTTAGAAATCCTCCGAAGGTGATTCGTATCAACACGGCTTGAGGTACCCTTTACGTACCTCGCCGCCCCCAAAAAAGCCCAGTAACGCTGAAAATGCCGTTTGAGGCAATCAGCAATCTCTCTCAAAAAAAAAAGTTCCTCGGAAGTGGAGGAATCCGGGTGAAGTGCGCCTCCACCTTCGGCCTTATCGTCACTTAGGATCAGGTGATACCATAGGTCTAGTGCTTAATCGTAAGGAATTAAAAAGAAAAGTGTATTGATCAAAACGTGTCTCTAATTAAAACGCGATTAGAACGTGTACCTATTTATTGTTAATCAAAGCGAATAAAATAATGTAAAGTTTTATTAGTGCTAATATAAAAAAAATAACACTGCTTACGAACCAACACCTGTCTCTACTACGAATACGGAGCCTGTAAAGGTTCCAAAATGTAATAAAAAATATGCAAAAAAAAGGGGAAAAGATCAGAACGAGGAGTTTCACTTTAATAAATTAAACATGCTATTAATTAATTTTACTTTTTATTTTCAAGTGCTAATTGCTGCACTGAAGCTTTGCCGCTATTAGTACTCAAAAATTAAAAAGCAGTGACAAAATTCAACGCTTACGTCAGCCTTCCCGGTAGCATAGCGGTCAGTACAGCCGCCCGGACTGCGGAAGCCAGGAATCGAACCTGGGTGGTTCGATTCCTGGCTGGGTCGGGTGAGAGTTTAATTTTTTCACTGTATTTTATAAATTTTATAAATATTTAAACATACTATTTTTAGCAAAGCCACCAAGAACTAAAAAGGAGAAAAAACATCGATTTTGATAATAAATCACACATGTTGAGTGCAAATTGTTTCCCGCCAATATGAAGTGATGCCACCCGTTTATTGTAACAGTGTGTAAGTGTTTTCCGATCTACAATCAACAGTGACAACGGCGGCGGCGCACCAATTGCGTGTTCGTTAATTAATTAAAAACTTATGCACCATTACTCACGCTGAACGATGTAGTAAATGCAATGCTCCGTGGGATACAGGTGAGAAAGGTTACGTACCACCTTAATATGTTAATGTCACATCAACGTTAAGATAATAATATGCAGTAAAAATATCGGAAAAACTCGCAAACATATACATTTAATGTCGTTACATTAAAAAAAACAATATGCCGTGGTCGGCTGATGTAGCTCAGAGGAGACATCTGGCACTAAGTAGTTTAAACTACACGGTACACATTGACATTTCAAAACAAAATTTTGAAGATCTAATGTTTTAGTTTTAAGCGTAGATAGTACTTACTCTCATATTATTATCGCCTAAGTACATATTATATTTACACCAGATTTAATGTTAGAATTTTATTTAAATATATATCTTAGCTTACTATATTTACTTTATTACCAGTTTGGTCTCGACAGGAGAAATTACTACATTCTGAACAGGGAGTGTTGGAACCACAACCATTACTACGAGCTAACTAAGAGTCACCTCACTTATTAAAACACCTTTACAAAACCTTTTACTTTAACAAAAAACGGCAAACAAAAAGAAACTCAATCATGAGGCCGCATCGTTTCAAACAAGTGTCTTACATGAATACTAGCTAGCCTAAGTCTAAGCAATATATGGCCTGAATTAGGCTATTGCCTAATTCAGGCCATATAACATAATTTTACTTGTCGTGTGTAGCTTATTAGCTACACACGACAAGTAAAATTATGTTCGTTTTCAAGGTTGTTGTTTCTAGATAGAAAACTCGAATCATGAATCGACTGTTTAAAGTCAACACAAATTTGAATTAAAACTTTTTACAAGACGAAAAAAAAGACAAAAACAAAAGCCACTCATACACGATTCCAAACAAGTGTCTACATCGTGAACACTAGCCCCCTTTGATGCACACCAGCATTGCACCCTTGACGTAACAATTTGGTAACAGAGAGCAAACAGAGCAATATTTGGCCTGAATTCGGCAATAAGCTGCAAGGCGTCGGGAGGATTTGGCGGTGGTTCTATTGCACATTGCGCTCGGCTTGTTAGCCCGAACCGGAGCGATGCCGTGTTTGTGGTGTACGTTATATTACGGGGATATTTCAAGTGCAAAGTGTATTCGGGATCGAAACCGCCAGCCAGAGCACGTCAGTTTAAAATAATAGTATGTAATGTACAATAAACGCGGGAAATCCGTATCGAATGATTCATTTCAATGTGTTGTGTCGATTAAGACATTAATATAAAGTACACGTACATACCTATGTTACGTAGGTGTAACTGCTAAAATTGTAAAAATAAAAATAATAATTAACGATTATAACGATAACGAGTTTTGACGACTTCCGTAGCCGGGTGGTTTTAGCGCCGCCCAAAGTCCGGCGTACTCTGAGGTGCCGGGTTCGATTCCCCGTCTGGTCAATGTCGAAAAACAAAGATATCATCATCATCCATATCATTGTGTTGCAAGCGACAATAGCTGCTTACCATCGACTCTCGAACGAATAATAAAGGTTACTTTACTTTGTATTAAACAAAATAGAGTACTATGTACTCTTGCATCTTTTAGATATTGTATAATCGGCTCCACATGCCCCAATGAATTAATAGACGTCTGTGTAAATACACAAATTCATGATCGATAGATTTTCTCTACAGCCCAAAATACTTCATAAATTTTGGTACCTACTCGAAAATGTCAAAAATTATATATAGAAGGTACGATATATTCTTCATCTTTTAGATATATAATATATATTCGGCTCCACATGCCCCAATGAATTGAATTACAAAAAATGTCGCTATAAATCCATCAGCGCTTCAGCCCGCAGCCGCAGACTATCGGCCCGATGGAACATGCCTTTGAAAGGAGCGAACTTCTTAAAAACTTATTGAATATTGAAGAAGGTTTTTTGTGTAGCGCTCCTGATTGGGATTTAAACGATTATGGTGGGAGCTCGGGGGTGCAGCGGCTCGGGCGTTGCGATCTTGCGGGTTAAGTAACCTGCGCCGTTAAAGGTCAGTGGATGGGTGACCTAATTTAAATATCTTAAGCTCCACCGTGCTTCGGAAGGCACGTAATTGGACCCGGTTGATGTCATAGATAGCAGTGCGCAGTCAGATGATGGCTGATAATGAAGACTTCTCGTGGCCTTTTTCCTAACATGTGTAGTATTGTTTTAAAATTAAGGATATGTGAACAATTTTGATACCTATGCCCTTACAGAAGTCATATACTTACCGACATATCGAAAAAAAAACATAATTATTGTTATTGCATTTTTGTAACTTCAGCCTCGAAATTCGTTAGTTATGCTAGTAAAAATGGCTAAACTCAATATATGTTTAAATGTTTATATAGCTTGCCTACTTCTTAACTGATCTTTAGTATTTGTAAAAATATTATGATAAGATGTTAATGACGGTAGTTGTTGACATTGAATGGGGCCGCCTTTGGCTTTCAAAGTAAAAAGTAATAGTGTTGAATAATTTCGGCGGGCTGGTTAGAACCACGATAGCTCAATTGGGAGAGCACCTGACCCGGTATGTCAGAAGGGTGCGGGTTCAAATCCTGCTCGTGGAAATTTTTTCAACATTTGTGTTTTTTTTTTCAATATATGTTTGTTAAAGTTTCAATAGTTATTTGTGTATTTTTAATTAAGTTGAATATTTTCTTCTTGTTATATTACTATCCTCCATACAGGTTAAGCTGAACGCAAAACAAAACGTCAGTAGACACGTAATTATTAGTCTTCTATTCCTAAGTTAATGCCGTACCTAATCATTCATCAGGAACAACAACTGCCTACGTCCAGCAGTAGGTATAATAAAAGAGGCTGAGCTGAAGGCTAGAGACGAGGCTCTAATCTCGGCGGCTAATCCGGAATCAATGAGACGTTCTGTATTGTGGCGCGATCGATCGCACCTATATTAAATAGCATTTGCTAGGCTGACGTTTGCCTGCCATCTTGGATTTTTACGCAATATTCGGCATTTATACGCAACTTTAGGCTTATGTCTGAACTTATGTTCATGACCTTCGAGTCAGATATTCGACGAGTTTTCACAAAGAGTAGACAACTTAGGACCACTACACATCAGATGGGTCGATACTGGTTTGCACGTATTTTTACACTATAAGATTTTTATTGTTTGTTGTAGGAAGCGAGTATATTATATTGTTCGACTAAAGTTATTTTTGCTAATTGATTTTAAGGCGCTGATACTTCACTATGAAAAGTGCTTCACTTATGCATGTATTTTACAAAAAGAATACAACATAAATATAACGCCAAGATAAAAAATATGTCATCATCATCATCATCATCATCTCAGCCAAAAGACGTCCACTGCTGGACAAAGGCCTCCCCCAAGGGTATGAGGGGTATTTGCCGTAATCGCCACGCTTGGCAGGCGGGTTGGCGATCGCAGTAGGTCGAGGGTAACCTCAGATAGATGCTGCTGCCCATCTTCTGGAATGGTCCCTTATACGGCTTTTACGACACCCACGGGAAGAAATGGGGTGGTGCAATTCTTTATCCCCGGCACCACACAGGGAAAAAAAAAAAAAAAAAAATATGTCATAAAATACTATATTTGCAATAATGTTAATCTTTTCAAAATGCAGAATAATGAAATTGCCTCGATAAAAAAAATAATCTTTAAACCACATTTCCATTCAATTTGTCAAAAGAGTCTACAAGCCACAAATCGGCGCGATTTACGATTAATGGCCGTCCAGGGGCCAGCGAGAACGCACGGCTGATCCCCGGTGCGCGATGAAAACATTTCGCGCGAAATTTTAATTACACAAATATTATTAAGTCACTCGTCGAAAGCGATTCGGGGCCGAAAAACGCGGCGGGCGGGACAAAGGCCGAGATTTCCATACATGAAAAGCATAAATTATATTGATTGTGGCCGCGGAGCACATAAATAAAATACTGCGTTCCGACGCCGTACACACGTGCGCAAACAACCCCGGGCGCGCAAATAATGCGAGTGTCACTGGGCCGGGGGAGGGAGGGCCAAAAAATAAATAGGCACGCAATCTCTGCCGCACAAATACACATTGCGACGATATAATGTGTTTGCGCTGCTAGAGAAAAAACGTGTCGTGTGCACGCCGCTTTACAAGAGAGCTCACCGACAGTCATTTGTTGCTAATGCCTTATGAAATATTTTCACTATCAATACAATATTGTCTCGAAATATACTGAAATTTTAGATTAAACCTTACTGTTCTTACAAAAAAATCTCAAACATCAGTGTCTTTTGAGTTACAGCAATATTGGCAGTGCTTGTGGCTAACTGTAAAACACTGTAACACTTCAACACAAACCCAAGTAAAATTAAAGAGGGTTTTGGCCCCAAAGTGTGATATCTTTCAAATAGATAATGTCAATGAAACTTACTTTGCTTAAAATTTTCATAGTAGATTTAAAATCTATTGAATGTTGTTGAAAATTGCTTTTCGAAAATATTGTCTGTTATGTCGCTAGA
Organism: Eudonia lacustrata; assembly: GCA_947562085.1. Lineage (NCBI taxonomy): Eukaryota > Metazoa > Arthropoda > Insecta > Lepidoptera > Crambidae > Eudonia > Eudonia lacustrata. The sequence goes on along the minus strand of OX387317.1, from coordinate 2,954,678 downwards.
ACTCTGTATTGTTTTTGTAAGTTTATTTGAACACCGTGATGCATAACTAATTATTGTGTCCCTGTCTAAAATAATTGGTGACTAATAAATTAACAGAATATTTCTAGTCATTGTTTTGCGTACTTTTTTAAACTAATTATATTTAGATACGGTTTTATACGTATGGATAACAAACATCATTAGCAGTATGCATCATTAGCATCATAAAGGAACTGCGTAGGCAATCTTCATAGGATATCTCTCTGTCTAAAATATCTAACTGTCAAAAAAATACAGATTATGATTTTAGTCATTGTCTTGCGTACCTTTTTACATAATATTTATATTTAGATACGGTCTTACACGTAGGGGTAGGAAACATCATTACCAGTACGAACAAAAATAAAAGAAGTAGGTTCTTAGGAAATTGTTTATCCATAAAAAAAGAACGCATTATTCTTTTTTCAAAATTGTAATTTACTAACGTTTCGCCGCCGCTGTAGCGACGCGGTCGCCGCTCGCCACAGACGCCGTTTACATAGAGCCACGGGTGAATCAGTGCGTTTGTTTGAACATATTAGGCGTAAACTCTCTTAAAGTTCTAAAATGCCTTAGGCATTAAGTCCGCCAAGTAACTAAGAGTTAAAAGAAGTTTACCAAAAAAAAAAATATATATTTCCATGTCTAAAATATCTAACTGTTAAAAAAATTGCAGATTATTTTTAGTCATTGTCTTGCGTACCTTTTTACATTATTTATATTTAGATACGCTCTTACAAGACTTAAGTGTGGTCGGCAAACATCATTACCAGTAAAAACAAAAACAAAGAAACTGCGTAGGCAATTGTTTTTCCATAAAAAAGACCGCATTATCCTTTTTTCAAAATTGTAATTTACTAACGTTTCGCCGCCGCTGTAGCGACGCGGTCGCCGCTCGCCACAGACGCCATTTACATAGAGCCACGGGTGAATCTGTGCGTTTGTTTTGCCGCTCCGGTGTCACGCCGATGTAATTAGCTGTCACCCGGTTGGTATTTTTACGTATGTTTGCTGTTACGTTTAATTAATTAAATGAATTGTTGGATGTGACAAGTTTGGAAACGGTTCAATCGCCTAATTACTATGCTATGAAATGCTATAATGAAAAAACTTTTTAATTATTCAATAAAATATTCTCAATCAAAATGAGTATTCATCATCAGCTCATTTATATGTCCCCACTGCTGGGGCACGAGCCATCGAGCTCTTCAAAATGAGTATTAAGCCCTCGCGCGCCATATGTACGCACCGTTAAAAGAAAAAGTTAAAAGAAATAAATGTGAGTATCTAGCCTATTGAAGCCTCGGTGGCTAAGTGGTATAACACTCGGCCAGATATTGGAAGTGCCGGGTTAAATTACCTGGTCAGCCAAAGTGTTTCGTATTTTTCTCTTTCAGGTTTGCGATAATTGCGATTTGGCAAGTTTGGTGATTAAGCGAATACCCATTAATTGAAGCGATAAATTGATTTCAATGATGAAGGTCTTTGCCCAGCAGTGGGATATTTTTAGGTTACTAGCTACGATGCCCGGCTTCTCTCGTTTTGTTTGGAAAGATCCTCTCTTAGAAAAAACTGTATCAAATTCAGTCCAGAGCGGTTCCTGAGATTAGCTCGTCCTGACAGACAAACAGAGGCGTACCGGGGACTTTCTTTATACTATATACATAACTTTAATTTATATAACCTACTCACGTGGGCAAATTATGTTTGTTCTGTTTCTCCACACGTGTAGAAATCAGTAAACGCGTGATGTTTTGCGCGCAATTTCTAGACAAACTTTCCACCCTATTTCCCCTTTTTCCAAAAATCGAAGTTTTTCGAAAAATGCTAAAACACGTCATTCTTTATTTTTGTTGAAATCTAAAGATTGATTAAAATATTCATTTTAATAGTTATTATTTTAAAAATAACGATTTGTCCAAAAAAGTCTTATTCCCTTTTTTACTCATTTAAAGAAAAATAAACAAAATTACTGAGACAAGTCGTTCTTTAATTCTTTTCAAGAACCCAAATACCAATTATCATGTATTTTACTTCAAAACTGACGGACTTTTATACTAACTTTCACCCCCTATTTGACACCTTTAGGGTGTGATTTCCGTAAAATCCATTCTTAGTGGCGGGTTACGTCACTCAATTAACCTACAGTCCAAATTTTATTTAATTAGCGTCAGCGGTTTAGGCTCGGCGATGATGTGTCAGTCAGTCAGGACAAGTCATTATATGTATATAGATTTAAGTTTTAGTATTCTTGAGATAGATTTTGTACCAAAAGCTAGAGACAATATGACGAAATGAGTAACACAATTTACTAGTCGCACAAGGCTTATTTAAGAACGCCCAAATTTATTTATCGCGCGGGGGTAACTCTAAACAAAATTCGCCGTCCTCCATAAACAATCTCAGCCCTCCATTTACATAGGTCTGTCTGTCTATTTGTTTTGTCCGTCACTCCTGTGGACGTAATTAGCTTCACACTCGAGTTAGCATTAATCCGTTTACGCGCCGTGCGTGCGTGATTTCACTTCAGTTTTCATGAAACGCCCTGTTAGTTTGATAGTTTTCTTAAAGATTTTTACTGTTGTGGAGACTGCGTATCGGCAAACGTAGAGTTGGACGGGCGTCCAAACGTCAAAGCGTCAAACTATATATACTCTAAAAAAAAAAAAAAAAAATAATAATAATAATATTATATAAACATTTATATATATACTCTAGCCAAACTCGATAAAGAATAAATGAAAATAAACCAAATTAGGGTCATCACAAATCTAGGTAATTTTTCTTTTGGTGTTTTTCGTATTATTACTTGATTACTGCATTAAGAGCAAGACTTATTAAAAAAAAGTTAACTATTTTCACTTGTTAACCTATTAAACAAATGTCATTAGGTACTAAAATTGAGGTATTCTAAACAATTCCGTTATTATAGACTAGCATTCCAAATGAGAAGATGACACTAGTATCCATATGGGGTCGACTATCTTAACTACCTCGGAAACTGCAGCGTAAACAATGCATTTGCAATGCAAAACAAACAAAATGAAAAATTGAATTGACGTTAAAGAAAATTGTATTGTAACAGCAGTTGATTAATTTATGTAATAAATAAATTATTGAATCTTCAAGTGCAGTTTTTTAATTATTTCAAGGTAGCTAATTTATTCACTCACATAGGTTAAAACTAAGCTATGATTGTACTATGGTTTTTGATTTTTAAATTTTTCATACAATATTATTTAATATAAATAAATCTTTTACGTAAAATCTTTCCTGTTGTACCAACTGGAAATGGTTGTCAATACATGCCTGTCACTGGTTGCTTGGCAACGCTTTGTTGGTAAACGTTCTTTATCGAATATGGCTATAGTATAGATGGAGCGATGATCTTTGCTAGGTAATTGGCATAAACTGGCTGAGAGTAGCCGCGGTTCGTGCTCAGTGACGTGCATTTGGAGAGGCCTATGTCCAGCAGTGGACTAATATGGGCTGATGATGATACTGTTGTGTACGCTTTGGAAACATAATTACACTGAACAGGTCTGAACGCGCATAAATATATGTGCTTTATTGGGCTGCGTAACAATTGCATAACTACAGTGCTTTCGAACCAGCTCTCAGCGGCGGTATTTCCGGACCATTACGACCTAGGGATCTTCAAGAAACGAGCTTATTCCTTCCTTAAAGGCCGGCAACGCATCTGCGATTCCTCTGGTTTTGCCGCCCGGCGGGCGGCGGTGATCCGCCTGCTCGTTTGCCTCCTTCTAATATAAAAAAAAATTGATTTGGCTTGCATAGATAAGAAAATACTGAAGATAACATTTTCACAAGTTAAGTTTCCACGTAAATATATAAGCGCTTGTTGTTTTTAGCAGTGCACCTGAGTATCAGTATTTTCGTAAATTAAATAAAAGTTACATCATTTGCCGTGAAAGTATATTTTAAAAGACGTTTCGACCAAATAAGAACATCTTACTTACGGACCCATACAAGGGGTTCGAAAATCTTTATATTCTGTGCGTGTGCATGAAATTGAACTCCTTCTAAACAGCTGGACCAATTTGGATGAAATTTTTTGTGTGTGTTCAAGTGGATTCGAAAATGGTTTAGATTTACAATTAGACCCGGAAGGTGGCGCTGCAATAGTCCATCGTGGGAAACGGGTGTTTTAAGTGGACGAAGTCGCGAGCGGGCTCTGTAATATATAAAAAAAACGCTAGTATAGATCCGCATAAAGTGTTTTAATTTCATTGTGTAGTGTTCGCATAAACTTAAGAAAACAATAGTTAAGATTTAATTAAAATAAATTACTTGTTACACGTATGCTGTATTTGTTCCTAAAGTAAGGCATTTAACGAGCATTATATATTTAACTACTGTAGACAATCGCAGATTGTTAAGCACCTGATGTATGTGGGTATCACAGTGAAAATGTATTCCTTTAAGTACTTTTGGTTAATCATGAATTTCCTTTATATACGGGATGCCTAACTCGTCTATACTTTCACTGTTACTCCTAAATTAGCTTGCTTCAACCATATTTGCGTAATTTATATATTATTTTCTAACATTTAGAGGAAACGCATGTAATCAATTCGGTGATCTCAACTGAGTGCCAAGTACGAGTTTCATTCGCCAATCGTTAACGTTAACGAAAACGAGAATTTGTATGGATTTTTTTTAACTCTTCTCGTATGCCGCCAGGAGGCGCTGCTTCAATGCCATACTAATTTTCGTTTTCGTAAACGTATTTTGTTATTGTTTAGGATACAATCCCTGCAGCCTTAATAAAATATTGTTTCAAATTGAAATGAAACAACTTTTACGGATCTACTCGCGTTTATTTTACACATTACTTTAAATGAGGGTATACAAGCTACCAACTAATTATGAGATGACCAAAACCTCAGTCTCCCTGTGACCACGGACCCTGCAAAGGGTTCGAAACGTCAGGATAAACATTAAATAAGTAATGTGTAAAATAAACGCGAGTAGATCCGTAAAAGTTGTTTCATTTCAATGTGTAGTGTTCGCGTAAACTTTAGAAAACAATATATTGTTTCAAAAATGGAATCGGAGGAAACGAAGTACCTAATAGGGGTTCATGACAAACACTGTTAAAATATTTTTTTTATATTTTTATAATTATTCAAATCAAAGGCGCTGTTTATGAATTTATGACATCTATATTTGGAGATTCAAGAAGGCGGGGACTTAATGTTTTTTGTTAGCTCTAATCCTCGGAACAATATAGCTTTACTACGCAGTCTTAGTTTTTCTGTTCGTCTTTCACAGCACACGTTCGCAATGACCTAGCGAGGTCATTCAAGTTTTATTCGCCACAGTCGGATACGGTTTCAGTGTCACCTGTACATAATTATACAGGTGAAATAAAAACCTTAACGGTGTCATATCTCATTGGCGAGCACAGACAAGCGGGTTTACGAGGGCATAAACGGCACAAAGGCGACGCCATGTAAGGTTCCATTACTTAACACCATAACTCGTGTTTAGAGGACGCCGCTCCCCCCACATTGTCGGTTAATTCATGGCGCGTCAGCTCCGCGGACGTCTCACTCCGTGGCTCAGGTATGAATACGACTTATAATTTGGGTGGGTCTGTTTATGACGTGCGGCGCATTGAGGTCAGAACGTTCTGGTTGCTTATTTTGCAAAGGTCTTACAAACAAACAAAGAATAGGTAAGGTCCGAATAGTTATTCCGTGTTTAAATTGTTCCTGTCATTTAAACGTCATTTCCAATTAAAGTAAAAGAGGCAAAACACGGAATAACTATTCGGACCTTATTCTTTGTTTATTTGTAAGGCACTATTAACTAAGTTTGACGTTAGGCAAAGATGCAGTGTTGTAGTTTTAGTATTAAGAAGTTAATACGCTTACGCTCGTGATTGGCTTCCTTGTGTTGAAGATGTAGTTCTCGTTTCATGACCATGTTGTCTTTCATCCGTCTTGAAAGCATCGAAGAATTTGTAAGGTATAGGGACACGCTTCCGTGATGCCAGTGTCTAGGAAACATTCGGCGATGGTTCGCTTATAACGGCTTAAGGAACCATAACGTCTACTAACCCGGCTGGTTACAGCGTAAGGGCCACAGGCGACAAACTACAAAATTCCTCTTAACTATATTCCACGTAAACAACGTAATAAGTAATTTATCTATAGAGTAAATATGCACTTTCCTACACTCTTAGTATAAACACAATACTAATTCAACATTGAGTACATTATTATATACAAAACAGTTAATTTAAAAACATTTTAATTTTTTAAAACATCAGGGTAGAATAAAATAAAAACTATGTGTAAAATAAACGCATATAAATACGTACACGTTGTTTTATTTAAATGTGTAGTGTACGGGAAAACTCAAAACAATGTGTTTTTGATTTGCCATCAATGTCAAATTTACTTAAAAAAAGGATTATCTAAATCAAGGTCTTACTATTCTAACCGTGATGTAACTTTTAAGATCGTGACATTACATGTATATATGCCGCGCACTATAGTAGTACAAGCGCAAGAAAGGATATTCAAAGACTATTATTCAGTGTCACAGAAAATTTGGGTCAACGGCACTGAAAAAATTCAGAACTGCACGATATTCGCGATTCGACGACGGTAATAAAAAAGGAGTCCGTGCGATACATGAACAAGACCTTTGTTTCAATTTTCGACGCGTTTGAGCGGCCGACGCGTTTGTGCGGCCGACGCGTTTGAGCGGCCGACGCGTTTGGGCGGCGACGCGTTTGGGCCGATGCGGTCCATAGAGCGCAGCCCTTCGATTGGGTATATTGTATTTTTTCACACTTGTCAAGCTTATGAGAAACGTTAATAGGAAAAGAGAAAGCAATATATTTTATTTTATATTGTTTTGTAAGTGAACACAATAACACATATAAATGAAACACTTAATTAGTCGCAGAATGATTCAAAAACTGTTAATCCGAATTAAGTTTTTTATTATCATTTTTTATATTTTTAGCCTATTTATACTGTTCCGCTGTAAGCGAATGCCTACATCATAGAAATCATGTTACTAATTTAATAATATAAATAAATAAATAAACTTTCCTACACTCACACCAATTATCTAGCCCAAGAGAAGCTTCGTTAAGAAACTCATTAAATGGTTACTAGACAACGGATAAATATACTTAAAATACTTAAATACATACTTATTATACATAAAAACACCCAGACCCGAGACAATTTAGAAAAACAATAATTTCTAAATTGACCCGACCGGGGATCGAACACGGGACCTCAGAGATGGCGACACCATGAAAACCGGTGTACAAACCACTCGACCAAGGAGGTCGTCAAACTTATAAATACTTATAAATACAAATATCACAAATGATTTATCATCACGGTTGTCAAGTGCGGGTTGGTGATCAAATACCCAGGCTATGCATAAATAAATCTTAATCACATTTGCCCGACCCGGGAATTGAACGTGGGACCTCCGGATATCGGGTCGAGCGCGTCGCCACTCGGCAACATCCGCATCGGGTACATCATTAAAAGCATTTTCGTCAAAACAAAACACAAGCTCTTTAAAACTGCTGAAACACAGAAACTGTAATTCTATTAACAAAGTCTGTACCTATGTAAGTATTAACACGTACATATGAGCATATTCACATTTCGGAGTTCATTCCGGGGCTTAAACTTACTATGTGTAGTGTTTATAAGTGCGTGTATATTTCAGCGCGAATCGCTCGCTAAGCCGTAGGCATCCGCGACGCCTATAACTTTCGGTATAATACCTCTCTCTAGTTTTAGTTACAATCTACGTGGGTGTTCTGTCTACTTTGCGAGCGATAGAAGTATTTATATAGCAGTTAAACTTTTAACGAGCATTTTGTTATTTTTGTAATTGGTTGAACTATTTTGTTCTTTCAGTATTTTTTTCATGGCTGGTCGATTACCAAAACTTAATTCTATTTGAGTTAAAAAGAACATTATAAAAGAGTTAAAAAAAATGAGTATTCAAAGTGTTTCAATAAAATCTGTAGAAAACGTTTTTTTCAGATCCAATTCGTCAACGTATTGATATTTGATTTACTTCAGTACGTTTAAATATGTGTTAGGTAAGCGGTAATTATCTTAATCGATATTTTGACGGATTCTGTAACTCAAAATCTCTGTAATTAAACAATGTAATACATTTTGAGGTGTACAAGGAACTTAGGCTGAATGAGTGAAACCGTACTCCCAAAGTTACGTTAGACCGACTAACGAAAACTCATAGCACAAGCGTGTAAGATATCCGGAAGGCTTAGCAGACCTATTAGTAACATGTTAACGGTACTAATAATAAAAATCCCAAACAAAAATACCGACACTCAAGGAATACAAAAAATAACCAATGCAAATGAATTCGGGGCGCGCCCGCGCTGCCGGCCTACATTCAATGACCAATCAGCCCCCTCCTCACGTTCCACATAAAATTTCTACCACGTCCCCGCAATGTTTACGTTTAGGAATGCTCACTTTCTGCCCCCGTGACGTCTTGGCTCGCTCGCCAGGACTTTCGTATATAAACAAATTCGGTAGGCCAATGTCTTGGGAACTTTCACTGGCTGGCTGTACGCCAGGAGTCCCTTTGCCAATTCGGTGGCGAGTTTCATACAAAACACTGAATAAAAAGTAATTTGTTTACACGCTGTCATGGCTTTTTGCGACGCTATGAAATCGCCTCTTTCTATTTGCATGCAGTTTTGAATTTAGAATATTGTCGACTCACTGCTCCTATTTGTTCAGGCTTTTGCGTTAATTTGTTTTTGACAACTGAAAACGTTCCGCCATGATGTTGCACTGTTTTTGTGACGTTCAAAAGTGATACAGAGTACGTTTGAAAGTCAAACGTTCGGCGTACGTACTCGTACGTCCCAACTTGTATTCTGAAATTAACAATGGTATAAAAATACATGACAACATTCCTTTTTGGTAAGAAACATTTTTATATAATTATGCTTTCCTTACGCAAACACATTGAAATAAGACATTTTATAAAAATCTACTCGCGTTTATTGTACACATAGTTACATTTATTTATCATATCAGTCTTATTGTGCCTTCGAACCCTGCAAATCTTTCGGAACGTCAGAATAAAATAATATATAATAAACATATTACGTTATTACTAGCTTCATTAGAAGGAAACATGACTTGTATCCAAAAAAATAACGACCAAAAAACGTAGTAAAATTCCTCTTATTCTCAAACTTACCAAAACATATCTCAACTACAGTACCGATACAACAGATTAAATCATCGCCGTAATACTATTAGTATTAAACTCACCTCCGACTTTGATTTGACTCCATAAACGGGGAGCAGTTTCAACTAATCCCGGCCACGGTAATCCCACGCTTATAAATCGTCACGTATAGCGAATATATCTTTATCTGCTCGGAACTGTTTTATGGTATCCTTAAGTAAACTTGCCGGGCGGTGGTACAAAGTTAGTGCGCTACACACGGCCGGCGCGGGCGGGCGGGCCAGCTTAATGCCTTGATTTAGTTCTTCTATTGGACTACTTGTTTGTCGTGGAAGCGAATGGTGAGATTAGGTTTCTGGAAGCACTAGATATTTACTAGGTACCGTAGCTACGCCTGATTTAGATTTCACGAACGGTATTATAATGTTGAGAATAATATTAATATGCTGTTAATACATTAATAACAGTGGATTGTCAGTAGTGTAACGGAGCTATTATAGGATTGAATAACAATTTCGCGCTTTCACTAGCATCTACCCGATTGGCTAACGACGCTTCTACGAGTATACTGAAGTCAAAGTAATCTGGCCTAACACACAACCAATATTTATAAAATGCAGTGAAAAAATTAAATGCCTACCCGACCCAGCCAACAATCGAACCTGGGACTTCCGCAATCCGGGCGGCTGCACTGACTATTTATTTCAACTTAAGTGTAGTAATTACAACTTCAAAAATTAAAAAGTAAAATTTACACAACCAATAATAATAAATAACTTTATTTGCCTCTTACAAAAAAACACAATATACAGAAAGGGTAATATCCAAGCAGAGCACAGATTAGGGACAAAACGGTCTATGGCTCAGTGATTGCAGGAGATCCATTTCCAATTGTGGTTGAGCTCTTTATTTTGCGCTGGTTGTAGATCTTTTATCTTTTTTATTTTTTATTTGTACGTTTGTAACCCGTAGCACTACTGCACCGATTCTTAAACTTTGTATTACAGATTTTTTTAGACGACCGACCTGTCTCCTGTATCATTTTAATCTACGTCGTCTTATCCCGATTTAGTTTGTAATTAATTGCTACGACATCGCTTTGTTAATACAAAAATAGCAATTGCTATTGAAATAAGATCTATTTATGTATCGCAATATATCCCGATTGTTGGTCCTGGCGTTTGTTGTCGCGTGGAGCGATATTAGCTACGTGATGTTGACTCGGACGGCCGGACGGTCACCCAGACACGCAATCGGTTTGCACAAGAAACATTCACTTAGGTATAAATAAGTTTGCCTGGGTGGATTTTGTCCCAGCATCTAACTGGATTGCAGTCACAGTACCTATTTGAAAAGCTCAATGGCGCAATGGTTAAAATGACGAAGTTAAGCGTCTTTTACAAAAACCGGTCAACGGATAGGTTACCAAAAAAAACGACGGGTTGCACCCCGGGAGTGCCGGCAGAAGTGAAAACTTGAATATTAACGTTGTGCATTTTTGATATTTTGGAATGGTTAGGGAATAATTTTGCACGAATTGCTTCAATTATCAGTATAAAAGTGCTATCATTTATGTGGTAGAATACAATATTTATTTATTGCGCTATCGTACACAAACATGACAATTTATATTACATTAAAAAGCACTCGAACATTCGCGCAAGCACCCTGCGCCGCCTAAACGAAACAGCAGGCCATACATTTTCGCCGCGCCGTAGAAAGAGAGGGGGATACTTCCTCTCTTACGCCGCGCCAGCTGTCATCCGTCTTACGAATTTTCGATCAGGCCACGTGTCCTGACGGTCACGTGTCCTGACGCGAATTTAATATTTTTTACCCATTACAAACAAGTGTACAACGCCGCTAAAGAAGTTTTCACTTCAAAAATATTTTCTCGAGCTCCTCCATGCTTCAAAAGGCACGTAAAGCCATTGTCCCAGTCCCGCCTGCATTAGCAGTCGTTAACAACTACATTCAATCCACACTGGGCCGTATGTTGGTTTATGGCCCGTTCTTTCTGGTGTGTTTGAGCATTATATACTGGCCGCCAGTGAAAGTTATTTCAAAAATAAATATAAGATCTCAGATATCATAATATAATTGTTCCTTGTATGTCCCGCCGCTATGCCACTGCAGCTTGGACGGTATTAGCTACGTGACGTCAGATACGTTACGTGCTGCAGATTATATTGCAATCGTACGACTCAATGTGATCATTATTACTCCATTTCTCTCTATTGGCAACCTACTTGTCTATAGCATAAGTGTCTAAACTTGGTGTTTTGTTTCGGAGTAAGTGTCAGTGGGAGTGAGTCTTTTGCTATTTTTGACTCTGTATTTTATTGTATTATTATAGGCTGCTTTTTCATTAAAGCTGTGCGAAGTCTAAAAGGAGCGCGAGGAAAAATTCTACCAATGGGATTGCTTCCTTTTTTTGCTGTGTGAAATGGAGTAATCCTATTGGTGCATTTTTTCCTCGCGTAGCTTTGGTATAAAAGTAGTCTAATTTTTCCGGTCAGTATAGCGCCCTCATTGTTGGACGATCTGCTCGCTCGTATGTCAGCTTGTAGTTTACGGGCGGCATTAGGAGCGTGATGCAGCCACGAGCGCCCGCGTATCGCCTCCTTACGTGCATCGGATTATGTTGTCATCAGACCGGTCTTCACGAGTCACGACTCACCGTTTGAAATCGTTATTCTTCTATCTTTATTTCAAATGAAGAACGCTGTTCGAACAGTTTACGGGCCGTAAATACGATCCTTGTCTTTTCTTTTTTCCTAAATATTAGGTACGTGATACGGGGTTATGAATCCAGTGTAACGTTGATCTCTTACATGTAAATATGTGCGGTAGGGTTGGGACACTAGAGACGCTCATTATAGCAGCTACTTTAGAATATATGGCTTCATTATCATCCGTGTGAAGGCGTACGCTCTATGTTTAGTGTTGTGAGTGATGCTTTAATAAACTAGCTATCTTACCTATTATCTAACAGTTGGAAAACCAAACATGCTACTTTAATTAATATTATAGCTGCTGACTGTAAAAATATTATGATATAATTTTTTTTATACACTTTTTTTTATAGCACTAGGCCTTCACCTAAACTGATGTTAAGTGATGATAAGACCTAAGGTGGAAGCGCACTTCACCCGGATTCCTCAACTACTGAGTTATTTTATTTTAATTTTATAGTTTTTTATAGTAAGCTAGACCGAATCAAAACGTGTCATTATACATAGCTGGTAGTTGGACTAGTGATTTGTGGGTTTTACGACCGTAATTTTTAGGTCACAGAACATCACAGAGGTAGTGAGCAATAACGACTGGTAATGTTATATTCTCTTAACGTGCGGCAGATTATATTGGCGTCAGATGAGACGTGCTGGCTCGTTGTACGCAACCGTTATTATTCAATCATTTCAGTCTTCACCATTGAAACGTTTCGCGTCGAGTAGTTGACGGGCGATATCAGTTACGTGCACCGCGTTTCTATTTTGCCTAATGTGCTTTTTATTGGCACTGTGCAAGCAGTTTTCATAGTGAGTCAGGTGTGAGTCGACCTGACCACTCACTCGCTTAATGGTCTTTGGATAAGGCAAGTCGATCGTTTCATACACTCACAAACAAAAGAAAGATTGATAGCGATAATAGAAAAGCAACAAAGAAAATAGTTTCTAATAAAAAGAAAAAAAATGTGTTTAGATCAAGAAGGTCGTCATATTATGTCGTGGTATATACTCAATTATATCTATAGGTACATTTTATGTTTTCGTTATCAAATCTATTTGTGTGCAGATGGTGTGTGATTAGATGTAGCGATTAGATTGTAGACGTTTGCGCTACGGTGTAAGATCTTAATCGCTTATCATGAGAACATAATAACCAACAGCGAAGTTAACAATATTGGAAAAGTGCAGAAGTCGGGGAAAGAAACATATAAAAATCACAGTCATAGATTGAGGCTTAATTTTTTCGATGTCATTTAAATAACATCAACAAAGTAATATACATATTTTCATGAAATTAAAGTTTCTAACTGTTTCATATTTTTTTTATGTTTATTTTTGAACCATCGACAAAGGGGACAGACCAATTCTGCCAACATCTTTTCTAAGTCGTAATAAACGTTTTCTCAAAATCCAAGTTTGCCGAAAACCCAGTCAGTGTGTGAGCAGTTAAACAAGAAATATTAGATAGGTACGTGAGTGAGGCCACTGCCGGGCGCTCCGGGGTATTTACCTTTTGTTATCAAGGATTACATTATAATCAGTTGTGGGCCGGATCCAGGGGACGTGTGGTGCATTAATGCATGTAATCCCGGGACCACTTGTGTCAAAGCATTTGCAAGCAAGCAGTTGTTCTACTCATTTACATACAAATATGTCTAACAGTTTCGTCGATACGAAAAAATATTAGGTACTAAGAATCAATCGTCATTTGTTTGAAAGACGTTGCTGCTGATCATACGACATAACAAATTACTGCACTATTGAAAATACTATATTGAAATAAAACAAAATATGCGGAAAGTTCCAATAACAACATGTAAATGGATTTAACGCACGACGATAGACGCACTCAGAGACGTCAATTGAGGATAATAATAAATATTTAAAATTTTCTTTAGAAAATAATGCTCTTTTTGACGCATAAAACCATATACGCAAAACACCAACTCGAGGTTTTGTGGTGTTTTGCGGATTAGTAAAAATAATAACATCAAATACCAACTACGTACAGTTCCACAAACGCAAAACACCACCTTATAAAAAAACCATATACGCGAAACACCAACTCGAGGTTTTGTGGTGTTTTACGAATTAGTAAAATAATAACGTCCAATTATGCCATGGGGTGCTGGCATAATTTTTTCAACACTTTAAATTTTTCAAAAAATATCACTACGACTTCACGTCGGGCTTAATTTGATGCGGGCAAAGTCGTCTGCGCCCACTAGCAGTTCTTAAACGTTTTTAAGATCTCACAGCCTACATTTGCGAATATAAAATTCGGCCATGCCGGCAAAGTTAGCGGCACTTTGCGAGTAGTCGCGTCGTTTGTATGCAACAGGGGCAAGCATATTTTTTTATTGCGCCCTCCGCGGCGATTGCGAGGCATTCTTAACCTGATCTTATGGGGATCGAGATGAGTTTTCTATATGGAAGTGCTCGCATTAGTACCGTTCAATGTTAGGGCCGAAGATTAAATAAATGCTCCAATAATGGTGAGCGAGAAATCTGTTTCGCAAGAGGCTAGGAAGAGCTTGGCACACTTAAAAGACGTCATAATGCCTAAGAAAACAGTACCTAAAGGAGAAAACTGCCGGAGGGCTTCTGAATCTCTATAATAAGCTAATTTGGTATTTGATAGCTTGTTGTTTAGTAAAAATGTATCTGGAAAGAAAAAATGTTTTGTACTAGGACCTACTAATATTATAAGCGCAAAAGTTTGTAAGTATGGATGTTTGTTACTCTTTCACGTAAAAACTACTGAATAGATTTGGATGAAATTCGGCATACAGATAGTTTATAACCGGGAATAAAACACATAGAATACTTTTTATCCAGATATTCCCACGGGAACGGGAACCACGCGGGTGAAACCGCGAGCGGCCACTAGTTTATTTATAATGGAAGATGTTTTTAATATTATTATATGAATTGACTGCGAATCACTTAAGATACATTTAATATTACTTTTTTCATAGGCCCCGATGACTGTGCTAGCAGCATAACTAGGTAACGTTCTTTCTAAAAAACCTATTCAACATGAACTTGTACACAAGTATAAGATAAGTATGTGATTTTCAATAAAAAAGAAATTATTAGTGGTATCCGGTCAAAGGCTTTTTTCTGAAAATACAGAACAAATACATTTTCATAAAATGTATGGGACTGACATAAGATTGACCTCGTGATTTAGCGCGGTTTATGTCAATCCCATACATTTTATTCTTTTCGAAGTTCGCTATCGTTTTCTTAATGTTACTTTGGCTAAGCCTACAGAATGTTTTTCCACAATTTTGTAAGATAACACTCTTTTATATTCAAATGAAAAAAACTAAAATGAGGTAGTGTTTTACGTTTTAGTGACATTTTAACAAATAATAATTAATTAAGATTGAAAGAGATAAGAACTAATATTAAATTTGATATATTAGATTTGTTTTTTTTTTTGTTTTTTTACATGTTGTGGTTGTCTTCTATATTTTTTGTGTTTATTTGTAATGGAAAGTGTCCTGCTATGATAGGGCATTTTCCAATTTTTATTTTTTTTGACGCTGTAAGGGAGAAAAGAGCTGGACACTTGCTGAGTTTTTTGCCGGTTCTTCTCAGTGCAAGATCTCCCGCCCAGAGTAGACTTACGAACCGATGGCATAGCGACATTCATAAGAGCTAGTAGTAGCCTAAACTGAATAAATGATTTTTGATTTTTGAATTTTGAATTTTGAACTCTGTGGTCAATATTCCCACAATGTATAAAACGATGTGCGTTTCATGCGTACTAAAACTAAAGAAACATCGCAAAGTCGTAACATATCGTATATAACGAACGCATCCGCAAGCCCGCTGCGAGCACGCCGTAATTCCAACATTTAGGCTAATCAAAAAGATATTCGGTATTCAGGACGCTCGGTGCGCGCGCTGAATGCGAAGCGCACACTACATGTTATGACACTGTTGTTGAACGAGTGCCGCCATTTAAAAACAAAACAGAACGCGGTTTTAAGAGGAAACACTAAGGTCGACTGAATTGAGAAATATTTATGAAAAGTAGACAAAATCAACGTTTCGTAGTCCCCTGATTCCTCCTTCAAAACTAGGCCGATTTAATTACTTTTTTCATTAAAAATTAAAAAAAGGCTTTGGCTATGTCCCTATTTTTTTCTTTTTTTTAATAATTAAAAATATATGAATTTTTAAATACCTTATAAATTGGCCAGATTTTCCGCTGTGTTTCCCAAATTTGACGAGATTATATAAAAAAAAGCAAAACATAGGGACACAGCCAAAGCCTTTCTTTAATTTTTAATGAAAAAAGTAATTAAATCAGTCCAGAGAAATCAGGGGACTACGAAACGTTGATTTTGTCTAGTTTTCCTACATATTTTTCAATTCAGTCGTCCTTCGTATTTCCTCTTAAACGTTATTACCGCGCCAAGAACGCGGCAGAATAATTACGATTACGAGTATTATTTAAAATAGAACGCGAATTCGATTTTCAAATAGTTTTTAAGGTCAGTAACCACTTTTTAAAAGAAAGAAAATGTTAAAATGTAATGTTATTTTCACATACAATAATCATAAATTATATTATTTAGATTCGAACACGAACTCCATTTTCAAAAAGTTTATAAATAATTACCGCTTTTGTCAAAGCCACTGATAGTTGCAAGAGTTTTTTACTAATTGGTGCGTTGGTTTTTATATATAGGCAGTTAGTGACAAGTTGAATATACACATAATGTTATTAAATAAAAGTATAGATACATCGACCTGCTTGTTGTCATTAATTGCAATCAAACAAAGTAACCGAGCATATAAAAAGGTTCATTTCTATGTCCGAATATAGGTACTTTAGAAAACGCAATAACCGATAAAGAAACAAAAAGTCTTAGCTTATTTCACTATATTTCTTTTTAACCGTAACATTTATAACATGCATGGTATCTTTTATATTCCAGAAACGGGACTTGTTATTTTACTGTCACTCACTTTGCTATAACATAAGACAAGGATAATAAACCGGAATAAGAGATCTGAATAAAATTGATATGAACTACTCAATTATGTTTATGGCCAATCATAATGTTGAGTGTGTTTAGGAGAAGCGGTTGGCACGTTGTTGTTCGAGCATCCGGATATCCGGAGAAGATTTCTTGTTTTGCAGATTTTACTTGGTATGGAATATTTTTATTTAAAATAGTTAATGCATATTTGTGTATGATCAATGGCAGTATGCACATCACTACAACGCTACAAACATTGTTGTTATGACGACATACTAAAACGACTTCGTTTACAGCAATAAATATTATTCATAACACAAGCCATCCATCCATCTTTTCATATAACTTTAACTTTTAACTTCAAACAACATCCTCATTAATAATAGCTAAACCTTTATATTCGACGACCTCATTGGTCGAGTGGTTTGTACACCGGTTTTCATGGTGTCGCCGTCTCTGAGGTCCCAGGGTTCGATCCCCTGTCGGGTCAATTTAGAAATTATTGTTTTTCTAAACTGTCTCGGGTCTGGGTGTTTTCTATGTATAATAAGAATGTATTTAAGTATTTTAAGTATGATTTTCCGTTGTCTAGTAACCATTTAACGAATTTCATAACGAAGCTTCTTTTGGGATAATTAATTGGTGTGAGTGTAGGAAAGTTTATTTATTATTATTATTCAACGTGCAACATATTACGTAAGACGTTTCGAACCCTTTGCAGGGTCCGTGGTCACAGGGAGACCAAGGAGCCTGCAAAGGGTTCGAAACGTTAGGATGAACAATTAATTAATTAAAACTACTTAAAGTATAAAATAAACGCGAGTTGATTCGTAAAGGTTGTCTCATTTCAATGTGTAGTGTTCGCGTAAACTTTAGAAAACAATATATTAAGTAAGGTTTGTGTTGCAAAACTAAATACTCTGCAAGTTTTTAATGAAATTTCTAATTTTGGTCTACCAAATCATCATTTTCAGTACGTCACATACACGCCGCCGCCGGCGCTAATAGAACGGCCACTCAAACACCGGCCAAATGACGAGGAATGCCTATTAATAGACAGGTTCAGTGTTAACTGTTCGGCTGCGGTTTGCATTAACGCTCCCAACTCGATATCTGATTGAAACTCGGCGAGTGCTTAAAGCTAAGCCGTGTTCATTGTGGAAATTATCTGCGTCCAATAAATTGAGGGCGGCGATTTCACTACTATCATATGTAATCACGTAAACGTAAATAACCAATTCATTATACAATAAATATAGATATGGGCGCAGATCACAACGGAGTGGACCCCACATAATGCGAAAAGGCGACCAGGTAGACCAAGACGAAGATGGCGGAACGACTTTGATAAGTTCATAAAGGAATGTGGTAGTGTTGCTGGGGACCGGAAGGAGTGGATAAACAGTGGGGAGAACTTTGCGCAGGAGTGGGATAGCAATGACTGATATAACAATAATAATAATAATATCATCATAAGGATCACCAAGGATATGAGGGGTATTTGCCGTAATCGCCACGCTTGGCAGGCGGGTTGGCGATCGCAGTAGGTTAACCTCAGAGAGATGATGCTGCCCATCCTCTGCAATGGTCCCTTAGTCGCCTTTTACGACACCCATGGGAAGAGATGGGTTGGTGCAATTCTTTATCCCCGGCACCACACAGGGGAATAATAATATATTTTTAGTAAAAGACTTTTAGCAAGAAGAATCATTATTACGATAACACCTCGCTGAAGCTGTTTGTACAAAGTTGTCTAAGTAATGAAATCAACATGATAAACACGATATGTAGCTTTAAGTAACGGAGCACATAAAATAAAAACCTTATTTTTGTTAGGAGCCTCCACTGAATCACAAGCAGGCAAATACGCCGACGCAAAGACATTTATTTACCTAGCTGGCAATTCCAACATCATCTCTATTTGGGCCTAACCTCATTATAATATTAAATTCATTCATCGTCACTCATTCGCCGTACTACTGAAATTGCTGATGGTAGACCTCTGTTTTCGATCAAATTATACGGCACGCTCGCGCATTTGCGAGAATGAATGTATACCTTAACGCTTTTTAGAGTGAGAGGGGATGCAGTTATCTGGCGCGTGTGAAAGGGACGAATGGGAATTCGTTTTTCGCGGAATGTTAAGTGAGTTAAGTCTCCAAATAAAAGGTGGCAACGTCAGCGCGCGCTGCTGCCGCTGAGTCGTATGCTAATGAAGCGGGTCCTGCGGGGGGCCGGCAAAAACACTTGTTATCTATGCGATCATCTCGCTGTTACTGTTGTCCCACCGCCGATAACACGCCTCCGGACACGGGATTGGTGGCCGAGATAACAGCCCTCACTTGTTTTAAACTAATAACGCGTAATCTCTCGCGCGCCTAAACTGACTCTCTGTTTCAATTTTAGTGTCGCCATTGTGTTGTATTTACGTGAAACAATTGAACACGATTCAGAGAACTAGAGAGAGGCTTCGCCTAATCCAATCTTGAGACAAAATCAATTCCCGTGCCTAAATATTGGATTTGTTTGCAGACTTTCGGGCTAATACTCTCAAGTATCCTCATCTAATTAAGTTGCGTCTTCAATCAAGATTTTTATCGTAGTTGAAGTGATTCAAACTTAGTGGAATTTTCTTAAGTGGATAAACTTTTGAAAATCATTGAGCCTTCACTTTTAAAAGTGCTATTCTGAAAAGAGTATTTTGTTAAACTAGCGACCGTTAGAAGCTAATGAGTTCATTCGAGTTCATTACGTTGTTAATTGTTATGTCTAATAACTTAAAAGTTTATAATATATTTTTTTACATTTTACTGAAACTACAGTCATATTTTTTAAATTACACATTTTACATAAGTACTATTGGAAATGTGAGCGCTTATTAAAAAAAAAGGTTCGGAATATATACGAATATACAGGTTAAGCACTGTTTCATTTTGTAATACTCTCTTAAAAGCATATTTACATTTGTTTTTATTTGAAATCATGTTTTCGTATAAACAAGCATGTCAAACGAATGCCCGAATAATGAAACAACATCCTTAATTAATTTTAGCCGCTCCATCCGAGTAAGTTCAAAAAAAAGAAGGTGAAATCCCTTTATTTATTTTGCCCGTTTTGGGTAATAAGGGCTCGTGATACCGAACGTGATAATGCCAACGGAAATTGGGCCAAATATAATGTGAACGATTGTAGTCAAATTAATGTTGCCGAGTGTAGTCCGGTTCCTCTGGGGAGAGCTTTCCATCAAACACAAATGATTTCTTTGTTTGCTTTGAAACCAGTTTATTCATTTTCGGGCAAACTTTGTTCGTGTTAAATAAACCCTTATTTGGAGGGCCCGCTCCGTGTTTTAGAGAGATATCTATTTGTGTATGGAACACGTGTATGGAATTTTGCTGTAACATTATTACGGGTAATTTTGTGCGATGTTTATTCTCGTGCCGAATTATTTTTTTGGTATCTTTATGCGATTATGTTTCGGCTGTTGTAAGTATCGCTCGATGGAGTAGTGGTAAGTGCGTATGGGACGCGATCGTGCATTTTCAGCCACTCTTGAAAAGTCAGGTCATCGTATGGGTGACCAAATTGAAATGTCTCGAGTTCTTCTGCAAATTAATGCTTTTAAATAAAACGCATCGATGGCGGAGTGGCAAAATCGATATACGAAGGTTCTAGGTTTTATTTCTAGGTCGGTCGGTATTTTGGACTTTTCGATTAATAGGATTTGTCGTTTTAATCGTTAACGGGCATAATCTAAGTAAAACTTGTTTAATCTCGATACAAACATGAAGGTGAATGAAAAGTTCCACGGTAACTCGAGTTGCGCCGAACTAAGACAAATAACTGGGGCGCTATCCAGTTAGAACTATCAAGAACTTACATAATCTAATGGCAGTAAGCTGCCGCGTTATACACCTCCTCTCATTTAAACTTCATTCGACATTTATTCAAGGCAATTCAACTGGAAGCAACTGGTACGATGGACTGGACTGTAGTGATACAAATCAGAATAAGGTATTTCCGAGACAAAGTTTTTATCTTTTAAAAAACTACATTTGCATACTTTTGTTCCTATAAATACAAATTATAATATAAGATTTTCAAAAATACACGTTTTTTATATCTTTTTAATTGCCAGTATATCGTGCGCTTGGAAGTTGTTATAAATATATAAAAATAATCGTTTTAATAATTTTGTTGTTGTATTGTTTGTAATGTATCTTGTAGCTGCACCAAACATAAATAATAAATAAAGTACGTATTTTATAAAATATCGAGGAGACTGATATCATTAAATCTTTCATGTATTTGCAGTAAAAGTCATGTTCGACTAATTAAAGCATGTTCAAATTCCCAAACCTCTACGTGACGGATTTATTATAAGCAACGATGGTGACGGTGATGATAAAATTATGATTTTTATATCAAGCGAAGCTAGAAAACTAACTAACTATTATTTTGAGTTGTTATTGAGATTCATTTTCAGTTAGTATAAACTAATTATTATTTCGTTCATTTGTTTTTGTATTCAAGTTTTTTACTTTAGACCTCTTATTTCCCGTTGAAGGACATTGTACGAATTCAGGATAAAAAAATGCACGAATCGTGAATGCTTATCAACTGTACGAAATAGGAATTGTACGAACTGCCCGGCAAGCCACCTAACGTCTGTAAATATACAACAAACTCTTTTACCAACTAAATAGTTGGTATTTTTCAGAACAATAGCTACATGAGCGTCCCTAAACTAACCGGAAACACTGTTAATAAATGATAAAAACCGTTTACCCGGCCATGGCGCGTCCCTGGGAGGTGATCTCGCGAGGAGGGCCGTTTAACGCCCCTCACCAACTACTGTTGTAAATGACTCGTGCTGGCCAAAGATCAAGTGGGGATAGAGAGGATCTTCTCGGGAAAAACCTTAAGGTTCGGTAAACAATCGCTTGTGACACAGTAAGTATATTTTTTATGGATTTGGAATCAACAGTACTTTAAAAGTTAAGTAATTACATCGTATGCTTATCTTCATGCCAATTACAGATAACTACTTTTTAAAACAATATTTTTTAAATCTGTCGCTTAATATCTAATAATCTTTGGCCTCGCCTTCTCCCACTACACGGGGTCGGTTTTTCCAATCAAGTGACGCCGCGTGGTCCGTCGCTGTGAGTCCTCTTTTCTCAAACCCAGTTCCAGATGAAGGGGAGGGTCGCCACAAAGAAGCGGAGAATCAGGAACGCCGCACCACATCGCAGACCATTTGTAGTAAATGAGTATCTCGAGGAGAAGGAGAAATACGAAGCTGCCGTATCGGCTGCCCAGACGACATCCTGGAAGAATTTCTGTGGGAGACAGGACCGAGAGAGTGTGTGGGACGGGATTTACAGAGTAATGACCCGTACCTCGGCCAGACCAGAAGACCAACTTTTAGTACAAAATGGCAAAACCCTTAACTCTAAAGAATCGGTGGGACTGCTTGCGGGCGTTTTACCCGGAGGATTCAGAGGGAAATGACGGCACACGAAACTCTCCCACACATCCTCTCCGAGTGCCCTTTACACGCTCTGGAGAGGCTCGACATTGAAATTCAAACAGGCATAGCTGTTAAACCTAGTAATTTTGCCGTCCTCATAGCGGGCGAGCATAGAAAATTGTTTTTAAAATTTTGCGAAAAAGTTGTTAACATTGTTAGACTAAGAAACAAAGTGTAGTAATTAAGTAATATAGCTTATAAAAATTGGAATAACATACATACTTGCATGTATGTATGTATATTCACAAAACAAAATAGTGTGTAAAAACTAAATTTAAGTTTGTAACAATTTTAATAGTATAAGTTCATAAATAAAAATGTAATAAGCTGCCCCAAAAATGGGAAACATCATGTTAGTAGTTAATTTAAAATAGTTTTATGAAAAATATGTAAAATTAAGCCGTTTCCCTACCCTTTATTAAATAAAAACCTGTGTACTGAAAAACTTATTGCCCCCAAAGTACAAATATTATGCAATAAATTAAAAAATAGCTAGTTGAAATACTAAGATTTTAAAAGCAGAACACCCACTGCTTAGAATAAAAGGTGATGGATGAATGAGTAGTATGCAGAATAAAAGTGCGAGAGGAATAAAAGTGAGAACTGGTATGAATGAAACTTGCATAAATAGGCTCCGATGATGTTGGAGGTAGTAGTATAAAAAAAAAAAAAAAAACCCCAGTTCCTTCGTGTCTCTCTGGACATTCGTCAGCCAGGTGGTCTGAGGTCTTCTTCTTCCCCTCTTTATAGTAGCCATAGAAAGGCACTTCCTCACGACATGATCCTCAGTTCTACGCATTACGCGACCGTACCATTTCAGCCTGGACTCGCGTAGTTTGTCCGTTATCTGTGCAACTTTGAAGCTCCCCCTAATGTACTCATTGCGAACCTTGTCTTTGAGTGTGACTCTTCCTGCCCATCGTAGCATACGCATTTCTGTTGTGTGGAGCTTTTGCTCATGGGTCTTTTTTGAGGCCCAGGATTTGCTACCATAAAGTAGCGTAGATCTAACAGCCGTTTTATAAACCTTGCCCTTAGTTCTTAATGGCATTTTAGTGTCACACAAGACTCCAGTCAAGGTACGCCACTTATTCCACCCTGCCGTTGTCCTATGAGTTAAGTCCGCTTCAACTGATCTATCATCTGAGAGCAGTGATCCTAAGTATTTGAAGGATTTTGCTCTTGGTAGTGCAGTATTGTCAAGCTTGATATCGCTGCTAGCGCTATCATTTGGGTTGAAATTGCAGAACATATATTCAGTCTCAGTTCTGCTGATGCGTAGACCATTCAGTTCTAATGACTTTCTCCACTGCTTTAAGTTTTCTCATAAGTTACAGATATAAATAACAAATATTATGTATTATATTATTAGATATTAAGCTAATAATATCATCATCATCATCTCAGCCAAAAGACGTCCACTGCTGGACAAAGGCCTCCCCCCAAGGATCTCCACAACGACCGGTTTTGTGCTGTTCGCATCCAGCGGCTTCCCGCGACCTTCACCAGATCGTCGCTCCACCTTGTAACCACCGTGTGCTAATAATATAATATATAATAATTATTATTTATATCTGTAACTTATGCTGATTATTAAATTGCGAGTGGTTTTTTCAAAGGGTTTTCAGTAGTCATTAAAGCCGTAATAGGAATAAATAGGTCAAATTTAATTAGGAATCTAGCAATTGTTTGTTTTTTTATTATATTTTTAAACAGTGTCTCAAATTATAGTCTTAAAATAACACAGTACTTAGAAGTGAAAGTAGACTGGCCAGAACCTATAATTTATAATAAGACCTTGGTTTCCCGGAAATTTTCCGTTAAGAGGTAAAGCCTCAAGACTAGAAGCGACGAATATTATCTGTCAAAAACCATCTCCTGTTCATATTAAGAAAGTTGCCATTGACTATTTTAAACTTTTATGGCAAGAAAAATAGTGGAGCGGCCGGCGGCGGCGGCGCGGCGCGGCGGGACGATGAAATATTAAATTCTTGTTACCTTCGGAGGCTTCGCACGTCTGAGTAGATAAGTTAGTTTAACTCTTCCACTGTCAGAATATTGAGAATAAATAATGTATGTCCCAAAGCAAGATTTTTCTTTGAATTACAGCGGGGTAGGTACAAACACTCTCCGTTTGCGAGTCTCTTGATTTTTAGACGATTGTAAAAGCTCTTTTGATTATAACTTTGGACATATAACCTTATATAATATAAGCAACAAAGTTATTTCAATAGAGCACCGGTACACTAATCAGAGTAATTGCGATTGATGTAAACAAAAGAAAAACTTTACAACCTTTAAGTGAAAAGTGGCCATGCTGACGATTCGGACACAAAATATTTGGACACTTTGTCCGAATCGACACTTTTTGATTTTAATATTTTTTCACTGGCGATTTGGTCAGATCGAAACATTAAAGCTGTTTTGTATAGTCAACCATGAAATTGCTTTATCACTTTTGACAAAAAAACTTCCATTACAATAAAATTTCGCTAAGGCTCATTGTCAATGATGACAACGTATCTGTAACTTGGTATTTTAAACAAAAATAGAACTTGTTGTTTTATTATATGCAAACAAAATTCACTTCTAAGGTGGTGAAGCTTATGCTATCCTCTCCATCTCTAGGTTGCCTGGAAGATATCGCTTTTAGTGATAAGGCCGGCCTTTGTACGACTCCAATTTTAATTTTAAATTCTTTGTTAACATGTCTGTGTTTTTTATGTGTCATCATCATCATCATCAGCTCATTTTTATGTCCCCACTGTTGAGGCACGAGCCTTCCCTATGGATGGATAGAGAGAACGGGCCATAAACCACCACGCGGGCCCAGTGCGGATTAGTGGTTGTTAACAACTGCTAATGCAGCCGGGACCAACGGCTTTACGTGCCTTCCGAAACACGGAGGAGCTCGAGATGATTCATTTTTGGTCACCCATCCGATGACCGACCTTTGCGAAAGTTGCTTAACCTTAGCACTCGCAGACCGGGCGCGTTAACCACTGCGCTATCGAGCTCCTCAATGTTTACAATAAAGTATTGTATTCTATTCTATTCTAAAGCAATTTCATTGTCGACTATACACACGTCTGCACATCAAACTACCACAAACTGTCAAGTTTCCTCATTGGAATTTGAACTTTATGTATATGATATAACGGTCGAACATTTATTGATGCAATTTGACAATTTTGAAACATATTTGATGTTGGTTTCAATTTAAAACTGTTATAAAGTTACTTAATTGTTATTCGCAAAAGCATTGCATAGTACAGTAGGTAGACTAAGTAGCAAGCAACATTGTTGGCTTACTCCAAATAAACAAATGCAGCAATTAGAGTGAAGTGTACCAACCCCAGCGCGGTACACTTTCCTAATGTCCAGATGAGTCTTTATACTTTCTCGGTGCAAGCAACGTTGTTGCAATGCCCAGAGAGGGAATTAGTGCAAGCCAGGGCTGCACGCGAGCGACGCCGGCCCGGTGCGCTCAGAAGACACAATCACCATTAAGTTAAGGGCTAATTAAACCCATGCGAAACTTCCTTGTCTCCGCCGCCCGCGGTGATGCTAACTTCGTCCGAGGTGGGCTGCGCTGTGAACTCAACGCGATTACTATGCAGCTTCGGGGGTGATAATTAAAATTGTGAGAACAGTTCTCTTTGTTGTAATAAAATTTTCGAGTGAAAGAACGCGACACTGTTGGCGCGCTGAGCAAGAATGTTAGTTTAGGTTGGACCGGTTTTCTCTGTCTAACTTCTCGAGTGCTTTGTATGTTTACGTCTTATCTGAGTTAGTCACGTTTTGCATGTGTTCAATTTAAAAATATATTATGTACATGATATACATGGTATACTTAATATATATAAGTACGTAAGCCGACGTAAACCGTGGTTATTCGCACTACCGCACGCCAGAGCCAGCGTGCTCAAAACAGTGCACATGCTCAATCTGGCTGTTGAACAAATTCAATTGTTTAGTAATAAAAACGACTTCAAAGGGGTCAAATTCAAATGCTTTGCTATCAAAGTCTCTAGATGTAGTTAGTAATAGTAGTAATTAAATAACCTATATAACGAATATCCCACTGCTGGACAAAGGTCTCTATCATTCAAAATCATGTCATTGCTACTATTAACTGGGTGGAGTGAGTAGCGGTGTTTCATGTTTTATTTTTATTACTATTCTTATTTTTAGTTTAGTTTAGTTCTAGTCTGGGCATCTTCGGAAGACCAGCGTCGTAGCATTACTAAAGTGACACATGCTGAGCAGATGCCTTTTCAGTATCGTACACCATGTACACACGCCTGCACATCGACCTATCCAAAACTGTCAAATTTCTTTAATCGATATTGATCTTTATACACAAATGCTAAGGTTCAAAATTTATTAAAGAAATTTGACATTTTGTGGTACTTACCTATATTAAATTATGAATGCTTTACTTGTTTGAATGTTGTTTTATGATACTGAATAAATGCTTTTTCTTTTTTTTTCTTTTATTTCTTTTTGCTTAATCATCACGCTTGCCAAATGCAAATCCCAAATCCAGGCTATGCATCGAAAAATCCTAAACACACGTTTCCCGATTTGGGTACCTGGGACCTTCGGGTGGTATCAGGCTGAGCCTGCCACTCGACCGCCGAAGCGGTCAAATTTCAATTTATCTGAACACCGATCGCTTCCAACCGCCTACAGTTCATCGCTCGCCCCACTGCATGCAAGCTGCCTCCATGCCCCTGCAAGCAAATTGGCGCCGCTAGTGTCAGTTTACAGAATGCCTTGCGTGGAGGCGCCGACGCTGCCGACGCTGGCGGCGCGCTTCAGGCGGAACGGTTAATTATTTCTTGCTAATTGATTCACGATTCATTCGTTTCTCGGTCTCCCTAAACAGCTTGATAGTGACGCTCGATGGAAATTGTCATCCGGTTAATAGATACTATGTTATGTGTCAGTTTTAATTGTAATGTGACCTTAAAGTTTATCGTATCACTTTTGTGAACGGGTTCAATTTCCAGTTCGAACATTGTGTGAATTTTTATATTTAAGCTTGTTTTTTGAGTAACAACCCGCATTTGTCAAGCGTGGTGATTGAGGTAACAACTATAAACTGTAGAGATGATTGATTTCAATGATAGAGGCCGTTGCCCAGCAGTGGGATAGTTTACAACATATTTACTTTTAATTTCTGAACAAATTACTACTACTACTTTACTACAACCTAGTAGTAGTACTGTTCTGTAGTCGATGTTGAGAATAGATTATCGACTACGCTTGTCTTCTTGATCTGTCTTCTTATAAATTACTGTCTTCATTGAGATAGCCAAACACCAATGGGCTGTTGCATTGATGATTCGCCCGCCCAACAATAAGCTTTGAAACAACCCTTTGATGGATGCTAACAAATTAAGCAATCCTTTTCAAAACATCAAGTCATTTGGCTGAAGAGTCTTGAGTAGTCCTCGCCTCCAGCGCTTTAAAGCATTGTTAAATGACACGCGCAAACGTAAGCCGCCGTTTGCGCCGCGGACCGTGTGCACAACATAAACATAATCTCTCAAATGAGAACGTCGTCAGCAAATAGCTTTGATTTACTTTGAAATGAGAGCCAATCATCTCTGTCGGCAAAGAGGCAAAGGAAGTCGATATCATACGAGTTGTATATGTAAGCTGGGGACGGAAATGAGCCGCACATACATAGAAAATCTGTCGGATGAAAGACTGAGAGTAGCAACGGAGCTTCTTATTATGAGACATGCTACCTTTAGCTATCTTATTTCAATTTGAACGCTCCATTGATTGCAGAACCCCCGAGCGATCTTCGTTTGCAGTTACCTCGAACGACGGAGACGACGATACCGAGCAGCCGGCGGTGCGACAAGGAGCCGCTCCTATTTTTCTATGGAGAGACGAAAATATCGAAAAAAGTTATCGCATCAAAGTCTCGACCCCCGTAAAGGTCTCATTAAAACTGCTTTGTGAAAGAATTCACTCCAATTTATAAGGTTATAAGGCAGTCGGCGGCAGATTGGTCGGAAAGTAAATAACGACACTGTTCTATTGTTTTAAACGAGATTCACTTATGCTATTAAGGCTCGTGTGGCTGTTCGCGGGGCGCTGCGTGCGAGATCGAGCCGTCCGATTAAGGCATGCTATATTTTGTTAGCCGTCCAAAAATTTATTAGTGACGAAGGGAACAGCTTAACAGCTTGTAATAACACGACATAAATTTCAAGTTACGCTTCATATTTCCGTGGTTAACGAATAAAACTTTACAGTGTGTCTGATAAAGGCATCAAAAATGAAATTTCCCATTCGTGGCGACGCCGACATCTAAGTTTGGCGCATGCAACGATATAAAAGGAGGTGAACCGTGTCCCGTTTCAAAATCGTAAATTGAAAGTTTACAAAAATCCCGGTAAGCAGAGGTCGGACGCTCGGCGACTGCCGACTGCGCGATCTGCCAATGGCACACACCGGATTTACTTTTAAAACATGTCATTATATTATTTTATTACGGCGTGTGAGCAAAAATGTACTTATTTCGCGCTCCGTTGGACTGAAAATGTGACATCAGCGAGTGTGAAGGCGCACGTCGTGCTCGCGAGTATATTGCGAAATTTACGAGGTGATGCCACACTCAATATCTGGGCCTCTTCACTTTACGGTCACTGATTTTTATTCGGGCGACGCCGACGTGAAATAAAACAACGGGCGTGAAACGATTCAACTATTGCCGGCGCCACAGCGCACCAGCACCCACAAAGAACCAGTGCGTCAGGACGCGAGCAAAAAGGCGGGCGGATACGTTCACAAACGAATTTATTTGATTTCATACAGAACTCAAAGCGGGCCGAACAAAGTTTAAGAACTAGGTATAAGTATTTTCTTTGAGCGCTTCATTTATAAAGGGGACCCGATGTGTTTGGATTTCTTTTATTGACTTAGACAGGCACAAATCTGTGTTTTGTGGAGTACATAATGTGTGGCTCATAAAACATTTTTATGTTTTTTGTCTCATATGAGGAAAGGCATGAAACCAACTGTACAACGTTTTTAGTCTGATGACAATGATGATAGTGATGTGTGACAAAATTATTGTTATAATGAAAATATAGCTTACAATTTTTTTAACGATTTCTAAATATTTTTTTGTTTTCTGACGCAATTACCATATTAATGTTAATTTCAAGAAATTGTCTA
Organism: Eudonia lacustrata; assembly: GCA_947562085.1. Lineage (NCBI taxonomy): Eukaryota > Metazoa > Arthropoda > Insecta > Lepidoptera > Crambidae > Eudonia > Eudonia lacustrata. The sequence goes on along the minus strand of OX387317.1, from coordinate 2,924,949 downwards.
TATCTTAAACAAATATTTTTATACCCATTTTATTAAATAAAAAAAAAATCGCACTTATCATTCTGCTTCGTGTTTAGTCTGTGTGTGGGCCGAGGCCTGCGGCTGTACCGCGCGTGCCGCGTATGGGCTCGGTGATAGCGCCCTTTTATTTATCACGGGATTAGTTCTTTTGACAGGTTACCGCTGTCGCGGGTGTGCACTCACCACTATTTAAATATATATCACTTCCTCTGTATCTTGTAAAATGTATATGCTAACATAGCTTATAAGCCATATTGTACTACTAACTACAAAATAGATCTTGATGATGTCGTCTGAAATAAAATATGTTTTACTATTATTATTAAAAGAATAGAAATATATATTTTAATTTGTTTTGTTTCGATAAAAAAAAATCTGTCTGCAATTTGTTCGGAAATATATTTTCTTATATTTACGAGAGACCAGATTAGTTAGTGACATATGATCTTATATATCGTTTACGTGGAAGAATAATATTGTTGGATATTTACATACACATGCACAAACCCAAAAGGTTAAAGTGGTACCGCATTTCAAAATGTATGTCCTACTGTTTCTGATAATGGTAATAAAATATATTATTATCACTATACTCGTATATATATATATATATATATTTTAAGGGTCTACCTGTATACCGTGATTAGATTTCTGAAAAGATTTATTGTTGTAGACCCAGTAGCTTAAGCTACCTATGCAATGTTGATCGTTATTCAGTCATTGAGATTTTTATTTTAATAAAAATAGGTATTTATGATAATGGTTATATAATTTAACGCAAATTTTGTTCGCGAACATTTTGACAAGTCGGGCCAAGCAATAGTCACATTTCAGAACACGGTCAAAAATTGCTTGTCGTGAAAACTGAAGTTAATGAAGAATAATTGAAGAAAAATGATCAACGACCTCCTTGGTCGAGTGGTTTGTACACCGGTTTTCATGGTGTCGCCATCTCTGAGGTCCGGGGTTCGATCCCGGTCGGGTCAATTTAGAAATTATTGTTTTTCTAAATTGTCTCGGGTTTGGGTGTTTTCTATGTATAATAAGTATGTATATAAGTATTTTAAGTATGTTTATCCGTTGTATAGTAACCATTTAACGAGTTTATCGAAGCTTCTCTTGAGCTAGATAATTGGTGTAAGTGTAGGAAAGTTTTTTTTTTAACCTTTAAATTAATAATAATATCGCGAGGTATTAGTGTTGAACCTCGTTAATATTTCCCAGGAGGCCGCCGCAGACGCGCGCCCTCCGCTCGGGTGTCAAAGGGCCCTAATGACGCGCGGCGGTAACGCAACACGCGTCGACATTCTCGCACACAAAATAAGTATAATTACATCGTTTTAGTACTTACCAAAAATATGTGCTAAAATATGCTTTTTAGTATAATTACCAAATATAATTATTTAAACTATCATGGTCACTTGCAATAGAGTAATTATTAACAGGATTCTTACCATGTTCAGTATTTGTATATAAATATCGGATACTCACAAATAATAACTATTGTAAGAATCCCGTTAAAAAATACTTTGATTACCAAATATCAACTATTTCCATATATAAGCGTTATTATCTATTTATTTATTTATTAAGACTTTTGCAACATAAATTACATGTTGGATTTAATGCCTGAGGCATTCTCTATCAGTCAACCATCAAAGTAATATTGTATATTTTGTATTTTTTTATATCTGAACGTGATATTGGTTTGCCTTTATTACGTGTTGATATATGAGGTTAACGAAACGGTGGGACGATGACCTGCGAAAGACTGCAGGCAGATGCAAGCATCCGCATCAAGATGCGTCAAGCTGAGGACAGGGCGCTATGGCGCTCATTAGGGGAGGCCTATGTCCAGCAGTGGACTAAGATAGGCCGATGATGATGATGATGATGATGATATGAGGTTAAAGCTGAAGGTTAAAGCTGAAGGTGAAAGCGCACTTCACCCAGAAACCTCATATACTGAGGAGTTGGCTACCTTATTTTTTTATTCCTAGCGCGTAAGTACTTGGTCTAATTATCGGAACATCAAAATGATACTAACAAGTTCTATTAAAAAACACGAATGTTGAAAAACTTTCCACGAGCAGGATTTAAACCTGTACCGTTCTGGCATACCGGGTCAGGTGCTCTCCCATTGAGCTATCGTGGTTCTAACCAGCCCGCCGAAATTATTCAACAATAATTTACTTTTGTTACTTTCAAAGCCAAAGGCGCCCCTTCAATGTCAACAACTACCGTCATTAACGTTTTTCAATATTTGTGTTTTTGTTAATTTTGTTCGCAACAAAATTTGCGTTAAAAGTATATAAACAAAACAAAAACATTTTATAAGTTCTATTCAGTGAGATGAAGACTAAAAGCTTACCCGTAACGAACACGAATTAAAAAAATACATAAAAAGTTTTCTTGTGTATTTTTTTAAGGAGTACCAGAGGACCTTGGAGTACCAGAACATGGTAGTAAACGCAATAAAACACGAAAATCAAATCAAGCACTCGACTGTCACATCCCACAATCACAATACGGATATAGGCTGAATTTCCCGACGCCGCCGCCTCCGTACGCCATAAAAAGCTGCAAATCCCCCCCAAATCATAACCGGTACATTCGATGGACATGTTCAAAAGGATATGCTCAATAAGGATTTATTTATACCTAAGATAGTCGGGACATCCTCGCGGTGCGACCTTTTCACGCACGGGCGGAGGCCTGCCGAGACCGGGATAAAAGGGACAGGGTCCCTGGGGATTAAATATAGTGATACTCAGGTGATCGCCGGATTCCTGTAATGAGATCGCGGGCCCGTGATAGTTTCGCCCACATTTTTTCACGCATGGATTGCAAAGAAATATTGTATAAGGTGGGATAATGGCGCTGTCAAATTCAGCTTGCAAAATTGCATTTGGGTCAGGTGCGTGCGGATTTGGTTGGTTTCGCGTTTCATCTTTCTTATTTTTACTACGTATGGCGCTGTTATCGTGTGAACGTTTTAATGTTGCTATGTCCAATATTTGTTTAATTTTATTACACACCGGGAAAGCATTTGACGTGCATATCAAGATAGTATTGATATGGCCGAAAAAAAGAGCCATTCTTCTGAATCAATGTGTTATTAATCTACCACTCTTTAATTTTATATGTAGGTAGTATTTTATGATATGATGTAATAACTATCATTGGTTTTTAAATAAAAACAATTAGCAATCAGTCGGGTTTTCATCCCGTTTGCCGTGATCCGGAGGAAATTTCGGACTCATCTTACTCCCTACTACGTCATAAAACCTGCCTGGTATTTTTTTGTATTCTAGATCCATTGGTTTGGACTGTACAATATTGTTGTTCTTCGGCCAGTCCGACAGCCAGAACTTTTCTTTTTAGATTTATAAATATAAATATAATTTTACAAAGTATTTTTTAAAAATTGCTTTTCAAAAATTGCAAATGATGTTCATTGTAAGCGTGCGGGCGACGTGATTACGCGGTTGTGCCGGCATCTTGCGTTACAGCGCGTCATTAGGGCCCTTTGACACCCGAGCGAGCGCGCCGCCGCCGCGGCCTACACGGGAATATTAACCAACTTTTTAATAAGAAATTTTGTTAAACCTTACACGAAACACATATCCGCTGAATGCGTTGTTTTCTAGTTTTTAAAATTTATTTTACAGTATTGTTTTTTCTAAATTTATTTATCTTAACAAACATGCTCGCTTAACTTTGCAGTGTGAACCAAAGCGTATAGTGACTCAATATTTTTAAGATTTACGTATTTACTTTTTATTTGTATAAATTCAAAATTCAATTCAAAATTCAAATTTTTACTTCTTTACATATTATGTCTAATTTTTATGATTTTTCTATCAAAAATAATGCACAAAAAGCTTATATACTTTTATGATTTCATATTGTCATATCACATATTGACAATTATATTTTGTAACATGGAGTCATGGAAATTATAAACAAAAAGTATAATTGTTGAAGCACATTAATTTGTTTGTTAGAATATTTAAAGTCTTATTTTACACAAATTTGCTACATTGCAATTAAATAGCATAACATCTTTATGTTACAAAAACAACACAAATACGATGGTATTTATTATCAAGCACATTTAGGCTTAACATTTACTCAAAAGTTGAATTTCATCTTTGCTTTAATTACGAATCTTAGCAGCAAAAGACGCATCTCACGCTCCACAAAGCCAACTTGAAAAATTGTTATCCAATTAATAAAGACTATCAAACTTTATTTATAAGCACTTAAGTCCAAGTTTTTCAGTTTGACCTTGACGACTTTAGACGTCCTCCGTGCCGCAAGGTTGATGCTTAGACCCGTCTGAAGCTCAGCCTGACTAGGTATAAAGGATTCAACGCATTAAGTCAAATTGGTGCGCAAAATGTTGAATAAGCAGTAAGCACTCTGCCAATATGCTTGTCTGACCTTTTACATGTAGATAAACTAGATAAAGATCGCAGCGTTTAAATGATCAAAAATCTCTTAATATTTAAGTATAAAAATATCTGAGTAACATTAACTGGAATGAGCTATTTATTTACTCTATTCATATTTATAAAATACAGAGAAAAAGTTAAATGCAATTTAAAATTTTGTCACTGCTTTTTTAATTTTTGAGTGCTAATAGTGGCACAGTGCGCCATTTATTAGCACTATTCATCATCATCATCATCATCATTGGCCTATCACAAAAGCACTATTACCACTCAAAAATTAAAAAAGCAGTGACAAAATTCAGCGCTTACGCCAGCCTTTCCGGTAGCATAGCGGTCAGTGCAGCCGCCCGAATTGCGGAAGACCCAGTTCGATTCCTGGCTGGGTCAGGTGGGCGTTTAATTTTTTCACTGTATTTTATAAATATTTAAATTAGCTTCAGTGCAGCAATTAGCACTTGAAGATAAAGTAAAAATTTACTCTATTCATCTTTTATTTAATCGTACTTAGTAGGCAGCTTTATAATAATAAAAAAGTAATAAATTTATTATTATTTATTAATCGTACTTAGTAGGCAGCTTTGACTTGAACGAAGAAATAAGGACACTAGTAGTAGAAGATAAGCTTCGTAAATGATACACTCGAGTAACGCACACATACACACCTCACACGGACACGGAATTTCGCAATGTTGCGCGTCATGTAAGAAGCTCTGCTTCGGCAGTCTCATTAAAAGCCGACTCATTTTGTGCTTGACCTTTAAAAAAAAACGAGCGAACCTTACAGTAGTCGCATATGATGTGTAACATTTAACATCTCACCTTAGTAATATGCAATTATTTGCAATTTTAACATGATATTCGATATTGATGTTGAGGAGCTCGATGGTGCAGCGGTTAACGCGCCCCGGTCTGCGAGTGCTGAGTTTAAGCAACTTTCGCAAAGGCCGGTCATCGGATGGGTGACCAAAAATGTATCATCTCGCGCTCCTCCGTGCTTCGGAAGGCACGTAAAGCCGTTTGTTCCGGCTGCATTAGCAGTCGTTAACAACCACCAATCCGTACTGGGCTCGTGTGGTGTTTAATGGCCCGATCTCCCTATCCATCCATAGGGAAGGCTCGTGCCCTAATAGTGGGGACATAAAATGAGCTGATGATGATGGTGAACATTATATTTTTTTAAAAATGGGTAAGGTATTATTTGAAATGATTTTTCACGACAAAGAATAATTCTTTTTAATGAAAATGAAAATACCGCGCGCTCATTTGTCAAATCAAATGGCGAGCGCTTCCCCGATTGGTTGGTACCATCCGACGGCCAACTCTACCACCGCGCGCTCAATCGTCAAATCAAATGGCGCGCGCTTGCGCAATTCCCCGACTTCCTGTTACACACTTCCGTCCCATTTCACAAAATCACTTCCACGAATTGCAAGAAAGCGAGAGGATAGATGTTACACGTCAACAAATGACAATGAAACTCCTTCGGGTTATGCTCATAGTTTGCATGACCGATAAAAATATTTATTTTACTAACGATTTTGATTGAGTAGCGAAATAGCAACCGGTCGCTTTGTTGCTTAGTCAGAGTGCGGCGCGAACGTCTTTTCTCGACGCGCCGCACCTTCGCTCCCACAATTCTATTTACATTCGATTTCATTTCGCATGGAGTGAAGAAAGTTTTTTCGTCTGCACGTACAAATGTCGAACAAAATATCTCTGTGTTATTTGTGATAGCTGAAGCTATATTATATTTCTGAAAATGATATGGGGAGACATACGTCATACTTTTATTGCAAAGTATAAGTATACTTACAAGTACTTTTGTTTTCCTACTTCGATAACTATTTTGTGTATTCAAACTAGATTAGTATCAGCTCTTTAAATGAAATAGTACATTCCACGAATGTCTTTAGAGGCGAATTAATATATAAAAAAAACGATAAAATACATACATGTAAACTCATCACTGTCTTAAAGACATCTTTACTTAGGGAAAAAGCACACAATCTTCGACAACTATTAACTGGTTCGTCGTACATTTATGTTTTTTGGCAAATAATCTTTTGAACATAGTAATGTCATGGTATTATGAAATAAACTAGCTTAAAGTTACTTGAAAAAAACACAAACGAAACTACATTACCACTCATACACTACACGTGACAGGGGTATGATAGAATTCGTCATATAATAGAATGCACACCGCTCCCCGGAGGTTTCGACCTGGGGCGAAGGCAATTTGCATCGGCAGAGGAGCGCGCCCCGCGACCGACTGTTCAATATTTTACGTGGATTGGGCTTGCACGCGCTAAAGGTGACGCCCAAATTGGGATGAGATGACGCCTTACAGGCAAATGTGGCACAGTTTTATTTGTACAAGAAAATGGTAAGGCGGCCTTATAAGAAACTAGTAAGAAAATTGTCCACGTCAATTTCGATATTTTCACAAAAATGATTTTTAAAAGATTTTTTTAATCAAAATAAAGTATAGCCTTTGTTACCCACAAGGTATAATAGCATTGTATCAGTGAAAGAATTTTCGGAATTGGTCCAAGTAGTTCCAAAGATTAGCCCCGACACACAAAAAAACATAGTTACAAACGTTGCCTCTTTATTAATAGTATGAACTAAAAGAAAAATAAAGATAAAGATAAAAAAAAAATTAATAAAGATATTACACATCAGGAGGAGCTCGATGGCACAGTGGTTAACGCGCCCGGTCTGCGAGTGCTGAGGTTAAGCAACTTTCGCAAAGGCCGGTCATCGGATGGGTGACCAAAAATGTATCATCTCGAGCTCCTCCGTGTTTCGAAAGGGACGTAAAGCCGTTGGTCCCGGCTGCATCAGCAGTCGTTAACAACCGCCAATCCGCACTGAGCCCGCGTGGTGGTTTAAGGCCCGTCATCCCTATCCATGCATAGGGAATAGGGAATAGGGAATAGGGAAGGCTCGTGCCCCAGCAGTGGGGACATAAAAAGAGCTGATGATGATAAAAGATATAAAAAAAAGGAGAAAGGCGGACGGCGATGTAACTTTCCAATGGAATCTTTTCTGAGACCTTCCCTTAGAGGTACAAGATTGCTAGTTGTAAGCCTGTAGTCTAATGTTTAGATTACATGTCTCATAGCAGAGGTTCTCGGTTCGATTCACAGTATTTTGCAATAGCTTTGGTTCAAGGAAAAGCTTATATTTATTAATTTATTTTGTATATTTGTTGGATGAACGCTTGCCTACAATAGTTTTCTTTCATCGTATGCGTAATGCGTACAGGCAAGGAGTGGAATTCTTTACCAGCGTCTGTGTTCCCGAGTGCATAAAACCCCAAGGTTTTTAAAGCCCGAGTGAAAAGGCTGTTTCTGGGCAAGCTCGTTCCATCGTCGACCTCTTCTTAGCCCTAGGGATTCGAATGAGGCCACGAGCAAGCCCATTTTTTTATTTAAAAAAAAAATATCATTACAATCAGCCCGTGTCAGTTCATTCCTGGATGTTAGAACTCTTCTAATGCATGCCATTGAGCCAGAACTTCGGCTCTTCTCATCCAGCTGCTGCCAGCCACTATGCTAATATCGTCACTCCAACTAGGTAGTATCACCTAATTGTCTATAGTTTTCAGAACGGGTTTGACTTGATCCGCTTTTGTTTCTGTAGACGGCAAAGTGTTTAATTTTTTTTTTAATTTGTTCATGACCATGGATACATGTCCTTCAGTCGAACGTCAAAGTGTGTCTTTTGAGTCTCCAATTTAATATAACCATTTTTTACTACCAGCTGTTATCATTCCGATTCGCAGCACCTACACTTCTAGATATTTGATCAGTAACAAAACAGTGTCAGGTATATCAACTAAACATTGCGCAAACTTATCATCAAAGTCAGATCCGTCACCAGCAGTTCAGTGGAACAGTCCATGTTTTTTGCAAATACAGTGTTTGCCAACTTTAATCCTCGTTCGGAGACTCCAATAATCATGTTTGCGTCCAACAAATACTGCGCTAAAAATGAAATCTATTCGTTGAAAAGCGAAAGTAAGATTGATCGGGCAAGTTCAATAAAGTTTTCTGGGAATTTTGTGAACCTCTTCCTCTTTGGTGTTTGTACAGTCAACAGCATAAGTAGTTGATTTTTTCATAATTTAGTTTGAGAGTTTTGTTGGTATTTGGCTATTTATACAGTATGTCAATCCCATGCATTTGTCATTATATTCTATTTCTATTCTTTTAAGAGTATTCTACAATAAGTCACATCCTACATAACTATGCCATATAAAATGTTTTGTCATATAGCCTGGAAGCACTTTTAGCGTTATGCCAAAAGTCCCTTTAATTAATAAAAAGAAACTCCAGTCAAAGTCTGTAGACACCAGTACTAAAAAGGTTTCAGGATTTGCGTTTAAAACGTTTTGACATTTTCATACAGAATTTTATGTATTGAAACCTATTCAATCATCATCAGTTACTTTTGCTGTTGAGGTTGCTGTTCCTCGGTAAGGCGTGGGTACACTGCCGCAGAACAAGCTACTAAGGTGCGAATGAAGTGGAGGAAGTGTAACAGAAATTTTGTTGCAAAAAACTTCGCTTTCTTTTCTTACAGTATTATATTTATGAAGACTAACCGCCGCATGCAGACGTACCACCTATGATTCTCCATTTATTTGTAAAATACTCTCTAATAATTATGTCGTAAGCACCTTTTTAGAATGATTCATTTTAGGTACTAAGTAATGGTTAACGCTAATTGACGTCTGAGTGCGGCTGTTAGTGACTTACTCTACTTGTTTCTTTTGCTACGTTTTATCTTCTTTTCTTTATTTAAATTTTGTATAAAAGGACGTGAAGACGTTGTTTAATTTACATTAAAGCACTTTAAATGTGCGAAACATTATTATTACATTGATTAAGTAGGTAAGTGGTCACCATGACCACGGCCATATGCGTGAACAATTGAAATAAATAGATAAATAATTAAATTTAAAGAAATCCATTCCCCTGACAGACGTAATAGCAATGTGACATTCAAAGACTCGATTAGACTTCAGTGTTTTGTTTTAAACGTAAGAACATTCCAAATTCAATAATTGTCATTCGCCGAATTCTCAAAAACAAAGGTACAATAACAACCTCATCTTCATTTTGTTTACGGGATAGGTAAAAAAAATAAAAACAAATGCGAAAAGTTCCCGCCGTGCCCCTGACACATTCTTCCCCGCATCCCTATTCGGCGAGCGCCCTCAATCAGGCGGCGAGGGAGGAGTTCCTAGATTGATATTTGATCCTCAAACTTAAGTTGGGCCGAGCCGTGGACGCAATCGACCCAGTACGGTCGGCAAATAAATCGGGGAACAGTTTAGTATGGCACTATTTACCTACGCATTCATGGACTGTTGACATGGTACTGTAATCTCTGCGAAGTTTGGAGCGTTAGAATGTTTAAATCATTTTTGAGGCTCGTTTCAGATGACGAATATACGAGTAATGTAATATTTAGTTACGATCTTTCGTAAACTTGCCAGTTACTTAGTGGGTTAGTTAATAGAAAATGCATTTAAGTGTACAAATAAGAGAATGAAATATTGTCGTAAGCACAGTTTACGTATTGCACTCTGGCAAACACTGGAAGGATCAATAATTATTACCTATACGAACTCTTTCGTTATTAAAATTATTAATTATTATTGTTTTTTGATCTTAATCATATTTTTGGTTTGTTTCTTTTACCTTGTAATTTTTCTAACACGTTTATCACAATACTCATTGTGTTTTGGGCTATCATATTTACATTTAAGTAAGCACTGTGTTCAATAATTCAATAATTAATTAATTAAAAGGGTTCAAAGACCTTTTAATTGACATGGCAGCTCTGATGTTTATTAAAACAGCTGAAACTCGTCCGTACAGCGCAATAAACAATATTCCGAAGGTGCCCAATGATCTGTGAGTATTTACGGCCACCATTCAGTCTGCGCCGGTCGGTCAACACCGTGTGTAAACGTTAGTGTTGCTGGGTGTTAAGCCGTTGTTTAAAATTAAAGTCAGTGGCGTCAGTGGACTGTTGTTGTGTCAACACGACCTGTATTAATACGCGTTACAATCGGATTTACATGAAAACGTTTTACTTACAAAGCATAACCGTCTCTGTGAATAAATTACCGATGGATAGTTTTACGTCAATGTCGTAAAATGTCCAGTGTTGAAATTGCGTCCAAATCGTAAGTAGTACATATCTTACAGCGTCTAAGTAGTGCCACTTTTAAGTCTTCTACGGTCCAAATCGTGAAATGTCTAAGTCGTAAAATGTCTATAATAATGTCTAAGTCTCGGGAAGTCCAAATCGTGAAACGTCAAGTTATAAAAATTTGTAGATAAGAAAAAGAAGCCGGGAGCAGAAGCTAGTATTGAATACGCATTGCTGTGATTTGTACAAGTAAACTCCTTCAGTGATTTTTTTCTGACAAGATAATGGCTTGATACTGGCACTTCATAATTTTATTCTACGCAAGTACAAAGAAATATTACTGTCAATGTCAAGATATCAATCTTTCAAAATGAAAATATTGTTTATTTATGTATTACTTGTAAGAAAAATTACTTTGACACTGGCTAAATGTGCAAATCGCACGATGCCATCAAATAAAATAAAATAAAAAATCTTTTAAAATGAAATAAATAGAAGTTTGTGCAATGGATCACACTGAACTAATATTACTAAAAAACCAGAAAGGAGGTAATACTTTATTTTTTGATGGTCATCGTTACAATAAAAGTGGAGACAGTCCGAGTACGAGTGGCAGCATACCCTGGCGGTGTCTATAGCGGGAGATTTGCAGCGGCTCACTCACTACCGACGCCTCCATTACAAACATTATACGCCAATCTGAGCATGTCTGTAAGGCGAGTGAGTGTGAAGATTAAAAATAAAATTGACATGAAATTAGATCAAACTAAAAAGGATGTATGTGATGACATGGCTCCTGTGCAACAAATGTACGAACGACATTTTGAAGAGCTCAAACAAAAGGGTTCAAAGTATGCGAAGCAGAACTAGACTTTTTGTCTAAAAAAGATGTTTTGCATTCAGCGAGAAGAAAGTTTTTACATGTTAAAAATAATGTTTTCCAAAAATTAGAAGTTGTGGTTGTACCTCATGCATTAGCTAAGGGCTTTTTGCGATATGAAGATGGTGAGATTGACAAAATATTAATATTTTTTATTTATACATCGAAGCAAATAATAAGGACATTCAATTCAGAAACGTATTTCGCTGATGCAACATTCCGAACAGCTCCCAAACCTTTTTATCAGATGTTTACTATACACGTTGACCTATTTTCGAGCATTCAGTCAACAAATATTCTTCCTGTGATTTACGCTTTACAAATAAAACTCAAGAGACCTACAAACGACTGTTCGAAATACAGAGACATATATTTAATTAACGTATCCAAATTTCAAATGTGACTATGAAACAGCGATTTGAATGCAGTAAGAGCTGTATACCCAGAAGCTAATATAAGCGGATGCACTATCAGAAGGCAGTTTGTCGTAAATCAAAGCAACTAGATTTAAATTCCTCAAGGGAATATAGACAAACAATAAGAGCGTGCATTAATTTACCGTTGCTACCAGCACAATACATATCTGAAGCATGGATGTATATCCAAAGTTTAATTCCAGCAACTGAAAACTGGGCGAAATTTCTGGAATATTTTCAAAATCAATGGTATCCCAAAATGTTGCCGACAGTGTTAAGTTGTGCTAAGCAAAATCATCGAACCACAAACGTCGCTCAAGATTATCTTTTTGAAAGAAAGCACGCATTATGATTTTAAGATAAAAAAAACCGGACAAGTGCGAGTCAGACTCGCCCACCGATTCCGTACAAAATTACAAAATTAAAAAAAGGACTAAGTAGGTACGCTTAGCAGTGCAATTAGATACTACATACACCAAAGTCATTAGGTACTATATTTTTTTTCATTCTTCGTCATATGTCGAAAACTATACATCATAAAGATAATTAAAAATCTGTTTAAGCTTGTGCAAATGAAGCCCTTTCATACGATACCCCTGACACATGACACGGTTAACTTACTTCAAAATTTGGACCCCCGTTCCTTGCATAAAGACCTTGTTTTTTGGTGATTTAATTAAATATTTATATTTTTCAGATTTTTCCCTGTACTTGTAGTATAAGACGATATTATTTGCCAAACTTCATAGTTCTAGGTCAACGGCAAGTACCCTATGAATTTTGATTCCCTTGAGAGTGTCGTAATATACGTTTTTGCGACATGAACAGCCGCATCTTTTTTTCAGTTAACTTAGAATTTAGATTTTTTCACAGCTTCAAGGGACCGCAGACTTGAGTATATGGTTTTGATTTCAACTCGATGCCTCCACACGTTCCCGAGATAAAGGGTCTTGACAGACAGACAGACAGATGGACAACAAAGTGATCCTATAAGTGTTCCATTTTTTCCTTTTGAGGTACGGAACCCTAAAAACACTTATTTGAAGGAATCATAAAGAATCGCAGAAACCGATGGATAATTTTTGACCAAAAATATAATTCTATATTAAATAAACTAGAAAACAATGAGGTGGATGTGGAAGAATTTCTTAAACAAATGAGCCGCATTCAGATTTTACGATCTAGCTCTCCTACTTCTTCTGCAGCGTCTTCAACTGTTTAATTGGCTTCATCCTCGTCTTCACCACAATATATTTTAAAAATGTTACAGTGATGTTTTCGTAAGGCAACGATTATACTAGCCAGTAATGTAAAAGGAATAATACGATATTAAAATTGAGTTGAAATGGATTTGTTTTATTCATTGTCGTTATGGCAACATAATTAGTAAATAAGATGGTGCATGTGCCTTAGAAACCAGTTGGATTTAAAACAAGTTCTACACCAAAGCAAACTGAATAGTATGAACCACCGACTAGGTCTGGACCGGTGAATAAACAGGGGCAGTTATAAATGAGTAGGAACCATTTAAAAAAAACTTATTTAACAAGACGTCTCTGTGGCCGAGTAGCAAAGCGCACATTGAAATGAAACTACCTAACGGATCTACTCGCGTTTATTTTTTAAAATAAAAGATGCATAATAAGTGGCCAAGGTTGTACCTCGCGATTAATATTGTATTGATAAATATTTCGCAAGGTGCGCGTGGCGCGTGACCCTCCCCTATCAATCTATCCGCGCCGGCCCAATAACAAAGTTATAATTACTTTTTCTCCCCAAGTTGCATAAAGTACGAAAATATAATACCTATATTTGTATCGTACCATGTTTTGATGCCCTACATTTTTGTAGGTTAATATTCTAAGAGAGTACAGACTACCTGCGACACACAGTATAACGGTAGTCGTTCCACAGAAACTCTCACGCACACATGAATAAGTTTCCGCAAGCGTTGGTTTCAGCTGTGGTACAATTTACAGGATATCTGATAGACGAGCCTGCATGGCTTGTATTAGAGTGTATTTATGCATATCATAGGGATGATTCACTTCAAGTTTCGTATATAAATATATACAAATATATATATGACATATATGACATCACAGTAATACAAATATATAATTCACAATTAGGACCGAATTGCTATAATGTAGTGTAATCTACACCGTACCTACATAAGAAAGAAAAACTTCTTACTAATGTGAACAATATAAGACACTTAACTATTTAAAAAGTGACGATGTCTTCTTTCAAACGCAAGATTTATCTCAAACCTATATCTTAATTATTTTGACCAATCTCACGTTAGTCGCAATCACCATTCTCGCTATCTGACACAAGATACGAGTAGTGTACATCTGATGACATCACCAGTCCCTATCAACATCTTATCATGATCAAAACTGTTTGTATACGGCCACGTTATTACCCGATCCTCTTCAAATACACATAGACCTAACGTTCAACGGGTCCAATTTAACTAGTACCGTCCCCGATGACGAAGTTATAATTACTTTTTATTAGTTTCATATTCCTGACTTGCATCGCTCATAATTATATAGGGATACGCCGAGCGACACACACGATTGCTTTCTAATAAAGGTATCGATGAACTATGTTATTTCAGCCAAAAAAAGTTCATCGATTTAAGGTTCAGCTTTTAGATAGGTGTATATTGAAAGTAGCGCTATATTTGTTGATATATAGTGATGAATTGAATTGATAGATTAAATATATATTAAAATAGAATAGAATATTTTATTTGCTAAAAATATGGTTGGTATTACAAGATTTTGGTCATAGTTTTATAGTTTTACATATTCTGCCATTACAATTCAATTAATTCATTTAAAAATATCAAAAATATTTGTAAGGTGTATACATAGATATATTGCTATTATTATAAAAAATATTAATATAGAACTGATATTATATATTAGTTCTTCAATATATATATTCAACCAAGACAATAGACAAATTATTGTTATACGAGATATAGTTCCTTTTTAAGCCAAATCAAAACATAGATCTTGTTCACACACATATCAATCATAATATGATGATACTACGCACTAATATTAAAATATATATACTATATACGTTTTATTTATTAAATAAGATACTTATAATAGACCTTTAATTATTCACTATTAAACAAAAAGTCGTAAATTAGTGCGATATTACATATAATTCATCCAAAAGCCAATCCGATTACTTTCTGTATTAACAAAGTGTCATTACCTCGCTTTACTGGTTCCACTCAGACATATAAGTCTTTAGTACAGTTTGCAGTTGTAAAACATAAATAAATTGGAAAAACAACGCCGGCGCGCTGTGATCACTAGCTCGATCCAATAGTCATTAAACTTTGTTTATTTTGGCTCCACTCCCCCCTACTATTTACCCCCACCCTCCTTTGAAACATCGCACTGAACTATCAACTCTGTATTAAGTTTGCACAAATATGCCTAACAAACTATAATAAATGACTATGACATGAAATATTTTGACATGATACTTTTTCTCTTGATAAAAAATTGCTAACTATTTTGTTAGTTTCCCGTATAGGTGTTGATGACCCTCGTATCTATATCTGCCGCAAAGTGTTACTGCAATCTAGTTTAAATTATATAAGAAATTGAACGGCATACAATGACTTAGAACGCATTATTTGCTTAAAAGGACACTCCGGCCACTAATTATTGAAAACTAAACCTTTTTAGTGAAATAAAAAATTTCGTCATTACTAGTGTCAAAAGCCCAACCCAAAATGAGTTTCGTTAAAACAAAAGACAGTACAGTCGGCATAAAAACTTTTTCATATTTCTAACGTCAATTAAAATTTAACTGCAAACATTTGTTTGTCGCGTACTGCACCCGCCATTACAATATTAATGATGGCCGAATTGTTTTGTTACAACGTCCCTGACAATAACACTCGTTGATGGGGAATGATTATGTTGCGCGATACGCGAATGTTTATTACGAATAATTGTGTGTTTATTTTAAAGGGCCACTCGTTCTTTGTGATGTCCTGGCCACCCTGTTTAGGCCCGTCTGTGATAATTATGATTTCGTGACGTGGCGGTCTTTGTCGAGCGGTTTTTTTTGTGTGTTTCATTTTGTTACGATTACGCTTTTATAATTTCTGTTTAATTGTGTTCTGTGTCGTGTTATGGGGCGCTGGGGAGAACAATCAACTTTTATTGTTCGAGATTAATTTTGTGCTTCAAGATTAAATTTATTGTTTAATTTTGATATTTTTTACGCTCTGGTTTAAATATCTTCTACATTACGACAAAAAATGACACTAACAGCTGAACGTACATTTCAAAGCACAAGAATGCTCAATATATTTTAATTTGATTAAGTAGAAGAAGAAGAAAATTTTTTTTTTATGGAATCACATTCGTAACTGGCGACAAGTCATACGTCTGCATAGTACCAGCTGCCAGCGACACTGAGGCTTAGACGAGCCTTGCGTTTCTATTTACGTGTGGCGTGTGGCTGCAAAATGTGTGTAGGTAAAATATAATAAATTAAGTTATACGCACCCGCAATTTATATTTTTTTGTGTTGTATGAAATAGCTAAATGATGTTGTCTCTTTTAAATATTGCGAAATTATTTAATATATAAGGAGGTATGCTTTTGGAATAAAGGCATTACATTTTGAAAACTCTTTCATTTAACATCGCCACAGCAATCAACCCTCACAGTAACAAAACACACAATTAAACATACAACATGTAACAAAAAGAAAGGTGTTATGAATAAATATTTTCTATTTGATTACTCATCTGATATTTCGACAGTTGCTTACTAGCAAGGCGCTAGTCTCTACGCCATCGAGCTCTTCAAATGTACATAAAACGTATTAAATATGTCTTCACTAAACATAACAACTCGTAACTACACGTAAAAGGTTGATAAAACTGCCACAAAACATCGAGGGAATTAACGTTACCGCTTATGATAAGAGCACTTTAAATGCATTCGTGCTATTGAATATATGAGAGGCACGCCGCGACATACCTATAACAAACATTTATAGCGGCGCGGCAGTACATCAGAAGCCACATTTTGTTTAATTAAAAAAATAAGGTGCCTGTAGAAGGTAAACTTCATACATGACGCGCACATGGACAAGCCCTCACTCAACTGCGCTCAGAGTGTTTCTAGCTGGGGCTCTATTTTTAACCGACTTCAAAAAAGGAGGAGGTTACTCAATTCGACTCGTATATATATATATATTTTTTTTATGTGTGTTCGCGGATAACTTCGTCGTTTATGAACCGATTTTGATGACTCTTTTTTTGTTGGAAAGGAGATTTTTCAAGGGTGGTACCATGATAAGGAAACCAGGATCTGATGATGGCATCCCAGAGAAATCGAGGGGAACTTTTGAAAATTGTAGGAGCGACTAGTGTGTTTGTTAATGTTTTCATTAAGTATTTTAAAGCACTACTACTTAACGAAAGTCTGGAGTCGATCTGATGATGGAGCCGAAAGACAGTTAAGGGAACTCCTCAACGATTTACAGCAATTACATGGTGTTTGGGTTTGATTAATTTGTATTGATGAGAACTTTACACCTAGATAGGTTGTGACTGCCATTAGAGGTCTGATGATGAAGACGAAGGACAGTCAAGGGAACTCCTCAACGTTTTACAGTAGCTACCTTGTGTTTAGTCTTAATTCATTTCTATTGATAAGAACTTTGCACCCATATGGGTTATAAGTGCGCTTTCAGGTCTGATGATGGAGACCATAGACAGTCGAGGGAATTCCTCAACGATTTACAGCAGTTACCTTTTGTTGGGCTTACTTCATACGGTTCAATATGCCAAAATGTTTAGTTCGTATAAAAATAATACCTAATTAAGATTGAAGTTTTACATAGGAATACCACTACCTACTAGGCCATCGTTTCCTCATCCGAGAAGCATCTTTGTTAGGTCTACGTCTACCCATCACTAAAAATCGTAAAATAAAATATTTTTTTACAAAAAAAAACCGACTTCAAAAAAACAGGAAACTTACAAAAGTAAAAACAGCTCTAAAAAGCAATAAATAATATTTAAATCATATTATTAATTACCTAGATACGCATGTCAGTTTTAAAAAATGTCTACTGAAGTCGGGTGGGGCTTTTAAAATAAAAAAGTGAAAATAATGGCACAACTATAAAAGTTTCAATGAAACAAAATTGTCCCCCAGCCGACCACCAACCACCGTTTGTTTGTGTCATTGAAAATTTGAAACTGCCAAAATAAGTAAATACAAGCAAAACAGCTTTTCGTTCTGAGGAAAATAATTACTACTACTTTGAGAACAACTTGAAAATGAATCTAGCGGAATATTTCGTGCACCATAGTTATTTAAGCAGTGTTATTTCATTGCGGTTGTTACCGGTTTTCTCTAAATTTTGCGTTGAACGGATAACATCCAACGTTTCGTATTATGTTGGCAGCACCGGAAACGAACGATTCAAAAATACGGAAAATCGGCGTCATGCGACTTGGAAGACGACTGTGACTTAAGTCGCATGCGACAACACAATGTCATACGTGCGATTCAAAAATAGATCCCCTGTTGCGATATGCCTATAGATGAAGCTCGAGTGGGAATCGAACCCACGACCTTTGGATAACCGGTCCAATGCTCTGACCGCTGAGCTACAGAGGCCGAGCTACATAGTAAAATTATTTCTAGCCTAGCGGCTGGAAACGGCTGCTTACATTTCATTGATATATTCACACGGTTAGTTTTTGTTGTTGTTGTTTCTCTTCTGAGGATACATTTAACATAAATAGACATAAGCAATGCCATTTGCATCTGTATAAGTGTTAAAAACTCAAAACTTTCATACAAAATGTGACACAGCAGTGGAATAGAACTATTTTAATAATTTATTTGTCAGAGATGTTTTGGAAATAGGTATTTATCTTATCCATGAAATAGGTATGGACACCAACCTAGTAATAGTAAGCATTTAGTTGAATTTCTTTGTTTGGTTTATAATGATGATTAAATCCAAAGTAAACTAATTTAGCTACCTTTATTCTTATAATTTTCATACACCACCACCTAAACACAAACGTTGTTTCATAGTTTCCTGTTTGTCTCTGAATTAAGTAAATTAGTAGGTATAAACGGTGACTTCGGTGTTTATTTAAAAAAAAAGCAGAATATAATAAGTGCTACTGTATAACCAAAATAAGTTTAACAATAAAAAATGTAATAAAAATTGTTTTTTTTCGATGCTCAAGTCTGGTATCTACCCGGTATCAAGCGGCTGGTTATTCGTTTGTAGTCGCTGGTTTCGGTAACTACCGGCTTACAAGCCGCTGGTTTGCAACTATAGATATGCCGTGTTCGTGTGAGGGTCATATGCGATGCTCAACCGCGTCATGTACGAAGCTTACATTCTACAGTCTCATTATTTTGTGGTTTAATTAAGTTTTTACTGTCACTGAGTGTGGCGTGCGTGGTCGACATAATGGGGAATACATTTGTTCGCGCCATTGCTGCCTCCGTGTATAGGGTTCATTGAGTTTGTTATAAAAAAATGCTGTTTTATTATTTTTAAGTCGGCTTTTAAGCTGGCAGAAGGTTTTATGTATAAAAGGTAATTTGTTTACCATTTTTTTTAAAACAAACTTTAAACTTTGTATGTACCTAAATTATAAACAGTTGTATCGTTACATACATCAACACATTCACACAGAAACTTTCACGCATACACATACAGTTTGTTTGAGTACTGAGTCACCCACATACATTAGAAAACACCTTCATACTCACAAACACTCTTCCACACACTATTAGAGTAAATTTTACATTTACAAGCCAAGACTTTTTTGGACAAGCCTATTAAGAATACCTATAAAGCTGTTTTTGAATACAGCCACTGTGAACAAAAACACATCGCCCTCAATACACAAATGGTACACAAAACACGGTTCTCAAATAGCCAAATTGAGCTTTATAACCACATAAGTTTCACTTATACGCTCATTACTCCTGGATTTATCGACGTCGGATGTCAGTCCCGACGAGTTTACTAATTAAACAGCATTGTGGCGTGCCGCGGCCTCTATGTTAAAGCTGCATCGATAATAATTAGTAGGTACAACGGTTTTATGGCGGTTTTAAATTACATGACATTAGGCACGCGTTGTTTAGAGTTTTGTTTTTTTAAGGTTTGTCACCTCTGTCTAGTATCAAACACCAGTTTCAGACGCAGATGAACTGAGTTGATAAGGCTTGTTTAAGTACGGCTCACTGCCACCACACTAGGAAAATTAATGAAGAAATCTTTTCTCTATTCTACAACGAGAAAGTGCTTGACCTTAATTTCATCTGATGCTAAGCAACTAAGGCTATAGATTAATGCGCACTTCACCCGTAACCCACAACCAGTGAAGAACTGGGTTATCTTATAACAATCTGTCGGAACACAACCATTGATATTTTGGCAACAGACAAAGATAAGATGGTAATATCTAACCTACCCAGCTATAATATGCGCAGACGCAAAGACAACTGGTGCAGCGTTAAAACGACGCAACATCAGCCATGTCTCATTCTGTCGGCCTACAAGGTG
Source organism: Eudonia lacustrata (assembly GCA_947562085.1). Lineage (NCBI taxonomy): Eukaryota > Metazoa > Arthropoda > Insecta > Lepidoptera > Crambidae > Eudonia > Eudonia lacustrata. Next base: position 2,904,397 of record OX387317.1, on the reverse strand, counting down.
CTTCTATACGCCTCGTTTGAAGGACCCCATATCATAAGGAGGGAAAGCGTGTGCTGGTAGATTACTCTTTAGAACCACGGCAATAAAACAAAAGAACGCTGATCGGTCTTTTTTTAGTTCATAAGCTAACAAGCATGTTGAACGCAATGACCAGATTCTAGATGCGGGTATAGACTGTCTGAATTTTCGGCACGTGCAAAGCTAATTTTCGTACGTTCGGATGAGTATTAACGTCATGTGGATGACGCCCAAAGGCCTGTCCACGGATGGGCAGCCAAATGTAATTACAGCGACCCCGTCCGTTGCTTCCACCGCGTCACGCCAAAATTCTAATGACATTCGGGCCCAGGTCGTAACTAAACCTATGCTAGCGTGATGGATTATAGATCAATCTCTGGACAGCCCTTTATTTGCACCTGCACAGCCTATATCAGAGACCAACCAAGTGAGTCTGTATATAATCTATGATAGATGTATGTCGGAGCAACACTTTAGAACGGCTTAAGGGTGGGCCGACCAAAAAATGCCAAAAATGCAGTTACGGTTAAGTAAATATAATTGAAAATACTGTTGTATTAAATGAACAAAATATATATTTAGTATCACAGGGAACGTGTTTACAATTTGTCAGAACCATAAATTCATAACACTCTATAGTTTTTTCTACAATATCATTTAAAGTTGGGCAAAGATCATGAAAACGAGTGGCGGCGTTTAGTAGATTTTTTATAGTTTATCTAAATTATTGTACTTCTGATTTTGTCTAAACAATCATCAATGGATAAACTACAAATTGCTAGACTACATTTTTGATTCATCAAGTGGTTATTTAAATAATATTTTTTTATTAAGCACCTTAAATTCCCCATACAAAATTAGTATGGCCGCGAGGCATCAAATAAATATGGACGACGACATTTCAAATAAAACATATGACACTTGTCACTTACGGACGGCGCACCCTTAACGGATTTGGCGAGTTTATTTTTTGTTTTGTTCGGGATACGGGTGTTCACTGAAGCGGACGATTTACTTTAATTTAGTAATTCGTCCGCGTCAGACGATTATTTTTAATATGTCCTATAATATTGGTCCTATTTTCAATTATCTAAGTATATAATCATCTTTTTTACGTTCAAAGACGGCCAACGAGCAGGCAAGCTACCTGGTGGGAACTGGACTTCGCCGCCCATGGACATCTACAGCATCAGGGAGGTTTCCCTGATCCTGAAGTACGTACTTACCGTATGTACCGCCATACCTGACTACTTCTAGAGCCGTATGTACAAGCTTTATTTAGCTTATTTTGCCCCACTGATGGGCTAAGGCTTCCCTCAAACGAAATGACAGTTCTTTTTTTAAACTGGTCTGGTCCAGCATCCATCAATTGCAGCGATGACTTGATTTCAATGATGGAGGCCTTTGCCCAGCAGTGGGACAGAATATAGACTATTTACTTACTAACTTACTTACTCTGGTCACTTATTTATAATAGAGTAATTATTGAGGAGATTATTACCATGTTTTATGTTGCTTAAGAATATCCGATATAACGGTACACTTAATTGCGTTATAACGACGAATGTACTCGAGTTACTGCGAACGGATACTCATATGCAATAAAAACATGGTTATAATAACCGTTCATAATTAAACCACCATTTTACATGTCGTAACATGTAAAAAGCATAACTTTCAAACATAAATTTCGCCACTAGCTCATTATTAAAAAGCGTTCCGTTATTTGTCTCTTAATGAGCTAGTCCGAAGCGGTCACTGGTTTACGAGGTGCTTTAAACTCGGTCGTAAACGGGTAAAAAGTCCCCGTAATGATATGGAGTCGGTGATAAACGGGACGCGTTACATAAGCTGCAATTTTGTTTTATAACCTGGAACCTACTACGCTCTAAATTCAGCCATTACATTTTAGGATGAGGTGCAGCGCAACGGTTCTGATGGGAATTGAATACGTCTTTAACTTGTAGTCTCTTATAGGAAATAATGTTTATATTCGTTAAGATATAATGTGGTGTCTTCAAGACATAGTTAGGTTAGTACTTAATGTTGTTTGTTTAGATAGGAGCTAACTCCGTAACGTTCCTAACAACGTAATAAACGACACAATGAAGCCTTACCAATCGCTTACTAAGCCATTAAATACGAGTTTCGTTTAACAATCATCATGTTGCGTGTGATTGGTTAATGATGTAATGAGTGAATTTCATTTTAAAAAAGAAAAAAAAATATTACGCTAAAACTTTTTGAACATAAATTAAAAAACAAGTTTACATAAAAAATATTCTCTATATTAGAATTCGTTTCATTTTATTCAACCAAAATCGTAACCTATATCCGTTTGGAAATAGGAAACAAAACGACAATGTCATTGGTGATTTCCAATACATTCCATTTTGTAATCATTACGCGCGACCGTACTCACTCGTTCTATTTTTATTGTTTTATTCTAGGTCCTAGCCACAAACAGTAGGTTAAAATGCGAATATTTTCAGTTTAGCCTGTTCAACTTTATAAATAACATGAAGATTAAAAAAAAAATGAATATTATCAATTGTCTGCATAATAGTGAAAATACCTGAAAAACTCTCACATGCGGATTCATTGCAAAAAATAACACAAAATATATAATGTTTTCTGTTTTTCGGTAATAAGCTTACATTACAGTCAATAATCTTTCGTCGTTTATCAATTTCTCGCGTATATAAAGGTTATAATTATTCTAGAGATTATTCTATTCAATAGTAAATATCGTATTGGAAAAGTTTAGACTTAGATTGTTAGGAAAGTGAAATATAATTAAAAAAGCGAAGTAGGTACGTAAGTAGGTCCAAAAAGAATTGACATTATGTCATTATAATGATTATGATATAAATTTTTTTCAAATGATTATTCATGTTAAAAATGTTCAAAGATAAAATACTGCTTTTCGTCTGACAACATATTAAAGCGAGCGGTCGTTTTAAAACGTTATGAGACGTTGTTGAGCATCGTAAAATTTTAATGACAGTTAAATAAATAACAGATTGTATAAAAAACTAGACAATAAGGTAATACATAACGTTAATCGTGTGAAAGTGTGTGTTGTTGAATATCAATTTTGTCCAAATTTCCTATTCCACGTAACAAAAAAGCCCCAAAAATAGGTCAAGCTTAGCTAACATTATTTGAGTACCTCAGTTAATTCTAAAAGCTTAACTAAATTAAAAAGTTTGTCACGACTCGCGCCAAAGTTCCACAACTTTGGATAGTACAGTAAACAAAATTAGTAGGTAACTAATTTTTGAAATTATCTTAACTTTTGGATATTTAATTGACGTTCTACAAGCAATACAATTTACAATTTGGACTTCATAGAAAATTTCAAACATTATTTATTTATTGAAATGAAACAATTTTTACGGATCTACTCGCGTTGTAGATTAGTAAGAGTTGTTTAATTTCAATGTGTAGTGTTCGCGTAAAATTAGAAAAAAAAAAAAACTATTTATTTGGACAACTTTAGTTTAGCGCTAGATGTATCTTACTAAATATTGACATATCATTTCTGATTTACAATTAATGTATTTATTAAAAACTCAAACATATATTCGTAATGAACATTATAAATGCTCAAGGCTTATGACAAATAGAACACTGCCTCTAGATTTTCGCCGTGTCACTTCCATTATTTTTGTATCCTTAAACGATTTGTTCTTCGATTGACACAGCTTCAATATATAGTTAATACTATAGCAATACTAATCTTAGATACGAGCGGTTCTTGTGAAGATACACTGGGACAATTTAGAGTGTAACCGACTTTTTGAAAGATAAAAGGAGCTGATGACAACAGTTTAACCTACGAGTATAATGGTCAGCATTGTTTTATATTACTGTATTACCTTTTAAAGACTAGATCCAATTAAATTACAGGATATCAAAGCATAATAACTGATGCTTCAGGATTGTCAATGCGCGCGTTATAATCCTTTTTGTCGCAAGAGCACATGGGCTGAAATGGCCGTTATCAATCAGGCTGAAAGCAATGCTCACCAGCCATTTCGGAAATTTTAAAAACTAACAAACTAGTCCATTCCTACACAGTCCAATCACTCTTTAGTTTCGCACACACAGCGCCGAGATATGGCATCTAATTCCAAATTAAGTGTGTGAAAGTCAGTGATGTAACCTCAGGCATATATCTAAGTGTTGGGAAAACCGCAGGCCGCCCTTTGTTCCACCGTAAACTGTAGGCTCTTAAAATTTAGGGCCGTTACCCGAGTAAGGTGGGCCGTTTTATTCGCAGGGTCAGTGTGTCGTCGCCCAGCGCACACAAAGGCTGGAGAAATTATTTTCTTTTGTAATTGGACGCGTAAGTTATTTCGGTTGAAAATAATTTGTTGATAATCTGGAGCCTTTGTTCAACTTTTAGATAAATTTCAATTTGATTACAACTTTGAATGCTCCCCGACGACATTTTTTATTTTTGACTGTACTAAAATATATTTGCTGCTTTAATGATACTTTAAAAGTACCATTATTTCATTGATATTGCTATTTAAAATTATCCACAACAACATACCTACTCGTAACTAGCATTCGAAATAAATAGCAATTCTGTCATGAACCATTCGTATCCAGTGCTCCTTAATTGACATCTATTCACCAACATCAATTAAACAAGCGAATATAATTTGAATGTGCATCGGAGCGTCAAACTGGACCGTATAGAAACAGTGCAGTTATTGCTGGGGCAGAGTTGCAGTCAGTGTTGTAAAAAACTCGAGTTTGGGAGTCTACATTTTAGGACTTGACTTTGACTTTAGAGGCAAAGTTGACTCCTCTCCTAAACTTTGACTTTAGGGTCAAAGTTTAATCCTTGACTTTAGAGTTGAGACCTAAAATGTAACTGTGGAGTTGTGATTAGTCACAAGATTGGACTATTATATACAGAGACTGCTGATCGATTCATTACGAGCTTATCGAGTTTCCAAATATAGTCGAGTTCAATTTCAGTACTTCGAGTCTATTTAAGTTCAAGTCTGGTAAGTAAGAGAGTTCAGTATTTAGTCCCAGGTAAAGTACGATGTGGAGTTTTAGGCGGGTGAGGCTGCGGCCAATGCACTAGAAAATTATAAACTTAAATGTAATATAATATGCATGTAAAAAACCAGTAAATTTAACCCTGTTATCGTACTCGAGATTTTGTTGTAGTAGTTGCTTTAGGTCGTGTTTTTAAACTCGAGTTTTGTTTATCATCCGAGTTAGGTTTACAATTCGAATTTTATTAGACTCAAGTCTGTGCTTCAATGATTTGTGCATGACTCGGCTTTGGACTCTCAAGTGTTAAGGCTAACAAAGCCCTGAAAAACTATATCGAGTTTATAAATTTAGGCTCATGCACTCGAGTTTTTACAACACTAGTCGTGTTACAGATACACTTTAAAGTTGCAGTTCAATAAAGGCACATTTTCAAAGGAGGTTGGGCGTGTGTGCGACTGTGCACGCTGATATAGCTTCGGACGGCACTCATTCAGTTGGAATTGGCGCAGTGATGAAAAGGGATTATATAAAATTTAATTACAAACATATTGGGAATACCTTATTTTTAATTAAATATTGACAACATATATGTATATTTGTATATAAAAGCGAAATGTTACAGACTGGCCAAATTATTACGAAAGGGGTAAAAGAACTGTAGCTTCTGGATTGGTAACGCGCGCGTGATAGCCTGGTTCTTACAAACGTCTATAAGCTGCGGTAGCAGCTTAAAACGATGTTTTATTAATATTCGTTCCCCAACTCGGTAACAAATAAAAGTTTGGATATAGAAAAAATGAGTCAATTGTGTAATAATTACTAATACAACCACCTAGAAATATCTCAAAAATCCGCTTTTTAAATTTAAAAATCAAAGGTACTCATACCAGATATATCAATCTACTACTTTTTTTTTTTTTTAAGAACCTCAATCGGCGAAAGTATGAGAATCTGACTGGGGATCTCATATTTGAGCCGTTTGGGGTAGAGAGTTTAGGTCCATGGGGCCCGGGCGCTCACAAACTCTTTAAAGATATTTCTATAAAATTAATAGAAACCACCCGGGACCCCAGAGCTAGCAGCTACTTGGGCCAGCGTATAAGCATAGCTATCCAACGTGGCAATGCTGCTAGCTTACTGGGCACTCTGCCTGATGCTGATGATTTGGGGTAATTTTTTTATTTATAGTTAGTAGTACCTAGTTATAGTTCATAGTTTTTTTTGTAAGTTTAATTTTAAGTAGTTTAATTATTATCTTGTTTTTATCTTTGTTTGTAAATAAATAAATTTTATATCTACTACACCACCTAAAACATTCCACATACCGTCGATAAAAGATTTAATAAAGTCAAAGTACATTTGCGAATCCCAAATAGCTTTCTAAATTACACAAACGAAACAACACCGAACAACACGCGAGCAGATTTCTCAAATCCTTACTAAAACTTACAGCAGTCGCCAGATTAAAACGCGCCAAGTTTAGCTGAGAACAGTCGCGTTGTATGTTTAAACAAGTTTTGGCGCACGATGACGGCTATACTCGTAACATATTTCGAACAATTTCAAAGTGTAATGCGCGAAAAATAAGGTGCTCATATCGTCCGTGCCGGCGCCAAGGAGGTGCAGCCGCTAGATGAGACTTCCCATATTTTAGTTTAGTATACACTTTTATACACTTTGAACGTCGGGTAAAGAAGGTATGAAACCTTTTACTAATTAGTTTGCGTTAGCAGAATCAACCTTCCGAACCAGCAGTAGAATCGCATTAGATATATATATTGTTTATTAAATTATATATTTTGAGTATTATTATGTGTACCTACTTGTACTTATGTTATTTTTAATATACTTTTGTGTTTTTTTTTATGTAACTAACTACTTGACGTTCATAAGTGCAATTTATATGCCTAAATTGAATAAAAAAAATTCATTTCTTTTCAATCCCCGTTTAATTTTTTTTTTTTTAAGTTTTCTTTTTTATTTTAACTTAACTTAAATTAATATCAGCGTTGAGTTTTTGAAACCCGCGCCCTCTGACATACGTTTTTTTTGTAGAGAGTTGCTGATGGCCTTAAAGGACGTCTTTTCAGCGTCACTGGACTTTAACTCTGACATACCGGGTCAGGCGCCCTTCCAATTCTGCTATCGTGGCTATATCCAACCCGTGCTTTATCAATACTATCGACTTTTGCTTTGTTCGCTTCGAAGTTTGCATAAAATTATTAACTAACATGGTCACATATTTGCAATGCTTACAAAAAGGAAGGCGACAGGCACTTCAGTGACTGTTTGACTGCACCAAGATCACAGATATATTTTTGTGAAGTACTCATGGACAACAGAAAACACAGTTGACTTATATGGGATTACTTCTCGTTGATAATTACTCTAAGGTTTTTGTTTGTTTTTATGCATCCTACAAATTGTTCAATAGCTACTTGTAAGTGGACATCGTCAAAGACGTAGACCAAAGAAGGGACGGTGTGATGACGTGGACAGCCATTGGGGAGATTGATACATTAATTTCGGTTAGCAATAATTTTGGAGGGATTTCGGGACAGGCTAATTAAAACATTAAAAATGTTCTGTGACACAGTGAAACTAGTCTTGTTTACTTCCCCAACTAAACTTTGAATAGAAGTGGTGGTCCCCAGTGGTTTTCGAAACCAGAACTCAAAAGTGCAATACCAGTAGTACCTTACAGCTAATTAAATATTGAAGGCGTATCCAGTCGACCTACGTCGTTGTCTAACATAGGAGCGCCTTTCGCTGCGAGCTCGAGATACAGCCTGAACCTCCTTGCTCGAAGATACCGAGCGGGCAAAAACCTTATTTTGTATTTATATACAACGACCCGCCATTACCATCCTATATATGAACAAATTTACGTTTAGCGTTCACGTGGGTACGAGAAAATGAAGTTTGAGAAGTTTCTGATGTCAACTTAAATACTTTGGAAGTGAAGTAGACCCTAAAACCAGACTTAACCAAAAAACCAAAGTAACATTTATAAAAATCACATCAATATAAATTGACATCGTAAATAGTTTCCAAATATAATCGAAATTATTAGGAGTCAATATTTTTAGCGTTTAAAGCTGGTGACTAGTATTATTGTTGTAGTTTAGTTTTTAATAATGTCTCTATACCTTGAACATTGGCATTTGTCTGTCAGAAAGTTCATGCTCGGTACTAAACATGTTGGACGAAAACACATATTATCGAGGACAGGACGCTTGTTAATAAACATTGTATGCTAAGTAATTTCATTTAACTTATCTACAAAGCTAACTTATCATAAAAACAAGTATTCAAAGTACCAAAGTTCTACTCCTACCACACACACGATGCTACGGCATTTTCGTAGCACTGGCTGATGTTCTACGCACAATTACGACTACATCAATCGTAGACAGTGCTACACGGTTTACCTCTCCGTAGCCGTCTTGTAGCGTGTGTAATAAATCGCTGGGATCATTGACGCTGAGTGATGTACAGTCGGGGCTAAAAGTATGTTTGTTGATTTATTTACAACTTTCCTTGCGGCGAAGGCAGTATTTAAGGTTGATGGAAACTTTGCTGGATTTTTTAAACTGAGAGCATTTCGCTTCTTTCCATCACATCAGAAATTAAAACAAAAGAACTGACTTTCCATATACAAGTAAAAAAGTAAAGTAAATATGCATATGACTGTCCCACTGCTGGGCAAATACATGTGTTCTACGCTTGCCAAATGCGGGTTGGTGACGTTTTATATATCCTCGGAAGTAATGGTGATAAAAAATAATCTGACCACGCGCCATTAAGTATATTATATTCTCAAATCAAAAATAAAAGACAGGAGTACGAGAAATAAAGAGAGTGAAATGTTGTAAAGAAATTTTACAATTACTTTACACAAGAAAGGGCTACAGCAAATGTAACGTAACGTAATGTAAAGCAAGCGTGGAAGTTGGGAGAGGCTTTATTCCTAAATAAAGAAACATACTCGCGAGTTAACGAACTCAAATGAATTCACAATAAAGTTAAAAAAACAAACAGCGGTTGTCGGCTTTAAGTATTTGGGTACCAGAGATTCGGGGATCGCGTAATGGAACTCACTAGCTCGGGATGGGGCAAGTCATAAGATAAAGACGAGATAAGAGCATAAGAATATGCTAAATTCTACTTAGTGTGATGTACGTTATCATTCTTTTTGGTAGTTTTTAATATAATATTATTATTATGGCTAAAATTTATTTTCTTTACTGTTTGCCAATTTGCCACTTATCCAAAAAAATATCTAACGGGCTTGGCCACTACCGACTTGCGAATCGACGTTATGCCACTCTTACATTCGCAGTTCACTTCGTGTTGACATATACTAAGACTTCTTTTAGATAATGCGCAATGAACAGCATACCGCACGTAACGTCGCATACCGCCTTTACCCTTGGTGAGGCTGTATAGTCATTTCGTTAAGTCGTCGTTATCGAATCGAGATCACTGACACGTGTCGCGGACGTGTTCGCTACGACGACGATGCCACGCTACAACACATCTTCTTGATTCTCATTGTTGTTTGTAGCTGATTTCAAATAGTGCTTTATCTTTTTGGGACTCTGATTCTAAGTAAACTGTTTTAGTTAGACTTCAACTTGAAGTCAATATGTCGTTGCAGTTTTCCTTATATGTGACAGTTCTTGCAATATGTTTTTTCATATATTTATACTATTAATGTATCTTCTATTATTATAATGTCCATATAACTCAGTATTAGGGAGTCAGAAACTACAAGAAATTAAGGTAACTCAATGCCCATTTGACAGTAAAGTTCAACTACATTCAAATATGAGAGATAATCATATGCACTAACAGGAGACCTGTAAAATTTACCTGTTATCAAATTGTATGGCTACTGTGACACACTCAGCCAGAGTTGGCGACTCGGCAGCATTGTTGCGTATGTACCGACAACAGTTAGAGATACCACCCACTAGGGGTCGTCCGTAAAACTTCGCGTTTATTCAACAGATTTTGTAGGAATTTCGAAACCTATGACAGGTTTTTTTTAATTTTTTGCACATCTACGGCTGGAGCTCTTCAACATGAGACCATAACCAATTTTTTATGTGCAGCTATCGCCCCATAATCACTGGGACAAAAATCTGCTTACGCTATTAATATATAGATGGCAATTAAATGAGTCTTCTGGGGTCTCGATAGCTCAGCGGTCAGAGCATTGGACCGGTTATCTAAAGGACGTGAGTTCGATTCCCACTTGAGTTTCTTGAGACTAGTTGATTTTTAATTTCTAGTAAAATTTTATCTTATAACTTGATTATATAGCATCGTGAATGTATTATTCAAAATAATAAAAATTCCGAAGTAGTTTCTTCTAACCGTCATTTTGAAAGCAGACTTCAAAAGTAAGACTATGAAAAGCTGCTTTACATTTTGAGTTTGGTAAATAACTAAAACTCCAAAGCGGGCTTCCTGAAATTTAACATGTTTTTTTTTCAACCTAAAACCTTATTTACTTGAAAAAATCAACAATTTATCTTTCAGTTTGGTTTTGCTTTGAAAGAAGGCCCGGTCCGAAAGTCCCCTCGGCTTCGGGACGAGTTGTGGAAGCGTGAGAAGGGTTAATCTACACGTTTTCATTTTAGCCACCATGTTTATTTTTGTAATAATACTGATTTGAGTTTTAATTAACCCAATTGTATATTTAGATTTAAGCAAATATTATAATGAGATTATGTTCGCTTAATTTAAATTTATTAATGATATTATAAGAAAGAATATTTTAACTGGATTATGAAGAACAATTTATTTGAAAGTATATGGAAGATTATTTCCGATTTTAAAATTATTGTGATATGCAACCAACCTTATACTATTATATCCGTAAAATGTGTGATGACAGCATATTAAAAATAAAGTACCTGAAACAAAAATACAAGAATTACAAATTTGACAAAGGGTTAAACATGTTTACGTATATTCAAATTATTGTTAAGTATTCTGGTTAATACAAAGCTCCGTAGACGTTAGTTATTTATACATAGGTACACAGCAAATGAATTAATTAATGAAAATGAATGCCTAGGAACCTAGGATACCTATATTTTTTTGACTTAAACTAAAATTCAATTCAATGCAAAAAATAGTTAGTTAATTGGATAACCGAGCTTTGCTCGGTATTTTTATTTTGGTAATTTTCTAAAAATGAAACCTAGCTAGAGCGATTTATCGCCCCCGAAACCCCCTGCATAAGTTCATGAAAATCGTTGAAGCCATTTCCGAGATTCAGATTATACATATATACAAGAATTGCTCGTTTGAAGGTATTTGATGTTAGTAAAGCGTAGGCATTATCTGTAGCGTTACTATAGTATTTTCTATTGATATCAGTCATATTTCCCATGACTATAATGGACATCCTTAAATCGTTATCCTTAAAGCATCCATAAATACAATTTCAGCAAGACATAAAGAAAGAGGGCTAATAAAGAAAACTTATTGGAGTTTTCTTAAGAAATTTCCACCGTTTATATACGATTAAAGTCACGTACTCCACAGCTGCGAAAAAAAAAACATATAAAATTTTATTTTCAAAAATCAATGTTCAGGTGTTACCAAGCTATTCCCAGATTGGGTTAGTGTGCTCGTTTGTATTCCGAGCGCACACCGGCGGGTTAGCTCGGCCCTTAAATACTGGCGGATTCTATTAGGCACCTTTATTGTGAGATACAGTTAAAACTTCATATGGTTAGCGCTATAAACAATGTGCCATGTTACTTCGCTGTATCTGTTTTGAACAATTGCGTTGATAATTTGTTTTAAATTAAAATTAAAATTCTAAATATTTATTCGGCGTAGCAGGCTTAGGTTCTAACAATAAAACAAATACATAAAGTTAAAATTAAAATGCTACGACGAACTGGACTCCTCTCACCATGAGATGCAGCTTCAAGAAACTGCAACGCTGATTTTCAGAGAGCTCGGAAAAAATGGAAGGAGAAACGTAAGTTTGTACGAACAATTATGTTATTTATGTTATTAAACAATGGTTATCTATATCTATAGCTTGTTTATCAGTATTATTACTCTCCTTCCGTCAAAAATCGGACAAGATCATTGAGCGTCGACCTTTGGCGGACCGACCTTTTTGTGCGATGCTTGCGTTTTACGTGTGATGGCAATGTCGTAATGATTAAGTGTAGACGATCGTCTTTTGTCTCACTTAACAATTATATTAATTGTGACAATATTAAAACAATTAATATGTGTCATAAGATACTTACCTAACAAAAAAGTTGTCACGACATAAAAACGTAAGTTGTCGATGGTGAAATCGGGAATTAGCCTCCAAAACTTTCAGCCATACAAAAAATGACAAAGCCCGTACAATTCAATTCAAATAGAGGTCCACTTTTACTTAAAGCAATCGTTTCGCTTCATACATACCGCGCATAGCCGCCGAAGTTTCTTCAACACGCCAAATAAAAAGGGAACTTTTTACATCAAAACTTCGGGCCGCGTGCCGCGTTGATTCGTACGTGAGACCTACTACATTTTGCGCTGATTACTCCGGCTGTGCGCCGGTTTTTTTGGCAGATTTCTCCCCTGTTAGGCGTAACTCGTAAACTCATGAGTTGACGTAATGTCACAGCGATGAGCTAACTCAATTGGGTCACGGCTCTGACGTTGATGTGTACGCTATAGTAGAGTTGGTTAGTAGCGTTTGTTGCTTGCGCTTTTAAAGTGGCAAAAGAAATAAGACAGGCATTAATTAACACTATTAAAAGTATGACAAGCCGTGGAAATAAAACATAAAATACGCTCGCTTTTTGTCTACAAATTATTTGATCGTGACATTTAAAACCCCTTTGCAGGATCTGTGGTCACAGCGCGACTGAGGTGTTGACAATCAATTAGTGATAACAAAGTTTTTAATTTCAAAGCCCTTCTCAAGATCTTAATTATAACAATAAACACAATATTTAACGGAGTAACGCAAATTCAGTATAGGTATTATAACAATAACACCATTGGCAAGATTAGAATAAACTACTAACAGCATGTTCAATTTCAAAGTGTCGCCAAACTATTTACAGAGCAAACTGCGACGCGTCACCTCGCCGCTCTGTAATGAGGTACAAAACGGAATCCAATACGACACTAAGCCACGGTAATGACTGCTTATATATGGTTTATATTAAAGCACTTTGTTCGACAACTCCTTTGTCGATGTTTGCCTAACACAAGCGAACAGACGGCGACACGGCTCTATGCTAACGATTACGGGACGTTTCATAGATTTTGGAATTCCAATCTTGATACTTCGTTGTTCTTTGTGTTATGGGAAACGTGTTTTGTGCTGTTATACAAACTTGTCTAGTTAAAATTTATTTGTTAAGGTAAGTTAGTAAGTATAATGAGAGCACGTTGTATAGTAAAATGGATATAATATCTGAGTAACATTACTTTGATATAAGGTTTTGTTAATTATAAAATATAGTGAGAAAATTAAATGCCTATCCGAACCAGCCAGGAATTGAACATTGTGTGTCGCATTCCGGGCGGTGCACTGACCATTATGATATCGGGAAGGCTGACGTGAGCACTGATTTTTTTTACTACTTTGATTTTGACTACGGCAGTAGTGCAGCAATTAGCACTTAAAAATATTAAAAAATCAATACGTTTTGTTGTTTTTGTTTGATATGACATGTTTTCGTAGTGAATGATTTCGCCCACGGAACTGACTTTCTTTTATTCAGTCCTGTCGATAATAGTGTCACTTCGTATATTTTTATATGATACCTGACCGGCGGACTTCGTACCGCTTTGACAGTTTCCATGACAACAAAACAAACAAATCATTTGTCCGCTTAAGAACACCCGTATCCCATGATGGACGCCTATAGCAGCGCCACCTACCGAGTCCAATTGTAAATCCACTCTCGAATTCTCTAATTCTCGAATCCACTTGAACACACATAGAAAATTTCATCCAAATCGGTCCAGCCGTTTAGAAGGAGTTCAGTGACATACACACGCACAGAAGATTTATATATATAAAGATTGTTTGTGCCAAATATCATATTATCTATCTACTTAGTAGATTCCGAAATAATAGCTTATGGCAGACAGACAGACGAGTGAGTGATAAGGGTGGTGCTTTTTATCGAATGTAGCCTACGGAACCCTAAAAAGGGCCCTATAATAATTTATTCAAACAGGTATTCACTTTTATTTTTATTTTAAAAATAACGTTTCTGATCGTCCAAATGTTCGCAGTAGATATAGCGTAACTTATATACACCAATGATCAATTACAATATGTATTACAAAAGTCCATTTGTTACAGGAATAAAAGCTTTTAATCATTTACTCTTAGAACTGAAAGGATTTAACTGCAAAATTTTTAAAGCTATCTAGTTTTTGGGACCCCAACATTATACCTAGTGTGTTTCTATCTCAGTTGCTTTATTTGGTAATCGTTGTATCTTTGTGTGTATTAAAAAATCTAACTATGGACCATTACTGAAAGTATGTGCTGAAACTATGTATGTACGAAGTATGTAGGTACTAAAACATGTGACACGCAGAAAAAAAAGAGTTTATTAATTAGATTTAAATTACTTTCCCACTGCAAGCCAAATGCCTCCCTTTCCTGATCTACCTGTCTCAATCCTGAGATAGTGTAAGCCAATCACTTAAGTGGAAGTCCAGCAGCTCATCCCACCATACCCGTCTTTTTTTTACATAGAAGTGTAGGCAAAGTCTAGGAAGGAGGGAAAACGTGTGCTGGTAGACTATTCCACCTTTTGGAAGTTCGACAAAGACACGAGTCACCAAATTTCTTTGCCGAACCACAACTTCTTTACACCTCTTTAAAAAGACCTCATGTTGAAGTAAGGAGGGAATTTTTACCTTCATTCCCTTTGTGGGTCACTACACCAAAGCTTAGGATCCATCAAATTAAACCGCCAATATAGCACTTTATATAACAGGCTTTCCATTTTGACAGACAATGGGTAGAACTATCGATCCTGGGCCGAGCGATATGGCTGGACAAAGCCAGTTTCGGGTTTGGGCCGCGCATCGGCGGGCATTGTGTAAAAGTCGCATCCCTAATGGATTAGCGGTGGACACGAATGGCGATCGACGATGGATACACGCTTTCTAGATGCCGCAATTAGCTCATTATAATGATTAGATTTTTGTTTACTTTTTTATTCGGTTATAATTTTGAGCTGCTTTTAAAAGCGGTTTTTGAAAGGTTTTCGTCTCTTTTGGTTATCCAGTTTAAGTAATTTAGGCTTTCGTGGCTTTATCCAAATCATGCAAAATGAATACTATCAATGACTTTATAGGCTAAACCTACGCCTAAACCTAAGCTCTTTTTATTTTATTTGTCTGTCGATTATACAACGTATAACAGAAAGGTGTGGCAATAATTAAAACATCATCATTATCCGAGCTAGATCTTGTATGCAGAATTACTAAGACATTTTTTTTTACTTGTTATGCCATTATTAATTATATATTTATATTGTGACGTCACATCAAAATAAACAAGTCACAGCCCTAGTGGTTCAGTAACCTCTGTGTAATTATATTTATAGTCGCTGCTGCTTGCTTATGCGAGCCGAAGCGTATGACTTCACTGATATAAATATTTAATTTACAATTGCATGACAAATTTTTTTTTATTAATTTAAACACAAATATTGAAAAAATTTCCACGAGCAGGATTTGAACCTGCACCCTTCTGACACACCTCCTACCTTCCAACCTTCTGTTAATGAAGGTAGTTGTTGACATTGAATGGGCGCCTTTGGCTTTCAAAGTAAAAAAGTAAATAGTGTTGAATAATTTCGGCGGGCTGTTTAGAACCACGATAGCTCAATGGGAGAGCACCTGACCCGGTGCGTCAGAAGGGTGCAGGTTCAAATCCTGCTCGTGGAAATTTTTTCAACATTTGTGTTTTTGTTATTTGTTCGCAACAAATTTTGCGTTAAAAATTATATAAACAAAACAAAAACATTTTAATAATTATGTCTATACATATATTAACAACATATACATATTAATAACACGTACAATATCTAAATCGGATACACTTTGAATCTTTCATTTTTACCACATCTGTTACACGCAGTTCCTATCAGAATTATGATAATAAGTTTTTAGGTGTTATGATTTTTATAAGGCGTGAAACACGTGTTATTTTTCCTCAAACGGGCATAGAACACGTCCTTAGTTAAAATCTCTTTTAGGAGAATAGGAAGGAAGGAAAAGCCATCGCTACAATCGATGGGATGACTTAATCACCACGTAGCCAAATGCAGGTTGGTGATCACAAACCTGAGCTACGCATCAAAAAATACGAAACATACTTAGAATACTAAGAAACATACTTAGAATACTAAGAAACATACTTAGAATACCAGTGCAGCAGCCCCACTTGCTGCGTATACTGAGCTGTGCACAGTGTTGGCATCACATAACAGGGCACAATGTCAATTGTTATTATTTTTTATTTTTGTTACATGTTGTATGTTTAATAGTGTGTTTTGTTATGTGATTCCAATAAATGTCTTTTATTCTTTTTTTTCTACTTTGCCCTGGGAATCCTACTAATATTATAAATGCGAAAGTTTGTGTGTACATACACGTGCGTATATTTGTTACTTCTTCACGCTGAAACGTATGGATGGATTTGGATGAAATTTGGCATACAGATAGTTTATCACCAGGAATAACACATAGAATACTTTTTATCCCGATATTCCCACGGGAATCACACTACAAATAAACTAAAATCCACAATTTCATTTTCCAATAAAAAACGATTTGTTTGTTTCGTTGTCATGGAAACCAAAGAGAATTTAATTACTTGATGGAAACTGGCCTACTAGTTATAGATAAGTCCTCCGGATATCGCGCCGAGCGCTATGCTACTCTTCCACGGAGGCATTATTTTAGTATCTATTATTAAAATCATTATCAAAATGACTATACCATATATCAATGAACTAGTATCTGATCTAGTAATATCAAAATCACTAGTATGTCGTTCTAAGAAGAAGAAGAAGAAGAAGAAGAAATACACTTATTGGCACACACTAAGTACAACAACTAAGTTCCAGAGGATGGGCAGCAGCATCTCTCTGAGGTAACCCTCAACCTACTGCGATCGCCAACCCGCCTGCCAAGCGTGGCGATTACGGCAAATACCCCTCATATGCTTGGGGGAGACCTCTGTCCAGCAGTGGACGTCTTTTGGCTGAGATGAGATGATGATGAAGTACAACAAAAATGAATTACATGTAAAAAATATAAAAAAAACAAAAGTACATTTACAATAAAAAACAAAAACAGAAGACAAAGTGTGGCCCCAGCCTCAGCCTAATCTAGTATTCTCAAAATAACTAGTATGTCGATGGAGTACTACAGCGTTGACATGCCGTTTCTAGTCGTCAGAGAAACGGTTGGGCCGCGCAATAATTATTACAGCCGACCGGTCGTATGACTACATCATTAGTGGAAAGCACTTTGGTTATTGTTATCGTGGCCCCGCCGATCGGTGCGGTTTGACGGCGCTTTCATTTCATTTTCCCGTTTTAATGATCACTTAAACAAAAAGCTTTAAAACTGCCGGTGTAAAGGTACGGAAAATCGATAGGCACACCATACTATTTATTGGATGTCGTAACTGCGAATGCGATCGCCGTCGTTTCCGTGCCCTGTAATGGTGGTGTGAGGTACAGTCGAGTTCAATAATTAATAAGCACTTTTGAACCTCATCAAAGTAAGTTTTGTCAAACTTATATTCCACGGCAAACGTTAAAGGCCTTGTCAAACAGACAAGCGAAGCGAAAGCGAGGCGAAGCGATTTCATTTTGTGATATATGGTATCGTTTTAACCTGGTCACATAGAAAAGAGAAAACGAACCGATCCGATACCGTGGCGAACCGAAAGGCGTGTGACGCCATGACAAACAAGGCGAGCGCGCGAAGCGAGGCGTGAGCGAATTAGTTGTATTAACTGGCTTTGTATGCACGACATCAAACAAAAAGCGAATGCGAACCGAAGCTTCGGTTCGCTGCGCCTGGTTTGACGTCTCCGCTTCGTTTCGCATTCGCCACGGTTTCGCCACTGGTTTGACGTCTCCGCCTCGCTTCGCATTCGCCACGGTTTCGCCACGCTTTCGGTTCGCTGTCTGTTTGACAAGGCCTTAATACAATAGAGCGACAAGGTTCCCTATATCGTGTGCCCTATCCTATACTGTTGAGATTTTATTGGACTTCACTGTACCTACATATGCCAAGCGTCGAATTACGCTTAGAATGAGGTTTTCACTTGTGGCCTTATCCTCACTTAGCATCTGATAAGATAAAGGCCAAACGCTTCACCTTGATAGGAAAAAACAAACAAATATACTTTTCGAGGAGCTCGATGGCGCAGCGGTTAACGCGCCCAGTCTGCGAGTGCTGAGGTTAAGCAACTATCGCAAAGGCCGGTCATCGGATGGGTGACCAAAAATGTATCATCTCGAGCTCCTCCGTGTTTCGGAAGGCACGTAAAGCCGTTGGTCCCGGCTGCATTAGCAGTCGTTAATAACCACCAATCCGTACTGGGCCCGCGTGGAGGTTTATGGCCCGTTCTCCCTATCCATACATAGGGAAGGCTCGTGCCCCAGCAGTGGGGACATAAAATGAGCTGATGATGATTATACTTTTTTATAGTTATAGGTTTGCATTTGACTACTATCTTACCTGATGATAAGGGACGATTTAGTCTACGATGTAACATGCTTGCCTAGAAGGTACCGATTCACTCGCGATTTGAAGACCCTAATATTATATTTGATGGAAAACACAGACTGAGGCAAGGAGTTCCACAGCTTTGCGGTACATAAGAAATACGTGGACGCAAAACGCTTTGTACGCATGGGTGGAATCTCTACTGTGCTGTAACTATGGCGTCGCACAGTTTCTCCTTAGAGCATAGTTTCTCTGGTTGTCCTGTGATAAAAAAGTGATGGAGGAATCAAATTCTACAATTCCATACCTATCTTACGAAAACATTCTACACACACACATTTGAGACGAGATTTTTGCATAGTACAGGTACTGTAACATGTACTATACAATATGGCATTGAGTATTGTGTTAGTACAGAATATATTCATAAAGCTGAGGATTTCCTATGAAGTCTAACAGAGGAGGTATTAACTTTGGCATTGTGCGACGAAGATGAAGCTTTGATTTTTCTTTACGTCGTTTTCTTAGGAAATCTGCTAAGAACGCGAACTGCGACGAAATTACCTGATCGTATTACGTTTGAAGGTTTTTCAATTAGTATTACCGTACCGCGGTGTAGTAGTTAGACTACCCCTGTATCAAACCCGGGACGAGACTTCTTTCTATATGCTAAGCCGCCTTTTGTACGGCCTTTATAATTTTTTTATTAAAACTTGTGTGTATTTTGTGTGTAATAAAATATAGTATTTTCTTCCTTCCTTTATAAAAGACGCAAAGTGTAAAAGACATAAAACGATTTTCAATTGAGAAAGCATCGCAATGAACGACATTTTTCAAATCCACTCGCGATCACATTTAATTTTATTCTGACGTTTCGAGACATCATATTCGATCGCCTCCGTGGTTCTGTAGTTAGACCGACGGTCTCTTACCCAAAAGTACCGGGTTTCTTTCTCAGCATGCGGCGTACTTGTTCTTGGTTTGGTTGGTAGGCCTTTTCCATCTGGTTAGCTACCGCTATTTTTCTTCATATGTTATCATCATCATCATCAGCTCATTTATATGTCCCCACTGCTGGGGCACGAGCCTTCCCTATGGATGGATAGGGAGAACAGGCCGTAAACCACTACGCGGGCCCAGTGCGGGTAGGTGGTTGTTAACGACTGCTAATGCAGCCGGGACCAACGGCTTTACGTGCCTTCTGAAGCACGGAGGAGCTCGAGATGATAACGTTTTGGTCATCTATCCGATGCCTTTGCGAAAGTTGCTTAACCTCACAATCACAGACCGGGCGCTGCCACTGCGCCATCGAGCTCCTCATATGTTATGGCGACATAATATCAATGTTAGGAATATTATTGTGTTCCTACAATTAAATATTCTCAGTTCAAAATTCAATATTCCTATTTAAAAATAATTTATTCAGTTTAGGCTATAACTAGCTCTTATGAATGCACTATGCCATCGGTTTGTTAGTCTACACAGAGCGGGAGAACTTGTACAAGAGAGGTACTGAGAAGAAATGGTTTAGGATTTCACCTAAAGTGCGCTTTTAAAGTGCTCTCATCACTTCATCATCTCAGCAACAAGACGTCGACTACTAGACATTCTTTTGAAGCATCAAAAGTGCAGTAAATGTAAAGTATTTGTGTGTATAACTGAAAGGTGTAAAAATACTAGGGCATTGAAATGAATATCGATATAATGAATATCTCTATGAAGAGGCAACATTTATTATCACTCTGCATATAAATTTATAGGAAATTAATAATTTTTAAAATAAAATATAATATAAATAACAATAATAATATAATAATTTATTTTTAATTTTATTTATAGGATTTTTTTTTAATATTTATAGAAGAGGCCTATGTTCAGCAGTGGAATAAGATAGGCCGATGATGATGATGATGATGATATAAATTTACAATTTCTATGGTTCATAAGATACTTTTATCTTTTTCTTTTATCAAAATGTTACTAAAAAATTCACAATAAAAATAAGGGATTCTTCTATTTAAATACAACAATTACATTTACTGTACTTTTGATGATATTTTCGAGGTAAACCCATCTATCAAATGTACCATCGAAGAAAAGACCCGTCGAGGAAGACACCTTTCGAGGTAACGAGCCATCGGTGAAGTGTACCGTCGAGGTAGAGACATCGAGGTAATGACCATCGAGGTGACGTCATTCGAACTAGAGTATCAAACTCTTTTCCAATAATCTCTATGTAGGAGTCTATGTCATTTTTATAATACTCGATGATTTCAATATGATCAAGGGTCCGACGTCAGGCGTGGTTGCTCCAGCGATGTTTTTCATTAAGTCGGCCTCCATGACGGCTGTCACGCTCCCAATTACTTTAAATTTAATTTGGCACTCCGCCGCCCCGCTTTAGTTATGTTTGAGTGAATAGAGCGACCAGTCGGAGACATTACGATTTTTATTCACACAAGATTTGTGTTCACAATGAAATTAATTTCGGTAACACTACCACAAATTGAAATCAGGTTCTGCGGATCACCATCACCTTATGACCCATCTGGGGCACGAGTCTTCCCAATAGGTGGAAACATCACAGGGAGAAAGTGCGGTAGTTGTCAACGACTGGTAAAGCAGCCGGGAGTAATGGTGTTACGTGCCTTACAGAGCACAGGAAGCTCGAGATGATAAACTTTTGGTCACCCATCCGATGACCGACCTTTGCGAAAGTTGCTTCACTTAAGCAACCGCAGACGGATCCCGTTTATCAGTGAGCCATTTTATTACTATCTAGGTAGTAAAGTAAATTAAATAGCCTAAAACTCCACTTAGTGTATGCATTTTAATCACGACGGTCAAGTCTTAGGAACGTTTTGTTTATGAAGTAAATAGCCTAAAACTGTCCCACAGCTGGGCAAAGGCCTCCAGCCTTAAATAAAGTTATCGTCACTATTGATGGGTAATGGCTTAATTACAATGCTTGCCAAATGCGGGTTGTTGATCACAAACCCGAAAATCCAACGAAAAATCCGAAACACCCGAGCTAGGAATTGAACTCCCGAGTAACCTGGGGGATTTAGGTAGTGTTGTATCTTTATCTACTAGCATAATAGTGTCACCCAAACAACTTGCATAATGGAGTTTCTCGTTCATTTGTTCTGTCATTCAATTATTCTAAGGCCGGCCACGAAATGTAACACCGTGTCTCCCGCGGTCCACCCTTACCTTGTTATCGTCGACGTTCTCTTAATTGGCAAAAGTTTCGGCGAAAAACTGGGACGGCGGCCGCCGTACGAATGGGTCGGGTGGACCGGTGAACGATCACTGGCTTTATGTGATCACTCAAACATCTTCATAAGAAATGTATAGCGTGAAGAGCGCTAGTTTTTATTATTTGGTAAGTCAATATGTTGTTTATAGTCGAGCTACGAGTTACTAGTAAAGGTGTAAAGGCGATAGATTTTTTTTGTTTAAAGTTTTGCTTCGAAAAATATTGTAATATGGTATGGTATGGTAATTTGGGTAAGCTAAACATAGCCAAATCATAACTGTAAAAAGGTTAGTTTTTTCAGTTAGCATTCTCATAGGCACCTAAATAGGCTAATAATCTTGTTACTCCGAATTCCGACTACAGACAGTTTTTGGAATTAAATTATAATTTTCTTCTTTCTTCAACAAATCCCTCAAGAAACATAAGAAAACAAAGGCTGTCTTAATGTAGATGATTACATCAAATAATCTAAAGCTAAATTTAATCTATTGAATGTTTTACATATAAAATTGAAAATTAGGTTGTAATAAAGTGTCCTTTACGTGTATCGCGATAATCTGTGTAGCACCACAAAGTACATTCCAACCAGTGCCACATTAAACAAGCAATTTGACCCAGTAATTATCACAAAATGGTGATCATTGACGTGTAGCGAGTCGAGTGCGCATTAAAATGTGAACGTTTCATTACAAATAACGAATGTCGCGTTATATTACACGTGAGCCGCGCTAACGAGCGGAATACCAACAAGATTATACCTTTCCATTCACAACATCATCGGATACATTTTCAAGAGACTCACTCATTGAAGGGTTAAAAAAACAAATGTTCGAGCGAAAAATAAACCGCTCCAAGTTGTGAAGCGATATGAGTATCTGCGAAGAGCCGCATAATGTCGCGCTGGGAGCCGGGGCTAACGAGCGCATATCTTGCCGTCGCCGCTCTCCGCCGTCATAATAAAAACGGGAAAGGACAAAACGCACAAAGTGAGCGTCACGGCGCGCGGCGGGACAAGACGAACACGTGCTCTCATTACGTACTAATTACCCGGCCCGACGTCAGCTCGAAATTCACATTTAAATTTCGAACGACCCCTCCCGCGTTCGCAAATTGCGATTTTTCACCAATAAAAAAAGGGCCACACCGATTCGAATTTTAAACGGTTATTGTTTCCTTTTTATGTTAATGACTCGTATTGAAATTTCGGAACGGATGTTTCGGATATTGCCATAGGTCGTTTCGGCCCGGTAACGATTGGACAAGATTGAGTTGCCGCCGTTTTTATTGCTGTTATTCCGTTTGTTGTTTTTTGTAAAGGGCCTTAATTGTTTTTCTTTCCCGAGCGGGCGACGTGCCGTGTTAAATTAAGTCCCTGCGCTAAGGTACCGTAATATCAATTTTCTCGTCAGCGCGGAAGCTCTTTTAATAAAAATATAATAATCCCTCTCTCCTGTGATACACTTCATTAAGACACTCAAAGAGGCTCGGAAGCGATTATCAAGTCTGATAACGTTTAGCATGGCAACACCATATTATATTAAACATTTTTTTATGCGCAGCGGGTTCATCTTTGACCGCGGGGTGGGCCCCACTTTTCGTAATTATCGTCCCCCTGTCATCACACCGGTCGGAATCGCGTATTTTTAATTTTCCCCGTCAGCCCGAAGGCCAAAAATTCCGGGCATTCATAAGAATTAAAGTCGGCGCGATAAAGGAAAAGGAGGCTGTTACTTCTTATTAGCGATGACACTAATAACGGGCGATTCTTACATAGCAGTACTACACAAATTAGAGGATAAAAATGTTCACAAAAGAATATTGTGGGGATGAGTTGGGATAAAGCTGGACATTCGCGTGCCGTTTGAAAGGAGTTAGGCGTCGCGCATAGACACGAAGCCGGGCGTGAACTGCCGCGCCGGTTCCGGCAACATTAAAACGTTCCGCGCGCTCGCCCGCGCCGCCATGCGTGATACTCACCGGACCATATTTTTAAACTCAGTTTTGTTTATGCAAAACGTCACGAGTGTCTCTATCTTTTTATTTGGTTGGCAATGTTGTCTGCGAATTTACATGTCCGTCTAGTTGTTTGTGTTGACGAGATTCGTGGGATTTGCGAATCTGAGTTGTTATCAAAAATAACGATGCAGTTTTGACTCGAGTCGAGGGAATAGTCAAGTTGAGTTTGTATTTCATTTTGGCTATAGCAATATTGAAATGGTATATAGGGTGGATTGTAATTTTATTTAGGTAAGTTTATTGTAAAATATTTTAGTCTCTTATGTAAATGAATAGGGAACCCAACTTTATTCTAACATAAAATTCTTTAAAGGTCGTTGGAATTTGCAATCTCCCAGGAATCAACTATTGATTAATAAAGTTAATATAATTTTAGAAACATGAACTACTGACGTAAATAAGGCTAATGCCAAGTTGAAGAATAAAACTTTTCTATTGTGAATGTTCAAATGTTTACACTGCTACTTCTAAAAATATTTTCCTCTTTTTCCTTAACACGCTCAAAGACTTTACTCTTTTTTGTATCAATACTAACAAAAAGGATCACCCAGAACAGTTTAAAGTATCTTGACTCGCTAATTTATCTTTTAATAAATACGCGACCTCTCATCTTGCGACATTATACTGACCGAATAATATAGTGAATTCCCGGCATGATTTCAGCATCGCCCGGGGAGCGAATTAGTGAGGTACGTGACCGAACTTGCGATTTTTTGTCGTCGCGAAATATTACGGACGGTTTACACGGCGCGGGCCGAGTGCATTTAGCCGGTTAATGTCTTTTTTGGGCTGCTGTTGTCGTAATGTCCGTGGGATGCTTTATTTTTTAGGACATACGCTTGGACGCACTTTGGCAAAAGCTTTTTCTGAAAATAATGTTGTGTTACGGAGGTGTAGCGTTTTGTTTTAATAGAGCTAATGGCACGTGTGAAACGTTTAATTTGTTTTGAAACATCTCATGAAAAAGGTTGATTTGATATGTTGAAATGAACGTTCAAATGTAAAAATCTAAGCATTATATTTTGTATTTCAGATATACGCTACATTAAGGAATTATATTATTATATTATTCACAAACAAAGCAATAACAAGGAAATTTAAAATTTAAAATTAAACTTATAAAAGCTATAAACTATATAACTAACTTAATTAACTATAAATAAAAAAATGTGCCCCAAATCATCCCCATCAGGCAGAGTGCCCAGTAAGCTAGCAGCATTGCCACGTTGGATAGCTATGTTTATACGCTGGTCCAAGTAGCTGCTAGCTCTGGGGTCCCGGGTGGTTTCTAATATTTTATAGAAATGTCAATATCATATGATGACTCTATGAAACCTTTTTGAGATTATATTAAACATAAATCAAGCTGTAGATACAAAATGTAAGAAGTACCACCAAAAACAAACTTGTAAAAAACCAAGTCTCGCCACTCAGTTCTTCTACCGTAAAAAGTTGTGAGATCCATGTAATCAAGTCGGTTAATTTATCCAGTCCCTACTTAAGGCGACGCATTGGAAATTTACGTGGCGGGGATCTTGATTTTTCCCAACAATTACAAAACATATGAAAGTGATATTTCATGACTTGATTTTTCATTTAATTGGCTTCATTTTACTAGTTGCAGAAACACGATTTGTCAACTTTTTATCAGAGAAAAAAATCGCAAAGTAACCTCTTTTAAAACATAGATGTGCATTTTACAGGCTAACCAGACCGATTTAAGCATCTAAATTTTCTTAGTAGATTAGTGATAACACACACTTCAATATTGTAGTTAATTTTTTTATATAAATTGTAGTTTTAATTTGAAGGAAAACAAAACAGTTTTTCTTATGGTACGGGGCGCAAACGCTCCGTATGAGATTTATTGTTTAGCGGTGCGTCGCCTTAAGGGAACATAACAACATCTTATAGTTACCATATCGATATTAAAAATATTTTATGTTGTAAATAAATAGATTGACTTGGCCATCGCATGAAAACACAATGTATCTCACAAGTAATGCGTATTATTTATTAAATTAGATTGTTTAGTGCGATTAGCAGGATTTTTAGAGATTTTATCCTACAAAGTTGAATGCTTAAAATGTTTCATACGGCTAGTTGTAATTGGGAATATACACGGTGACTAGACGAATACTACACGTGTAGGATTCCTTTACCGTTCACAAACATTCGTTCGCAGCCATTCACTTAGCGGGTGACATCTTTATTGCAGTCCGAAGTTACATTGTCATCGACATTTATATTCCGCGTCGAATTCACGCGGAACACGACAAGAAAGTCGGCGTAACTGCGCGAACTATGTTTATGTGGCGTTACTACATAGTTAGTTGACTTAGTTTAGTGCTCGTTTTGTTGCCGACTTAATGTACTACCGAAAGTACCCAACGATAAGTTGTTGAATTAAAAACTTTACGTTCAACACAAATAGTAAATTAACTTTCTTTTTGTTAAAGTGTTTAATTGTTATTTCACTTGTCAAAGGCTTCTTTGATTTATTTTATTTGAAAACTTGTTCTAATATATTTGGTGGTAATTAGGTACTTAGTATCACTTTACTGCACCGCACATACACGTTTACTACAACCATATTAAAAACTTTATAACTATATAAATAGGTACTATATTACTTTATAAAAACTTTTAAACATGTAATTTAAATTATTGCGCCAACCACACCGCTTAGGCGGTTTTGCGGTACATATTATGTTATTTTTTTTTTTTTTTTATGTTAATCCTAATTGTATTTATGTAAGATTTTTGTAATTGTTTGTTTCCCAAATAAAAAATAAAAAAATATTGTAAACATTATTTCATTGTTGTGGGTGCTTAATTAATGAATAATAGTAGTTTATGCAACTGTCATATAATGAAGGGTATTAAAACACGAGTGTGAGTTTATGAAACGAGCGCAGCGAGTTTCATAATAGTAACGAGTGTTTTAATACCCGTGTTATATGCAGTTGCATACACTACTTTATCTTCACTAATGCAATTAGTCAAACAACAAGAGTAAAAGCTGACAATAGTTTATTTATAATAATTGTTAAAATTTTGGATGGTACAATTTTGAAAGTTAATGTTAATTATTGATCCAGCAGCTGTAGCGGTCGCGGGGCAAGCAGTAGAGCTCGTAGACGGAGTTGGAATATTTATAATTACTTCATTCGTCTTGTTTTCTATACTGTTCAAGATCCTATTTGAGACTTGAATTTTATTCATTAAAGACTCATCAATGTAGCTTTCAGCCACAGTAGAAGACTTCCACCCCCCGTGTCGTTTCAGTGCGGTCAAATCATCACCGCTATCTATGAGAAGGGTCGCCGAGGTGCGCCGGAAGCAATGCCCCGTGTACAACGCTGGGTTAGGCAGATTCAAAAAACTTGCGATAGTTTTTCCCAGAGCACCAAATTTATTAATACCAGTTCTTTGATCGACGCACTTCCCCGATCTATAGCTCAAGAAAAAGGCAGGGTTTCGACAGGGGGTGGGTCGAAGTTCCATGTATTTTTTACATACGGCATAGCAGTTGCCCGTCACAACGAAAGAATCATCTATTTTCGTTTTTGTTTTCGAAACTTTCAACATGATTGTACTGTCGTCTATGTTAGAGACTTCATCGAACTGGATGTTGTATAGCTCTTGCCTTCGGCATGCCCCCATTATGCCGAAGATTAGTGCAACCTGTAACAATAAACGATATAATAAGCTTGAGGTACATAGCCAAGGCAAAAACTATGATTTATGAAGTAGTAAAGTGTAGGTACCTACTACCTAATTTATACACAAAGCGCTTAAACGGAGTGTCTAGATAAGTTGCGTGTGTAGTACGTAAGTACTAGGTAGATTAAATAACAGAACTAAAATACACTTACCTTTTCAAAAAGATACAAAATATCTGGTGAATCTTTCAGGAACATCTTTATTTGACCTGATGTAAACGTCAAGGACTTTTTTTCCTTGTGTCCTTCTGAACTGCGTTTCAGGAACGCTATGACTTTTGAATACTTCGTGATATCAATATTGTTGTAGATACTCAGTGTGGACTTGAGCATAGAATATTTAGCCCACATAGAAGATGGCTTGAATTTGTCGGAGAGGTCTTTGAGATACACAAGAATGACATTTTCAGAAAATCATGTAGTTTTCTTTTCGATCTTCCATGCCAAAAAGTTATTATATTCTTTTTCATATAATTTTCTAGATTTTTCTGGCAAAAGATTGTGAGTTACTTTTGTTGCCAATTCTAGAATATCCGGAGGCGTACAAATATCATCATCGCTGTCCATTTTTAACTTTTAATTTGTATTTTAAAAACAAAACACATTGCGAAACATTAAATTCACGCGTACGTGTATTGTCACAGTGAACTTGCCGCCATTAAAATCTAACCAATGAGAGCGCAGCTGCGCGCGTAGGGCCAATCAGGAGCGAGCGCGCGCTGTTCTTTTTTTATTTAATTGGCACAAGATCTTACCAAAGAGTTTTGTGTATGTAAGTTTAGTAGTTTCGACGAAGTTTTCACGTATAACCCAACTGTTTTCAAAAGCCAGCCTAATATCAAAATTTTATACAACTTGTATGAGGATTTTGACATAAGGCTCGCCAGGTTAATTGGTCGCGTTTTATTGATGTTATAATGAGATTTTACGATATCGATGTGGATATTATACCATCATGTGAAATTTCTTAAATTGAGTGTTTTGTTGTCTGCGCTATAACAGTAGTAATTATAAGTCAAGTATTGGAAACATAAGTAGAATGTTACAACATTAGTGTAGATAAAATTACGTTACGTGATGAGCTGATCTATATATTATTATACTATACCTTCGTAAAAAAGGAGATGAGCCCATCTATCAGATGTTTATAGGCAGATGATGACAAAATAAAACGAAAAAAGACGAAAACAAAGTAAAGACGTTGTGATAAAAAAAATATTTCGAATGTTTGGTTTCAATAATTATTATAATTATGATGATAAAATATATAGTTTTCTGACAGTTCGAGAAATAAAATAGATGCTAGGTGCTACGTTTAATGTCAATACCGTACCGTTTATAACAATCGCACCGTGTAAACCGCACCTAATAAGGGCTGAGAGATTGGTTTTTACAATGGCGCAACTTGGACTTTGCGTCGACTCTAACGACAATTTTATACGACAATATTATAATTAGCCCCCAGTCGCGGTTGTATCGCGGCCCGCGCCGCACCAAAACTTCGTGGATCTTTGACAAGTTTTACTTATGATTATTTGGAGGTTTGGTAAACAATTGTATTTGTAGCAAGCTAGTATCTTTTCCACTGTTTATGATATTTGTCTTCGGAAAGTTAGATAATTTGTTAATAATGTTAATGTTTTTTTTTATATAAGAATCTTTTGCACTGTAGATCCCGATGGGTCGAAGTGTTTCGCGGAGAAGGAAATCTCAGCAGGCCCCACTAAAGTTAAATCATCATCATCATCAGTCTATAGTAGTCCACTGCAGGACATAGACTTCACCAAGTGCACGCCAATAAGCTCAAACCGCAGCTACTCAAGATTAAACAAGATATTGGAATTTATATTGATTTCTAGTGATCTTCCTAATGTTATATTGCTTAAGCACACTTAGATAACGTAGATAACAGGCAATTATTACAAAAACTAGACTCTTTATACTTTCAGTTTAGTGCCTAAAAGTACTTAAAATTACTTTGCTATTAAAAGTTTTCCATAGGCAAAAAAAATAAGGGACTGTAAATAGTAGCAACTTGTTTTAATATAGTTTAATTTTCTGCGATAGGATTACTTAAAATGTTTGTCAATTGAAAATTGTATTTGTGTCAGTGTACCTGCACATTTTTTGAAAAGCCAAATAAATACACCTATATAGATAATAAATAATCAGCGAAAATAGAAATGTGGTATTCTCCTGAAATTCTTTGAGTATCAGTAAAGATGTAGGACTTTAGTCTCTAGCCAAATTGATGTGAGAATTTGAAAAGTGACGTTGCAGTGTTCTGTTCCATTTGCTTTAGTTAATTATCAACACTTATGTCACATTAGATAAAAACAAAACACAAATTTTCAAAACAAAACAAAACTGCAACATGACTCTTTACCGCCTTAGTTTTTAACCTGTTGACGCGTCATGTTTATCATTACTCCATTCTCCGTACGGTGATGACATAATTATACAACTTAAACACGTCCAACCCTGTACGGTTAAGTGTAACCCGATAACGTGGGCCGGGTCAGCGTCAGCGGTCGTTAGAGCCACTCAGTCGCATCATTATTAATTATTGCTCAACCCGCCGCCGCCGCCGCCGCGTCTCGAGTAACCATAAAAGGAGGGATACTACAGTCGACGGTAACAATTAATCTTTACAGCGTTCCAAATTTGAATAACCTACTATTAGAATCCTACCCGCCAGTTTTAACGCTACGTGTGTGCGTGAGCGTTTTTAAACAACACACAACAACCGCAAAGTGGTTGGTCTTCATCTGGGTTGATGGGAAGTGTCGATAAAGCCGAAGATAAAGACGCACTTCACACCGAATTCTTAACCACTGTGGAACTAAATATCTTATCTCTAGATAAGATAAGAGAAATTTTATGGCAATAAAAAAAATCTTATCTTATTTTATCTAAATTTTATCTTAACTTCCTCTTTAACCGCCTTTGTGGTCTAGTGGTTAAGACCACCGCTTTAGACCCAGAGGTCCCGGGTTCGATTCTCATCGAGGGGTACATGTGCACTCGGTTTGGTTGGTGGTAGGGCTTGTTTGTCCGCAATCTTTGTACTATTGTTGTGTTCCGGCAGCTAGAGATAGAAGATAGCCAGTGCCTTACTAGTTGATGATCCCGGGTGAAGTGCGCTCATCACTTAAAATCAGGGGAGATCAAGGCACTGTGCTTACCCGTAAAATATATTTAAAAAAAAACGAGCGAGCTTTACAGCAGTCGCATATGATGTGTAACATAAAATACGGAAACTTTCCATTAAGCAGTGACAGAAATTAACCTCAAAATTAAAATATTTAAAATATTTTATTCGAATAATTATTCATTATTACTTACTTGGATTTTTTATCAATGATCTGCACTTCATTGAGACTGATTATCATCAGTAAATATTTATTAATATAGTTTAAAAGTCTATTACACACGAAATGGTTGAAATCATATTACAATAGAAAATAGAATATAGAATTAACAATTACGTATATTTTTTTACAAATCATAATGAGAGTGCAGTAAATACTCACTAGAAGACATTTGACAAATGACAAAATATGTCACACATAATAATAATATGTCTTGTTCATAATAACGATGTTAAATTCACAAAACGGCGCGCGCTTGCGCGCTTTCCCGACTTCCTGTCACACTGTTACGTCCAACTTCCGTCACATTTCACGTAATCACTCCCACAAATTGTATATAAAAAAGGTGAGCGGAAAGATGTTACACGTCAAAAAACTGCAAATACACATTAAACGATATTAGCAGCCACCAAAGCAATTTCTCTATGACTAATGTTACACTTGATTCAAAAGTTACCCTGTTCCATAGCACTGTGCAAATTTCATTCAACATTAATAAATATCTGTTTCCAAACGAAGCCTTAACAATGCAAGCGATATGTAAAGAAACGCGATATCCCATATCGCCGATGAAACTTTTAATAAACTTGCATTCGCGTATCAAAGGCTCCGCTAAGGGCAACCATAGACTTGCGCACGAAAACGAATAAATGCGACAACGTTTGTATTTTATTTTATTTTTTATTTGGCTTGCGTCACTGCGAGCCACTGCGCCCGCTATCAATGTTTACGTGACCCCGCTTTATTAAAATTCCTACTTTGGTCGAATCTTATTTTTCCCTCCTGATTTTTCTTTATTCGACGGGCTCTATGGAAAACTTAATTAATTTCCACTACGGGTGACTTGTGCCGTTTATTTTATTCGGCGATATTGAGCGTTGCTTTGGGATATTGCGTCCCGGGACACGAGATTATTATGAAAATCTCGGGTGGATTTACGGTGCAACGTGTTTGATCGAGCGGAACTAATTGATAGATATGAAATGATCGTGTTCGATTAAGTGTGTCGGCAGCAAATTGAATTTTATATTAAAATAGTGTACAAATAAATTATTACATCGAAATAATAATTCAAACCTACCACAGTCATGAAGAGACAATACTTTGCAAATAATTTGTCAATTCTGTTTGATTATTCATCGTCGTCAAGGAAACATTATACCTACTCTTATTATGTCTCTCCAGTTTTGCTTCAGTCACTCTACAGCCCATTTAACATTGCACCAAACAAAACGACAGTTAGCAAAACACTCGTCACATTACCCACAGTCAACCGTGAACTAGTAGTGTGCTACTGTGCTGTAGCGTGTAGCTTTATCCACCGCTCCACGACTCGGTGCGAATCACCCCGTCATTCACACCGCCCGCGAACACAACATAAGGAGGCTACAGAAGATATGCTTCATACAAACTCTCTCTTTTTTTCTCGCACTTTTTTTTCCGGAGAGTGTTTGCTGATTGCCCCCAAACGGCATTTTCAGCTTCACTGGGCTTGTTTGGGGGTGGCGAGAAACTTAAAGGGTTTCTCAAGCCATGTGAAACGAAAAACTTTCAGAGGTTGTCTAGAGGGAACGGCATCACGCACTAATGCTTGTCCCCGTGCCCTACTAGATTCTTCGAACGGTTCGGATCGGATCGGTCGTGCAACGCACACATAGACCACCTTCTACGGACACGGTAACTCGCAACAGCTTCGCTCAGACCTGTGTAGACTTACGAACAGATAGTATAGTGACATTCATAAGAGCTACTTGTAGCCCAAACTGAATAAAAAATTATGATTTTGGATTTTTTGAATTATGGACTGTTCCGAGATCCGTGTCTGTAGGAAGATGGATGAGGAGTGATGGGTGGGCGCTGCTGCGACGATATTGATGGTGCTTCTGTGATCACGTCGGTGTCACCACTGTAGGGAGCCGATGGTAGGAGGTATTCAACGAAGCACACCCAAACGGAGCACACCCAGACGAAGCACACCTAAAGTATTCCACGAAGCACACCGATAGGTGTGCTTCAAATAAAATTTTAGGTATAACGTCGGGATCACCACTGTAGAAAGCCGATGGTAGGTAGAATGCCACATTGAGGAAGGCCAAAGGGAAGATCTTCCTCCGAGCTGGGTGGTATAGCTCGGGGACCGAGGTCCAACGGATGTTAGTTGGAGGTGCTATATATAGCGAAGGAGATAGTGAAACTTTGCTACCGCGATGCAGGCTTCCCATACTATTTTACGTCATAGTATGGCGACATCGTTGGTATGCGTTTGTGGCGCCATCTGTTGACACGGTTGAGAAGGTGTTTGTTTCGTGTCGATTAATGTGCGGCATATGCGGTAGGTGGCGCCGCCGCAGTGTCCATGCAAGCGGTCTACGTGAGCGTTGCTCGAGCGTGGTACGTATTAAGTTTACATTCTGGATCTCCTTATTTTGTGGCGCGAAACACCCCGTCACGCCGGGCGCGAAACAGCCCGTCACGCCGGGCGCGAAACATCCCGTCACTCCGCCCGCGAACGCCAACGCCATTTGACACCTAACCTCAAACTGTATTGGCGGGAATTCGTGACATTCGCGAGCTGACTGCCGCGCGCCGCAGCCGTTTAGGCAAACAGTCTTAATTAACGCAAGCTGAGAATTTGCATCTTTTGTTTTATACATATAACTCTGTGCGTAGGTAATGGATTTATTCAATATTAGTTATTAAAATTATCAAATGATAAAAATCTGATTTCCAGTGAAAGCCACAAGTACAAGATATGGTTAAAATAACTGCAACAAAATCATTATACAAGTTCTTTTTAATCTTTTTCGTACTAGAGAGCGGTTTTCTCTAAATCAGGCTTTTCAAACATAAAAGAAGAGTCCAACACATTTCTTACTTAACTGTACTACCCGTAGTAAATAATAAAGGTAGGTAAGGTAATACTTTAATTTTGTAATGTTTTTGTGCTTCATTAGTCCGATTGTAATTCCATTTACTAATCCGCATTCGGCTTACAAGCCCAATCTCCTCAGGCGCTATTTCCCATATACGCTAACCAGTGGCGGTAGACAAAGTAACATTAAAAAAACGATAGCAAAGTTTGAAAAGAATAAAATGTATGGGATTGACTTAAGATTGATCACATGATTTAGCGCGGTATAAGTAAATCCCACACATTTTATTCTTTTTGAACTTCGCTATGGTTTTCTTAATGTTACTTAAACAGGTTGTGATGCTGACGATTACGTTTTTAAAATCAGTCTAGCAGCGGTACCACGAAACTAATTGTCACTCCGTCATCTAAACACGCGAGATTAACTCGAACACGCTGTTTGACGCGAACACCCCAGCTCTCGTCGTCTCATCAGTCCGCTTGATAAACACAATTGTCACTTCACACCTACCGGGGCGTGACGTCATTCGATGTAATTCCGTGACTTTCGAGGTACGGCTTTAGCTAATAAGGTGATGGAATTATATGTCACTGGTGGGTATCAATTATGTTTGTTATTTATACTAGCCACGTTATACTATTAAATGTGGGATTTCGATTCTTAAATCTTTGTAGCGATTATTTAGTCGTACATTAAGACCACGGGATTGCGATACTCTCGTCCCGTTTTCGCGCGGGGTTCCCTAGCGGGGTTGCGATTACGATTCGATTATACTCGGTTTCGTTAGTGGTAATCGATGTATTTTCACGACTTGTGCGAGACGTTTCTTTATTCATATTAGCGTTGCTTTAGCTAAAAAGATACTGGAAATAGATTTGTGCCATAAGTTGATAGCGTGCACTTAGAGAAGCCTTTGTCCAACAGTGGACTAATGTAGGCTGATGATGAAGATGATTGGTTGGTATCAATCATCTTGGAAAGCAACTAATAATAGGTCCTTACCTATGAAATTGGAGTTTTGTATAAAGATTTTTATAAATTTTTATTTTTCATACTAATGTTTTTTTTAATTTTCTTAGCATCTATTTATTTTAACACTATCAAAATTGTAGAGTAGTGCGTTTGTTTCACTAGCTAAATATAGCAGACATTAAAAAGAAAAAAAATCAAGTCCTTTCAAAGCAACAATGAAACAAAAGGACAATTTCGCGAACTAAAAAGTTAGTTATTAAAAAAAAATGGGCGATAAAGACACAAAATTAATAATCACTGTTATATAACTGAAGCCTAAGTAACAGTCCTAATTAAAGGTGTATAATAATATTAACAACCGGTATTGACTTTTAGAAGTAATACACCTATTAATAAGTATAAAAAAATCCAATTGGTAAGGATTATTATTAAACCGACAATGTGGTCTACGAGTAAGGCCACCGGGACTAGACAGTAGACACTGACATCCTATGATCGATTCCCAGCTCGGATTAAAATATCGCGTTGGTTTTCTTAGTGACTTAGCTTTTGATTGTCCGCCTGATTTCATCTGGTTTTCTAACACCATCTGTATAAGTTAGTCGCCATACATTTGTAAGGGACTCATCTCTCTAACAAAGTGAAATTTACGCAGGCCAAGTTATTCAAGCCCAGCCCGATTAGGAAAACTTCCATACAAACTTTAATCTTGCCATCCCATGGGAACCACTTCCGTTACCGAAAAGAAAAAATAACATCGTAAGGCCAGATTCAAATCACCGCAGGCCCCACTAATACAAGATTAACATATTATTTAAAAGCATTTATTATAAAAAGTTTTATTTAAATACGTCTATTGGTTTCCGTATAATTCGTCCAAAAAAGGGTTAAAAACAATTTGAATTAAGACAAAGTGTTGAAATTCCACGAGCGGGATTTGAACCCTCAATGACATTCCAGGTCATGCCTGAATGAAGCTAAGTCGCGCTATAAGAGCATTTTTGTACGTGCTATACTCGTATAAACAGCCAAATATTTCTAGTTTATAAGCAGCCCAATATTTCGAGTATACTAGCTCAAAACAGTACTCTGGTCTTTTGTTTAGATTAAAACATGGTTACTACTATCGTTATGGCACCAGAGTTTTTTGTTATACATAGGTCGGCAAATGACTCCACTCCACCTGATGTTAAGTGGAAACGGAGTCCAGACGAGAGGACAACTGGTGCAGCGTGAAAACAACGCAGCATCAGTCACCCTCAACCTGCCGGCCCACAAGATCGACACATTTTGATCGCCAAACTCTAACATGGATTTTCATTGACATCTTAAAGAATGATAGCCCTAGCTGCTGTAGGGCCTGCTTCCTAAAGCAGGCGGTGGACTTCTTGGCGGGAAAGTAAAGAGTCATGTCTGCGGTTTTATTTTATTTCCTAAATTTGTGTTATGTCGAATAGTGTTCGTGAGTGTGCATGAGTGTTATATTGTTTACTAGCGGCCGCTTGCGGTTTCACCCGCGTGGTTCCCGTTCCCGTGGGAATATATGGATAAAAAGTATCCTATGTGTTATTCCAGGTTATAAACTATCTATATGCCGAATTTCATCCAAATCCATCCATCCGTTGCAGCTTGAAGAAGCAACAAATATAGGAACATATACACAAACTTTCGCATTTATAATATTAGTAGGATTTATGTATTACTTGTAAGAAAAATTACTTTGACACTGGCTAAATGTGCTAATTGCTGCTAAGTGCTGGCTAAGTGTGCTATCTAAAGGAAAAAAAAGCAGGCGGTTTGTATTCAATTGTTCTAAAGACTAAAACTAGTTGCTAACTAATTAATTTTAATTATTAAAGGAAAGGCCTTTGTCCAGCAGTGGACGTCTTTTGGCTGAGATGATGATGATGATGATGATGATTAAAGGAAAAAGATGTCGATCATTAGGTCCTGTCGACGACTGGTGCACTACTCCAGTAGGTGTGCGTGCACAAAGGTTTGTTCATAACGTCTATTTACTTATCGTTGTCATATGAGTTAACAACTATTCCGCATCATTGCCTCTCATTAGGATCATAGATGTGGATGTCATTAAGTCTTTATACTATAACAACTAAACTTAATAGACGCGTCCTTTGTACGGGCGTTTAGCTATCATTAAACATATACAGAGCGAAGTTAATTCACTATGTAGATTCAATGGTGTCTGCCTAAGATAACGATTGCTCATAAGAACAATCGGTTCCTAATAGCTTCCTATAAATGGTGCTTAATGTATTAATAATTAAAAGGTAAACACTAGTTACGAAACCAGATATTTTTACTGCTGACACTCATACGCACAAGCACATACATACTCATTGAGCACACACAAACACACGCACGCAAATGGCAACAAAGCAATCAATTTCTAATGGTGACTTTTAAATTAAGTACATGTATACCTTTTTAAATTTATTATATTTCTCGAATTTGGTGTTTGATTTTTTTTAACAAATCGTGTTTAAGTATCTATCTCGCACACCGCTACTAGCGAATTCGAATATAACTAAAACTTGGTAACCATCCGTTAATATTTATTCTCATATTAGTGAACGTGATAGTTTAAAAGTTAAATATATAACAAGTAGGTAATCAAAATTTAATCACTCGTACGTTAGCTACAAATATTAGAGCAAAACCTTTTTTTAATCAGCTACAGGCTGTATTAACGTTTATTATAAGCCCCCCTACGTGAGCGTAAGTTGTGCACAAGCGGCTGTATAGCAATCAAGAGTCTCATCGCCGTTCATTGAAGTCATTACGTCGAGAACGCGCGATTAAATTATATCTAGGGCGGCCGCACACTAACGACTCGGGATGTTTGCCGCACAAGTGTAATGTCTAAAGATTATTTAGTCTATGGCCTATTTATTGCATTACGCTATTATTGCGGTAGAGACGAGCTTTGCTGAAACAGAAAAGTTTTGTCTTATGATGTTTGTAACACCGATTACTGTATTTTTCTTGAGTTATTATTTCATTAGTAACTAATAACGGACATTTACTGGTTTTTTAAAACGTAAAATAGTATGTAGCTAAATTTTCTTGTATAGTTATCGTGTAGAGTTCCTTCAATACAAACTTTTCAAGAAAATTTAACCGTAGCCTACCACGCTGGACCTAACTGGGTCTTAAGGCTTTAACGTACGGGAAACTAGACATAACCTAATTTAGTTACCCGTCCGGGAATCCAACATTACATAAGCTGCTCAGCTTTTACGATATCAACCCTTAAATGCACCAAACCCACTGCTCGAACTAACTTCTATAATTAAAAAATAAATTACAAGCAGCGTCATCAAAAGTCATTACGCTTATAAAAGGCTAGCTGCTTCCCCGACCCACCCGTCGCATCGAGTCGACCGAATGCGCTAGTACTTCGTATTTAATTCGCTTAAAAGTCTCTTAAGGGTCATAGCGTGATGTTATAATAATAATATAATAGTAATAATAAAAGTTCTTTATTTCCTCTTCACAATAAGGATCTTAATCTAACACTATAGTAATGTTACAGCAATTAACAAATTCTACCACAGCAATCCCAATACGAGAGAAGCCGGCGCCTGCGATGGGTTTAGAGAAACCGGTGTTACAGGTCACCACGCCAACCCTTACAGGAGAATTGCTGTAGTAATAACATTAATCTTAATGCAAAGTGAAAAAGAGAAATAATTTCATCTTTACATATAAGATAGTCGTGTAATAGTTTATAGTACATAAGTAAAAATAAGCTGTAGTATAGATCCCCGTGTGAGAGAGGCTGGTGCCTGAGATCAGTTTGTGACAACCGGTTAAATAGCCTTTAGGCTTCTAGAAAAATTGGCCTATCAAATGCAAAAAAAATATATTCATATCCGACTGGTAGTTCTAAATATTAGCGCGTTCAAACAAAATAACAAACTCTTCAGCTTTATTTTATTATTATAGATATCAATATATCCTTATTTTGAATCCATCAAGTTAACAGACGGTGACGCGCCAAGACGGGGCCGTCACGGTGACGCGGCGGAACCGCGGCGGGCGGCCGACGGGAATTAATCGCCACTCGGACCGATTCCCGTGAATGGTACTCGAGGGGTACAAATGCTTTGTTTACGCTTAAGGAAGCGACGTTTAATTTGAAATATTTCACGGGGAGAATTTATATGAAGTTGTTTATTAAGCTAAGTACCATTTAAAATTTACAAAGAAAAAATTGCATCATTAATCAGCCTCAGGACTCTTAGAAGCCATATACTAGTATTTTGATTATTAAAAAAGCATATGGCTTGAGGTATTTATTTATGCCATATTGTCATAGTCTCAATTTATTTGGTACAAGGCATAACAAAATTGAGAGGAATTCTAATATCAAAGAATAGATATATATATAGATATAAAAGAGATAAGCTATATAGTTTATATAATAGTAAATACATTGGTAAAAAATACTTATTTAACAACAAACACTATGTACTTACATGTGTAAAAACAAATAAATAAAAATAAATATATTTCGCTCCCAAGTACATAGAAATTGCACAAAAAACATCACAGAAATATTATAAAGCTTCATCTAGCCAAGTATCATGGCTACCATCTTTCGTTACACGGAAGATTTGGCCGCGGGCGGGAAAAAATATTCAACTATGTGGAAAAAACGAATTTTCATGCTTTGTGCTCCTGCCTCTGATATGGAATACGGATTTAATTAAGCTTTTTATTGTACGCAGCGAAATTGAATGTGAGAATTAATGTAGCCAGGGATAGGTATAAACATTGTTCCATCCAATAGTTTCGGGAGCGACAGTTTGTGAATTGAGTATGAAATAATTTATCAAGTACCACCAAAATAGTTTAATATGTTGATAATTTAAATTATATCACAATTTTGGAACTTGCTTGGCGTATTACGAGTACTACGTAAGATGATAATAAGAGCATTGACGTATTCGTGCTGAAACAGCAGTATATAGGGAATTCGTATAACAAATACGAACTTCCAAATACGATATGGCCAATATTCAGTAAATATATAAAATAATCAAAAAATACATTTATTGATGTCCCGGAAAATTGCTTGGATATAGTAGTTTTATATTAGTTTAAGGTTTCTTCTTGTAATAGCTAGCTAACGAAAACTCTGGTTATACAAACCATCTCAATATATCGTATCATGTTATTTCACTGTTGATATTTTGTTGAAACGCCTTGTCGCAAGCCTTAGTTTAATTCCATAAACTCAAAATCAAGTATTCGTCAGTGTCCCAAAAACACAATACCCTTCGCGCTAAAGCGCTAGTTCATCAAAGGGAAACAATCAATATCTACGTCATTTACAAGAATTATCCGGTAATAGCCCATTGAGGTCATCGGGAGGGAGGTCAATGGAGATCCTCTGCAGACTTCCCATGACAAATGTCTTAATTAGGCACTCAATAGAAAAAGCTATGAACAATGGACCTCCCGAGCGAATGAACCGACCCTAACGGGGATATAACCGCTCCTAGAACTGCTTTACGACTGAATTAAAGCTGCTATAAGCATATTAAATTTGGCTTTAACCGTTAATTAGAACATTATCGTTGAATTAGTAATGTTAAGAAGTGGCAATAAAAATTGCTTTCTTTTTGACATATAAAAATAACATGATCAGCCTATATTTAAGTGACCTGATCAAGTCTTTTAACGTTAAGCAAATAATAAAATTATATGACTTGATTGTTAAAAAAAAATTATGCACATCTGCAATGAAAAACGTTATAAAACTTCATTAATGATAAGTCTAGTTTCTTGCTGATTCTTCCCGGCACAAATCTTCCCGACATATAGACTAACGACTTGATATTGACATGCGATAGTCGGCTTTTTTAAACTATTACATATTTGAATTTAAATTAATTAAACATTTTAAAACTACATCCATTACCACTATAAAACTATCGGTGCTACAAGCGTAAACATAAATCTTCGGCGTCGTTGCCGGCCGTATAATTTCCAAAGTCTAGAAGGTATCTTATTACGTGGGAGGCGCCTGTATAATCCACTGTTTCCACAGAGATCGTGTCATTACCGCGATATTGCTGCGGTAATGACAGATAATAAATCGCCCGGCGTCTACCGGGACGCGCGAGTGATTTAGCCGGGACGTTTCTGCTTAACTTATTGCGCGTTACGTTTATAAGTCGATGTTAATCTATCTAGTTGTTCAACTAAAGTTGTTAGTGATGATTTTGTGAAGCCATTTTTGTACTCGGATTGTGTGTTGGCATTCACAATATTTTAATCGCTTCAGGGGGGGGGGGGGGGGGGATTCTTGGACCGGAAACAAACTATCACGCTACAATATCAATTAAGATCTTCTACCACTGTTATTCAAAGTAACTGGTAGCAAATTTTTGACACTAAAAATTTTCGATTTGTAACTCAGATTGTAAATAAAGCAATAAATATTACAATTTTATGTCACTTTTAACTTCAAGATCACAGATGAGACTCCAAAATTGAACCCTGGACTTGAAAGGTGATGTCTTGTTTGTAGTTAGTCTGTAACTCACGACAATTATTATTAAACAGGGAAACCAATGTATTTCAGTTGGGTTGGGTTCAGCTGTCGAGCGGAAAGCGAAAGATCGTGGATTTGAATCCCAACTGTTCCATATCATATTTTTTTATTAAGCTTTTTATTGTCTGTCGTTGTTATTGTTTCTCTGTTTGTAATAAATAAAGCGATTTCAATAAATTATTATTTTAAAGGCACATCTTTTGGAGACATTCTTAGCAATATTTGATGAAAATAAATAAAATAAATAAATAAACTAAGAGTTGACATTTTCAAGGTAATAATCGTTTAGAGTTTGAAGGGGCTCGAACTGAAACACGTAGCGCTGAGACAACTAAACTTGCATGAGCTGGATACATAGACATCCTGTAATGTAGAGCTTTGGATCCAGAACGGAATGTCACAGATTCAGTTTTGAGATTCAATCGTAAAACTTTTTCGTGTATTGGATCTGCATATTTTTAAAACTTGTAAAACGTTAAAACATGTGTCTGAAACGAGTGTAATGAAACACCACTTTTTATTGAAAGTATTTGGTGAATGCACTGTGGTGCGGTTTGACGGGCAGGCGCCGCGGAATTACATGACGGAGTGCGGTAAGGGACGCGGGCGCAGCAAAAAGCGGTAATTACACGCCACTTGACGGTTCAATCAACGATACTTTTTGGGTGATACTGATTTCTGAATTTTTTATTTTATTTTATTCGGCAAATCATCAGCTTATAATGAAATAGAACTTACTATAGAACTTAAGAGCTACTAAAAGATTCGCACTGATAAAGGTAGTGTAAAACAGAAAATTAACAACAAACAGCTTTTTGTTTTTTAGAGTAGCTAACCGTAATTACTAATTAATGCACACACAAAAATAAAAAATAAATTATAACTAATAACTAACATTAAATTACCCACTGTTACAATTGTTTTTGATTGTAGCGATATCTTTGCGTACTTATTTAATTGCCTCTGTGGTCTAGTGGTTGAGAATGTTGGTCTCAGATCCATTGGTCCCGGGTTTCATTCCAGTGGGAGTACACGTTTGGGTACTCGGTTTGGTTGGTGGTAGGGCTTGTTTTTCCGCCTGGCTTGCTACCACCATCTTATCTAAATATGTCGCCATAACATTCATGTTTGTAGCATTGTTGTGTTGATAAAGATGGCCAGTGATTGCGGGTGAAGTGCGCTTCCCCCAGCCTTATCATCACTTAGCACTGCGCTTACCCGTAAGATATAATTATATTTAAAAAATCTTCATCATGAGCCGTTATATGGCTTGCTAAACCTTGCTTGTTACTGGTTACTGGGGATCAAATTGACCCTCTGGATCTTGATCTTAGATCTACTAAATCAGAAAAGGGGTTACGTATAAGCGTTCATAGCACACAACTTCACTGACGGCCGAGAAATACAATTACCAAGCTGTATTTTATTGCACAACGCTGCGAACGTTATGACACGTTCGTTGCGCCGCTGGCTGCCCTCCGGCGTGATGGCGCGCTTACCCTGTCACGCCGCAGACAACGCCGGCCACAGGGCGGTCACGGCTGCGGCGGAAACATTCGCACTTGGAGTTGTGTTTTCGGTTTGTGCAAAAAGGAATTTACAGGCAGATCTATATCGGGATTTATACTTAACCTAACGTTGAGAATGTTAAGTCTGCAACCACGAAGTAGACCACGAAAGCGTTGGTGAATCAGAATCAGAATCAGAAAATCTTTATTGCATAAAACTGCGACGATTTAAATTCGTTCTGCCTAGACAGGTCAGAGATAGATGGACACTGTGACACTGTTAATGGAGGAGACCTTTGCCCAGCAGTGGGACGTTATGGGGCAATAAAAAAGCTTCCCACCCGCATGGAGGTGAGAGGTTAGATAATTATGATCCGATCTTCTCATATACTTTTTTATTCAAAGCGATAGCGGGAACATTCGCGGAAGTATTGAATTAGATTTTGTCGTTAAACTGTTTAAAGTCCT
This sequence comes from Eudonia lacustrata, assembly GCA_947562085.1. Taxonomy (NCBI): domain Eukaryota; kingdom Metazoa; phylum Arthropoda; class Insecta; order Lepidoptera; family Crambidae; genus Eudonia; species Eudonia lacustrata. The sequence goes on along the minus strand of OX387317.1, from coordinate 2,860,818 downwards.
ATTTGAAAACAAATATTTTATCTAGTTTATTACAAACGTAGTAGTTAGTATTACGTCTACGATAGCCTAACGGAATGCCATAAGGTTCGCGTTCAACCGCGCTATTCGAACTTTTATTAACTTTTTTGTGCTACGAACAACACCGACTTGTATTTGAATACCCCCACTTACTCTCCGTCCCGGAGGACTTCTATTTACATACCTTTTTCATATTTAAACCGGCGCAAACACATTGTAATTACCTACTAAAATGTAAATGTTTTAATTTCATACCTCTGCGCAAACGGCGCGCCGTGTTTACGCGTCGCGGTCATTCTGTCCTAAACAAACAGCCCCGCTGGAAAGACACTCGGCTAGTGCAAACGCAATCCCGCGCGCGTCACGCCGCCGCCGGCTGCCACACGCGCTTGTCACTCCGCCTCCGTGATGCTGCGAGCTGACGTAAGCGCGCGTGATAGCAACACCGCAACTTTGTTAAAAAGCATCTGCAATATAGTTCTATTGCTGTTCCAGTCTATCTTAAGTAAATGCCTGTTTATTTAATTAATTTGGACTTAGCTACATTATCAACTTAAAGGGTTCCAGTTTGGTTCAGACCTTCCCACGTGAACAGAAGTACCTACATGTTGAGATCGGGTCACAACCCACCAATGCTGGTAGATGAGCTGGACATACAACATATTGCCCTTCAATGCACGGAGAAGCTCGAAATTTTTCAAATTTGGTCACCCGTCCCGTGAATCCGGCGGCGTTCCGAACTTGCTTAACCAGCAAGATCACTTCCGAAACGCGCAAGCCGTTACTATCGAGCTCCTCACAAAATGTTTCATATAGGTAGGTAGGTATATGATATATTATTCCGATTCGATGTTAATTTCTGAGACGCAGACCTCACGTCACGACAGCACAGGGCCGTAACACAAAAAAGTATCCCCAGAAGATAAGCTAATGAATATTGCACTCAAGCAGCGCTCACTACTAAGCCAATGCTGAGACGCAGGCAACGCAGCACAGCACGGTGGAGATTTTGCGAAGCAGGGCAGTTGGGGCAGACCATAAAGTTAATATTTGTGTTATATAAAGTTAAAATTTTGTGCCCGATCAGATAACGGTATCTTGTAGTGAAGATCCTCTGGTTAAGATTGACCAGTACCATCCTATGCTCGATATAATGATAAGGCTTCCATGCGTTGGAGTATCGTTGATGCCATCACCTTTACAACCCGTAAAAGCTCGCTCGGAAGCCAGTCCAGATTGGAACTGACGCAAGGCGGACTTTGAGGGCCTGTATACGACATTGTTGGAATTGGACTGGTCCGATCTGTTAACAATAACCGACATTAACCATGCTGTTCAGTTATTTTACAAAAAGCTGTATGAAACTATAGGTCTTCACGTACCCTCAAAAAAACGAACAACTCGTAATCAGCGATACATCTATCCTAAATGGTACAATACAGAAATAATAATAAATATAAAATATAAACATTTCCATCATAAGAGGTTTAAGAAAGAGGGTAGTGAATTCAACAGGGCCATGTTTAAATATTATAGAGAGAGAGTTAAAAAGATGATTGATTACGAATATCGGCGATATATGGACTTACTGCAAAAAATATTTTTGACGATCCGGTTCAATTCTGGAACTATGTTAAAGAGAAGAAAAAAGATAGAAGAAACACAGATACATATAAATATGAATGTACTGAGGTGAGGGAACAAGCTGCAGCCGACGCTTTTGCTAAATACTTTGCCTCGGTATTTCAAGCAGAGAAACCGGTATTAGATCCTGATAAAGCTGCTAGAGCTGCACATAGTCGACAGGATGCAACCTCTGTTTCTATAGTGGCAGTTGACGAGACCGATCTGAGAAAGGCTGTTAGACGCCTCAAGGCCCAATCATCCGGTGGACCTGACGGCGTTCCTGTTTTTTTGGCCAAGGATTGTATATCGGTTCTTGGTAGGCCACTACTTTACCTGTACAATCTATCTCTTGCTCAGTCTACATATCCCGAAGTCTGGAAGTTATCGAGGGTCACTCCTGTTCCTAAAGGTGATCGAGGCTCTAATGTTACTTCTTACAGACCGATTGCAGTCCTGTCCGTATTCGCTAAGATCTTTGAGGCAATGCTAAGTAGTCATATAAATAACCAAATTGGTGACCGACTACATAATAGTCAGCATGGGTTTCGCAGCGCTCGTTCCACTACTACCAATTTGGTGGCGCATGTTGACTATGTTTGCTCTCAAATGGATAGTCGGAAGCAGGTCGACGCAGCCTATTTTGACTTCAAAAAAGCGTTCGACTTGGTGGACAACGATATCCTTATGGAAAAACTGGCGATTATTGGATTCACCCCGCAGCTCCTAAAATTTTTTTTTGCTACCTTAACAATCGTCGGCAATTCGTAAGGTTAAATGGATATGATTCCGGAGACTACTTTACGAGGTCAGGAGTAAGCCAGGGTAGTACTTTGGGACCATTACTGTTCGTTATATTCATTAACGATTTACCGGAAGTCGTCCTGACTTCCGAGTGTCTCCTTTTTGCGGATGATTTAAAACTAAGTTTAGGTTTTCAAACTGAGGCTGACGTGGCGGCATAGCAGAAAGATATTGATGCGGTATCCATATGGAGTCAAGACAACCACCTCCCATTCAATAATCTCAAATGTAAAACGATCACATTCTCGCGCAAATCACAGCCCTTGTTGAGTAGGTATAATTTATTGGACGCTCCTTTGGATAGAGTTTTTAACATTCGAGATTTAGGTTTAGTATTAGATAGTAAGTTAGACTTTCACACGCATATTATTAAAATGTGTAAGTCAGCGCATAAAATGTTAGGGTTTGTTATGAGAACAGCATCACAGTTTGGGAACATAGGGGTTCCAAAAGTATTATACAATGCATACGTACGCAGCAAACGTTAAGTTATTTTTTATTTATACAAAAAACAATACGGATACTATCCGTACCTATATCCGTCCCTATTCGTTACGGGTATGGTGGACATGGACACGCTGAAATTTAGACGGGCTATGTCTCAAATCGCGCATTATCTGTCAATAATTCGTAATCAAATCGACAGTCCCCAAATATTACAGCGTGTCCGCATGTTGGTTCCCGGGAATATATCGGCGGACTCGGGAGGGCAGGTGGCGCCGCGTCGCCGCCCACGTTTGCTGGAGCGGCCTGTCGCGCGCACCGAGCGAGGCCGGCACGCGCCCACCAACCGCGCACTACACGTTATTGGGGACATACTTGCTCAGCACTTTGAACTGGATCTATTTGCCGATGGATTAGGGCATTTGTTTAATCAATTCAGTGTAATCTTAAATGACATATAGCAATTGGACATTATTATTATTCCTATTTTTTCTTTATTTCTCTATTGTAATTATTAATCAGAATTTATTATTATAATGTTTTTTGTAAAAATTGACATGCATGTAATATTTCCCATAATTTAATTATTCTTGTAAGCGTTTTGGATATAAATATCTGTTAGCTTGTAAGAAAACATGAATAAATAAATAAATAAATATACCAACGGAATAGAGCAACAAAGGGCAGAGCGAGCGAGATGTCACCAGCAGCAACAATGTGTGATAAAAAGAGATGCGTGATGCGACGTAACAGAACTGTTTTGGCAACTATTTGACAGTTCGTCAGCACTCATCCGCACGCTGAGAATTTGAGCTCTGTTAATTTTTATGATTTTACGTGAAATTGTAGATATTCTTGAGAAATAGTGCTTCAGAAACATGGTGACTTGTTCAGTGATTGATTGTTGTACAACACAGTGAAATAACCCCGAAAAATGTTCATTTCACATAAATAATTCCAAATCGACACTTCTTGCCCTAGGATTTATTTTTGCCAATGCGCTTCGAATTTAAAACCCTAAATGTGTATTCTCTTCTATAAACATTTATTTTATTTTATTTATTTTATTAAGGACTTCCAACACAACTTGTATCAATACATTAAAAAAGAAAAAATAACAATCAAAACTTATAGCTAAACACAAATCTTACTTAAAGGAAGCCACAACATGTACCATAAAGCTATTTATGTAAGAAGCAAAGATCGAATACACATAATGCAGAATTTACGAATATTTTGTGTAAAGAAATAATTGTCATTTTACACTAGGGCTGCATCAAGTTATCGATATTTCGTGCCCACTGTCTATCACGCGGTAAACGAATATGTATTACTGTTGCTAAAGTACCTATATGACGTTTGGATATGAATCACATGGCAATGTAATCCCATTTAAAATACTTAGCCGATCCATAGGTATCAGTTTTTGACTGTTAGAACAGGTAGGTACAATCATTAGTAATTAAAGAAATAAGATGGTGGTAGTAGCAACAAGTCCTACTACCAACCAAACCGAGTCCACAAACATATACCCCCGCTGGGAATCGAACCCGGGACCGCTGTGTCTAAACCAGTAGTCTTAACCACTAGACCATAAATGAATGGCGTTACTCGACTGCGTTTGTATGGAGTCTGCCTTCTGTAGTATCCTTGGTTTGTGGCTTTTGCGAGAAGGCGAGACCCGCCCGGCTGCCGCACGGTTGCGGCTGCGGCCCGCCGCAAATCAGCCGCGCGTAATAACGTGCCACCAAGGGTGCGGCCTTTGACGTACCAATTAAACGATCAATTATTATACCTACGTTTTGGAGCCTGCTTTACGACTAAACTGTCGATCAGACATTATATTTAGTCATTGTTGTACGCGAACACTACACGTTATAATAGTTTATTGCGTGTAGAGAGTATTAGGTTAGTAGTTTTATTTCAGTAGGTAATATGATATTTCTACAATTGTATGGAAATCGGGTCTCGCCCGCAGTCACACGGCAAGCGCGGTCGGGAACACTGTTTTGTATACCTATTCGAATCAAATATATGAATTTTACGTACTTATATAAATTAAGTTTTAATGTGACATCCTGAAACAACATAGTACTAGAAGAGGACATATAAGACATAACATTGCGCGTTATTAGTTCAGATTGCAGAACCCTTTATGCGCAAGACCGACTTTTTTATTTGCCGAAGTAAATGATCACTATAGAGTTTTACACTTTTTAGGATATTCGAGGGTATTCAAAACTCTTATTGTCCTATTCAGTTCAGCCTACAACATTTAGCTCTTGTGAATGTCACTACGCCATCAGTTTGTTAGTCTACGGAGACCGTGTAGTGAGAAGAACCGGTAAGAAACACATCAAGGAAATTTATTTTCTCCCATTATTATTTTTACAGTGTCAAAATATAGGAAAATATATTATGACACTTTCCATAACATAAACTGGTGTGTAACCAATCGTGAGATCTATATATTAATACGTGAAACAAAAACTTTGCACCCCTTTTTACGAAAATTGCGCGGACAGAGGAGTATGAAATTTCGCACACTTATTTATACCCCCGTATTAATAAACAAAGTGTAAGCTTGGAGTAGTTACTCCGTGTTTTGTTCCCGTCTTGTAAACTTCATTTCATATTAGAGTAAAAGAGACAAAACACGGAGTAACTACTCCAAGCTCTCACTTTGTTTATTTATAAGCCCCGGTAGTGAGAAGGAGTACAGAATGTTATTTTTTTTTAAAATTATGCATAAAATAAAAAATACATTAAATCAATAAAACAAACATTACACACATTAAGTACTATGTATTTGACACACACGCATAATTTATACTCTTTTTAAAAATTTCAAAAATGGAAGAGGAGCGGCCGAAATGTCAATGCCAATCCAAACTCACATTCTATCTTTTTAATTTTTTCATTACTTACATACAATCCGTGCAGCCTTAATAAAATTACGGTCCAATTTCAACCACTGGGCGACCACTAGTCTAAATAATGTTTTCTTTAAAGTCATTACTTAATTAAATGCATTTTCAATCAAAGCAAAAGACTAGTCATGCGTATTTTTCAAATTTTATTAGAGACTTTATTTTTGATTTTGTTACATTATAAACTAGTTTGATTACAGCAAATAAGCAAAACTCGTTTTCAGTGTAACCAAATATTGATTGCGACCTACCTGGGTGACGTACCAATTAAGGTTGGGGCAAATATTTGACGAACTAAGTGTTTGGCACCGAACTATTGATGAGAATTATTTAGCTGTGCAAACTTCACTCCAACTTGTGTCGGTGGTGTTGTGACACCTATAAGACTTTAAATCAATGTAGAAAATATAATATAATTAGAAAATAATGAAATGGTTATGTTATCTAATATTTATAAATTTAAAATAATCGTAAATATAATTTGAACACCAAAAAAGAGTTTAAAAAAGTCCATGAGATTCTATTCTATATAGCGCTTGTAGCATTTCGGGCCAGGACTCTTACCGTTACGCTATCATGTTTGTATCTGAACCGTACAAATATAGTCAACACTGTCCACTTACTTTGATCGCTAAAGTGAGCTTTTTTATGTTAAAAGGAGGCAAACGAGCAGGCGGGGGGTCACCTGATGGAAAGCAATCACCGCCGCCCATGGACAACCCGCAAAACCAAAGTAATCGCAGATGCGTTGCCAACCTTGAGGAAGGAGTTGGATCTTGAGAAGGGAGTAGAAAATTGGGAGGGGGGAGAGGTGAGAGATGGGATGGATGGATGGATTATTCAATGTTAGTAAACACTTTATAGATATCCGATTTAATTATTTTATAAAAATGTCAAATATATGCTAAATTTAGAAATTTATTTATAATTTTTAGTTAAAGATTAGAATGATAATTCTAGAAACATTAATTTAGCTGGAATTATCATCGTTAATCCGGTGTTTCCCAGTGAACTGCCGAGGCATAAAGCCTAGCTGTCTTTCGGAATATTAACTTATAAAGTGTTTATAATTTATCGGCCGCTCCCATGTTGTTTTCAATAGATCAGGCTCAGAGGGCCTCTTCAGTCCACCTTTGTATCACTTTTACACTCAACAAGTTTTAGTAATTGCAGGGTTAATACGTACACGCAAATAGGTATTGAAATGATAAATCGGAGAAGCTTTCTTTTTTCGAATTGAATCAAAAGGGTTAGTTGAAATGTGTAATTATTAATTAGCGAAAATCTGTAATTGAATTTTGTCAAATGAATGATGTGTCATGTCAAAAATTCTTTCGTGCAGCATAATAAAACTAAAAAAATAGCCTAAGTGATGTTATTGCAGTGATATAGCATAGAAATTATAATTCAAAAATATACTAGAACAACAAATTTTACAAGACTGACTCAGCCAGAAGGTGCTGGCAGCACTTAAAACTGAAATAAAAAAATCTGTTCAAATTTAATAACAAAAGAAAAATAATGTAAGCGTCGTCATTTGTCGACGTTGCTTTTACTTTTCGCCAGTCTAGCTGGCAACCCGGCGACGGCTAGGAGTTTACAAATTCCCCAACAGTTGCTAAGTCGACAATTTCACTGGAACATAATGAATTTACGGCGGGGACCAAAGAAACGGGCCGATTTGTGTAAATTAATGCAAATTTAAAACTTCTTCTATAAGCTAACATAATTGACGGCTAATTAGGTAATACGCATCTTTCCTCTCGGTCAATTCTGCGACGTGCCCGTTTTTATATAATCTCGGCTGATTTTGGTAGGTATTTGAATTTTCTTCACAAATTAGAACGATAATTACCAACAAGAAACTCGATTCACATTCTCTAAAAGAATTGTTCGATATAAAGTATTTCAGTAACCTTTTAGATACGATAAGTATTGTGTCTGACGTATGTGGTGTATAACTAGGTTTATCTATTTTATTAAATGCTTCAATACATTTTACTATCAAAAGGAGTATATGTAACTAGATAATGAATGAACTGATTCATGAATCAAGACTAAAAATTAATAGTTGTTATAAAATTTATCTGAATATAACTGATGTAAATTTGCAAACTTAGATATTATTATTCTTTCGCCTTTGAATTTTTTTAACATGTTGTGATTGTCCTTTATATTTTGTGTTTTTGAAGTGAAAACTACTTTAGCGGCGTTGTACACTTTTTTTGTAATGGGTAAAAAATGTTAAATTTGCGTCAGGACACGTGACTCGCGTCAGGCGTCAGGACACGTTGCCTGATCGAAAATTCGTAAGACGGATGACAGCCGGCGCGGCGTAGGAGTGGAAGTATCCCCCTCTCTTTCTACGGCGCGGCGAAAATGTATGCCTGCTGTTTCGTTTAGGTGGCAGGGCGCTTGCGCGAATGTTCGAGTGCTTTTCAATGTAATATAAATTGTCATGTTTGTGTACGATAGCGCAATAAATAAATATTGTATTCTACCACATAAATGATAGTACTTTTATACTGATAATTGAAGCAATTCTTGCAAAATTATTCCCTAACCATTCCAAAATATCAAAAATGCACAACGTTAATATTCAAGTTTTCACTTCTGCCGGCACTCCCGGAGTGCAACCCGTCGTTTTTTATTTGTGATGGAAAGTGTCCTTTTATGATAGGGCATTTTCCAATATTTTTGACGCTGTAAGGGAGAAAAGAGCTTGACACTTGCTGAGTTTCTTGCCGGTTATTTTTAGTGCAAGGTTTCCCGCCCAGAGTAGACTTACGAACCGATGGCATAATGACGTTCATAAGAGCTATTTGTAGCCTAAACTGAATAAATGATTTTGATTTTTGAATTTTGAACCGTTTTCATTTCATAAACATACCTAAATAGCGAATTTATAGCTCTTAAAAAATCACAAATATTTATTGCATTTTCATGTAGTACGTACAGTCGCACAAGAATTCCATTCACCGTAACGCTGACTTAACAACGGATATAACAAAAAAGTATCTTCATCTCCACCTTAAGGGTAAGGTATAATTACCCTACTGCGCCAGAAAGGGCACTAACACCTTTATCACTCGTTGAACGCCCCTCAGAATATAAGGGGAATCGGCCGATAAGGTGGGGCCGTAAATACTTAAACAGCGGCGTCACGGGGTGCTTGTCTTGGCCGTTGGAGTAGGCACGCGTCTTAATACGGTTCCTGGAATACTTCGCTATTAGAAGCGTTCGTTACTATCTATCGTCTTTTGTTTTTGTTTTGTTTCACACATCTTTGGAAGAAAGAAAGTTGTTATTTTACACTTGTGATGTGTCTCATAAGGAGCTTTGGCGGAGTGTCCTTATATGTATACTGGACATTTGGAGCAGCAACGGTATGCTTCCTGAAACACTTCGTTATTAGTAGTGTTCGTTTCTGTCAATCGTCTTACATTTGTTTTTTGATTTATGTGATAAAAGGAATGTTGTTTTGTTTTATTGCTTCCTTGCCGTCTCTCATAAGAATCTACGGTAGTGACTTTTTGTTTAAGTGTATGCTGAACATTTTCAATGTTTATAAATTATTAAAACCCGATATGTATCCTTATAGGATAGGAATCCTAACTAATACTTTAATTGGAAATTGTGTTTTGTTTTTTGTCCTTTCTTTGTGTCAAAACAGACCAACGGATCTATATGATTTTCTGCACTAATATTGTTGCAAGGCCCGAATGTGTGGTAGTCTACTTTTTATTTCCGGGATAGCATTATATTCCTTCCATTCCGAGAAGAAAATATACGATAACAAAAAGGGAAGGTATGGGTAGGCAGATTTTTTGCACATATATTTTATTTAAAGCGTTAAAAAACTAAAATAATTTTATTAATAATTTTTTATTTTAACTTCTAATACTGTTTTAAATTAATGTATCTACTCACTTTACTTATTATTTTGTATATACATAAAATGTTCATATGTTGTTCTTTAACGACTAACGTTCTTCTTCAATATGAGCCCTTTACGTGCCTAAATAAAATAAAGAATTATTCATTTAATTAAGCACAACAAAATATATATACGCGTAAACTAATTAACCTTTAGCCACAAACACATAAAACACTATTCCCACGCACCGTCCCGAAAGTCCCAGTCTTGTGTGTACATTCCGTTCCCCTGGCCGGAGATGTAAATCAGGGGAACGGACGCCCATTTTTTATTGGGCCGAACATAAGGATGTGACAGTGCGATTATCTACCTACACGCAAACTGTCGATACTCTTAATGGATAATCGAAAAAAATACTATGTCAGCCAGATTGATATCTGTGTTAAGCAAAAGTCTAAGTAAAGAGTTATTTTATTTTAGGTTACTTGCACTTTCAGAAGTATTTTTTATAGTCATGATTCTACTACCGGTTCATGCAGTTCAATGCAGTCATCTATCAACTATGGTAAAGAAGTACCAATATACGATGAGAAAGTAAATTTCGAAGTTTAATTGGCCTTTATGAACTCTAAAAAAACTATGTAGTACCTTGAAAAAGACAGAATTTTTATATATTTTGATGTCACAATCACACTAAGACTCATTAGTTTTCTTTGTTATTATAATGATTCGCTGTAAATCCACTTCAGTATTATCCGCTTCCACGATAATCACAAAAAATCTTTTTAAACGTCAAACATCAATTCGACTCGATTAACATCGTTCATTTTCTAATATTAATTGATATTTCTTTCACTTCCCTAGCACAATCGACCTCTGGTTAGTGCAGAACACTGTTGTGCGCCCCGAGCGACTCATCCAGCTCATATTTCCCCTGTAAAATATGAGCCGTCTAGAATATTAGTCACGGGGATAGTAAGAAACTGTCGCACATAACGGTTCAAAACTTGAGACTTTGTTACAAATAGTTTTTGATATTATCTAGCGAGGATTATTTAGTGAAAAATGGAAGTGTTACTTGAGAGTGGGAAACAGATTAATCTTCTTTTGTAGCAAAGAAGTTATTATGGAATCCTAAAATATCGTGGAATTATCATTATTGTTCATCAAAATATTGCCTTCAAAAGATCGCTTTTAGTGATAAGACATTCCTTTGCACACGTCTGCTGTATTGTGTTTTTGTATAATATTATAGGTAAAGTGTTAAGTCTCAAGGAAAAGACGATTACAGCCGTAATGTGTGTATATTATGTTTTGTATGTGTGTCAATTACCAAGTAAATAATTGAATAAAAGTCCTTTTGACCCTAATCATAAATGTATTTTTTTATTATTTAAGAATAGGCAAGTTATATTTGTAACCAAACAATTGTTGTTTGTACACAAAAAGTCCTTTAATTTTAACATGTTATATGGTACAGGTGCTTAATCCCCTGGATGCCGTCTGTAGTATAATTTCACGTAAATGTTGTCGCGAACAAATGACAAATAGAAGAAGCACCTTTGACTGACAAGGTGAAAGTAGATAGTGTTGATAGATTTGCACGGGATGTACAGAGCCACGACAGCATAATTGGCAGTGTACCTGACCCGGTATGTCGGAAGGTGCAGGTTCAAATCTCGCTTGTGGATTTTAACAATTTTCCAAATGCCGAATAACAGCAACAGTCAAGTTGCACTTGTTAAATATTAATGTACAGTCAACAGCAAAAGTAGATAATGTATACTAGATTTCAAAATTAAGTTTCGATAGTGTAAGCCGGTATTTTCTATATAACTACAGTCAAAGTCTGCGGGTACTAGAAGACACTCGAAGGTTTTTCGATATGCGTTTAAAAAGTTTCGATTTTCGTACTGATTTCATATTTTGAAAGTTGTCCAATCATCAGTTACCTTTGCTGTTGACTGTACAACCAACAGCGCTAAAAACCACAGTGCTATAGAATGATTGTTCAACAGTGTTAAAAAAAATAGTTTTTTTTGTCGAACCCCTTCACAAACACAAGGTAAACACCGATAGCACCCGTAAATTGTACGACTCCTTATCGTACATCAAACATCGCACGCATTTGTTAGGGACATGACAAAGTCAAAGTCAAACTTAAAGTAAAATATTTTTTATATTCCCATTCAGAACGTCTATTTTTTAGCTGTGGAAAAGAATGGGCGCAAGAAACTCCACACCTTTAATATAAGTAACGTCATTTACAAAATTATATGCCGTTACCAAGTCAAACAATTTAACAAAGTTTAAAATTACTTAACAATTTTAAAAAATTAGAAACACCTTTTGGAGTGATTGGAGCATTTTAAACCCATGCTGTTTTGTCTTCAATGTAATCAGATACTTTATAATAAGCTTTTTTATAAAGCTTTTTTAAATTTAATAATATCAAGTTTTTGGATATTACTTGGAACTTTATTGTAAAAACGTACACACAGGCCTCTAAATGAATTATTTACTTTGTGGAGCCTAGTATAAGGTACTGCTAGTTTGTTTGTAAGTGACATTTTCTAAAGTCTGATAACTCTTACCTATAAAAAAATAAAAGTGTATATTTTGCGAAAGTGTACTATATGCGAAAGCATGTGAGGAAGTCTATTTAAGCTATTAATTTGCGATAGGATGTATCAAGTATTTAAAAAGTGTACTAGAAGAGAAAGTGTATAAAATGCGAGTAAATCGTTTTTATTTCTAGTGTTTACATTAATAATAATAATAATAAACCTAGTCTAAGAAAAAAGAGAAATAAAAAGATAATAATAAATCTTTATTTCAGGCAACAAACAATGTAACAGATGGTAAAAATACAGCTCGGCCCATATAATAAATACCTTACAGACTAACATGCATACAAAATAAAATCAATTTTTGTAAGTATATAAAATAACTTAATAACAATGTTAGTATTATTTGATTAGCACCTACTGTGCTAACTTGGTAGCAACAGGCAACTTTCCATGGAAGCGCCTGTAGACTACACCCTTCGGCCAGAAGTCCTCCTTCATGAAGATTGTGAATATCACTGTTTTTAGATTAAAAGTTTCAATATTTTTATAAACATCCATTAGGTTCTCGTAAATATTAATTAATTGTGATTTTTTTTATTGACGTTTTTGTACTCTCCACACAGTCCAATTTTTTTTGAGAGTTTTGCTGATTGCCCCAAACGCCATTTTCAGCGTCACCGGGCTTTTTTGGGGCGGCGAGGTACGTAAAGGGTACCTCAAGCCGTGTGAAACGAATCACCTTCAGAGGTTTTCTAGAGGGAACGGCATCACACACTTAAAAGTGCGTGTCCCCGTGCCCTACTAGATTCTCCGAAGGGTTCGGATCGGACCGGACAGTCCAATTGTATAGAGATATATGGACCCGCTAAAGCAGGCTCCAGGCCACAAAATAACATCAATAATCATTTTTTAACGTTTAAATATAAAGTTTTACTAGCAATGGTAACTTACAAACCGTTATTTCATTCGCGAACATTTTTCGTCGTTCCCTTGGAACTTGTTGCAACAATCGTCGACCACAAAATTTAATGTTTTTTCCATCACCTGAAAGATATTCTTTAAAGATAAAACTTGAAAGACAAACTTTTCCAGTAAATCAACCTTCACAAAATGTATAATGTCGAATGGAAAATATTGTTTTGTTGCAGAAAAAAAAAACAGCAAAAGCCTTACTCGAAGCACAACACAATGTGTTTACTTGAAAGGCTGTACAATAGGATTACTCGTTGAACCTGTCGAATTTCGAGCAAAACGAAAAGGGCCGGGCATTAAGGGAGTGAATAATATATTATATTTTAAATCTTTTCCTTTTAATAACCAACTCGATTGACGAGTAAGTGGGATTACGAGTCTCTTTGATGATAGAAATTGTGAAGAGCTCCTATCCTCCCCGACAGGTATTTTGGAAGTCTATAAATATTATTTCGTTTAAATTAACTTGTTTCACAATTTACCGATTGAAGTACCTATTCATCAATAAGTAACTAACACAGAGTTATCGCAGATATTCTTTTTGTTATATACCATTTTATGTAATGATCCAATTTTATGGTGTTGTTACAAACTCACTGTTTTTTTTATTGATAACAATATACTTAATTTTTTTTATTGCTACTAATTGACCTTCAGATTTGTCAATATTTACGCACCTACTCTTACGATTGTGTGATTTAAAATTATTGTTTTTATACTTTTATTCGTCCTATAAAATATAATTGTTATTATTGGCGATTCTAGAAGTGACAGCCACTTTAAATTCTAAAAATACATAAAACGTATACAAAAAGTACACAGCATCAGCCTGTATACAAAAAAGAACAAAGCCCCGAATGTAGCCTATTTGCATCCGAAAACGCGTGTTATTCATAAAGCCTTCGCCCAATGACGGCGAGGATGAACACATTGGCTGGCTCCGAAACTGCGTGTTGATCTCTCTAGTTGCTCGTAGACGTAATGTGGCCGGGCGATGACGAGAATCGCCCTCTTTCCCCCATTCACCGTTTCCCAGCTTCTCCCCGTTTGCCCGTTTCTCCTTTGTTTTGCCAAATAACCCTAAATTTCGATTCCTAATGTGGCCTTTGCCTTTTATAAGCTTGTTCGCATTCGCTACATCTCGTAAATCCTTCAATGTACGCAGACGTGTGAGGAAGAAACAGGATTTCGGTGTACATCCCTTTTGTTTTTTGAATTTATTTATCATTACGTTTTAACGCGACGACACCACCCGTGACAATGTAATTTTGGTATTTGAAGAATGAGAACAAAAAATCTTGGGTGACTTTTTAGTAAATACAAATATAGAGAAAATGGACATGACGTTACAGGCTAACGATTAAAAAATAATAACTTCTATAAAGTTTTCGATATCACTTATTACTTAGTTAATAAGTTTTCAACTCAGAAGATAGGTTAAGTTATTGTGTTATGAACAACATTTTCTCTTTATTTGCGTAAGAAAAAAGTTTAAAAAAATGTCAGTGAATTTTAAATACCGACGAAAATAAATTGTCAATATAAAGGTACGCTGTCCTTAAAATGCAACCCTATTTTACTCCACAAACTATGAACAAAGTGATATGCACAAACCCCGTGTCACCTCGCCATCCAGAATAACAGCGATCGCATAAAAAGGCACCTTTACACCGCAGATAACGCGGGCCGATAACAGCGCGATCGTGAAGCGCTCGCGTCGCTAAGTGTGAACTAAATTGGCGATATTTTACGAGCCAGTCATCACGGGCGCCGTAAAGCGCGGCTATGCGGCGCGTTTACGATGTATATGCGCCGTGACCAGCCGCCCTTATTATGGGCATAGTGTAGCCAGAGTATAGTGGGTCTTCTCCCGCGGTCTGTGAACGTATCATCATCCATCACCAGCTCATATACGTCCCCACTGCTGGGACACGAACTTTCCTTATGGGTGGATAGGGAGAACGGGCCGTAAACCACCAATCGGGCCCAATGCGGATTGGTGGTTCTTAACGGCTGCTAATGCAGCCGGGACCAACGGGTTTACGTGTCTTCCGAAGCACGGAGGAGCTCAAGATGATGACCCATCCGATGACCGGCTTTTGCGAAAGTTGCTTAACCTCAGCACTCGCAGACCGGGCCCGTTAACCACTGTGCCATTGAGCTCCTCAATATGTATTAACAATACATAAAATACAATCCTGAACCCAAAAGCTTACCCTTTGGGTTCAGGCTTCAGGCTGGAACAACATTGAATTGACACACTGTAATCCATTCAGAGGCGTATCAATGCTGCCATCTTTTTTCTCTGGGCAATGAATATCGGTAATGAAATGCTATGTCTACGAGTGCTGACACTTGTAGACATAGCATTTCCCGTCGTGGAATAAAATCACTGCCATGTCATGGCATCTCTCTGTAGGAGGGTTGCCGTAGAGTAGGTAGTAGATTTCTGATCTCAGCTGGTGTTAATAATGTCGTGGGCAACCTAGGAGGATTTGAAGGATATGACGTCAGTGATCGATGCAGTGTATGGGACGCTATCTCATACTCAGCTCGTAACGTGCTCGTATTCCGCATTAACCACAAAGTAGTATGTAGTTGGTAAAGGTTGATTTGCAGACTTTTGATTTGCATTTTGTGTGCGTTGAAATTGGAACACTAAATAGAAATCGCTTGTGGCGTCATTCTTAAAAAGTAACATAGAACACTGGCTACTGGTGTGTACTATGGCTATACGGTGCGTTTATGATAAATATGCGATGTGACCGGCCGCTCTTATAATATTAAGCAACGATCACGACACGACAGGCGTCTTGCGAGTTGCGACTCATCGTGCTATTCTTCTTCCTCGGTCAACCTGAACCGTGGTCCGACCCTTTAGAGGCGCCTTCGGGTTGTTCCGTTCCCCGATCCGATCCCAACCCCTCGGAGAATCTAACAGGGCACGGGGACCCGCACTAGTGCGTGATGCCGTCTCCTCTAGAAAATCTCTGACGGTGCTACGTTTTATGGCTTGAGGAACTCTCTCAAAAATATTGTTTTTCTATTGCTTGCTTGTTGACAAAACTTCTCTAGCATAACACGCAATGAACAGACATTGCGCGTGTTATGTTTGTTGCGGTTTCACTATCCTTGGTTTTTCTTATAAATACATTATTTAAATATTTATAAAATTTATACAATACAGTGAAAAAATTAAACGCTTACCCGACACAGCCAGGAATCGAACCTGGGTCTTCCGCAATCCGGGCGACTGCACTGACCGCTATGCTACCGGGAAGGCTGACGTAAGCGCTGAATTTTGTAACTGCTTTTTTAATTTTTGAGTGCTAATAGCGGCACAGTGCGCCATCTATCCAACGGTTATTGCAACCGATGGCTATGCAGATTCACCTTTGCTGATGAAATGCCATAAATTTGATAACACAACGCAATTTTATACATTATTTAATACGAAATAACTTTTTTGTTACTGTAATATATTGAAACCCATAAAAAACTAATATTATACTTGTGTTCATTGTTGAAGTTTTTAAATGACAAAATCATGTGCACTATTTATAATACCTATATACCATTTCTGTAAATTTTATGCCTTGTTTTTTTTCTTTTGTACGCCTCGCTATTCTAATTTGTGGCTGAACTAGGTGGTTCATATTCGTTAGACTTAACATTATTGTCAGCTTTAATAAACCAAGTGAATTGCGTGATTTTTAATAAATAAGTTTGACGTCACGTAGTGTGGTTTGCATTTTTTAATAATGATAGTTACAGATGATAGAGCTTTCACAATGGCCTTATTATGTGAGCATTTTTTTATTTTGTTCTATTGATAACAACTTTCAACCAAATACAACGTTTTCACGTGACATAATGTTTTAATGATTATCAGAATGACACACGTGACCAAAAAAATTAAAAACAATAATTCTAGAAATTAACAACTGACCGGCTGCCGGATATGTAAACAGATTTTTTTATTTACACTTAGCTTTTTTTTGCCTACAATATTAATTACCCTCGCATCTATTAACGCGGGAAAGTATTTGCTGACTAGTAAGTTATTTTGTGTAATTAATAATTTTGTTTCATAAGTAAACGATTTTAAGATTATATTAAGATAACAATGCTAAGCTATTTTAATAAACTTGACCATTATCCACGTCCATGAAAGACGTCATAATATAAATACATAATTAGATAATACTTTTATTGCAATACAAAAATAAAACTTAGAAAGAAAACAAAGTTTCAATTTGAAGTCCTTATCGCTTTGAAGCGATCTCTTCCAGGCAGCCTGGTAACAAGTTCAATTCTTTTGTTTCAGATATCACGAGATTGATACAATGACACAATCTCTATCGACATCAAATGCTCAGGTATCCCAAGTAGGGCAGATTAAAGCTGATAACTTTTAAGTCCGCTGCTTAAGAAAATGCTTGTCCAGCACTAACCTCGCTTCAACACCGAAATATTTCGTAGGCGTATTTTTTATTGCGTGATTACTTAACCCGTAATATTTTTACGACAGCCCTGCCAACGTTTTTCACATTTTCGTCAGCTTTAAGAGGCTTTCAGACGTTGGCCGAAGTTAGACATCTATTAAAAATTATGAGTCCCATTTTACTGGGAGTAATAATTTATTTACTGTAGTTTCCGATACAGTGTGTCCACTGTGACAGCCGCCGTATCGAGTGTCGATTGTTATTTATGTCATAATAGAGTCGCGAGTCTATTGTTTCAGGCATCATTTTATTTGTATATTTATTTATGAATGTATCTTTAGTCCGATGCAAACTTATGGTCGTCGTGAAGAAAGGCACAAGTCGCGACGCATTAACAAAATGGCATCAACCAATCCGCGAGTTATACGCGTTGTTGTTGCAGCTAACTTCACAGCCACCATAAAAATTGCATATCAGATCCCGAAGAAGAATCAGTTTTTTTGGGTATAATCAACAGTGAGCCTTTTGTGTTTGCTCGTTAAAATTTGCTGTCTGACGAAAAAGAAATACAACGTTAGTCGGAACGGGGGTACTAAGCCAAAAGGAGGGTAAAGTATAAATAGTAAATAACTTTTTTTTAAACTTTTTTATTTTTTTATTTACATTTGATTGGTTTACAAAAATCTAGTAGGTTACGGTTTTGACGTAGGTTCTCAGCAAATAGGTTTACCTCTAATGTCAATGTACGGGCATTGTAAAGAGTAGAGTTTTCTCTCCATAATTGGACTAATGTATCCAATAATATCATTCATCATCATCATGATGATGATGATGATCCAATAATATTAACTAATAATTTGTTTTCTTTTGTGACCGCCAGGGCACAGCGTCATTTCTTTTGAAATCTTAAAAAAGCTGTTAATCTAAAATTATCAATTTTTAAGGAAAACTTCTTAGACAAAAGTTATTTACTATCATGTATACTTTATCCTCCTTTCGGCTTAGTACCTCCGTTCCGACTAACGTTGTATAGTATGTTCAGTGACACACACAAATATTAAAGTAAAAACATAGAGTATATCTATATGATCATTATTGGTACTAAAAACATTACTTAGCAAGGTGTCAAGGCATATTGTTTTGTTTTTAAGAATCCAATATTTACGATAGATGCATGTACCTACGCAGCCATACATATACTGAGCACCCCTTAATAATTTATTTGATTTTAAATTACTTATTAGGACAACCAACCAAATTATTAATTCATGATAGTTTAAAGAGTTTTACACCAAAGTGAAACTGAACGCGAGACGGAAAGCTGTAAAACCATCGATCAGCCACTATATCCGCTCGTGACGTGAGCTCGCCAGATAACAGTTGAAATTGCAAATTAAAAAGACGTTTATTGACCGTTAACGGTTTTTGTTGCGCGGAGTGATTCGACCGGCCATAAACCAGAATGGGCTTTGGTCAGGTAAAATGGAGTTTGACAGGAAATGAAAGTGGCGGGCGTACTACGAAATGGAGGATTGTAAACCTCCAACAAGCATTGACAATCATAGTTTTCCTTTTTTATAACACAACGTGGAAGTCCATTAGAGAAATAATAATATGAGAAACTAAAATATTTAAAAAAAATATTTTCTATTAACTATTTTGATCTCTGTGTTTGCTTAAGCATAGAAAGTTACATTAAAGTTGGCTTATTTGTTTGAAAGTGAATTTTGAACGTGTGTATGGAAAACTGAAATGTCTTAAGATTTCATAACGTATAAGAATAACTTTTAGCTTACATCATATGAAATTGAAGCATTTGATATTATCTAACGAAATTTTCCACAATGTAAACGCGGATTAAGATGATTACTTTGATAATTAGCCCTAATTGCACCATGTAGCCCGTAAGATTACATTTAATGAATGAGGGTGGGTGAATTACTTTATTAAACTGCTTTTGAGGACATTGGTAAAATGGATTTTACGCAAACAAATTTATATATTATATTCTTTATTGCACAAAAAACACACATACAGAGAACATTTTTTACAAAAAAATGGTGAGCAAAGGTGGACTTATCTCTAAAAGAGATCTCTTCCAGCCAACCTAAGGTGGAATGGGAGCATCATGTTAAAAAAGGAAGCGACAAAAGTGCAAACAAAAATATCTCAAATAAGAATAACAATATTAGGTACAATACATATACAATACATGTACTACAATATTTGTCATTTTTGTCAGTAAACAATATCAAGTTATAAATAACTCTTGTGTGTGTATCATATTTATTTAATTGTTCTAGGTAAATTTGCTTAAAAACGCAATTTATTCCCTACGAATCCATCCGTGTATTAGCTATCTGCGTGATATTGGCGGTATTGTGTTCGGCTGTAGACACGAAACATGCCATAAATAAAAGAAGAAGAAGGCAATATGACTTTGAAATTTAATGAAAACTGTAAAAATGTTATAATTCGTAACCTTTTGGTTAAACCTACTTTCAAGCAAAGCTAACACGACTAAATTAGGAAGTAACACCATCAAAGTTTACTTGGCTTTCACACTGGGCACATCTGTGGATCGTTTGTTGTGGTAATTGGCTGTAAGAAGATGGAATTCAGCCATGGTGAAGAGCTTTTTTCGCGTGTTGTCGGGAAGAAGTATGACTATTGTGCCCTTAGAAGTCCAACACTTAGTCACTCCAAAGTGATTGCGAGCCGCAGCAAAAACTTCCTTTCGCGTTTTAGTAAGTATTCTGTGAGAGTCATTCAGTGCTGTTTTAGTTTTCCACACTGATATACGATGCTGCATTGAGGTGAAGCGGACCAAGACAGGCCTCTGACCAGTTTCCTTTTTTTTAGCTCCCAGTCTGTGACAAGCTTCAAAACAATAATGATCAACAGATGGCAAACGCATTTGGTTGGTTATTCCCTTAAATTCTTGAAGCCACATCTTCATCCTTATCTTTTTTTATTCCATGGAATAGAAGTACCTTTCTGCGGGAGTGAGTGTCAAGGCGATTTAGGCCCTGGACTAGTAATTCAATTTGTGACTTCAACATACCAAGCGACTTCCAAGCAAAGTCTTGAATGAAGCAAACTCAACGGCCAAAGACCTGACCGTAGTAGTAGACTTCTTGGTGCCCAGCTCTTGTAGATTTCTTTCAAACTCTGACATTATATTACTAAACATTGAAAAACATTGAACAAGTTCTTTCGGACGTGTCAAGAGTTGAGCTGCAGTGGTGTCCATGGTTGCCAGTAATTTTTTTTTATGTGGGAATGTTGTTAAAATCAACTAAAACACAGGTGATGACTGAATAACATTTATTAACTTTAAATATTTTTAAATAATAAAATTTATGGAGCTAATAATTTTTTGTCTTTACACTTTTGAGGCTACCCTCCATCATACACAATATCGAAAAGTTTGTTTTCGACATTGACCCGACCGGGAATCGAACCCAGGACCTAAGAGTTAGCGCCGCCCAAATTCCGGCGTGCAAGCCACTCGGCTACAGAAGTCATCAAAATATAAATTATTTACTAAAATGTATTGTATTTATTTATTATGACAAAATAGTTTATTTACGTAACGTGACTGGCTTGGCTGGCTTCATTTTTTTATACCTCTTATGTGTAAGCCTTTGGCCTTAATCTGAGCTGATGTTAAGACACGATAAGGCCGAAGGTAAAAGCGAACTTCACCCGGAATCCGTACCTACTGAGGCTCTGGTTATCTTATCTCTAGCTGCCGGAACACGACAATGATACAAACATTGATATTATAGCGACATATCGTTAAGCAAGTTAAGTAACTTTCGCAATGGATGGGTGACCCAATTGAAACAACTTTACGTCTGCTGCGAAATATATGCTAAGCCGTTCGCTACAGCTATTATGGGAAGACGGCAGTCGCTTAAGTCCATATTCATTAATATATTCATGTAATTTCAAAAAAACGAGCGAGCTTACAGTAGTTTCATATAATGTGTAACATTTAAGCAATTTTAACATTATATTCTGAAAAAAATGGGTCAGGTATTACATAATTTTATAACTATAAAATAAAATGCAGTAAATTCTCATTAGAAGACATTTAACATATCAAAATGACCTTTGATAGTCAAATGACACAATATGTCATATATAATAATAATATGTCATGTTCATAATATCGATTTTAAATTTACAAAATGGCGCTTCCCCGACTTCCTGTCACACTGTTACACCTACTTCCGTCACATTTCACGAAATCACATCTTTCCGCTCACAATTTGTGGAAGTGATCTCACAAATTGTGAGCGGAAAGAATGTTACACATCAAAAAACCCAATAAACCAAGTTAAGCTCATAGGAACGTAGGTACCTAACACCAAGACACACGAATAATATCTTCTAGTCGGCTGGTTCACGTCTCCTGTCAGAAGTGTTAAAGCCGATTTATAACGTAAACGACAGTAACAATAATGTTCTAGACGTACCCGTAAAAAGGCGGGTTTATCGTCGCCGCCGGCGCGCTTGTAATTAACTAAAATTAACAATTTGCCGCGCTATTCAGTACATCTGTACTCGGCAGTTAATAACTTTATTGTCCAATAATGACAGAGGAGCCGCACGGAGCGTAAAAAGCTTAATGTCTACATAAAGACAGCGCTTAGGCAACTAACAAACCGCGTACCGCAATATCCAAGTTTACGGGCGTTGCTCAATTAAAATCCAACAATTTTGAGCGAGTGCAAAATTAAATTAAAGTTGCGTTACGCCGACTGTCGTGCCGTATGACATCGCCAGTTTCAATTTGGCGCGGTTCGACCACGCTTCGACATGGTTGCGTGCAAATTAATCGTACTCACTTCTCGTGTGAACATGAGATTGAATTGTTACTGAGACGGCAAACGAGCATGGAATGAGGCTATCGCAGCCCATAGTAGTCCATGCGGTCGCTTGCGATACGATGGGATATACGGGAAGACTAAAATTTCATTTCTTATGCGTCTACGCCTTGTAGTATCACTGAATCAAGTACTATAGCAATGTAAAACAATGCTGCTTGGCAGGAGAAGTTAGTATAAGGGTGGTTGTACGGTTAGCAACCGATCATTGGTATTTTGATTTTATTCTAATTAATAAGTTCCCGTTAGGTATAGGTGAAAGCCCGTTTTCACCTATGGAATGGAAACTACAACACTAACTAAGAGGTCAACTGAAAAACTTAGAGTCGCGCAGAGAGCAATGGAAAGAGCGATGCTGGGTGTAACTCTGCTAGATCGAAGACGAAACGAGTGGATCAGAAGAAAGACAAAGTTGAGAGACGTTGTAGACCTGATAGAGTCCCGAAAGTGGAGATGGGCAGGACATATTGCGAGGATGGATTACCACCGATGGCCCAGAAGGACACTGGAGTGGAGACCGTGGCAAAACACACGAGGCCAGGGCCGCCCACCACTTAGGTGGGTGGACGATATTAAACATCTAGCCGGCCACAACTGGATGAGGGTGGCTGGTGACAGAAGGAAGTGGAAGCGCTTGGAGGAGGTCTATGTCCGAAGGCGGACTGAATGATGGCTGAGGATGAATAAGTAACCTCAATAATTATTGCTATATAAGTAATTTTGAGGGCGACGCGGAGTCACGTAGGCTAACACGAACTAGTTGTCATCTAACGCGCAACACAAACGCTACTTTACTGTAAAGCTTACTTATTTGTGAACTCTATTATATCTTCTTAACTACATACTTCTTTTATTCCTGTCTCTGACATACATAACTCAAACTCAACTCGTACAGTGGTTAACAACGACATAACGCTTGTAGTTCGAGATCTCAAGTCATTACAAAGGATGATACAAAGTTTTAAGTGGGGATGGGACTCCCACATATAACGGAGTCGCCCCTGGCCCCAATGAAAGCTAAAGACAGCATTTTCTTTAGTCATCATCATAATCTTTTATTATATTTTCTCTAGTATGATGGTCACCATGAACTCAGTGCTTGCCATTTGTGAGTGGTCTCAAACTATCAGAGAAATATGACAATATTTTCTCCAGTTTAAAAATAATGGTCGTCTAAAACTCGATGAAGAATGCGATTAGTGGGTGGTCCCAAATCATCAGAAAAAAGTTGATTCCTACTAGTTTTTCTAGGCACAGAAACGTAGGCAGGCAACCAATGCGATGGACCGACGACCTTGTCAAGGTAGCGGAGAAGAGTTGGATTAGGAAGGCACAAGATCGAAGGAAATGGAGTGCATTAGAAGAGACCTTCACTCAACATTGGGTGGATAACGGTTGAGAAAGAGTTTTTCTAGTGGAGAGGAGGATCGTACAAACCTGGTGTATGCGTCAGGTAGTATTAAAAAGGATGTTTACAATTAGGAATCTGGACCACCAGGCAACGCAACGGTGCGCGACCATTGCGATTGCGATTGCGCGTCGCAATAAATCCGCTCCTGTTTGGATGTTTGCTGCCATGATGACGCCCCGCTCGTTCGTTCCCGAGTCATCAGAGAGAGAATATCATGTTCTTTAGTAGGAAGAAGACTCCTAGACCAACCAGAGTAGCCTGGCCCCGGTGTATCTATATCTATACTATTAATAAAGAGTTAACGTTTGTAACTTTGTTTGTTTGTATGTCGGGGCTAATCTCAGGAACTACTGGTCCAATTCCGAAAATTATTTCACTGATAGATTGCTACATTCCTTGCGAGTAACATAGGCTATTTTATTTAAAGAAAGTTTATTTTTAAATCTCAAATCCACGCGGATGAAATCGCGTGTAAAGTGCTTGAATAAGACAGTATTTTCTCATCATCATAATCTTTTATTATATTTTCTCTAGTATGATGGTCACCATGAACTCAGTGCTTGCCATTTGTGAGTGATCTCAAACTATCAGAGAAATATGACAATATTTCCTCCAGTTTAAAAATAATGGTCGTCTAAAACTCGATGAAGAATGCGATTAGTGGGTGGTCCCAAATCATCAGAAAAAAGTTGATTCCTACTAGTTTTTCTAGGCACAGAAACGTAGGCAGGCAACCAATGCGATGGACCGACGACCTTGTCAAGGTAGCGGAGAAGAGTTGGATTAGGAAGGCACAAGATCGAAGGAAATGGAGTGCATTAGAAGAGACCTTCACTCAACATTGGGTGGATAACGGTTGAGAAAGAGTTTTTCTAGTGGAGAGGAGGATCGTACAAACCTGGTGTATGCGTCAGGTAGTATTAAAAAGGATGTTTACAATTAGGAATCTGGACCACCAGGCAACGCAACGGTGCGCGACCATTGCGATTGCGATTGCGCGTCGCAATAAATCCGCTCCTGTTTGGATGTTTGCTGCCATGACGACGCCCCGCTCGGTCGTTCCCGAGTCATCAGAGAGAGAATATCATGTTCTTTAGTAGGAAGAAGACTCCTAGACCAACCAGAGTAGCCTGGCCCCGGTGTATCTATATCTATACTATTAATAAAGAGTTAACGTTTGTAACTTTGTTTGTTTGTATGTCGGGGCTAATCTCAGGAACTACTGGTCCAATTCCGAAAATTATTTCACTGATAGATTGCTACATTCCTTGCGAGTAACATAGGCTATTTTATTTAAAGAAAGTTTATTTTTAAATCTCAAATCCACGCGGACGAAATCGCGTGTAAAGTGCTTGAATAAGACAGTATTTTCTCATCATCATAATCTTTTATTATATTTTCTCTAGTATGATGGTCACCATGAACTCAGTGCTTGCCATTTGTGAGTGGTCTCAAACTATCAGAGAAATAAGACAATATTTTCTCCAGTATAAAAATAATGGTCGTCTAGAACTCGATGAATGCGATTAGTGGTTGGTCCCAAATCATCAGAGAAAAGTTGATTCTTGCTAGTTTTTCTAGGCACAGAAACGTAGGCAGTCAACCAATGCGATGGACTGACGAGAAAGAAGAAGAAAGTTTATTTTTAAATCTCAAATCCAGGCGGACGAAATCGTGTGTAAAGTGCTTAAATAAGACAGTATTTTCTCTAGTATAAAAATAATGGTCGCCTAAGAGTTGTAGATGCAAGCTAGCAAAGGCTGTAAGAGAGCTGAAGCTTTTGGATACCGCCATAACATATAAATTGGTTAAACGCGGCATTATGTCTTTCATCATCATCATCATCATCTCAGCCAAAAGACGTCCACTGCTGGACAAAGGCCTCCCCCAAGGATCTCCACAACGACCGGTTTTGTGCTGCTCGCATCCAGCGCTTCTTCTTCATTATGTCTTTACTGACGACAATTACAAATAAATAAACCTACAATCGCGCTATTTTCCTTTATCTTCCGTTAACCTTCAGTAACATGCAGTAAACCTTATTCTTATCTATTCTATTTTATTAGAACTCGGTGAATGTCATTAGTGGGTGGTCCCAAACCATCAGAGAAAAGATGATACCTACCTTCTAGGGTTATTAGTGTGGAAGAGAATCGTACTTAAACCTGGTGCATGCGTCAGGTAGTATTAAAAAAGGATGTTTGCAATTAGGAATCTGGACTACCAGGCCACGCGACCCGTGCGATTGCGCGTCGCAATAAATCCGCTCCTGTTTGGATGTTTGCTGCCGTGATCACGCCCCGGGGAGTTGCGACTTGATTATTTGGTTCGTTTAATGGATTCTTACGTGGAATGCGTATCGTTGGAAAGTTCCTCTCACTAAATGTTCGCTTAGATACTTTTGCAAATAGGCTGGTGTAATTTATTGCGAATACAAATTGGAGATGTGATATTACACCGAATTTAATCAGCAAACTTAGTTGGCGATTTAATTAAGAGTAGTGGTCGCCCAGTAAGCGAAATTCGACCATAATTTTATTAAGGCTACATGGATTGTATCAAGCAATGAAAAATTATAAAATATAGAATGTGAGTTTGGATTGACATAGACAGATTTCGGCCGCTCCTCTTCAATTTTTGAAATTTTTGAAAAAAATTTAAATGCGTGTGTGTAAAATACATGGTAGTGTGTATAATGTTTGTTTTATTGATTTAATGTATTTTTATGCATAATTTAAAAAAATATTAACATTTAAATAACGTTCTCTATATAAACTATAAGGTGCGAAATTTCATACTCCTCTGTCGGCGCAATTTTCGTAAAAAGGTGTACAAAGTTTTTGCTTCACGTATTAATATATAGATAACTAGGTATGTCAGTAATTATACATTTTGGGACACCCGCTAGTGAAGTAGTGTTTTTTAACACTTTATTGCAAGTCTTGCAATTTTTGCTCACAAAAATGTATTTAAGTACAAGTTAGCCTATATAAAGTGATTCTTTGATATTTTTTTAATTGATAATATCGGATATTGATGACATAATTGTTGAAATTATATAAGGTTCTCTCTGTTTTACAAATTGTACGAGTGTTGATTAAATTGTACAAGTCGATCAGAGGTCTGAACCTTGC
This sequence comes from Eudonia lacustrata, assembly GCA_947562085.1. Classification (NCBI taxonomy): domain Eukaryota; kingdom Metazoa; phylum Arthropoda; class Insecta; order Lepidoptera; family Crambidae; genus Eudonia; species Eudonia lacustrata. The sequence continues at coordinate 2,833,695 of OX387317.1, read as the reverse complement.
AATTTGACTTGACTCTCCACCTCCACCATAAGAGCGCGGGTTCCAATCCCAGTCTTAAATTGTATTCCACACTTTTTTTAAATGGCATTATTTTTGTGTATTTTCTTACTAAACTTTAGTTTAGCATAGTATTTTATCTTATTTCAGTGAATTAGAGATATTTAATCCTATTTGCAAGAGGTTATAACATCATCCAAGGAGCATCAGAAATTCGTTTCTCAAAATATTTCTGAGTCGGAGTGACCGCGTAAATTATTCATCGTGTAAAGGCCCGCAATCGTTAGCGCGGCATTTACACAGGGCCCCTTATCAATACAACACAGGTAGGTACTACACTTAATTCAATTGCACTGCCGATGCCGGTACTTGTATATACCTATCACTGTGCTGCCGCGCAAGTTATAAACGCAGTAAGTACAACTTACTGTGTTTGTGATAGTGATATTTGAGGTGCTGACATTACGATCTATTTTCTCGAAACTGGTCACATGTTATTTACTGCGTTCATAACTTGCGCGGCAGTATGCTAGTGGTTACATATATTAAATACATACTTATAGTCGCTTTCTGTAAATGTATTTATGTGTGCTTCTGTTCTGTAGTAAATAAATAGACTATACTTCTCCTTGTCTTGTACCTGTAGTTGTCTATTCTTACTATGTTCTTCTTTCTGTTTGTCTGCGTGTATTTAAATAAAAAAAGTGAGTGTTTATTTATTTATTTGTTTGTTGAAAAAACACAATATAACTATGTCTACATTTAGGTTAGGTTTGTACAGGTTCCGTTGTAGCGTTCATCGTTTGTGGTATGTACAATGTACTTAAGTAAATAGATATATAGAACCTTCATTGAAGTAAACAAAGACAGTTAACAATATTTTTTATCATTTGGTAGTCTATCGGATAGTACATTCATTATATCATATAAAATGACTTCTAACATATTCGCATAGCTAGTTACGTTCCAGTAAACAAGATCTGTGTAGAAATATACGTGGCACAGTGGGTCAGCGAAAATAAAATTTGAGGCAGAAATGGGTTGCGCCCTTTGGGACATAGATTAAACCACGAATGTCAACTTATCCCTTAGCCAAGAAGTTCTACATTGGGGTTCACCGATTTAAACCTAGAATAAAAGATGTTCCATGATAATTCTCTTTGTTCACCAACGGGTTTTGTATTTTATCAGTAAAACATTTAGTATGTGATGTAAGATTGCAAAATATGTTTATATTCATATGTATTTTTGTTAAGAATGGAACAGGTCCTTTAATAGTATTTTTAGAGGCAAGGGTTGAAAGAAAAGGAAGAAAAATAACGCCTTTGCTATGTTCCTTGCAGTTTCTTTTCAGTACAGAGTCTCCAAACATAGACTTACGAAGCATATGAAATATGCGCTATTTTTCCAATTTAAGTAAAAATGTTGTTCGGTACTTTTGTATATGTACGCACACAATACTACGTATTTTCTTTTTATTATTTTTAATTGGTTAATATATATCACTAGCATATTCCAAAGCGGGACATGCCTGAAACGGAACGTTTTTTTCTAAGCGCGCAACACTAGAAACTCAAGTGTTGCCATATTTTTTCTCTCTCAACGTTCTCCAATTCGAAAACGCACCGTCGCTTAGCTCGCTCCGATAGCTTGAGCCTATAAAACTTAAATCAAATATCTTCAAGTGTTCAGCACAAATAGCAGACGTCCGTCGACGCCAGCCTGTGAGATTAATACATTCATCATCGAAGGACAGGGGCCCCTGAAGAAGTCTACCACGTCACACCAGGTCAGTCCCAAATTTGCGGTCTATGCTAGCCAAATCTCTCCAATTACTTAACATAATTGTGTTCGAGCCGGATATTACTATCTGGTATCGATTTATACGTATTATTTGTGCTGTACAATATCAATTTCAAGTAAATTCACTTGTCTTTGTTCGTAAGTTGCGAGAAACTACCTCCACTTACAATTATAAGTATCGAGTTTCCGACGACGTAGTGCCTTATTTCTCGAAAATACCGATACGTACAGTTAGATCTCAATGAGATCATTCTAATTATATATAGTTTTATATGGTTTTGAGCATTTTTGGCGAAATTACATTCGTTAATAATTTCCGAATCGGGCGGTAGATACTTACCTACTTAGAGCGGCGCGCCTGAAGTCATTTGCCTAGTACTAATAGGTCTAAATATAGTTTGTTGCAACTCATTTCTTTATTTTGTACAACGTACATTACATTACATTGAGTATTTACGTACTAAGTGTATTTTTTGGGGATCAGGTATAACATACCGGAAAACCAAGTTATCGGTTGCTGTCATAGTTACAGTATCGAATAAACTGTCGCTCGTATTGCGTACGGCACAGGATTCAAATTTCTTTAGCTTGGGTTCTACCGACGGGAAATATTATCTTTGTATTTAACATAACATGTTAAATTACAGCTTACTTTTAACTTGCAACAAATTATATTTCTTTTTTTTTTAACTAACATTGTGCTAGTACCTAGCCATTTTAGTGATCTTAACATAACCTTACGTACCTATACACTATACAGGTACATACATTCACTAGTTTAATCATCTTTTATCTCCTGATAACATTATTATTTTCCACAGTACAATAACTCAATTTATAACAAAATGTCCGCTATGGAGATTGAACAATTGACATTCGAACGTGATTTAGCGATTAACAATGTTAAAAAAATTGTAGATTGCTCAAATAATGTAGCCGAATTTCGAGTTCGAGTTAAAGAGTTAGCTTCAATCAAAAAATCATTTTTCCAAGTTCAAATGAAAATTGAAAAATTATCGGCAAAAAATGAGTCATTCAACCGGGATGAGAATATAGCTGTGAGAAATCAATTTGATTCATTGTACTTTAAGGTCCAAGTTGCCTTAGACACGCTTAAGGAGGAGCGTAAACAAAGCATTACGTCCATCGATGGTGGCTTTACTGGGGTGTCACATACGACCTGCTGCGCTCAGCAATCAACACAATCGCATATTCGTTTACCGCGATTATCGCTTCAAACATTTACAGGTGTTTTAACTGAATGGAATGCTTTCTACGATTTATTTAAATCACTTGTACATGACAACGTCACTTTAACAAATGTCGAGCGTTTTCGGTATTTGTTATTATTTTTAAAAGATGAACCATATAATCTTATCAAATCTATTCCTGTTACGGATTCTAATTACGAAAATGCCTTACAAGTATTAATTTCGCGTTATGAAAACAAACGAATTATTTCCACAAAACATTTTGACAACGTTTTTGACTGTGATTCAGTTAACGAGAAAAATGTTGAATCAAGTTTACGTAACTTGTTGAATTGTTATCACGAGAATATCACTGCTTTGAAATCATTGGGTTTACCAGTTGACGAATGGAGTTTCGTACTGTTAAATATTTTGCTACGCAAAATTACACCTAATATTCGTAGGCGTTTTGAATTATCATTAAAAACTTCATGTGAAATTCCTGACGTGATCGAATTACTCGATTTCCTCGATAAGGAATTAGCGGCATCTGAAGTGATGACCGCGTCCGCGTGTACAAGTACATCCGCGGGGACTGCGCAGCGCGCGGCGTCCGCGCTCGCTGCTGCTGGCGGAGCGGCCGGCTCGGCCCGGTCAGCTGCAGTGACGTCATCGCGCCATGCTATGGCGGGAAAGCATGCGATGTCGCTTACTCGCGCGCACTCTGACGTGCAATATAATGCACCGCGCAGTACTAACTCTTCGTTTGCGCGTAACTCGCGTGCTATAAGCGTACATGCAACAACTGCGTTGAATTATTTAAATAAAATTAAATGCGCGTATTGTAAGGACAATTCACATCCTTTATATAAATGTGAGAACTTTAATGCGCTCACTTTAAAGGAACGAAAACATTTCGTGGAACAAAATAAACATTGTACCAATTGTTTATTTTCGGGTCATGAACTAAAGGACTGCAAGTCGCGCCATACTTGCCGCGTCTGCACTCAAAGGCACCATTCTTCATTACATGAAGATGTGCCTACTCCAAACGTCTTACTGACTACAGAATCTTCTTCCCCTGAGTTGCGCTCAGTAGCGGAAACGATCCCGCCCCTTCCATTACAGGGGGCTACGGGGCATCCTTCTAGTAAGAACTGTACCGTCTTACTCACGACTGCGCTTGTAAACGTACGACCCTTGAACCAGGGGCCTTATACGCCGCGGTCCGTTCGTGCCCTTGTGGATCAAGGTGCGCAGACCACGCTCATTTCTGAGTCTTGCGTCCAACGTCTCGGCCTGCCGCGGTACTCCGCGCAGGCGGGCACCACTCTAACCGGTATTGGTGGTGAAGTACAGCCTCGTGGTTACGTGTTGTGCGAGGTTACACCTCACAACAAACCCGAGCCGAAGCTTCACATCGAAGCTTTTATCTTACCTAACCTGACAAGCTACACTGCTAACATTCCTAAATCAATTAGGAATATTCAGACGTTTCAACACCTTCAAAATCTTGATCTAGCAGACCCAGAATTGCGCTCAACACGGCCTGTTGAACTGCTACTGGGATCTGACTATCTGGATAGCATACTGCTACTAGATAATATCAAGGGCCCACCGGGCACACCCGTGGCCATCAACAGCATTTTTGGTTATCTGATAGGTGGTAGAATTTCATATGAAAGTATGAAACCACTAAGTGTCAACTTGAGTACTTGCCAACTTGATATGAATCTTCAAAGGTTCTGGGAGTTGGAATCCATACCAGAACATCCACATCTTACAAAAGATGAATTACGCTGTGAGTCGATCTTCGTCGATACTCACACACGCGATGTAAATGGGAAATATATAGTTTCGCTACCCTTCAAGGAAAATGCTCCGCCATTGGGCGATTCTCGTGCTATAGCACTCTCGCGTTTAACTAAATTAGAGGCACGCCTGTCTCGCGACCCTGCCTTACGGGAGAACTACATATAACAAATGTATCCAAGAATATTTAGACTTAGGACATATGGAGCCAGTCACGGACTCAGTGAATCCTGGCACTCCTCCCTACTATCTACCCCACCACGTAGTGGTGAAAGGTTCTACATCTACTACGATTACTACGAAGTATCGTGTTGTGTACGACGCCTCATGCAAGACTACATCAGGTCGCTCTCTTAATGACAATCTTCTCACTGGTCAGAAATTGCATCAAGACATTTCTGAAATTTTACTGAAGTACAGACTTCATAAAATAGTCTTTACGGCTGATCTCAAAATGATGTACCGCTACATCGGTCTTTGTAAAGAACACCGTGACTTCCATCGGATTCTTTGGAGATTTTCTCCCCACGATCCCGTAAAGGAATATCGTATGTGCTCTGTCACATTCGGCGTCGCTTCTGCGCCTTTCCTAGCTTTGCGAACACTTCGTCAATTAGCAATTGATGAAGCTGCCAACTTCCCACTTGCTTCGCAAGTACTTCTTAACGAAATTTTCGTTGATGATGTCGTTACTGGAGTTGATACGGTTGAAGAGGCTATCACTCTTCAGCATCAGTTAACGTCCATTTGTAAAGCAGGAACCTTCGAACTCCGCAAATGGACTAGTAATAGTTCCGAATTTTTAGCGCACTTAAACCATGATACTTCCAATCATGATGACGCTCTTATTCTGTCAGCACTTGACACTGACACTTCTGTCAAGGTCTTGGGGCTCAAGTGGAACCCTAAGTCTGACGTATTTTCCTATCAAACGGATGGAGTGGCTAACTCACGCAAGTGTACAAAGCGCATAATGTTGGCAGAGATTGCAAAGATTTACGATCCCCTTGGATTCCTAAGTCCGGTGACTGTATTCGTGAAGCATTTAATCCAACTTTTATGGGTATCAGGCTCAGGTTGGGATGCTACCCCTCCACAGGGTATCTGTGACTTGTGGTTTCGGTTCATCGATGAACTGCCGTTATTACAAGACATTGCGTTACCTCGTCATGTGCTTCCTAGCACAAATCACGTGTCACTTCATGGCTTTTCAGACGCATCTGAAAAGGCGTACGCCGCCTGCGTCTACATTCGTGTCGTTGACTCGAACGGTGCCATTAGCACACATCTTCTCATAGGCAAAACAAAAGTTGCACCCTTGAAACGGCTCACCATTCCGAGATTAGAGCTCTGCGGTGCTCACCTACTGTCAAAATTGATAAAAAAGGTCCTTACTGCTTACATCAGTAGATTGTCTTTCGACCAAGTCTACGCTTGGTCCGATTCTACTATAACTCTTGCCTGGTTACGTACGTCTCCAGACAAGTGGCGAACATACGTGTCTAACCGCATAGCAGAGACAACAAGTAACGTGCCTGCCTCGCAGTGGCACCACGTTAAATCAACAGACAACCCCGCAGACCCCGCGTCTCGTGGTGTTCTCCCATCTCAGTTGAACCATCAACTATGGTTCACAGGACCTGGTTGGCTCAGTAAAAATGAGTCTGAGTGGCCCAAGACTAACGTCGTATGTCACACCGACGAAGAACGTCGCAAGCATGTTCTTCTCACACAAACCAATGAACCTAAGAGCTTAGAATTCATTGAGCGATTCTCATCGCTTCCGAAGATGCTACGCGTCATTTCGTATATGTTACGATTCATAAACAAATGTCGTAAAGCCTGTAGTCCTACGACTAAACATGTCACAGTTCCTGAGACAAAACAAGCTCTCAGTCGAATTATATCACTTGTCCAGAGTGAATGCTTTTCAGAAGACATCTCGCGTCTCAAGGACGACGACAGATGTACAAAACGTCTTCAGAAACTGAAACCTTTCTTGGACGATGCTGGACTCCTCAGGGTCGGCGGCAGAATAAATCGGGCTAACGTGCCGTATGATGCCAAGCATCAAATTCTGTTACCCAAGAAACATCATTTCACTAATCTTTTAATTGATGTCTCTCATAAAACACATTTACATGTGGGACCTCAAACTTTGCAGTTTGCCCTCGCACAGACCTACTGGATCCTGTGTGCTCGCGATGCGGTACGTATGCGTACACGACGCTGCGTATCTTGTGTTCGTGCACGACCTGTCGCACCACAGCCATCAATGGCCCAATTACCTACTACTAGGGTTCGTTCACTTCGTCCCTTCTTAAATACTTCCGTTGACTTTGCGGGACACTTTTTTCTTAAGTCGAGTAAACTTCGTAACGCGAAAATTTACAAATCATACGTATGCGTGTTCGTTTGTCAATCAACGAAAGCAATCCATTTAGAATTAGTTCCCGATCTCTCAACCGAATCTTTTCTTAACGCATTGCGTAGGTTCATATCCCGACGTGGGTATTGCAAAACAATCCGTTCCGATTGCGGACGGAACTTTGTAGGTTGTGACAGGTATCTTTCCGAACTTTACACGTTTCTGCGAAACGAGTCAAATCAGACTGCTATAAACAACCAGCTGACTGACATGCAGATCACCTGGCAGTTTAATCCTCCATATGCTTCGCATTTTGCTGGTCTCGTCGAACGAGCCGTAGGTAGTCTAAAGCGACACTTGCATCGTGTCATAGGTACACTAAAACTAACTCAGGACGAATTTAATACTTTGATTTGTCAAATTGAAGCGGTCTGTAATTCAAGACCTCTCTGTCAACTTAGTAATGATCCGACTGATCCATTACCCCTTACACCGGGACATTTCCTTATCGGGGAACCATTAACGTCTTTACCTGAATTTGACTTGTCTAACGACAATCCACAACGCCTCGCTAGATGGCAGGTTATTCAACAAGCTGTTCAACATTTTTGGAAACGCTGGAGCGTAGAATATTTACACCAGCTACAACCAAGAGGTAAATGGTTCCACGACAATACTAACACAACCCTTCGGGAGGGTTCTGTGGTCGTGTTGATAGACAACACACTGCCACCACTGCAATGGCGTCTCGCGCGCGTGCATCAGCTGCATCCCGGCACCGACGGTATTACTAGAGTCGTAACTGTACGCGTCGGTAATACACTCACTAAGCGACCTGTAGTTAAGGTCTGCCCATTGCCTGTTGAATAGGCATTTCTTAGATATAGCATTACATGTTTTAGTCCTAAGTTAGTATAGCATTCTGAATGATAGTTCTTAAAGATAAAATAAGCATTATTTTATGGCCGGCGGCATGTTCGGTACTTTTGTATATGTACGCACACAATACTACGTATTTTCTTTTTATTATTTTTAATTGGTTAATATATATCACTAGCATATTCCAAAGCGGGACATGCCTGAAACGGAACGTTTTTTTCTAAGCGCGCAACACTAGAAACTCAAGTGTTGCCATATTTTTTCTCTCTCAACGTTCTCCAATTCGAAAACGCACCGTCGCTTAGCTCGCTCCGATAGCTTGAGCCTATAAAACTTAAATCAAATATCTTCAAGTGTTCAGCACAAATAGCAGACGTCCGTCGACGCCAGCCTGTGAGATTAATACATTCATCATCGAAGGACAGGGGCCCCTGAAGAAGTCTACCACGTCACACCAGGTCAGTCCCAAATTTGCGGTCTATGCTAGCCAAATCTCTCCAATTACTTAACAAATGTAATATATAAATGCCAGGTTAAACCGGATTTCAATTCTAAAATTAAATATAATTATTTAGGATTACCATTACGAGTATAGCGCTTTTAAGAAGGAAATTGTTGTGTTACTCTTTTAGCATTTATGGAAATATTCAAGACAAAAGTATTATTACAACTTAATTAATCAAAGTCAAAGTCAAAATATTCTTTATTCAAATAAACTTTAGAAAAGTGCTTTTGAATCGACCAAAAATTTTTTTACCTACTACCCATTCAGGACGTCTATTTTTTAGCTGTTGAGAAGAATGGACGCAAGAAACTTCACAGCTCTAATTTAATATGTAACGACATTTACAAAATTATATGTCGTTACCAAGTTACACAAGTGTAAAAAAAAACTTTAACAATATTTTGAATTAGAAAAACCTGTTGGAGTGATTGGAGCATTTTTTAATATGTCGACCCAAAACTAAAAACACACCTAAAAAGTACCTATAAAAAAACGACAAATGTGCATAAAATCTCCTGTCGTTATTTCTGACTACCGCGTTTTATTTAATTAAAAAAATCGTTATATTATATAAAGCACTCACCTTTACTCGCTCCGTCGGGGCCCCGCAATATCGAACACTCTTCTATTGTCCCGAACGGTGTGAATAACTGGCGTACATCCTCCTCGGTCTGTTGTTTGCTCAGCATCCCCACGAACAGCTTTCGATCTGAGGCGAAAAAGAACAAGCTGTGACTCGCACCTTGGGACACTACCACGCCACATAAGCCCAGCGGTGAGGAGCGGTATAGGATGCCCACTGGCTGAACGTTAGTGATAGCGGGCACAACATTTCAAAGCAAAAGACTGCATTAGTGAAAAAAGAAAACTTTATGTTACACAATGTGTTTGGGTGGAGCACTGTGCAAATTTTAATTTAGGGTACCGCAATCAGATTTATCTCCAAAATTGTGTGCAAAATTCAATATTTTAATTGTTTTATAAGCAAATCTAGCAAATCAGGTGAATTACTAATAAAAGTCTTACAAAAGGTGATGTTGTGTTATTTAAAATATTTATCAGAAACGCACAACAAACAATGTAATGAGTAGGTATCAATCGAACATCACCTCGTAATGTTTTCCTGTACTTAAGTGTTAGTTTTGTTGCAACCAACCTTAGAGTTTGTACAGCCCATGCCCAAACAAACTGTATTAAAAACACTACAATTGCAGTTTTAAACTTGCAATTGACATATAATAACTGCAATGAGAATACCGAAGTTGCAGTTGATGCTGATGAAATGTCAACCTGCACCATCTATCAGGGCTTTAGATCTGTGTGCTGAGTACAAGTTTCATTTATCAGTTGATCACGTTAATGAAAATGAGAACAAGTGAGGTGAAGCAGTCGAATTTAAAATTTTCGTTATCGTTAACGTGACCAAAAGGTGAACGAAACTCACATTTAGCACTGCGAGTGTTGTGCGAGTTGAGTTAACTTTCGGTCAAGTCAATCTTTACAAAATTTTGTATGGGATCAAAGTTTCAGCCAAAAATTAGTTTCACAAGATGGCGGCTAGATAGTAAAGTAAAGCAAATGGCCGCTTCGATACCATGCAAATTGACGTTTACCCGATCAAGTAATGAAAAACTTGTACTTTCTGAAGTATGCATAATGCTAGTTTAAATCACCATTCAACCGAATCAGCGTTAACTAAAATTTGTGTGGCATCGAAGCTGCAAGTTGGTTACACATTGTCATCACTAGATGGCGCTGCTTCAGTCCCCTACGATTTGTAGTCAACTCGATCGAATGGCGTATTAAACTCGCACCAAGCACTCCGGCACCAAATAAGGAGGCCGACAGAAGATAAGCTTAATACACATCGCATTTGAGCAAAGCAGACATAGACCCCACTCACGAACAGGAATCTCGGAGCACTCCGCGCGCAGCTGTCGCGAGATTTCGTATCCGTGGGAGGCTGTCTATGTGCGCGTTGTTCGAGCACGTTTGTATGAAGCGTACCTTCTTTATGGCTCCTTATGTTGTGACCTGGTGGCAAACGCGGGCGACCCGAATGACCTTAGTGACAGGACGCTGAGCGCGGAGCTAACGCGCGAACACGACGCCGCCGACGCCACCTCGTGGCGCCACGGCCGCGACCGAGCGCCACGATTTCAAAATTCGAATGACTTACAGAAAGTTACATTATACATCTACTTCGACCGACAGCAGCAGCGCAATTGAACCACCTTTTTACTCATGTGACTGAACCGTGGGTAGACAGACTTTTGCAACTTACAGCTGAAAGTCGCAATTATTCCACGTTCATGAAGGTTATATTACATTTAAAAACTCAGAGTAAGTGAAAGAGCTTGTAAAGAATAAGTAATCACTTTTATAATTACCAAATTTACAGCGCCATTATGAAACAATTGCCGGGGGCCCCACAATATATTGTTGCGCTGCTGCTTCGAAACTCTTAACTCAATATTGCGCCAAGTATCAAGAGTAATTTGGTAAAAACACTTTTTGTGTCTGCAAATCTTTAATGTAAGTCATTTTTCTTAAACAACACGAAAGTATATCTTTACACAAACGAGAATTTATTGTGAACGCGCATACAATGCTATGGGTCAGCAAAAGTAATACAATTTATTTTACACAATAATAAAATCTAAAACATGGCGTTTGTAGCGCTGTCATTGATCTACTTAGACAAGTTTTTATCTAAACACATTGGCAGCTGCGCGATTTCACTTTGCAAATAATTTAATTATTTTTCTACAAATAAAAAGAATGTATTTTTAAGCAATTTTTTGATATGTTTGTACAAAATCGTGCAGCTGTCACGACTAGAGGCAGGGTATGCGCGCGTGCGCGGACGCAGCGTCATGTGCGCGCGCTCTAACAATACTGTTGTCAACTGAACTTGTGTGGCAAAAATTTAAATGCGATTAGGATTGTTGTCTAAAAATTATGACAAGTCATCTAGAAATATATAGTTTGGATGGATGATTTTATGAATGGATTGTACATTTCCCTGTTCTTTAAATAAATTATTCATATAATATATACAAGATATTGTAACATCGATTGAAATGACATACTGAAACTGTACTGTACTTTAATCTATTTAAAAAAAATATGTTGCCTTTAGTTAAAATATGAATATTTTTAAATGAAATGTAGTGCTTATTATAGTCGTTCAGTTTTGCAGTTCACACTAATAACATAGCTATTAAACTTCCACTCACAACACAATAGTATTTTTTTGTAAAAACTCTTTCTAAAAAAGACTTGTCATAAATTTCTCAACAATAAAAACAAAAAAAATATGATAAACAGCGCCCTATCTAATAACGGTGGTGCCGCCACAACACGTAACCGCTTCACGCTCAAAACGACTGATGACAAACATCGATAGCTCTCTATAAAACACATAATACACACATCTCAGTTAGGTAATGAGAACAACCAACAAAATCCAAACCCAGTTCAACACAAAAAATTAGCACATTACACTAATGTTGCAATGGTGATACAGGAGGGTTCCGTAGAAAACTTTCTCGAATAAATCAACGGGAATAACACATGAAGGGGTTAGGAGCGGACACGTGAGCTACGGAAACCTCAGGGGTCAAACTGTCGATTAGTTTATCACTTACACAAAAGATCAAATTCTCTTTGGACTTCTGTTCGAGCGTCGAACGTACGCGGCACCCAAAAAGTTTTTGTTAAAAAAAGATTGAGTACGTACAAAAATATTTTGATTTTTTGAAACGGTCAATTTTGGGCGTTGCATTGGGCTCTTTACAGAAATCAACGTGTGTTTAAAAAATTAATGACAAAACATAAATCCACACTAATTACGTATCGAAAAATGAATACGAAAAACAAAATGTTCTTTACAGCACGACGATAACTAAGTGCATAGTGAGTATTCTTCTGTTCTATGTCGAATCCACTTTGTTGCGAGCGCGCCTTGGGAAGGAATAGTAAGAACTTTTTTTTTAATACTCTAGGGCTTTAAAGTGCTTGATGTCGGACTGAAACCGTGCGGTAGCGGTGCGGGTGTCGTGTTATGCAGAAACGGTTGCATTCTCAAACGCGATGCGAACGCAAGAGCAATCTGTTGTCGTTTTACAATCGCAAACACATTACAGGATACATAACCAATATTGCGTAATTTATTTTATTTTATCAAAATTTTCTTTTATTTCGCAGTAGGAAAGCGCATGGCCATCATCTCACCTGATGATGATTGATAGCCTTATCCGCGAAATAAATCAGCGCACTTCACGCATAATCTTCAGTTACTGAGAATCTTATCTTATCAATTTAACTAACATTGTTGTTTGAGCGATAAATTTAAGATGGTGGAAGTGAGCCAGGCGGACTTAGAACCAACCAAACTGAGTACAATATGTTATCAATCTAGGATTCGAACCCGGAACCTCTTAGTTTATGAGACTGGTGGTCTATACTACCTGCACCGCTACAGCGAGGCTGCAGTCCGACCATAACCTGCTTCGTTAAAAGCGCCCTTGAACAGACAAACATAAAAGAAAAAACAAAAACAAAACAGTAAATACAGCTCGGTTACAAATCACAAAACAGCTCCACTTCACATGAAAACAAAACACAACAGAAATAAGTACCATAGAGCTAAATACACAACAGTTGAATGGAGGTGGCAAGGCGCGCTCAGTGGATGCGGCGTGGAACCTCACTCGCGCGCTAGTACAGTGACAACAGTACGCCTATTGCACGCACAACAAGCTACCTGGGTCCGCCTACGCGCGCCGCCTGCCCGCGCCCCCTGCAACACAAGAACAAGCTACACACGCTTACTCCACCGCTCACACAACAGCGGACATGGCATTATGGAGTACTGCACTCTTCTTATTACTATGTTCAGTCAACGATAAAGATTAGATTCGTCCTACTATAAAAGCTACTGGTTTTACTTTTGGAATTAATTAATCATTAAAATGGTTCGGCCTTTTGGAGTACTTTACCATTGACCTTTGTCAACGAGATTAAATTCGTTTTGCTTGGAATGCATCTCCTAGTTTTATTTTGGACCTAATAAACATTTTGAATTTAGTTGAGCACTAAAATTGCTGGGACATTGGCGACACCTACACTGTACTTACACTTGTTAAATCAATGACACGACTACAAAATAAAAATAATATTTTTGTTTATTTTCTGGTAAAAAAAAATAAACTAATTTTATCGCTTTTCAAGATGCTACAGAATATAATAGTGTAGATAAAACACGTTAACTAGTTGTACCTGTGTTTTAAGCAAAAATCGTATTTTTAAGGACCATTATATTTTTGTTCTGTTCCCCAAAGACCGATAAACCATTTAAATCGATTTAAGAGTTACGACCGTTTGAAAAAACTTAATAAAAATCGTTTTTTATTTCTACTTATTGGCAATAGGCTAACCAAAACTAAAGCTTTTAACACGAAATAAAATGTTAGTTTTATTCGTGGTGGAAGCACCATTATTTTATTCATGGGATTGGCCTAGTTGTCCTTTTGTTGTCCTATAAAACAACAGTAAAACTAACCTATACTTATGCCGCGTCAAGGGCCGCCTTCACCTCGCTCCGTTCAAATAACAGCTTTGTCCCGAACAAAATTAAATGCAAACATACCCCGAAGGTCTCCGAGAATTTGCAGTTAAGAAAACAAACAGTAATGTCAACAATAATCAACGTTTATAAGCAAATGAATATATAAAAAATGTCTTAAAATACGGGATTTTACTTAAAAAATGGAGATGTCCTTTGGATCATGGGATACGGATATTCACGCGGACGAAATCCCGAACGGGCCGCTAGTAATATTTAAACAACATTTTATTTTAAACTAGCGACCCGCCCCGGCTTCGCACGGGTGCAGTGCTGATACACGCAACATCTTCGAAAATATTCATTTAAATTACATGTTGTAAAAGGCCATATAAATCTATATTAAATGCACAATGTATATAAGGTACTTCATTGGATAAGGATTAATGCTGTATTGCCTAAAATCGCTTCGTAAATAAGCCATTATTTCTCGTGAAAAGTAAAGGATAAAAAATTATTATTGTGGGTTATCCCTAAAAGATAGACATTTATCATCGCGGACTTTTTCATAGACCTTTTTAAGGTCTACAATACTGTAATACATTATTTTGATCTATCTCGTAGGAATCAGCCAGCGTTTACAATGTAAGCGTAAAAAATGTGAAACCTCTAAAATTATCAGAGTTTTTCTACTATATTACGCATGTATTTAACCTTCTTCTTGAATCAGTCTAACTATTAAAAAAAACCTCATCAAAATTCGTTGCGTAGTTTTAAAGATCTAAGCATACATACATACATAGGGACAGCGGGAAGCGACTTTGTTTTATACTATGTAGTGATACATACATACATACTCTCAAGTACTTCTCCCAAAATGGGGTAGACAAAGTTACCACCGTTAGTGACCTCGACGTCACATTTGGCATAATTAAAGTAGGGCTTCTAGGTGAATAGAAACCATCAGTGATAGGTAGCTAGCCGATTGCGAGTGATGTGCGAGCATCTTGGAACCCTTGTCCCTTAGTTGGTTCTTACGATATGTACGAGAAGTTAGGCGGAAAACATTTTTTTCACGTCTAAACTCAGCATGGAGTTATATAAAAAAACAAACCTCGTAATGATATTTGAGTTTTAAAAAGGTTGAATTTCTATGACTGTTTTACATTCTATCCTGTTTTAATATGTAAAGGTTACACGTAGCAACCCTAAAAGCAATAATCCGAAATGCCGAACTGAACGGACGCCCCACGTTTATGAATGAATTCCGTGACAAACATCTCGCTGACCTTCAAGTCTAAAAATATAACAAAGAGCTTTATTTGTTTACCGTTCAGCCTTATTAATAAAGTTATAAAAAGGTAATTTACCAAAAACTTTTTTCCACAAAAACATTTTTTTCTTTCTTAAATTAACTTGATACTAAGTAATACACGTTTAAGTAAATAGTTCGGTTATTAGCCGGTTTTTAGCCTGACGCTTCAATCCTTTTGTAAGTTTCATGATTACAGAGAATCAGTCTGAGCACAAGCATAATAGGTTAAACATTATTACAGATAACATTGTCATGGAAGGAAAATTACTACCATGGATTTATGTTAACAAACAAAGCTTTCATTAAATTGTTATTTAAGTTGAATTTAACAACATACTAACAGCAGTAATCAAATGTGAATTTTTCATAAAAGCCGTACGATGCACGTAAACTTAAGGATAAATACAAAACAGGCATCCTCAAGACACACGTAGGGGTGCGGACGTGTCCGCTTTTGTTCGTATACGGTTCGGATACATCGCCTGGTCCGGTGGTGGGGCCATTAAATTCAGATTTATACACGCCTGCGGATATCTCCCGGTGCGAGTCGCCTAATGACCACCTAAATTGAGATAATTTCACAGCGGAGCTGCTAATAAGGCCCGTTCGGAGGTCAGTGCATGCCGAGATTAGAAATTAAATTGCTAGAATTATGCACCTCGTAAATATTAATAAGCGTTCTACCTGCGGGTTACCGATGGCGATTCAGAATGCTTTATTCGATCTTTAATTAGCTAACAAACTGTGTAATATTTAACTCAAATGTGTGCTTCTTGTGCTTCTTGTTCTTCTCATCTATGCCCTTGCATGTACTTGCTGTGTAAACAAATATTTATGCATCCATGTATACGCTAAAAAAATATCAAATAAGCCAGATTTAACAGAGATTAAATAAAGTGTCTCCTATAACTAAGATAACCGCTATACTAAGCTACTATCAATCCTCAAATAGGTGAATCATTCGCAAATATGATGCCACGATACAATCGATACGAACTCGATGGATTTGTAACTTGATGATTGATGCATTTCACTATCTAGTTGCCATCAAAACACACCATGCACTGAGCTCCCAACGGTCATTACGAGTCCTAACTATGTGAATGACGCCCTCGATAACAACCCGGGCGTACTGTCGCAAGCCGAACGGGATCAAACTCCGTGTATTTATCATTTCAAATGGGATAAGAGATGAGTGAGCAGCGGATACGGAGTGGATTTTTCGAATACTGTTGCTGGTAGGAACATCACTAAGAAAAGCGACGAAAATGTTAGATTTCATCTACAAAAACTTAAATTATAAACTTTTTGTTATTTAACATTTCTGCAAATATGTTATTTTCTGAACAATACAACTTTGTTTTTTAATTTATTCAAAGTATTATTTTCTTTAAATTATATTGGCACTTAGTGCGCTGCTTTCTTTATCTTATTATAACATAAACAATTACAATCAAATATTAAAAAGAGCAGATGCTGTATATTTTCTCTAACTATATAATCAATAATAATTCTGGGTTAACGTCAACACCCAGCGACAAGGCTTCTTACTACTGCGCTCTCGTGGTTCAAATAAAATGACACTCAAGAGTTTTCCTGTTGCGAATAGTATAAAAAACCCTCAACCCGTTCCCTCCTCCTCTTATGGCTTGTACCACACCTCCTTTGTCCCCTAAGACACCTGGGAGACCCCCAATTATATTATCAATGTAATTGGCTATTCAACGTTGCGCGATGGAGCGAACGCGGCATTGCTAATTAATATAATCAACCGAACATTGAAATTTGCGCTCCACCAATCTAAAGCTACCTACGGCCAATTTGGAGAGCTGAAAGGAGGACTGGCTACTTGAAAATTTACAACCAAAGCATTTTCTTGTGCACCATATTTCTTGGAAGAGCCAACTTTAAAATTTTAATAATAATAAAAATCATGAATCAATTAGTCTGTTAATTGGTTTGTTTGTTCAATTAGCATGTAAGGATTTAAATGAATTATTGAGAGAAATAATTCTTTATTGTACCAACAAAAAAGTTGAGATTGAACTTAAAACAAAGTTATGATGTGGCAATATTATCGATTTACAGCAACCTCACAAACAAGGATTGATTATTTAATGCCAACTATCCTCAATATGAAACTAATTAAATCTTGCTGTCTTTCTTAAACTTAATATATTAAACCGAAAAATAACAAAGCTATGACTAAGCAAATTACGATGACTTTCTAAATATTTTTGAAATTAATAAAAGCTAAGTAAATTAAATAGTTATCATTTATTATAACCCACCCTCCTTTTATTTATAGATATTCCAAAATCAAGTCAAATCGAAAATCATTTCGAAATTAGATTTCAAATTCACACCATACCAGACCATACGCAATATTTTAAATCCCTTTTGTTTCAAAAAACAACGATGAAACAAATTTCGATAACGACAAAAAAATCTCCCGAAAAAACAATCCGCGCATACAGAATTATTAGAACTTCCCGATAATAAAACAGGAAACGTAGGGCGCTCCACCCGCTAATGTTGCATGAAACCTATCAATAATCGACGGACCCCTCATAAATTTGGCGCACCGTTATCCCTAGCAGGCAAACAATATGTTGCAATGATTGATTGGGGGATGTTAACACGAGTTTCAGCGGGCGTGGAAGAAGGCTGGTGCACACCTGATATTAATTGTGATACTAATGGATAATACAAGTATTTGCAGAAAGGAAATCACTGCATTATGTGTTTGAAATATGATTGTAGTAACTCAGATGTCATGCATGAAATCTTTGCTATACCGCGATCGCTATCATGCCTAATCATAATCAATCAATCTTTTTACTCAACCCGTCCATGCGAGCTACAATTAGTAGAAAGTGTCTAACACAAAACAACGTAATAAAGATCACTCTGTATAAGTAATTTTGGTCCGTATGAAACCTTCTATACAAATTGCCATCCCCTACCTACATAGGCATCATTCTCCAAAAATCCTAAACACAACCAGGTCAAATACCGAAATTTAAGGAATGACAGATTTCCATGCAAACTTTCCACCCTTATTTCACTATTCTAGGGGAGGTTTTTCAAAAAATTACAAGATATCTTTACAGGCATCCTGAAAGGTGAGCTAAGACTTCCAACGATTTGCGATTTTCAGGGCCACGAACCCAAAAACTCTTCGAAAGCGTTGGCGCGTTAGAACAGAGACAGTTGAATATCATAAGAGATGAACCCTCTATTCCTTCTATTGTCCTTTATCTAGCAGTTGGTCATTATAGATTTCTATAAATAAAGTAATAATAACATAGGAACGTACCTATAAGTGTAAAACTCCATAAATGTCTAGTTAATGAAAAGTTATGAGTGAAAGGAAACTTTAACATTCACCCAACATTTACACCTAACTCCGATAGTATTAAAGTCGCCAATTCTGCGACTAGCTTCTAGGGTAGTTAATGTATCAAAAGTTATTCCCGGTCACAGCGTAGAAAATCCTAATCCGATAGAACAGCGCAGTTAACTGAATGATAACGACTGCTCGTTCTAAGCCGGCCCGGCTTTGGTAGGGATGTCTTGAACCGACTGTAGTGTTGAGATTGCATTTTCTTTATTATCATATTTCGTTAATATCTCTACAGTGCTTTTAGAAATGAAACTCTTCACTCTGGAAAATAGTAAGCCAAGTTACAATGAGTGGTTTTGTGGGATATGAACTATGTGTCTACCATGACATTTTATTATAATGCAGAGTTTGTTTAACATTTAGAATAGTACTACTGTAAGCAGCACTTTGTTGCTTAACAAATGCTCCACATAATGGTTCTCTTTATCGTGGTCGTATGTAGAAATTAAACAAGAGTCCATGCAACACTAACTGTGTGTTCTTGACTCATACGAAAAAAGTAATCATGCTTCAGGCATAGGAGAGGACTCTATAATATTCTCTCCGTCAATATTTTGATCATAATATAGACTCGTGTGCGCGTTTATAAGCATTAAAGGTTGTTAAAAACTATCGATTTTTGTCTACAATTATTGTCCAATGATCTCCTACTATGTGCACAACTGTATATTTCACAACAACAATAAATGGTTTAAGATCTGAACTTCGGTTTTTTTTGTAGATGGTTTGTCGATACTACGTGCACATCACTATCCACAGTTCGGCAAGATTGGTGCAAACAGGCCAATATAAGTGCATTAAAATTTATTCGTTCGCAGCTTGAGTAGAGAATGAAGTCAACAACCCGGACTGTATAAAAGCCATGTTTAAATCAGAACTATGGCGAGGGCAATGGATCCTGAGGCGGGACTCTTAGTTGGTAAGTTTATCGATTGATTTTAATCGAATATATAAAGTTCGAAATTTAAATTATTATTTAGGGAATTAGATGGGATTAATTGGGTGGGGTTGATTGGTAAGAATTTATGATTTTATGTCTTTTATGCCTAAAAAAAACCACAATGAAAAACTTATTTTCAATAAAATATTAAACAAAGTTTCTTCATTAGCAACATCGAACAACTTTGTTTAAAGAGTTTTGTACTCAAAAACAAAGGTGAGTTAATCCGTATAAAGCGTGTCATTCCTATAGCAAGGTCTTTTAGCCTAAAATGGTTATTTAATTCAATTTGACGATGACAGCACAGTTTGCTACTGAGTGAATATTCATTTATTTAAGCTGTCGCTTTGTACTCGTGTCACGCAATAGCAACTGAAAATATTGAAATGACGTCGCATGTCGTAAAGTTTAGAGCCCGAATGAGAGACTGGAGTCTGTTTTATATCGATGTACGTGGTCTGGTAAATAAAATGTGTGATAAACTTGAAGAAAATCCTGGCTGAAACAAGTGATTTGTGCGGTCAGCCATGAAAACAGTAATACCTACTAAAAGTAATTAATGACGTCATGGTAATCAGAATTCCGTGTCTCGGAATATTTTCATACTTATCGACGTTGAAGTGACAATATCTTTAACCTTTGGAAACGCTTTGAGCTGTAGCAGAGATATTTCCACAAAATAATTCTTAATTATTGAAACTATAAGCTATTTTAACAAGCTTAAAGAGAAACTTTTATAAAAAAATCTTGTCATAATACCTGTGACAAAAAAATGTTTTTAATGTGAATAACGATTTAGCTGGCTAAGCCAGCCAAAATAGTGATGTGCAACAATCTATCGATAGGATATTCGCGCAAGGTCCGCGTAAGCACCCGTATCTCGTATCCCGTGGAGCTTTATAAATTCTTTAAAGACTATACAAAATTTTAAGAATACGATACGAATTTCAAGCTTTCCTAATACCTATTTTCAAATTTAATTGGCCGATTGCTTGTAAGATATATAGCTACATTATACATTTATCACAGTTTAAAAATGGCTAAAAAGTGCTAACACGGTAAATGACATTTTACTGTCTCGATTTTAGTTCGATTGTTGTAAATATCAATTATATTTCATGCCCGATTAGTCCAATTTATAAAAAAATAACACACCGTCACGAGCTCACTCAGATGATTAAAGCTTTTAATAATTTAACATAACCATTTTTAATTTATTATTATACCCCAGCCAACGTTTACTAAGACAAAGATA
The DNA here is from genome assembly GCA_947562085.1 of Eudonia lacustrata. Taxonomy (NCBI): domain Eukaryota; kingdom Metazoa; phylum Arthropoda; class Insecta; order Lepidoptera; family Crambidae; genus Eudonia; species Eudonia lacustrata. The sequence continues at coordinate 2,812,656 of OX387317.1, read as the reverse complement.
TAAGAGTTTAAAAAACTCATCTTTATCTCACTTTAAATCAGACCTATATAAGCTGTGCTATTATTTTTCATTATAATATACTCGTACCAATTACACATGTAAAACATGTAAGACGTAACATAGATTTTTGATTCCGAAAAACCCGTTAGGTAACAACATTTTCATATTAAAATTTATTGTTTTAAATTTTGAAACAAGGAAATTACTATCGCTATCGATACCGTTAGTTCATGGGAGTATTTTGAGTTCAAACTTTAGATATATCACTAGTTTTTTTTATTAGTTATTAGTATAGTTTAATACCCCTCATATCCTTGGGGGAGGCCTTTGTCCAGCAGTGGACGTCTTTTGGCTGATGATGATGATGATAGTTCCTAGCGGCCTCGTTTTGTGCAATTTTCCTTTATTCTATTTATATAAAGCCAAAATTCCGAAGCTAGTTTTCAATTAAATACGCTGACGGCAATTTTCAACCTCATGGATTGAACTACTTTACCAAGCAAACGAAATGAAAAATATATAAAAATATCTCTAAAATAGTGGTTAAGTTCGTAGTGGCATCAGAATTTCGAAATATATATGGAATTTCTATAAAAAAATCCCATTCAAAGCCATAAAACGTTCAGAATTAGCTGTATGGTTCATGGATAGCTGTAGGCCATTATTTAAGAGACTTAGGATACTTCCATTGACCTGCATGTATGTAAGGGAATTGTGTACTTTTGTAAAGCTACATCCAAATTACTTTGTAAAACAGTCCGATGCCGTTTCTAGGAACACAAGACATGTAGATAAACTTTATTTACCTGTATGTAAATCTGAGGTTTATAAAAGGAATGCTTACTTAATGGCTATTCATGTTTATAATAAGATACCAAATACTCTTAAAAACTTACCCCTTGTCACTTTTAAAAATAAATTATCCAATTGGCTCCTTGAAAACTGTTTTTATACCATGAATGAATTTAATAATTATAAACATAACATTGGTTAAATAGACATTAATAAATTATTGTGTAATTGATGACTATTTAAATATTATTGAGATTGTGACATAGATTTCTTATTTTATTTTTTATTTTTTTTTTCATATTTATGTGCTATTTATTGTGTTTTTATGATTTTTGCCATGTTTATGTTTAAGAGGGATGATTTGAAATAATAATAAGTATTGTCATGAATAAAATTTTAATTAATATTTGCACACCAGTAAACTGGTAGAATGCATTGGCTCGAAGTAAAATAACCCAACAACTGTACTTGTGACCTGTATTCTCGCAAATAAAGATATTTGATTTGATTTGATTTGATTTGTAAATATCTCCTTACTCCATAATAATATTGTTAAGTAATAGGCCCTTCCAGAATACCAGCGCTGCAGCGGCCTCATGTCGTTGTAGCATGTGCTGAAGTTGGGCCTAGTTGGCCACACTTTGTCTCCTCTGTTTTATTGTGAAAGTACTTTGTTTTTCAATATGTATATATATTTTTTGTTTTATTTTTTTTGTGAATGTAATTAGTTTTTGTTGTGCGCTAATAAAATGTATTTCTTTCTTTCTTTCTTCTTCTTCTTTCTAAAATGTACACCAGAATTAACGTTAGTTTATAAGATTTCAAATTATATACTTTTTTGAAAGATATTAAGATATTTTTTTTTCTTTTTTTCCCTGCCGCTGATTTCCTTCACCGCACTACACGCAATCGACTGTCTTTCCATCCACACCATCTTGATGGATGGCGATCTACCACTGTGCGTTTCTCACGTAATTTTTTACCACGAACTACAGTGCTGTGGAACCAGCTCTCAGCGGCGGTATTTCCGGACCAATATGACTTAGGAATCTTCAAGAAACGAGCCTATTCCTTCCTTAAAGAACGGCAACGCATCTGTGATTCCGGTTTTGCGGGTGTCCATGGGCGGCGGTGATTGCTTTCCATCAGGTGACCCGCCTGCTCGTTTGCCTCCTTCTAATATAAAAAAAAAAAAAACTTCAAATAAATGTAATTACAACTGCACAAAATGCTACTTTTGCGATGCGTCGGCCGCTCGTAGTTCTGAGAAAGCGCGAGCGCTCGCATTTTGTGATAGGCCTCTTAACGGAATTATTACCTGGCCTCAACGAATCGAAAAAAAGAAAATCATCCCGAAACAAAACAACATCGCCGGCAGCCTAACTCCGCGCCACGGACAGCAGATGACAGCCACGGTTGCCACCTCAAACATTTAAATTGCTATCGACAACATTACGGGCGCACATATACGGCTTTTAATTAATGGCACCGAATTAATCCGGACAGCGGCGGAGGTGCGTTTTCAGAGCTTGTCATTGTCAGTGTTCGTTAGACGTGGTCTGCCGGTGGCGGGCCGCCACTCCCCTCTCCCCGCACCCCTCACCCCCTCTCACCTCACACAGCACAACTGTATTGACAGCTTGTGTGCGGCTTGATTCCGTCCGACAAGCGAAACTAGTTCTCGTGTGGCTGTATACTCGTAGTAGTAACTTTTTGCAACCTTGTTATATGTAAGTTTATAAGAAGGTACATAAAGTACAAACATTTTTTTAGTTCGAAATTAAATTTTAAACAAATTTTATTGGCAAGAATCTTTTTAATAATATAATAGAATATAATTTTTTTATCAACATACACACTTAATTATAACAATTATACAACAATAAAGGAAAAAAGAAAAACAGATAGACAGAAAAAAAGAGCAGATGAGTAGTAAAAAATAAAATAGGTAGGTATTGTGTGATGTTAAAGGGCCCTATAATTACTTTAGTGCAAGTCGCCACGACAGTTTAAAAAGTTATAATCAATAAGTTAACTATCAACCTATCAAGTTTTACTCTTGTTTTTAAAACGAAACTGATTTATCTTAGATAGAGCAACTGGGTCATAATGACCCACACCCACGTTTTTGTAGTAATTTTCCACCCCCCTGATGCCGGGTTAGGTCAGACTATCTAGTTAAACCATCTTATTTAATAATAACATAAACAATACCAAAAACAGCCGAAATATCGGTATTTCGGCTCAATTTCATCTCCGTTTAAGATCTCGTTATTTTGCGAAAGTAACAATACTATCCGGGATTAATTATCATTTTATTTGTTGTCGTTAATTATCCGATATTTCGGCAAAGCTTCACGCGCCATGCTCACGGATGTACATCCGTGCGGAAGTGAGGTAGGTACTGCAGATGGATGTTTATGAGCAATAGAAATGATCTCTTTATTATAAGAATCCTGCTTTTAGTGAGCATGTCACATTAAAGCAATAATAATTAGGTATTTATCTTAATGTTTTTTTTGTTATGTAACAGAAGTTTTGAAGCGTCACCAGTACTTAGTCCCGATAACTTCCCATAAAAAAGAGATTTGCCGTCACAAAATAATGCTCCCAAACGTTACCTTAGACACCTATAAAGCTTTCCGAACGAAAAAACAAATGGACGTGCCATAAAAAAATAAACGCTCGCAAAAACATCTTCGGCCGGCCGTTCGCGCCGCGTCGCAGTAAAGCGTCCTGGCAAAAACCCGACAAATCATCGGCCCATATCCTTATTTGTGTCAAATTACGGCATGTAACCGAACGGCGTCGAACCGGAAAATACCGCTTTCTAATGTCATTGTGTGGCCCCCTCCCCCGCCCGCACCTGTCACCCCTCCCCTGTTATTTACCACAATTTCGGTCGCCCTAATCCGATAAGCTCTTGATGAGAGCGGAATCGGTTTTAGCGTAGCAAAAAGGTGTCTTATGACGTCTCTGTTTCAACACCTCGTCTGTTGCGGCTTGCCACTTTCCAATGCGGTTAGTAGGGGCATAGTTTAAAATCGTGTTCCAAAGATGTTAGAGACAAAAAGGTTATCTAGCATTTGTTTCACCGAATCTGTTCTAAACATCTTCCAAATTTAAACATTCTTTAGAGGGGTGACAGTCGATATGTAACGGAATAAATGAACATCAATTATTTAAATAATAAAATAAAAGGGAACTTCAGTTCTATTTTCAAATTGCGATCGCGCCTGACCGAGTGACCCAATTAGTGTGACGGTCTAATTTAAAAGCTGAATCAAGCGTACATTACGGTGAATCAAAATTGCGTCACAAATATGAGCAAAGGAGATTGCAAACTCATTAACGCAAAATTTTTAATTAAATAATGTGTTTTACCATCTAGTAAACTCTAATTTTTAATGCGATTTTCCTCACTGACGGTTAATCAAATCAAAGTAGCAAGACCAACATGAGCGAAAGAGAAATCAAAACAGATTTCCGCAAAAATAAAATATTTACCGTTTTCTATAGTTTGCAAACGATGTTATTATAATGCGTTTATCTTAATTACGTACTTACGGTTAATCAAAGTCACAAGACAATCACGAGCAAAGGAGGAATCAAAACCGTTGCAATAACGCAACAAAAAAAAATGTAAGTACCTAACTTTTACTTTTCATAATTGTAATCTCATTGAAAGTTTTTCATATCTAGCTGTAGGGTCTGTATCTAAATATAAATAAATAAGAAGTTATAGTAATATTATAATTAAGCGGTTGACGTCAATATTTTAACTACTAAACACATAGCCACTGTACCAATGGTATTTGAAGTGTTATGGAAAATGTAGTATTTAGAACGTATGTCACAAAGGTTACAAGGTGAAGACCCAGAATGTGGCAAGGTATAAAAATGCTTATCTATATATGTATAATTATATAAAAATCAATTGCTGTTCGTTTGAGAGGCTAAAACTCGAGAACGGTGAACCGATTTGGCTAATTTTGATTTTGAAATATTTGTGGAAGTTCAGGGAACGTTTAAACGGTGAGAAACATAAATAATAAGTAACGGAAAATACTAAAAACGAAAATGTAATTTTCCTATACAAAATTATTTGTTTGTTTTGTTGTCATGGAAACTGTCAAAGCGGTACGATGTCCGCCGGGTCAGCTAGTATTATATAATTGCACACGACTAAACAATTGCTTCCATAATGTCGTAATAAAGCGTCGTCATTCTGTTGTTCTAAGAAAAAAATTGTATTTTCTTATGTGCTTTTTGAAGCGTAAATTGAATAAGTAAATGATTTTGAAATATGGTCAAATTTCGACCACTGAGCGACCACTCACAATTATAATTGCAGTAGCGCCATCCGCAGTGGCAACCAGACCAGACTAAATGCCAATTTCTAATTTTTATTTCTAAATGGTGATCGGTGACGGGGTGGTGGGTCAAGTCAAATCGAAACCTAATCATGTAGTTATCATTTGATGGAAGTGTTGGTCTGTTGTCGATAATTACCTAATGCGGAACCGTCGTGGGTCCCAATTTTAATCTGAGGTATTTTCATATTTTTGTATGTAGATATGTTTAGTTTCCGCTTTCCGCTTTGGAACTTTGTGTCAGATTTAAATTAGTATTTAGTTAACACTATTTAAACAGATAAATGATTTTAGAGTACAAGAAAACCTTTCAGACGTTGTTATAAAATATTTAGTAATAACAAAGTTCTGACCTCTAGGTCTGTATGTAAATAAAGCGTTATTATACTATGTATTAGGTACTTATAGGACTCTCTTATGTAACAGACTTATTTAATAGCTATATATTGATTATCATTATAACTATTAACTTAAAGCAGGCTGAAGATAATTCCTGTAAAATAAGTATCTATACTAATTTGAGACTAAGTATTAACCTAGCCTCACCTAGGGGGAATTGCAGATAGAGTCCAGGGGGGAACATGCACATCTCCGTTTGTTGGAGCCCCGATTGTTCTAGGCCGACGTAAAAAGTACCTGAAGATGGAAAAATTAGACGTTAACATGACACGAACGATGACGCTGCATTATAATAATTGTAATTGTTATAAATAACCCAGAACAAGAACGATAAAGGACGCTTCATTATAATCGTAAATTATGTTATAAAATAACCGTTTTAAAAAGACTGAGCAAAACGATCTAGCCCAAACAGCCAAGTCTTCTGCTAATTTTCTTGATAAATATGAACAGCTTTCCTAATATAATAAATTCTATATATTCTATTATATAAATATATTCAAATTAAACAGAGTTTCATATCATGGAAGACCCAAAAAAAAAACTCAAAGACAAGCAAAAGAAAACCTTAATTTACTTAAAAACATCGGTAAGGTAAATTTAATTAAATACTTCTTTTAATAAATGTCTATTCATTTATGCCGACATGACAGACTTGTAACAGATACTAACTTTATTCATTACAATGCGATTAGAGTGGAAGTGACGGCAACAAGAATTTAAATTAACCAATAGAAAAGCGATCATAAATAAAGGCGCCTAATTCCAACATGGCGGCGTCAAACAAAACAGAAAACAGTCATCGGAGCGTCACACGAAACAGAGACAAAGTAAATTATTACATCGCTATCTCACATCCATGCGGTTTTAATTGTGGACATTAAAAACTTTTGTTTGCGTCACAATATACGGCCATTTTGTAAATAAGACCGGCTGTCCGCTGACTAATCGCCGCAGATTTATCTGCGTGTGTTACATTGTAATGTTTTCTAATATGGCGGCGGTGAAGAACTTTCTGATTTAAAAAATTGGTCACATTAGAATGATTTTTTAAAGTTTCAGATATACAGGGTGTTTGGAAGGTCGGTGCAAAGCCTTAAGGGGATGTTAGTATGGTCCATCTAGAACATTTTGAGCCACACTTGTCTTAGACCAAGTCTGTTATTATTATTATTTTTTGTTGACCTGCGATTTTAGTGTTAAAAATCCAAAATTTGCTAATTAATTGCTAACAACATTCAGTTTAAGTTAAAATGTCTATTTTTTACAAATTATTTTATTAGTGTAATGTGTCCCTAATCGTATCGAAGCATTTTTAAAACACCATTGTTACCAAAAAAATAAAGTTACAAGCCATTCAAAAGTGATAGAAAGTTTGGAAAAAAAAAAATTCTACTTTAAATGTCAATTTAAAAAATAAAGAAAATAGCTGCAGTTCTTCAAACACATTTAAAAACATGCTAGGTTAATGCCCTTTTTTTGAGATATCACTTACGCAGATACTAAAAATCAGCATGACTAAAGTCAGAAAACGTGCTCGAGCATGTATTCGTAATGGTGGACGACATTTTGAACATGAAAATTAAAGTTAAATTACCAAAAACGATGTTTTTTTAATCTTCTTATAAATCGATATTATCACTCTTAACTGGTTTAAGCACCATAATTTCAAGAAATGGTAAGATATCTGCGTAAGTGATATCTCAAAAGAAAGGGCATTAACCTAGCATGTTCTTAAATGTGTTTGAACATCTGCAGCTATTTTCTTTATTTTTTAAATTGACATTTAAAGTCGAAAAATTATTTTTCCAAACTTTATCACTTTTGAATGGCCTGTAACTTTATTTTTTTGGTAACAATGGTGTTTCAAAAATGCTTTGATACGATTAGGGACACATTACACTAATAAAATAATTTGTATAAAATAGACATTTTAACTTAAACTGAATGTTGTTAGCAATTAATTAGCAAATTTTGGATTTTTGGCACTAAAATCGCAGGTCAACAAAAAATAATAATAATAACAGACTTGGTCTAAGACAAGTGTGGCTCAAAATGTTCTAGATGGACCATACTAACATCCCCTTAAGGCTTTGCACCGACCTTCCAAACACTCTGTATATAGTACGGTCAAAAGTCAGTGTTAATCTTATATGTGGACACATTTTATTGTTTTTTTATTAAACCAACTGCTTTACAATTAATACGTTACTTGTACTGTAAATTATATTAAGTTAAGCCAATTACAGGTTTATATACTCACTATTTCTTCTCACTCTCTTCTCACTATGTCTTTAATATAAATATATTTTTTTATGAAACAGAAAATTAGATAATAAATTAAAGTTTTTTTTTCCTTAAGTTGATGGTTTTGTGCGATTAGCACATTTAGCCAGTGTCAAAGTTATTTTTCTTACAATGTAATACATAAATAAACAATATTTTTTCCTGTATGATGATGAATGTTAATAGAAATGAGAAGTGAGAAATGATATATCCCCCAACCCCTCGAGTATCTCAGTAAAAAGGTGGGGCTTTACTAAGTCCTCACGCGGACTTCTTGAGAGAATTTGAAAAGTGACGTTGCACTGTTTTGAATCATTTGCCAACAGTCATGCACACTCACGAACACTTAACGGTTAATAATCCACAATTATTTCATATTAATATTCGTCATAGCACAAACTTTAGAAAATAAAACAAAACCGCAGACATCAAGAGTCATCTCTTACTTTCCCGCCAAGAAGCTAAATTAAAGTTATCGGATGATAAATACTGGATAGGTCTTTAAAAGCAGGTTCATTACTTTTTCGAACCATTATATGAAAAAAAACAAATGAGAACCATTAAATGGCGTCTATTATGTCCGTCAGTATTTGTCTTTGCGATTTGGTTGTATGAATCCAACTATCCGGATGGTAAGCTAGGGCTTCACCTAGGTAATTCACACTAATCCACATACCTTTTAATAGTCTCATACTCTTAGGTGAAATACTACCGAAACAAGAGAATAACAATCCTCAGCAGTACGCATAATGATGGTCGATCCGAACCGTTAGGTGCGAAAATGTGGAACGAATGAAGGTTTTCCCCAAGTCTTGTAGTTTGGTGGCGAAATAGGGCGAGCTAAATTAAGTTGTACCTACAGTCCTGCATATTCAGTAATGCAACCCATAGGGTATCGACAGACTTGCGACCTTGCCTATCTGACATCAGATGTTTATAAATGAAAGGTATGAATTTAAAATTTGATCTTAAGTCTAGATCTTTGTATCAAGCGGAAAATTACATGATGAAAGATAATATTTGATATTGTAATTTTTTTTAAATTTATGTCGTTATTATTATCAGCTTATTATATCAGTTTACTGCTGGACAATGGACTCATATTAATATATTGCAGGATGGAATAATACCGCCTTATATTGTTTAATGTATTGTACTGTGTAGGTATTCTTTCGTTTGGTATTGTTCTCTTATGTTTTCACGTTTATTGTGTGAGCGTTCTAAACGTTTGTATAACTTAACAATTTTTTTACAGGAATAGCTGAAGTGTGCTGAATATAGGCAGTTTAGCAGCTAATAGTAAATCGTATTTCATCCTGATCAAATACAATGATCACACTTTTTTGCTAGACAAATTTTACTTCAGCAAATCGCCTGCTCACCACATAATTCTGGTACTACACCGCCTAGCATTTCACCGTCCACTTTTTAATAACACAACTCGTAATTTTTGTAAACGGTCATTAGAAGAAGCCGCCCCACGAATTTAAAGTGATACTTTCCGTACTCAGTGATTAACTGTCATACCGTTCCACAATTTTCATTAAGCCGTCATTAGTGAGTGGCAAGTTTAGCGTCCCTCTTATCCCGGACTCGGACCCCTGTCGCGGCTGATTAATTTAGGTGGCTCGAATGCTAGCTTACCTTGCCCGGTGCCATTGTTCCCTGGATGAGGTATGCGATATTTTGTATAAGAATTTTAACGCTCGAAATGAGATGAATACTTGGTAATCGTTACTATGTACAACGGAGTCCTTATGACGCTGGGGTTTGTTCCATATTTTTTTATTATACTGAGTCAGCCAAAGAATATGTGTCCTGTCTGTTAGTAAGCGGTTATCGTAGGCTATATACTCAGCCTATGTACCAATCGTGCACCATGAGTATAACTCGCACATTGACGAGTGTTTTCACACTCACACATTACTCCGAATATACTATATATACTATTGAGACATCTTCATTCTGTAACGTGTCAGGTATATTTGTCGACCGAAACCTTTGTAAATAACGTCCAGAACCACGATAGCTCAATTGGAAGAGCACCTGACCCGGTATGTCAGAAGGGTGCGGGTTCACAGCCTGCTCGTGAAAATTTTTTCAACATTTGTGTTTTTGTAATTTGTTCGCAACAAAAATTTGCGTTAAAAATTATATTAACATTTCAATAAAATCTATAATAAATGTGTATTTATAAATACATTGAATATTGATAGTTGTCGCAGGTGGGGACAATCACCAACCAACCAAAGAGAGCGCTTAAGAGCGTTTACGCCGCACACTAGGGCCACTAATGAAAAAAAAAACATATCTAGTATTTAGAGATAGAAAATCAAATTATGCTCAACAAACTATTTGAATGAAGTAATTTAGCATTTTTACGTCACCTAATGAACACCTCACATGTTATGGTTTAGTTAAATAAGACGTTACGGCCACTTTTAACTATAACGCCATATTTAACTAAACTATAGCCACAACCGCTTGGTTTATGATTGTCCCCGTCTGCGACAACTATCAATATTCAAAATATTTATAAATACTAATTTATTAAAGATTTTATTATTTAAAAAAATGTAATTTAAATAATATGTAGTGTTAATTCCGCTAACTCACTCGTTTATACAGCTTGGATGCAGTACACATGCACCGCCCTCCCGCCCGCAAAAAGTATGCACTACATTTGTTTGGTCATTCAACAGCGCATGACTGTCATTATTATTGGAAATTTAGTTCCATCCCCATTATTACGTATTGTCGCGGGTAGTACGTCACAAATGTCAAACGATGGCGCTTTATAAAAGGGGCCGGGAGCTACGTAGCCGTAACAGTCGGTGCGCAGCTCTCGACCAGTCAACAGCTCCTGAGGATGCCCCGTGGAGGGGCGAAACACGTGTCGGGTATCGGTGTTGGTGTGCATTTTCGCTTGCACGCATTGTTTCTCCTGCATGTGCATACTTTTTGCGGGCGGGAGGGCGGTGCATGCGTACTGCATCCAAGCTGTATAAACGAGTGAGTTAGCGGAATTAACACTACATATTATTTAAATTACATTTTTTTGTACTATGGATTTCCGCAAAATAACGCCTGATTCCATTAATTATTTATTATTTAAGTTTATGTATCGGACAAGGAAATATTTCACGTTGCATTCAACATTGCTCAAATTGAATTATGGGATCGTAGAGCTTGTTTTTTTCTTTTCATTTTTGTTTCTTTGCAGTTATTTTTTATGTTAATCCGGTTTTTACGAGTATATTATTGTTTTTTATATAATAGTTTTAGTAGTCAGGTTTTTTGTTTTATTTTAATAATTTGATTTATTTCAAACTTTTTACTTTTTTTTATTAAGTATATTCCGGATTTTTTTATAGCCTTTGTCACTCCAACAATCAAAACAAATCTAACGACATCTCATATGTTAAAATCCACCTTGCCGTTTGGGCTGTAGGGCGTGCCAAAGAAATAGACATACATACATACATATATACATACATACATACACTCGAAAAACATAACCCTCCTTCTGACGCAGTTGGGTATATAAAAAGAAATAGACTAATTGATACAATTACAAAGGTATATAGGTAAATTGACAATATTTTATCCGCCTTTTAAAAACAAGATTTTTTGAATTAGTTTAGTTTTCATAATACATAATTACTACACTTGGCTGTACATCAAGAGAATATTTTTTATTTCATCCCCAAATATAATTTAAGAGAGTAGATAGTTTTGATTATTTTCACAGCTCGGACAAAGCCATGAAATCTTGATTAGCAGAGCTGGTTACAAAGTATATTCATAGATTATAATAAAAAAAACTTTAAATTCAATTTAGTCTACACTTCCAGTAGTTCTACAGTGACGTCTGCAGACGTCGCTGCCGGTCTACGCGACGCACCGCGTCACTCCGCCGCGGCGCACAACAAGCTATTCGTCAATGTTTGTCTGTTTTATTTGTCTTCGTTTGCGCTGTTTAATTTATGGCCGTTTCTCGAGTTTATAAGGTTGGGGCCAGTAATATTGTTACTGAATAGAGTGATTCTGGCATTTCTATTAGAATATAATGTCTTTGTTTCGCATTTATATGCGAGACTAGGAACAACTTGGGCGCTTCTTTACTAACTTTGAAATAAATGTTATTTTTAATAAAAGAGTAAAATATAGTTATAAAATGATGATTGATTTTAGTGTTATTACTAATAATTTTCATAAAGAAGGTTCTTAGTAGTCATAGAAATTGACCGCAATAGGAAAAAAGCACTTGTCAAAAGACGATTGGCCTTTAATGACAATCCTAAGGCGCAGGACACACAGAAAAGACGAAAGACGCGGACGGGGCGCGGACGGGGCACCGACGGGGCGCCGTCGCGACTTTTTAAAACATATAGAAATGACGTGGCACGGAGGTGTCGCTGGACGCCGCATAGGGTTGCTACCTTTTTTTGAAGGTAAAATAGTATTTTTTTCAAAACATTGCAAAAAATATAGTACTATTGGAAAATTCAATAAAAAAAATAGTACACATTTATTTTTAGTAAGTAATTATTTATTTTTCCATGTTTATTTGTCATTAGTCTTAGCTTTGGTTAACAAAGTCTTATTATTTTATAAATGATTACAAGAATCTGAGCAATTTAGAAACATATTAAAAGAAATTAACAATTCGTTTTTATTTAAATTAATAGAGGCCCTATTCCTTTCTTCTCGCCATTTTATATTAATTAAGGAAAAAAATCTTTCCGTGAAAGTTGCAGGTGTGGAAAGTAAAAAGGAAATAATTTTAAATGTATTTGTCAAAGGAGGACGGGCGTTCTAGCCTAGGAACCAATAACAACATGCGATATATCATTGGAAAGGATTTTTTATGTTCTTTAATTATTGTTATGGCGGGAAGTACCAAATCACTGTGTGGAAAAGTTATGGCACAATAAAGCAGACTTGAACAAACATATTCTTTTTTCAGAATTTCATTTTACAATGGTTTACCAAGCATTACGTCATTTTATGTACTAACTGAGGTAGTCTGTCCAGAAAAAATATCAACTGTTATCAAAATGCGCGGGCGCATCCAGAATGTACTTATATTATAAATATTTTTAACAATAAAGGTTTGGGGTTGACCAACCTTATCACTAAAGGGGTATAAAAAATAGACTACGACCGATTGTCAGACCTACCAAATATACATATAAAATTTCATAAAAATCGATAGAGCCGTTTCAAAGGAGTATGGCAACTATGTGACACGAGAATTTTATATATATAGATTTGTTTGTAATTCTTGTGAATTGCTTGTTTAAAGGTAGGTATTAGATAGATAGATTTCAAGTCGCGCTGTACATAAGACGTAACCCCAGTCTCTTTTCCAAAGTTGTAAGTTCACGGTGCGCAACGCCGCGCGCTGTGAACTTATATTATAACTTATAACGCCGTGTATTATGTATTATAGGCCAAACATTAAAACTTCGCTCTTCAGTAAGAGTGTATTCGGGATGTCATCTAAAATTTATAACGGATTACCAGCTGACATTAGAAAATGCAATGAGTTTACGATATTTAAAAAAAGATTATTTAACTATCTTATAGAAGAGACACTTTACTCAAAAAAATATATTTTTTCAACTATTTAAAATACTAGTATAATATATTATTTTCCAATGTTTTGAGTACGGACATGACGGTTATTTAATTTAATTTTATTTACAGGATTGGCATTTTTTTTTTCTGAATTTAACTACTTACTTACTTTTGAATTTGCTATTTTATACATTCGACTGTGATGTTTTAATTTTAATTTTTATGCCTAATGGACTGATCACGGATATCATTATAATTTTTACAACCCTAAAACATTTCATTTATTTATTTATTTATTTATTTATTTATTTATTACAATATATTCATTTCATTTCATTTCACATTTTATAAGGTGATAATAGTCGACTGTTTAAAAAATCTTTAGGGAATTCTACACGTTTGTAGTTCATATGCAAAAATCGAAAACAGTCAAAAGTGTCGGTCTCGAAAGAGATTCTCTCAACCGTGCACATCACTAGTATACTAATTAATAGGCACAACGAAGATCCGAGTCTATAATTAACTCAGAATTCGATGCATGCAGGTTATTATCGCGATAATAATAATGTTCGAGACGCTCCCTTGTAAATGTAGGCTTCTCGTGGATGCCAGTCGAGTGTTTAATGACAGAGTTTGCGATAATTAAGTACCTATATTGCAAACAATAGTTATATCTAAATATCAAAATATTGATAATTATAAAACACTTGAAAGAAGCAACTTTGATATATGGTAGGACCTTGCTCGGGATCAGAGTGGATGGCAACCGCCCTTAAATAAAATAAATAAGTCAGTGATCCTCTCTATATAATAAATAGTAGTAAGTAAATAGTCTAAAAGCAGTGGAACAGTCCACTGCTGGGCAAAGGCCTCCATCATTGAAATCAAGTCATCGCTACAATTGATGGGTAATGGCTTAATCACCACGCTTGCCAAGTGCGGGTTGGTGATCACAAATCCGGGCTATGAATCGAAACATCCGAAACACATTTTGCCCGACCCCGGAATAGATATCAGGACTTTCGGGTCTCGAGCAAAGCGTTTTGCCACCCGGCCACCAAGGATATATTTTTTTTAATTTATTTTATTTTAACTATTACGGACACACCAATCTATATATTAATACGTGAAGCAAAAACTTAGGACCCCTTTTTTACGAAAATTGTGCCGAAAATTATAGTTTATATAGAGAAGGTTATCCGAATGTTAATATTTTTTTTAAAAATTATGCATAAAAATACATTAAATCTATAAAACAAACATTACACACACTACCATGTATTTGACACACACGCATATTATACTCTTTTCAAAAATTTCAAAAATGCAAGAGGAGCGGCCGAAATCTGTCAGTGCCAATCCAAACTCACATTCTATCTTTTTTAATTTTTTATTGCTTAAGATACAACAGCCATAATATAATGACGGTCGAATTTCGACCACTGGGCGACCACTAGTTACAATAATTTAAGAATATTATTGAAACAATTTCACATAGAATAATTTTAAAATATATATTTTTATATATACAATTTCTTTCACAATATTCCTACTATAACAAGACAAATTTAAATTTTCTAATAAGATTTTAGTCAAACCAAAACTATTACTATATTTCAAATTAATTACGTTCTTTAATAGTCTCATTGTCTACCAAGTACCAACCCATGCCCTTTACTTATATATAGCAGGCCACCTTTAATTACATTCTTGATTGTTAAATTACGATTGTAAGCCATTGAATCTAACAATACAGAGGAGTATTAAGCGGGTGTGAACAGTGCCGATCTGATCGCCGATAGCTTAATGACTGTGTTATGGCTTCCTAAACCGGAATTAAGGTTTCATTGGACATTTATATTAATTTAAAAGTTAAAATACAAATGTGTGGAGCAATCCTTTGATATCGTGTGTTAGTCTCATACCCATTCTGGATACTGAATCTTGAATACGTAAGATGATTCATCATCATCATCATCTCAGCCAGCATGTATCCCTAAACATTTATTTATACCAAGTACCTAGTACGAATCAAGCTAAATTTTATCATAGACTTCCTGAATAAATAAGCTAACAACTTAACGTAAGCTTATAATATCATCAAGTATATTCAAAAATACTTTACATTACGCGGTAACATAACATCATTAATATTAATTTCGATGTCTGATGTCTATAAAAAAAAACAGTTCAGGCATAACCTCTAACTTCAACTCCCCGTTGGTTCTAACTTTTTTAAATATTTTTTTTTCATATAACTGTTTAAATAATAGCATAAATACGGCATCGAAGTACATAAAAGCGTAAAGACACTGAAACGTCAAACAGTTTGATAAAGGTCATCTGCGATCATTTATTTACGCGCGGTACCCCAGAAGTATGAATTCCTTATCGATCAGCTCATGAATTAATGATCCGCGCTTCCACTCCGGTTTGACGCGGAAGGGACAAGGCTACTTTTAATCGGTTCGTAAAGTTACACAGCCTGAGAGTAGGTACGTAATTGTGTTAGAAAACATATATTGACGATCATAAAATTATTACTAAAATAATATACAATATAAGAGGAAATAAACTAAGCAACAATAAAAGTAAAATTAATAAAACTTGATTGCGAAAATGACATTACCTCAGCTTGTTAGAGTTACCACAAATCGAAAAACATACAATATTGTTTCTAAAATCATTTATCTTAATATATTTGGGCATGTTTTTTAATTGTGCAATAAAACCTTACCAGATTTGAATTTGCATTGTATTTATTGTGTGAAAGACCTTAAAAAAATATTTAGTTTAAAAAAGGCAGCGCTCTCAAGGCAACCTTAAAGGTACTTTTTCGACACTGGTCTACCGTGGAAGTCTCGAGGATACAAATTTAAGGTACACCATATATACCGTAGATAAACATCAGCAATCAATAAGAAATGGTTACTATTAAACGGTGATGTAGTTTGTTCGATCAGGGCCTTGAAACAGACAGCTACAAAATGTAACATTACAATTGTTCTTCCTACTTCATTATTAATGCAAGAGTATGGATGATTCTTTGCCCAAATGGCGTAACGAATGTGGTGTAGAACATAATATACTGGTTACATGGGTTAGGTACTTTTATATAAAACAGGTAATCGTAATTGAACCTTTTGATACCTAACCTTTTTAAAGTGATTCCATTTTCATCTACAGTATTGAATTAACTGAGACTTCCTGTTACTCTGTATCTGAACTTATAAATCGGAAGCGCCACATTTTAAAATGTAACGAATTACGTACGAAAATTGAATTATTTATCAAATGGCCAGATATTAAATTGGTTTTATAGGCGATAAAGTGCGAAATTATTATTTCCATGTTAATAGCGTCAATAAATCTTGAGCATTATAGCTCCAGAATCGTCACAATGTTGTGAACACCGTACTTGGCGGCTTCGCGTTAGCTGTT
Organism: Eudonia lacustrata; assembly: GCA_947562085.1. Classification (NCBI taxonomy): domain Eukaryota; kingdom Metazoa; phylum Arthropoda; class Insecta; order Lepidoptera; family Crambidae; genus Eudonia; species Eudonia lacustrata. Next base: position 2,795,782 of record OX387317.1, on the reverse strand, counting down.
TGCATTTATGCGCCACCTAAATACGTTTATGATTTATTTGTACTTTTATACGGCTTTTAGATTTTGTCAGTGTTCACCGTAGGGTTTACGAAGTCATGGCTTAGATTTGACGTTCAAATAAAACTTGTAAAGGATAATTTTCAATATTTTTTTTAAAGTATGTATTTACTTTCGTTGTAACATCGATTTGAGGACTTCTTTTGCACAAACAGGTAATAATGCCTCTGGATATCTATACGAGTATAATATCTTTAGATTATAACTGCATTAGCTATGGTCTAACGATCACACCACTACCTAGTACAAAGCACTGTCCGTTTCTTATTGTCATGTGAAGGGATGGAATCATGGGACCCCCACCCCTTTTTCATCCAACATTTCCAACATTATTCAATCGGTGAGTTTTCTGCAATCCCTACATATTTACGATAGAGTCATAAATAAGCTGCTAAGCCGCAAAGAAAATGTTATCATAGTTTTATTAGTTTTATTAGTTTTGATAATTCGTCTGAAAATGTGCACTGCGCTATGTGCTGTACCGTGAAAAGTGAGGATCTCCTGTAAAAATATTTTGTTAACCCTTTTTTGGCATAGTGGATTATTTGAGACACAGAACACATTTTATACCAAAAAATATATATATATAATTTCATAAAAAAAACTCTGCCAAGTATAAGGTTAAAAAGAAAAATAATTGACGCGACAACGTACAAAAAGAAACAAGAAAACTAAGGAAAAAGCCAGAACAATGATGGGAACGTGCAAAAACTATTTTCCTGTAAGTACTGTGCCGTGAGTTGCAGGAATAACTCAGCTATTAACGCTTCAAGAAAATTGTGCTATCTCTTACGAAACTTAATGCAGCCTCAAAGCACCTTATGGGAAAGTAATACCGTCTATATTACAACAAAGAGAGACCGACCGAGTGGCTTGTACATTCCGTGAGACTTTCCCATCGCGAGATTCCCACTTATAATTTATTAACAGGTCATAAGTGCTAAAATACGTTCATTTATAAGTCCAGTGTACAGGCCGAGTGTGCTTATCTCACGCATTTTTATTCGATTCCCATCCTTGTCCGTGATGTAATAAGATCTAATAGTCCGTGGAGCGTTGTATGCATGTGTTGGGCGGTGTATAAATAATTCAACGTACCCTGGTGTTTGCTGCTCCTTCTTTCGAGTACGGAATTCGATTGGGAGTCACCTTTATTTTTGCCCGCGCGGAAAATAAAAATTATTGGCCTTCTCTGGTTTTCTGCGAATTTTTCTGCGGAAATCGGATATTTGAAATGGGGTTCCGCTAAAATATAAGCCGTTTTAAATTGAGCTCAAAGTACTTTTCCAAAAGGTTTCTTAGGATTAAAGCTTGGTTTCATCTTGGTAGAGTATTTATTAAATTTCATTGAAAGTAAAAATCCAAAACGATTTTTCTCAAAAGTATTTGCGAAAAGTTTTTTTGTGTTTTATTAGTTATTTTTTTAGGTCTCTAATTTACTGCTACATCGTAAAAATCAAGAGATGATAAAAGTTCTCTGTATTTTTTTGGTGCAATTACTATCAAAATACAACAATAATTAATCTAATTAAATAATATCTTTTTATCTTATACATTTTTATTATTTTTATAGGAAAAATCCACATTCCAAAACCACATTTTTTCAATGTATCGTGGTCGCGAATTTTTTGTTATTATATCTGTAGATAGACAAAGTGTTGAAAAAATTCCACGGGCGGGATTTGAACCCGCACCCCATTACATGCCGGGTCAGATGCACTACCAACTATGCTATCGTGGCTCAATCCAACTCGCCGAAATAATTCAACACTTTGTATTCTTACTCTGTAAGCCAAAGGAGCCCTTTTTTTCAACATTGTCTTTTTTCAAATTGTAATTTGTTCTCAAAAATATTTGCGTAAAATTATATGTCAATCATAAAATATAGCTTGCCTAATTCTTAACAGTTCTTTCAATATTTGTAAAAATATTTAGATCGGATGTTGATGACGTAGTTGTCGACATTGAATAGGGCTCCTTTGGCTTACAGAGTAAGAGTAGATAGTGTTGATTCATTTCGGCGGAATGGATTGAGCCACGATAGCATAGTTGGTAGTGCATCTGACCCTGCATGTCATGGGGTGCGAGTTCGAATCCCGCTCGTGGAATTTTTTCAACACTACCTTTTTTAAATTGAAACTTTAATTTTTGTAATATTTGAGTAAAATTATATGTACATAATCATAAATATCTGTAGATAGATAGAAATCTGGTAACTGATATTTAAAAAGAAACATAATATTCTATTTAAAGTCATAATTCAATTTATTCCATATATTCAAATATTAAAATACATACTTTCACGAATGATAAAAATCAACTATGTAATGTAGGCAACGTGTAAAACTCCCGAACATAACACCCAAAAGACATCGTAACTTCGTTGGACATGTCAGAGTATCGCAAAGCCCACTGGCGGGCTTAAATAAAACTTTTAGGCTTACGCCAAAACGACCTCAACTAAAGAGCATTAAGGGTCCGCCAAATTGAATTACGAATGCGTACCAAACCGCTCCCTTACTAAGCTATTTACCCGCGAGTGGGCAACAAGAGGTCGTCCTCCAAATAAAATCATAATTGGGATATAATATGCGGAATATGGGATCGTGGAGCTTGTAGGACATTTTTTAGGGCCAACGTTTTAAGCGAAGTCAACCAACCTTCAAGGTAGGCCGAGTTATTAATTTTGGGAGCGAAATAACTAGGCCCGCACGAATTTCGCCTGACTTTGTTTCAAACAAAATATGGTAAGTGGGTACGGCGGCGACTCGTAACATTTTTCTGGAGCAAGTTCTGAAAATGTTTTCTTAATTCCCTTCGTGATTCGGAAATGAAACAACATCCCCCGGCTGCTGTCGTGAGATCGAAATGTTAAAGTTACCAACCGAGTACGCCAACATTGAGGATAATAACCTAAAGTCCCCTGTTTCATTTAGGAGGGCTTGCACCAAAATATGGGCTATTCAATAGAAATTGGATTTTAGTAGAATTTTTAAAAAAACACTGTATTTTTGACAATGCTTTATACCCTACGGCGTGTCATTGTTTCGCAGTAATAGGTAGGTACTACCCAAATCCTTTGCACGCTGCAAATAAAAGCGCATATTTATTTAATCCATAGAATTCCCAGCTCGACACACGCTCAGCCAAAAAGAGTAACAATATTTTATAGTTAAAGCGGGCACCATTTTTTCCAAATCAAAAACTATGACGGCCGCGCTCCCGAGGCTCGCGTCGAACAAACAACATTTGGAAAGCAACTTTTATATTTCAAGTTCGGCGGCGGAAGACGGGCTATTTTCTGCGATGGCCACCTCCAAGTTGGGCCACCGTCAACAGTGGTGTCACTTCTTCTTGGCGGGTTACTTTAAAATATTTACGACTGGAAGTTGGGAAGAAAAATTTCACCCGTCCGCGAATTTATAGTTCGCAGCTTGGCAAGTTCGGCATTAGGGGGTTGCATCCGCTCTCGTTTCGGATCTATTTCGGTTTTATGAAGTGCCGTTGTTCGCAACTTTGGATGTTGATTTAGTAATGAATAAGTTATAGTGCGCTACCGGGGAAATCGTTTGATTTATTGTGTTAGCATGTCGCTTAGACACGCTGTGGGGGAGAACAGTTAATAGTAAGTTGACAAAAAGCATTAAAATCGACTAAGTATTATATTTTAGGCATGATTGTTTGGTCACTTTCTTTCAAGTTAAGCTTAGATAAAAACTGCGACGTTGTTGAAGATTGTATGTTCTTATTACAGAGTGATTTATATAGTCTTACCGTTTCTACGGTCTAAGAGATCTGATACCTTTGGTAACAATCTTACTAACAAGGTACTACCAAGGTTTAAGTAGTAGTAGTGGTAGCCATATCATAGAAGTGTTGTTTTTTTTTTTTTAATCTTATAATGTCAGTTGTTCCTCAGTAGTCAAAAATTACCGATAAAATGCGTTTTCACTTTGGTCTTTATTACCATACGACCAGGTGTGACAACGTAAAAGAGAATCCCTGTTGTTGGCGGTAGTTAGGTTTACCTTTATTCAAAGCATTCCCAATCAATAGCTGTTAACTCCTTATCTCAACTCGGAGATATCTTCTAAATTAATTAACATGCCTGAGCATTGTTTTGAACGTTCGACTCCATTATAATTAGCCCTCTTCCTCTCAGGAAGTCTAATCTGAAACTTCTTCTGATTTAATAAAGAGCTTTACTCTCTAGAGAAAACGCTTACTTTGGGAAGAAACTTCGCATAGCTTTAAAAACCACTTTAGAATTTTCTCGAAGGACATTTTTAAAATTCGACGGCGTTCATTTGTTTATATCAGATGGTTGATTGTTAGTCTTGTTATAAAGGCGATGAGCACTTGAACATAAATATAATACATTTGAAGCGTACTCAAAACGTGAAAATTTAAAAAAAATACACGGGTAAGCCAAGCCGCACTTGGCCTTTATCTCACTTGATTTTAAGTGAAGTTAAGGCCGATACAAGAAGCGCACCTCACCCTGAATCATTAACTATTGAGGCACTGTTTATCTTATCTCTAACTGTCGGAACACAACGATGCTACTAACATTGATGTTATGGTGACATAATTAAATAAACTAGTGGTCGCCCAGTGGTCGAAATTCGACTGTAATTTTATTAAGGTTGCACGGATTGTATACTAAGCAATTAAAAATTAAAAAGATAGAATGTGAGTTTGGATTCGCATAGACAGATTTTGGCCGCTCCTCATCCATTTTTGAAATTTTTTAAAGATTATATATGCGTGTGTGTCAAATACATGGTAGTGCGTGTAATGTTTGTTTTATTGATTTAGTGTACTTTTTATGCATAATTAAAAAAAATAACGTTCTGTATAAGTGTGCGAAATTTCATACTCCTCCGTCCGCGCAATTTAACGTCCGCGTAAAAAGGAGTACAAAGTTTTTGCTTTACGTATGGATATATAGATAAGATGATGGATTAGCCAGGCAGACATAAAACGAGCCCTACAACCTACTCATCGGACTACAAACATGTACCATACGCTGAGAATGGAACCCGGGACCGCTGGGTCTAAGACCATTGGTCTTATCCACAAGTCCATAGAGGCTGTTAGATCTACCTATGTTTACGAAGCCACTTTCTAAGGCATTCTATATTTATAATAAAGCTGTTTAGCTTTTAACACACAACACACTTCACGAATTATGTAACTATATCAATTTAACATTATGAAAGTAAATGTTAATCAAATATAAAAGACTAATCACTACATTCATTATGGAAACCCTATTAAACCTAATTAAACAACGCTGGTGTTTAATTGAAAAATTGCATGCAAATGATATCAGGGCAACTGGCTTGCGCTTTGCGGTGTTCGATTAGATCGTGCCTGGTAATAATTTATCACTTTCAGATAACAAGCTTTGCCATGGAGGTTTAATAACTTTTTGTTCCATTGTGAAAGAGGTTTTATTTCAAGTAAAGATTCTACTACCTAACTAAGTCCCATTAATTGTAACAAAGGCAATTCAATACACCACTCGTATAAAATCGAAGATTAGGTAGATAAAGACCATACAATCTTTTTGAGAATGAGAGACGAGAATGAAATTGATTGTTATGTCATCTGATGGTACTTAAGTGAAGATAGGGTCGAGGGTGGAAGCTTGCTTGACCTGGAATCTTCAACTACTGAGGCACGTCTATCTTATCTCTAACTTTCGAAATACAACAACGCTACTAACATTGTAACTGCTGCTTATTGATACTGACTCATTTTATTTTGTTGTAGTAGTCACAAACATTTTAGGTTTAAGCAATTGTGGTGTACCGACAGTTAGAAATAAGGATATCCAGTAATGAGTATCCTCATGTAGTTGAAGATCCCGAGTGAATTTCACTTCCATCATCCATCTTATCGTCACTTTTTATCTAATTAGATGAAAACTAATCGAAACAAAGATGTTTTGTTTTTTGAAAGTCATCATAATAGTGTCATCAGTCATATAAAACGCTATATCATCACCGAATTTATTTTACTTGGAATCCAAACCAATTGTGTTTACCTTCTTGATTTGTATTGTAATAAAATAATTTAAACTTAATCTGAATTATATATTTGAACTTCAAAATTATATGTACCGCTGTTACATGCTAAATGTAACGTTCTATGTTGTAATGTGGTCAATAAATGATTTGAATTTGAATTTGAAAAGAGCATAAAAGTTTAATAAAAACAAAGTGAACCAGTTGTGTACGCAAACGACTATTGTATCCAGAGGATATGACGTGTTAACCCTATATCACCTAGACCTTAACATCGCACAAAAAAAGAGGATATTATATTTAAAAAAAGAATTACTGGTCAATAAGAAACAAATGCATAAAAAAGAGAAAGCACATAACAGCTAAAACATGGTAGTTCACAAAAACGGCTTTTACAATAGCTCTTCGCTTCCATCGATCATCGGTGACAGTTGTGACGCTCAGTGACGGCTGACACGCCGATGCCTAGGCGCGATAATAACGAATGTGACAGCTACAGATAATGCAGCGACACGCGCCAGGTGACGAAAAAATAAAAGGTGACAACAATGGAACAAATGTTTTTAATGGTCGGTGTTATCTGCTACCACGAAAAAGTTTAAAAAAAGATATTAAAGTTACATAGTTTATATAAATTAAATGTGTGGTTACTCCCTTACTCCTTGTAACCACAAACCATGTACGAAACGACACAATAACATAATAAGTGAGAGAAATGCAATTAGTAGAATTATCATGATAAACATAAAATCAAAAATTATGTGTAAAATAAACGCGAGTAGATCTGTAAAAGTAGTTTCATTTTAACTCACAACATAATATGTAATGAAACGTATTTGAAAATCATTGTTCATTAGTCATTTGAAATTTATTATCATAATATCTAGTTGAATGTGTTATTTTAGGGTCATTTAGCATATTGTACAAATTAATAGTGAATGTGGATACTTTGTATGCTATAAGCAATATTTGCAAAAAAATATAAAAAGTAACAAACTTTCAAAGTTAAAAGAGGTCGGACTGAACCTGAACTTACAAAGCAATTGTTTCACGTCTATACCAAATTGATCGTTATAAAACTCATAATCGTTTGCCCTTCAAAATTGCAAAATAACGAGGCCAATATAACAGCAATAGAGCTACTTAAAACCGCCGCCGCCGCTTGTACGAGCTCATCGCAGAGCGAACTTTAACGACTCAGCGCACGCGACTGACAGACGCACACTTGTCATTATAATATCATTTGTTACACCGTTACTTGATCATTTATTCATGCACTCCCTTGATTCGGCATTTTGAATTATTGAACACGTATAGGGGTGCTCGCATAATAGCATGTTCTACATGAAAATAGCAATTTTAAATACCTCCCGTTTTGTAGCATAGAATTAAGTGCGTTTTGACACATTTATGTACGACTGAATAAAAAAATAGCTCGGAGGAGCTACGATGGCGCAGTGATTAACGCGCCCAGTTACTAATTTGCGATTGTGAAGGCTAAGCAACTTTCGCAAAGGTCATCGTATGGGTGAATAAAAATGTATCATCTCGAGATCGAAGTAGGCGAACGCGTCGTACCTTATAAAAAAGTATAAGTAATAGCTTAGGATAGATATAAGTTGAAAAGGTTACACCAACAAAAGCGTGGCTCTTAAGTTAAAGAAGAAAAGAAATGGGTTTAAAGCAAGGCCTAAAAATACATGTACTAAGTTCATGACGGGTGCCCTTCGGTTCACCTAAACATTTTGGTCCTAATATTACATGGCCAAACCGTATGGGCCTAAACTTAAAACGAACAATTATTGTTTCGCCGAACAACTGTTTTGCCACCATTATAATTTGGTCTAAGAATTGAAAGCCCTAATTTTAGGATCTTTAATGTAAAAATATATTGGCATAACGTTATTTTGGCATTACGACGATTTCAATAATACTAGCTGCCCTACTCCTGCAGCTCACGTGATAGGTTAGAATTTTAAGACAATCGCGAAGCGCAGTGTAGCGATTGTCTTGAATTGAATGTCGAGGATATTTTTTTTATTAGACTACAGAAATCTAGCTCCATACAAAAATATCCTTTTTTATAGCTCTTATACTTTGTGATTTTTAATTTTGTGTGAATTAATATTTAGTAATTGCAAACTTTAAGGATTACGAATTGTTCCGCCAAATGTCGCATTTGGTAAATAACAATATATGGCGATAAAAAGTTAGGCGAAGTGAAATTAGACCAAACACGATTATGAACAGTGAAATTATGCGAAAAAATTTAGGCTAACCGTTTGTGTGCCATTGCCAATTAGAAGTACAAAAAATTAGGCGACCCGATATATACCCGTTCATGACACTTACATGTAAGCCAATTATACAAATAACATTTGAGAGTTGGTGTCGGTGACCTTTACAGCGTCACCGAACTTGGGGCCGGCGGGAAACTTAAAGGGTTCCTCGAGCCGTGTGTTCGAAACACCGTCAGGTTTCTAGAGGGTATGACATCATGCAACCGCGTCCCCGTCACTAGATTCTCCGAGGTGTCGGTAACAAGCAACTGTCGGGGAAATAATAAGTTGGAATATTGAATGTCACTGAACATACTCTTTTAGATTAATGTCTTTTAAATAATTGCTGTTTTCCACGTTGTATGCGTGGGTTTTATATCAGGCAAAAATGATACACACTCTTCATAGAATCTTTTGCAACAAACATTTTATTTAATAAGTTTCAGCTTCAATGATTGTAAATGTTTTAAATATTATTAGATTCTTTAGTTCTTATATAAAATTAAATAGTTCGACCTTATTAGTTAATTTTGTGACATTTAATGTTTGTTGCAATAATATCTATATATATTTTTTTTTTAATTCTGTTTAATTATGGTTTTAGTACGTGCATATGTGACTTGCTAAATGCAACTTTTTGTCATATCATTCTGAAGTGAAACGTGAGAAAGCATTTTTTAAATTATTTTTCAACGGATCCTAAAATTAGAATGTAGTAATTAAGAATTGCATTTTATAAAAAATATATGGTGCATGTTGTGATTTCTAAGAAATTGAACACTAGTCATTATAAAACAGTAATGCATAGTAAAATAGAATTATAAATTTGCAACGGCATATAACATAACGTAACGTTATTCACACGGTCTTTACACTACCACACACCACCATAGAAACCACCGAAAAGCGGGTGGAAGCAAGCTCAAAATCACTTGCTTCCAATCCGTCCAAACTATTATCATTAAGATGGCTGCACGCTGAATTTAAATAACTATTTAGCGGGCCATAACGGCCTGGGCCGGGCTACGTGCGCCAGATGCTAATTGCATTAAGCTATTTAATAAGCACGCTTAGTTGGAGCACATTGGTGCGATAAATCGCGAAGAGACTTTTATAAGCAACCGTTGAAGGCGCCATAAAAGGGAGATGTACCACATTTTTGTGGCACCGTTACATAGATTGATGGTTTAAAGTGTAGCTTGGTTATTTGTTAATAAATTATGTGTCTTGTGAATCTTGTGATAATACGAGTAGCTAAGCTAACTAACAATAGATATGCAATTTGTTGTTACACACAACACAAATCATATGGAAAATAATAAGAAGAAAAACAAATAACAGTTTCTTTATTTAACAAACATCGAACATCTATTCTATACATAGAATTCAGTTAGTTTTTATTATTTGAAATGAAACACTCCTTTGGAATTTACTCGTGGTTGATTTAATATATTATTTTTCCTTTCGGATTGTTTTTAATCAACTTCAATTGTTTTTTTAAAACTATTTAAACTTTCATGGTAACTTGCATTATAGTAATTATTAACGGGATTCTTACCCGGGATCATTAATATCGGATCACTTATAGTAAACATGGTAAGAATCCCGTTAATAATGATTTGTTCCCCCGGTATCGATTCCCTGCGTATCGACTTCCCCCGGTATCGAATCCCGCCGTATCAACTTCCCTCGGTTTCGACCATGAATTGGCTTAGAGTACAGTCTGTTAATGAAACAAGTGTTTTAGTTTGAAAATAGTCAATATTTATTACAATAATTACCGTTAATTTTTACTCTAATTGTTATGTTATTCGTATGTTTTGCAATTATTTATATTTTATAACTAGCCTATAACTGTGGTAACTTTCCTAATGTAATTCTACAATTGTGCATATAAATGTCCAATCGTTGACTAATATTTCTATATTATGAATTTGGCTTCAACATAAGTATTGATGTTATATCATAAATGAAAACAAGACTATTAAGCCGTCATAACAAGGAGCCATTATTAGTTAGAAACATCATGGAAGTGTGACGATGTTCAAAGCAACGCTAACGACTTTTCGATGATGTGTAAACTAGCCCAAACTCTGTACAGATTTCGTGACGTATTGTGGTTATTTTATATGTATTAGTAATAAACGTTAGTAAACGAACTAACAATTTCAATGTTAATCACCAAAACGTAAGTAAAAATTTTTGTTAAAAAAGGTATTTAATAATAGTTCTACACTTAAAAAGTTTTACTTAAATAGTTTTAAAAGTTATAATATTTGTCTTTTTTGAGGAGCTCGATGGCGCGGTGGTTAACGCGCCCGGTCTGCGAGTGCTGAGGTTAAGCAACTTTCGCTAAGGCCGGTCACCGGATGGGTGACCAAAAATGTATCATCTCGAGCTCCTCCGTGCTTCGGATGGCACGTAAAGCCGTCGGTCCCGGCTGCATTAGCAGTCGTTAACAACCACCAACCCGCACTGGGCCCGCGTGGTGGTTTATGGCCCGTTCTCCCTATCCATCCATAGGGAATGCTCGTGCCCCAGCAGTGGGGACATAAAATGAGCTGATGATGATGATGACAATATTTAAGTTTGTTTTACTTTTACATTTCATTAAATGAGATCTACATTTAGCTCTAGCTAATAATATCTAAAATAATCCAGTTCGAGAATAATGTTTGTAACAAAACAATATTGAGCCTTCTTCTAAGTATCATAGTTGTAAGATCTAAATGTTTATTAAAAATCGAGCAAATCTTACCTGTAATTGTAAATGCATTTATTTCAATAGCAATTTCTCTAAGAAGCACTGGATAGGTACATTCGCGTGGGTAATAGACACGTCTAAATGTTTATTATTAAGCCCAATTTTCATAAAAGCGAGCCATCAACGCGATAGCCATCGCCGTACCCCAGCGTGTTTACACAACACCCCGGTACGAATATAACTAATTGTTGGTGGCACTCATTAAAAATTATGTCGTATAAATGTTCAGCACGCGATAATATTCTGAATGGATTGTTGTAGTTTACTACGTGCGTGATGTAAACACAGGTAGATGGTAATCGGGGCTGGTCAGACATAATTGTGTTTATAAGAAATTCGGACCTTAAAAAGAAGTTAGTACCAGTCGTCTGTATGTTACTTACAAGACTTGCGCTTTATAGTGGCAAAAAGTTACGACTACTCATATGTTACTTAGGACTGATTTTTCAATCGTCAGTTAAGTTTTTTCTTTTTCTTCTTTCATTTATGGCATGTTTGTGTCTACAGTCGAACACAATTCCGCCAATATCACGTAGGTGTCCAATACATGGAAGGATTCGCATGGACTAAATTATAATTTTGCGTTTTTAAGCAAATTTCAGTTAAAATTATACATAGAATATTTTATTTTTATTTTTTATTAAATGACAATGTTAATTGTTGGTGATTGAATAATCGGGCCTTACAAGACTAGTTACTACTTAAGTACGCTGTGCTGTGATCATGAGTAACTAAGACGGTCATTGTGAAATATTTTTAACAAGATGTACGCTCACGCAAAAAAGCCGTAAGTTAAAAAGACAATATTTTTAGGGCTGTCAAAAATAGTATTGTAGAACTGAGTATTTTTTGAGAAATGATATCTAAACAAGAGCTACATAGAGAACTAAATAGAGCTTGATTGAGCCAGGTACGGAAGGCATCATGCATCATTCATCAGGCGTCATTATCATCAGCACATACATGTCCACTGCTGGACATAGGCGTCTCCAATTGTACGCCACTGAGCACGTGAAAAAACGTGTACTGGTAGATTATTCCATCTTTTAGAAGGGAGACAAAGAAACGAGTCGCCAATTTTCTCGATCACGATACGCGGCTACTCTCATCTAGCTCTTGCTCTAGCTCTCTTCTTCTTTATGGGTTAACTAGCGGCCCGTACCTGCTTCGCGCGGGTGGACATTTTTTTATATAGCCTATGTTACTCAACGCTAATGTAGCATTGTAATGGTGAAAGAATTTTTTAAATAAGTCCAGTAGTTTTTGAGTTTATTCGTTACAAACATACATACAAAAAATACAAAGCTTTCCTCTTTATAATATTAGTTAAAAAAAACCTGCACCAAAGTTAGTGCTCGTTGCCGATCTAAGATTGCACATTTCAAAGTCTCTTAGTTGCCAACAACATACGACATCCATGAAAAGAAAATTGTGGTAGTAATATTCGTTTATGAGGGGCGGGGGAGGGAATAGTAACTCAAATTACGCAACAAACATGTGTAATAAAGTTTAACTACCACACTATGACGTTATGCGACGGTGTGGAGGCATAGTGTAAAGCGCATTGCTCTGCCTACAATTAAATGTTAAAAGGAAAAAAACTTTGATACTAAATGTATGCCTATGTTTAGATTTATTGTATCTATAATTACGCAATTTTTTTGTTTTATCAAAATAATAACGATTATGATTAGATCAAGTATAACGTAAGACATGGATACAAGATGCTTATAATACAGCACTAACTAGAATTTTCAAATTAATTGAAATATACTCTTTTTTTTGATAGTAGTGAGTAGTATTTTTATTGTTTTGAATTTTGCGTATACATTGCTATATATAGTTTGAAGAATTTTTTTTTACTAGGTAAAGTTAACCAACCCCCTGAAGCTCGAGTGGGAATTGAACTCACGACATTTGGATAACCGGTCCAATGATCTGACCACTGAGCTACCGAGACCCGATTTTTTAAAATCTTCTAGTGAGTAGTATTAATTTGTTGTTCATTTAATAGTAAAGTAAAAAATAAAAACACTTGCAACTTTTTTCGATTGAAAGTAATTTATATTAATATTATTTTGCTACAATTAAAAAGCTTTGTATATTTTCATTTAGTGAACAGCTTAATACATGTTATAAACTAGCATCTGCGCGGTACGTCCACATACGTCCTTCACCCACGTCTTGTGATCCCGAGGGAATTTCTGAAAACCCCATCTTATCTCTCGTGTACGTCATACAGGGGACTCGCCTACAAAGTGTCAGGGTTCTAGGTCCAGCGGTTTTGGACGTTGGTCGATACGATATAGATCATTCTTTAGTCATGACTTCACTTTTTATACATCTATACTACTATATAAATCTGTAGGCTCTGTCTGTACTTGCAATTTTTCTGGCAAATTTTGGGATAAATATTCATTTTATGACTCACTGACACCAATTCTACGATTTTTGAAATTTTTGTCTGTATGTCCACTTTTAACTCAAGAACGGCTTGACCAATTTTGATGAAAATTTGTATGTAGTAAGATCATGCGATTGTGCAAATGATAGGCTCTAAAAAAAAGAAAAAAAAAGAAAAAAGTTTACGCTTAAAATTTGTATGTAGTAAGAACATGAGATTGTACAAAAGATAAGCTATAAAAAAATTAAATTTTATTCACAAGCTTACGCTCAGCGAAGCGGGCGTTGAACTGGTTGAACTGTTTTGGGATAGCTACCAACAGAGAGAAATGGCGTGCAAGGGAGAGGCGTACACTCAGCATTGGGTGGCAACGGGCTGAAGAAGATGAAGAAGAAGATGCGGGCGAGTGACGGCTCTTGATGAAAATTTGTATGTAGTGAAGCGGGCGAGTTTGAACTGGTTTGGGATAGCTACCGACAGAGAGAGATGGCGTGCAAAGGGAGAGGCGTACACTCAGCATTGGGTGGCAACGGGCTGAAGAAGATGAAGAAGAAGAAGCGGGCGAGTGACGGCTCTTGATGAAAATTTGTATGTAGTGAAGCGGGCGAGTTTGAACTGGTTTGGGATAGCTACCAACAGAGAGAGATGGCGTGCAAAGGGAGAGGCCTACACTCAGCATTGGGTGGCGACGGGCTGAAGAAGAAGAAGGAGAAGAAGAAGAAGCGGGCGAGTGACGGCTCTTGATGAAAATTTGTATGTAGTGAAGCGAGCGAGTTTGAACTGGTTTGGGATGGCTACCAACAGAGAGAGATGGCGTGCAAACGGAGAGGCCTACACTCAGCATTGGGTGGCGACGGGCTGAAGAAGAAGAAGAAGAAGAAGCGGGCGAGTGACGGCTCTTGATGAAACTTTGTATGTAGTAAGAACATGAGATTGTGCAAATGATAGGCTATATATGATGTTGGTAAACCTAATAATTAATTTGATTAGCATTCATTGACCCATTATTTTCGCACAACGAAGCGGGCGGGTGACGGCTAGTCTAGATATAAATCTATAGCATATATAATATGTATGTATGTATGTGACATCCTCGAATCGATATTTTCCATCATAAACAATGTATGCCGTTATTTAGGTTGTCATAATTAATTTATAATTGTCAATTATTAAGCCAGAGGCCGCCCATCAGTGCCTATTTCAGATGAGTAATTCAACCCACGAATAAATTATTTCAGAAATAATGAATTAACTGCGATAAACTAAACTCATCAAATGTCATCCCACCGCAAATAGTGTTGTGGCTAGTCGACATAATTTAGCGATGCTATTTGAATGTACAACGCGGATCCTAGATGAAGTTAGGGTGACCGCACATTGGCTTCTGTGTGTAGTCAGCCTTATAACGCACACGAACATTAGTTCAAGCGTTTTGTTTTTTCCACTTCTGGTAGACGTAATAGTTTGGAAAAGTTGCGTTTCTTTACTGCTTAATATACTGCTTACATTTGGATAAGGTGTATATTTAAACAGCAGTATTTATCTATCCTAAATATGTAGAAACGTCAGGATAAATATTAAATAAGTAATGTGTGAAATAAACGCGAGTGGATCCGAAAAAGTTGTTTCATTTCAATGCGTAGTGTTCGCGTAAACTTTAGAATACAATATGTAGAATTACACCAAGTACTAAAATATTAAAATTACACCAAGATTATGTGTAACTATTATATTTTTAAACAATGTTTATATCTTTGTTCTGATACATTTTTAAACAGTTACATATTTGTGACGTACGGTCGTTCATCCAAAAGGGTTATTTAAGTTAACTTTATCTTCGCATTTCAGTGTATCTTGTGAGAAAAATAAAGGACATGGCCGTACATTATGTGAGTTTTATATTTTATTGTTTAGAGTTTTATAGTATTGAGAATATTATAAACAAAAGTGCCATTTTGTTTACATAAGCCATCATTATAAAAATATCTCAATTATAATTTATCATTGATACACGAGAAATGGCGCTTTAGGCTGATGCTAAATGTAATAATTATTCTATAAAATTCGCTTCACTAGTATTCATTTCGCGAGTAAACGCTTCTGCAGATAACATTATGACAATATACTTTAGTAACTTGTCACACAATTTCATTTCACAGAGACCAATGCATTTGTTTTTGTGATCTTATTATTTATTTATTTTTTTATATTAGAAGGAGGCAAACGAGCAGGCGGGTCACCTGATGGGAAGTAATCACCGCCGCCCATGGACACCTGCTAAACCAGAGGAATCGCAGATGCGTTGCCGGCCTTATTTCTCCAATTATTATTTTTTGGATATAAGTAGAATAACGCACATGATCTCTATGTTAGTATACCAAACAACGTTTAATAACAAACTTTTTCTGCTCCGTCAATACTTTTATGAAATCTATCTCTACTCAGTTGGTAGTAGGTGTAATTTGCTTAAGCAAGATACTTGGCAAAGTATTAAAGGTTCTGCCCATACTATTGTGTGTCTATTCCAATCTAGCGTTTGGGCTGACGAAGATGGCCCGCTGCGTGGGTTAGTTTGCTTGCGCTGGGTCAAATTGCCTTAAGGTTATTTGATAGTGGGTGCCAACACAAATAACTCGCCAAAGTAAGAAGGGTTTAATCCTAAATATTGTTAGCCCACACCGCTAAACTTAGATTATGCTTGTTCTATTTTAAATTATGCAATTGTCCTAAATCGAGCTAGCGTAAATTCATATTTGTGAAAGATTTTTTTTTCAATGCATTGCCAGCTACAAAGTAAATTAAAAAAATGAATAAGTGTCAATAATATGCTTTTTTAGATAAATAAGGTAAGTAAAACTACAAGTAACGACTAAAAGATATAAAACATTCAAATGATTACAACGTTATCAATTAAAAAGAAAGATAATTATCAGAATGATAATGGCGTCAACTATCGATCCGTATGAATCGATAAATGCAAACTCTAATCACCCCGTCACTAACTTATACCATGTTTAAGTTTCTGTAATTTCCTCGGGGATTCGGGATATATTTGACGACCACTGTGAATTATTAACCTTCCTCGGGTCTATCGGTCATTTTGACCGGAATTATATTTACCAGCGCACAAGTACAAACAAACATAGATATTCAGATAGTTCGCCCATTCAATTATTTGATTGAGGGCCGCTTAACCCGTGGCTGGGCGCGTATGGGGAATTTCACCCAGAGGCGCATATTTTTATGATGAACATAAATGTTAATCAGGATATTATTATTATTACGTTATCAGTAAACTTTTAAATCAAATGTTCTAGAACTTGATTTAAAAATGATCTTAGACACCACAGCATAAAATACTAAAGATTTTACATGAAATTGAAGTAAAATCAAAGAATTATTCTTTAACGACTTTTAAATTCAACGCGTTAATCAGCTTCTTAATATCGTTAGTCATTTATATAAAACTAAACAAGTAATCTAAAAACCAAATCAATATTTTACCAGAAGTATGTCAAATAACGAGTAGAAATTCCTAGCAATTGGTTAGAGGAGTAATTCACTTAAGAGCGTTTACGCCGCACACTAGCGCCACTAATAAAAAAAAATTATATCTAGTAATTAGAGACAGAAAATCAAATTATGCTCAACAAACTATTTGAATGAAGTAATTTAGCATTTTTACGTCACCTAATGAACAGCTCACATGTTATGGTTTAGTTAAATAAGACGTTACGGCCAGTTTTAACTATAACGCCAAATTTAACTAAACCATAACATGTCAGGTGCTCATTAGGTGACGTAAAAATGCTAAATTACTTCATTCAGATAGTTTGTTGAGCATAATTTGATTTTCTATCTCTAATTACTAGATATGTTTTTTTTTCATTGGCGGCGCTAGTGTGCGGCGTAAACGCTCTTAATAAATTGAAATATAATAGTTTTCAATCATAGAAATATTACATTACAAAAGCATTGATTTATCAAACACATTACTGTTAGTTTCTTGCTACATCATCTACGGAGTTGCTACGAGGGCTACGAACGTCTACGGTGCTACAGATTTCGTTGTTGTTAGATTTGGCTACTTGATTTGATATTAAATTTTCTTTGTGCAGATGAAATAACGTAATTGGTGGAATTTTGATTGAACATAGCAATAGTATACATAGTAAATGGAACATAGCCTAAGTTAATCACTTGAACTGAAATTGTTTATAATTATACTACAGTATTATAAGTATGAGCAGAAATGTTTACCTCCTCTGTTTTCGCTGTCCGCTGGTTTCACCTGTATTGCTCGGTTCATCTGAAACAAGAGAATCATCATCATCACCTTCATCATCATCAGCTCATAAAGTCCCCACTGCTGGGGCACGAGCTTTCCCTATGGATGGATAGGGAGAACGGGCCATAAACCACCACGCGGGCCCAGTGCGGATTGGTGGTTGTTAACAACTGCTAATGCAGCCGGGACCAACGGCTTTACGTGCCTTCCGAAGCACGGAGAGAATCATACATTAGTATTATTCGATCAGATACAAACTAAATAATATAAAATAGGTAAACAACCATTTAAAGTATTTTTAATTTGTATAAAAATTTACATGTGTATTAAATTAATTAATGTTAATAACTAATTGAAATTTTTGGAAATAATGTAACCACTTCACCCAAAATCTATAAAACTGTAAACTTAAACTAAGTTAAGTAAACTTGGTTTTCTCAACTTTAGTGAGCTGAAATGTTGTTATTTCAAAATTCTAAAGTGCTTGCGTGGACCCCGTTTTAAAATTATATTTATAATGAAACTCGAAGGTTCAAAAGTGTATTCAGTATTATTTTGTATTATAAAAATAATAAATTAATATAAATATTTATAAAACACTAATTAAGTAGGAATAATTAATTCAGCTGTGCAGCAATTAATTAGCACTTGAAAATAAAAAAGTAAAAAAAAATATAATAAAATTAATAAAACTATCGATATCCAGGCATTAAACAAGAGACAGTGTAAACAAAAAGTAGTATAATACATTCATAAACTGACATACGATGAAACTGAGATCTTATTAAATATTATTTTTCCACACATCCTCCCACACACATACTCTCATTTACTACATTTCATTTTACACACAGGGACGTCACTACCACACATAAATTATAAATTTCATAAGAGTGCTTAAGCCTACCTTATCGGAGAGTGTATTACCTAATGTTGAATTTTTATATTAGCTACTAGCTGTGCTCGCGACTTCGTCCGCGTGGAATAGTGACTTTCGGCAGCATTTTTAATTTTTTAGGCTCTTTTCCCGTTTTTGCAACATTTTTCACTGATGCTTCGCTCCTATTGGTCGCAGCGTGATGTTATATAGCCTAAAGCCTTCCTCGATAAATGGACTATCCAACACAAAAAGAATTATTCAATTCGAACCAGTAGTTCCTGAGATTAGCGCGTTCAAACAAACAAACAAACAAACAAACAAACTCTTCAGCTTTATAATATTAGTATAGATTAATAACTGGAAGAGCGCTGTTTGTCTGGAATACATATAATATATTATCTAGTTCAGGCACAGACGTATTTATTTCCAAAGTAATTTCTAAGTTAAACATTGTCACAGATTTTTTGTCCTTTGTAAGCACTTTAGAAATAAATGAATAATTAAAAATAAATAAAACAAATTGTAATTCTTGTCGCCAACCTACAAACAATCCTAACTCAACAAACCAACTAGTTGCCACCAGATTAACGAGCAATAATAACACAATATAAGTAAATGGCACACAAAAATGATTCGCGCCAACAATGCCAATTTACATAAACGCCGTACAGTTTGTTGCGACATTTCGCTCGAATACTAATAAGTGTTAATTTTCGCGATAATGTATTCTAAAATGAACGAGTCTGTTGACGGGTTTGCATAATTAACTGTGGTTAATGCAGCTATGGTTCACGAGTTTTTGTGGCAGTCAGCTTGTGTCTCGGTGGCTTAATGACTCTGATTACGTTCAGTATAATGTTTAGGTTGGTAGAAATATAATTATGGATACTGCTTGCTGGTTATATAGTATCCCATAACGGAGAAACGTTCGGCTTTCATCACAGTTGATTAGTAGGAGCTCGTTGGCGTAGTGGTTACGCCCGGCCTGCGAGTGCTAATGCTAAGCAACTTTCGCAAAGGCCGGTCATTGGATGGGTGACCTAAAATGTATCATCTCGAGCTCCTCCGTGCTTTGGAAGGCACGTAAAGCTGTTGGTCCCGGCTGCGTGAGCAATCGTTAACAACCACCAACCCGCGCAGGCCCGCGTGGTGGTTTATGGCCCGTTCTTCCTATCCATCCAAAGGGAAGGCTGGTGCCCCAGCAGTGGGGACATTTAATGAGTTGAAAGGAGAAGAGCCTCTGAAGAAATTTAAATTTTACCTCTAACTGCTGAATAAAACAATACATACAAGGAGTAGACAGATATCCTTCTTACTACTTGCTACGATCCTTACCTACTTCTTTCGCTTCTACTCTCATTAACTTCTACATGCATGTTCGCCGGTTTAGTTTAAAACAATGCTGTAAGCATTGTTGAGAATAATAAGACGATAATGAAGATTAAATTGCGTCCTATTAGGGTTTAGCTTTCAGTAGCAGCCTATTGTCAAATACTGTAAATCTGTTTACG
Organism: Eudonia lacustrata; assembly: GCA_947562085.1. Lineage (NCBI taxonomy): Eukaryota > Metazoa > Arthropoda > Insecta > Lepidoptera > Crambidae > Eudonia > Eudonia lacustrata. The sequence goes on along the minus strand of OX387317.1, from coordinate 2,775,567 downwards.
TTGCTGCTGTTGTTATTTACGAGCATTTTGAACAAAGTGATATACGTCAAATGAAAAACGAATAGTGTCTAAATTACACAATATTGAGGGAGCACAGCTGTTTAATAGGTTACCTACCAGATATAGTGAAAGCTTGTCAGACTATAAACATGTTTAAAAATAAACTTAAACTTACCGAAGTACCACAGAGTGACGAACTGAACAATACTTTATGTATTATTTTAATCTTTTTTTCTTTCTTTTTTTTAAGTGCAATGTAATTTCGTATAAGAATAAAGATCTTTAAACCTAAAACTTATGCTAACACTGTTTTTTTACAGGCTTACATGTTTTTAGTTCTAATATTGTTTTTATACAGGTTAAAAGTAACTGTTTTTATTTATTAAAATGCATATGAGACAACTGTAATTTCCAATGAAAGATTTGACTAAAGGTAACTTCGTTTAGTTAAGCATAAATCTGACAATTCCACTCATAAACATAACATCATATTTCATGTATTATTTTAATCTTTTTTTCTTTCTTTTTTTAAGTGCAATGTAATTTCGTATAAGAATAAAGATCTTTAAACCTAAAACTTATGCTAACCCGGTTTTTTTACAGGCTTACATGTTTTTAGTTCTAATATTGTTTTTTATACAGGTTAAAAGTAACTGTTTTTATTTATTAAAATTCATATGGGACAACTGTAATTTCTAATGAAAGATTTGACTAAAGATAACTTCGTTTAGTCAAGCATAAATCTGACAGTTCCACTCATAAACATAACATCATATTTCCCATAACTCGAACCAAACCAGTTATTGAGCTCACCAAAACGGAAACACTCCTCAAACAAGATCCGTCGAACAATTCTTCACAGAATACAACCCAGTTGCTTCAAACTTCGTACAAGATCCAATATTTTTCCTATACAGTTACATAAAGAGTTTAGTAGTTTGGACTGCAACGATAATATCGGTGGAATTAGCTGAAACAGGCCAGAAAGAGACAAAAATATATGCGCCTGCTGTGGGCGGGGCTAACCGTAGCACACCTCTGCAGCTTTAGGTATAAAGTCCTATTTGCTGGCAGGTAAATGTAGTGTAGAAGTTATAAAAAAAAAATATCGAAGTTCAGTAGAAACTTGATCAAAGTACGAAGGAGTTTCAGTTTATATAGTTTGTTAAGTAAAACTGTAAATACATCTCTACTTTCTGAATTTGATAAACGTGGTTGTCTTACGTGTGTTAGCAATGAAGTCTTATTTTGTCGTATCTGGTCTATCTACTACTATATTATATTAATTAGTTTTGATTGCAGTACCTACTATGAATCAAATGAATTATAATTATATTAGCAGATTACAATACTATTATATAATAAAAGCATAAATATGTAGCACTACTGAAGACAGTCACAGTTATTCACGATTACTAATTCAATAATGGTATTTTTTATACATAAGTACTCAAAGAAGCAAGGCTTAATATACCTATTAATAAAATATCTACAACATTAACCTATCAATAATTGCAATGAGCAATATCTTCAAACAAAGTGACTTTCGAAAACAAGAACAAAACACGACCCGAAAAAAGTTTATGTCAATTAAGCGATGACACCGCCTACAATCAACTAGTAGATATACATCTCCTGTCCGAATAATTTATCACAACGAGTATAACGGTTCGCACTAATGTGTTTTAGTACTTAACGAGCGATCTATGTCATTCTATGCGATTCTATACGATGCGACAGTGTGTTTACTGCTCCGCCTAGTCATTCACCTTGACACGAATACACTGTCGTTTACGTACGAAAGTGTAATTTGTCAAATATTAATCGGTCAATACCGATGTGGCGATACATTTGTCTTGTTCTATATTATGTCATTGCAATTCGTGATTCGTATGTGTTGTTCTCTAATGAAATTCTCTATGGGCAAGTAAAAAAATATTCTAGTACAATTTGAGAAAATACAAAGTGTTGAAAAAAATCCACGAGCGGAATACACGATAGCATAGTTGGCAGTGCACCTGACCCGGCATGTCATGGGGTTCGGGACATATAAGGTCCTTACCTAGGAAATTGACGTTTTTTTCTCACTTATTAAAAGGTCTAACAGTTCTAAAAGTCATAGTTAATACCGGTTGTTAATATTATTATACACCTATAATTAGGACTATGTTAGATAAGCTTCAATAATAACAGTAATTATTAATTTTGTGTCTTTATCTTCCAATTTTTTTTTTAAATTGACTACTTTTTATGTTCACGAAATTGTCTTTTTGTTTCATTGTAGCTTTGAAGGGACTTGATTTTTTTTCTTTTTAATGTCTGCTATATTTAGCTAGTGAAACAAACACACTACTCTACAATTTTTATAGTGTTAACATAAATAGATGCTAAGAAAATAAAAAAAAAACGTTAGTATGAAAAGTAAAATTTTATAAAAAATCCTCATACAAAACGTCAATGTCATATGTAAGGACCATATATATATATATATATATCTACTCATGTTGTGCGGGTTCCAATACCACTCTTGGAATTTTTTCAATACTTTGTCTTTTTTCATATTGTAATTTGTTCGCAAGTATATTTGCATAAAATTATATGTAGATATTCTAGTACAATTTTATCTTGTAACTATAGGTACTTTACGTTATGAATGTAAAATTCAAAAATAATAAAATAATATTGATAGGTACGACATTATCAAACTACAATTATTATTTTGATATAGCGCGCCCTCCCACGTCCGATAATCAGTGACCGAGTTTTAGTCCAAAGCACACGTTCTACAAAAAATCTGTCACAAAATTGGTGATAAAACCTCCTTACAAAATTGTTCCGATTATCGGTCGCTACTAAAAGTCGGTCGTGGGTGGGAGCGCTTAAGAGGAAATACTAAGGTCGACTGAATTGAAAAATATGTATTAAAAGTAGACAAAATCAACGATTCGTAGTCCCCTGATTCCTCTTCAAAAACTGAACCGATTTAATTACTTTTTACATTAAAAATAAAGAAAGACTTTGGCCGTGTCTCTATGTTTTCCTTTTTTTCATAAATTAATTATTAAGAAAAACATGAACCATTAAAAACCTTAAAATTTGGCCAGATTTTCCGCGGTTTTTTCGAAATTTGACGAGATTATATAAAAAAAAGCCGCCGAAACCTTTCTTTAATTTTGAATGATAAAAGTAATGAAATCGGTCCAGTTTTGGAGGAGGAATCAGGGGACTAGTTGATTTTGTCTACTTTTCATACATATTTTTCAATTCAGTCGACCTTAGTATTTCCTCTTAACCGCACACGGAGCCAATTAGCTAATTAGTATTAGCCAATGAGCTAATTATCATTCACGCGTTCTAAGTGCATCTCTGAAGAATTCGCTAGTACTGTAACCTAATTAGTGATAAGTCATGTCGATAAATTACACGAAAACAAAAATATTATGCATCATATTATTTTAATAGAAATTTTAATGCAAATTAAAATAATAATAATTATATTACACATCTTCCCTCTCCCTACTTGACCCATATCGCGCGTGTAGTTGACAACAGACTAATTTTAAAATTGTTGTATGATATATTTTAGTCATTGGTTTTGTGATAAAAATCAAATACAATAATCGTATTTTAAAACGCCATGCAGAAGTCTTGATTGCACTCATGTCAGAATAAAAATTCATTTTACATTTCGCAACTAAACGAAATACCAGTACTGTATTTTGTTAAGAAGCTGTATTTTGTTATCAGAAATGGTATCAAAACACCAAAATACCTGACGTTTCAACATTTTTATACCTTACGACAACGACCTTCAGAAACATTTGATCACAATTTTTTAGGCTTCAAAAGTCTAGCTATTCCAACTTTCATGACACACCCGAAAATATCGTGTTATGAAAATAACCTGTCATCGAATTCACAGGTACGTAGGTACAACATCACAACATGTAGTGTTGTGAAATAACATGTCAAATGTCAAGTGATGTCAATGTTGACAGGTGTATTAAAGTGGCGTGCTCACGACTGTCCGCTGGGTAAATGTCATCTGGTAATTGTGATGCGCGGTCGCTGGGCAACCGAACGACAACAAAGCCGAATGTATTTAAGTATTGAGTTGTTTCCAAAGTAATGGACTGGGCAGGTCAACGTGACATTCATTTGTTTATGGCCTAATACATTTAAACTATACAGGCGGGCATATATACGTATAGGAATATTGAAAGAAGGATAAAGTTAATGAATTCCCTTTTTTATATTCATATTATTTTTGTTCTGCAGAATGCGTTAAAGCATGTGTATAAAGTATGTGGAGTTTGAGCGCAGTGGGTTGTGAGTTTAGGTTGCGTTTATGCAACTCAGGCAACTTTCCCAGTGAGGGTAGCTGGATGGATGATCAATGATCATATTAAACTACCTCGAGCTCTTCTGTGCAAGCTCTAAGCTCGGTAAGTCGTAGTAAGATGACTGTCGTTAAACCCACCAACGTGGATGGTCTTATTAAGATCAGGTGTGTTTTGTTAATAAGATCAGACCACAACCGTCAATGTAATCTGATTATAATCTTTTGAAGTAAGTAATTATTAACGGATGTACTGCCGGATACTCAATAATACAATAAACATGATAAGAATCCCGTTAATAACTACTCTAAAGCAAATGACCGTGATAGTAGAAAAAGATTATAAGTCTATTGTTCTAAAGGAGATTGCTCTGGATCGCCTTAAAATTTACAAACATTTGAAAAATACGTTATGTTGTAATTAAATTAAATAATAATTTTGACAGTAAGAATTTCAAGCGGACACTGTTTAATAAAAGTAAGACTTTTAAAAGTATTTTTTTTACAACCAAACTCGCCATCTTTGTTTGTCAATATGTCAGTACTGATAATAATTATCAGTATATTATTAGTGTACAGACCTACCACCTAGTGATCTTTTCAGTCAATCAATAATTGATTGACTGAATATACAAAAAAAACGAATTTGGTTTCGATGAAAACATCGAGTAACAAGATGGATATTTACACATAAAACATTATTGCTGCGTAGCATTTTAGTATTTCGGTTTTATTCACGTTTTTAAACATGTTTAGCATAGCCAAATATCTACTTATAGATTTATTAACTTTCAATATCATTTGTAGCAATGGAACTTGACAATTGAGTAGGCCTTAAATTGCTATACGTATCATTAAGGATTTTATTTTTACAAAGTAAATAACGAGCAGGCCGCTCACTGCGTGGTAAGTGAAACGCCTGCCCATGACAAATTATTATTATATTCCCAAATATTTTCCCGTGTCATATCGATACTGCGGTAGTACCTACCTAGACAGCCAGGTATCAGACCTACCACCTAGTGATGTCTCCGTCCAGCGCCACCAAGAGGAAACTTGTTGTAGGGCATAGTAGTAAAAATATCAATATTTATAAGCATTCTCTAAAGTGTTTCCTATGACTAAACATAACCTCAAAATCGGTCCTTTTTATTTAAATAACTGTCTTCTCAGAAGTGTCCGTCATGAAACTTAGTTTGCATGGGCTAATACAGGCAATTCATTATTAGAAAATGATTTTTCCTCTGCAGTTTATTTTAAGGCGAGCAATATATGGACGCAGAGCAATCTCCTTTATATCTATTTTGACTCTTACTCCCGTACATATAAATAGTTTTGTCTCTTTTACTGTAATTCAAAATGACGTTTACATGACGGTAACAAAACACGGAATAACTATTCCGACCTTATTCTCTGTTTATTTTTGAGGCACATAAGCAAACCATTGCAATTTTATTGTTGGCTAGAATGTATAACATATTGTTCAGTGCACGGACTACAAGTGTTTTAAGGACAAATAGTGGAACCCGTAATGTTATTATGTTACAAATCACTATTGCTAAGCCAGTATTACAGACGAACTATACCCACCACACTCCATCTTAATGTCTCTATTTTATGTGAATAAATTATGTTTCATTTCATATTTCATTTCATTTCATTTAATTTCAAATATTTAAATATCTGCACCAAAAAAATATTTATAAATTTATATCTAGGCGCTGAATAATAGGAAAATTGTATTAAATCTTGCATTAAAATAGTTTTGATTCACACAGTCATATTATGAGGACTCGTAATATGTTTTCTCCTTGTAATATAATATTATACTTGTGCCTGTACAGTACAATAGCATGTTTAAAAATAGGTACTAGTGCATTGTTATTATTTTAACTATCGTCATAAGAATACTAAGAATGCCTTGTTGAACAAAAAGTCACCTAGCAAATGCTTGGCTTGCAAAGTCCTTGGCTGGTTTGAAGTTGTTCCAATTTAAATCCGCCTGCAAGAAGAGATTTAGGTGAGGCGAAAGATTTTTGTATTTTTGACTTGCATTTTGGAGCATAGGTAGCTTTTTTATACGATTTATTTTTTCAAATCCTTTTGAGAATATTTATATAGATTTGGTGTTGTTCTTTTATTATAGTTAATAATCATTCATAAATCCTTAAATCTTATTAAACATTACAGGAAAAAAAAAAGTTTTATTATTTTGTTATTTTTTTTGTAGCATTGTTGTGTTCCGACAGCGACAGAAAATAGCTAGTGGCTCGGTAGTTCACGATTCCAGGTGATGTGTGCTTCCACCATCGGCCTTATCATTACTTAACATCGGGTGAGATGAAGGCCATGTGCCCATAAGACATAAAAAGGTAAATTTTCTGTTTTATAACTTAACTAGCTGTGCTCGCGACTTCGTCCGCGTGGAATAGTGACTTTCGGCAGCATTTTTAATTTTTTAGGCTCTTGTTTCTGTTTTTGCAACATTTTTCACTGACGCTTCGCTCCTATTGGTTGCAGCGTGATGTTATATAGCCTAAAGCTTTCCTCGATAAAGGGACTATCGAACACAAAAATAATTTTTCAATTCGAACCAGTAGTTCCTGAGATTAGCGCGTTCAAACAAACAAACTCTTCAGCTTTATAATATTAAAAATATAGATAGTGATTAGTACAGTCAACAGCAAAAGTAGATGATGTTTACTAGATTTCAAAATTAAGTTTTGGTAGTATAAGTCGGTATTTTCTATATAACTACAGCCAAAGTCTGCAGGCACTAGTAGACACTCGAAGGTTTTTCGTATATATATATATGCGTTTAAAAAGTTTTGATTTTCATACTGATTTCATATTTTTAAATTTGACCAATCATCAGTTACCTTTGCTGTTGACTGTACAATTTATTGATTGTGATTAGCACCAGTCTCTCACAAGGGATACTTATGGGTTCCATTTACTGATATGTTGTCATTTTTATCTCTTTACCTACCTTTATACCGTTATACCTACGTATTTTACACACATATTGCAATCTCAAGATAAATATCCAAAGAAAAAACTCTCCTTGCCAAAGATTTTGGAAATATTGAGTTAATATTTCTTCACTAAATTATTAAACTTTTTGTTTTGGTGGAAGACTAACCTTTACTTAAGTTCTTTAGCTAACAACAGTTATAAAACAATATAGGTATTGTAATAATGGTAGGCGAAATTATTAAAAACTTATTCATTGTAAATGACACAAAATTTAAAAAAAAAAACAAAAATGCAAACTCATATTTGAACCCTTAAATTCCAAATTTAGCAAAACAATGAAAACCCAGTAAAAGCACACAACATGATCATTCCTGGCGTCGACTTATAGAACAAATTACTAATAGTATTTTCAGTTCTCACATTGAACTAAACCGCGTAAAAAGGTAACGTTGAAACTAATCTACACCAAATAACCTTTTAAGATAAAGTATTCGCTAAAAAAATATAAATCAAATCATTAGCATTCGTTTGAAATAAAAGTCGATCATAAATTACGAATTCGTTATCAAACCCCGTAACTTAAACAGAATTTATTAAGTAGATGGACAATTTAATAAAATCATTGGTAGGTAACTGGCATTTGGAATGTTATTATTACACAATACTATTGGTATTTAAAGAAGCCATTCTGAATTATCGTGTATATCACAAGTGAACAATATAATGTTTCCTTATTAGTAGTAGAGCTATTAATTAATAGTTTTCAAATGTGAAATAATATAACTGTTGCGAAGTAAATACTTCTTTGTAGAATTTATACATTTCTTATTTCCTAAGTGTCATGTCTTTGTTTTTTTCTCTTTTAATTGTCATCGTGGTATGTTTTATTTTATTGTTTCTTATCTATTTAATTAAAATTCTACATTTTACTTTTACTTTGCCTCTAATTTCCAAATACAGTCCACCTTTACCTTTTCGCCTCCTTCGGTTACAATAATAAATTATTACTAATAATAATATGAATATTTTACAAAAAGTTGACAAATTTAGTAATTTTTTAAATTATTACAGAAAGAGTTTCAAAACAATTCTACAACTGGGTCGCTTTATGTTACGTTTCAAACTCTGATTATGAGTGTCAATGGTTACAGGGACACAAAGTTCAGTACTTTTTTTTTAATTTTCATATTTTTAACGATTATATCTTGGTATTTAAATCGGCATTTTCGTGCACATTAACGACATTCATATGTATTATTACCGTTTCACAAGGCTTAAGACATGCCACACGAACAATAATCAATGTATGATGGCTATCATTATATCTCGTCCCGCTCAATCGGCGGAGAACCAATAATCATGATTGTAAGAAAATGTCACGGTGGGTCGATTTCTTTGCTCTCAATTGTGAATGTCTATTATTATACCTAATTTTTAAACTAAGAAATAGCCTGTAGGCGACTATTCGTACAACAATATCTCCTTTTTGATACTATAGTTAGCATAAAAACTACGCACCTACTACTTTCAACCGTAAATAAATTGCCACTTCACAAAACAGAAGCTTTAACCACGTCTAGATGTACCTAAATGAGCTCTGAAAGTAGAACAATTATTTCAAAACCCCTTCTAGTATCTGTGAAACGGTGTATCTGTCGTCGGACGCATTAACCCAAAAGTTGGAAAAATGAAGCACTCCCGACATGACCCAGAGAGGTAATGACGTAGAAGATAAAACTTTCAGCACGGGTCCAACGGTACCGATTTTCGGGCCACAACTGTACACTCTAGTTTATAGGCTTTATTCCGCGAGTGTAGGTATAAAAGGGTTGAGACGCGAAAAATACAACGTGAAAGGTGAAAATAATTGCTGGCATCGAAAGCAATTTATCTATATGATAAATTCAGTGTTAATTTTTGAAATTACTAGATAAAAATTAACTCTTAATGAACGTTAAGTGCATATATGAATAATGTTACAGATGTAGCATGTCATAAGAAAATAAGAAATGATTTATAAACAATCATTGAGTACCTACATACAGAAACAGTTAAGATAAATAATTGGATTTTAAGACAACTTTTAAGTATATTCAAATTTTTTTATTAATTTTTTATTACAGATTTCGAAATAATTCTTAATGAATTTCTTGGTTTGGAATTTCAAAAAAAACTTAGGCAAACCCTTTTTTTGCTAGTTTTTATTGAATTATTAAGTCAAATGTCAACATTAAAGCCAAAGTCAAAGAATTTACTATTTTTTTGTTCATAATTATGTTTTATAGTGTTTCAATAAAAGTATTATCTATCTATCTATCTAACTATCTATCTATATATCTATTATTGATGATCAACATCCAAACACTTCAAAATATTGCAGCGCGCGAACTCAGAAACAAAACGCAGAATGAACAACGACCGAAAAATTATTTAGCCAAGTTTTAAATTAAAACGCGCTATCACCGTGACTCGTCAGCAAAAATTGAGTCGCTCATGACAGATGTGCAAAGGTTTTTTATTAAGTCTGGAAGTGGAACTGATTTCTGTTCGGTCATCCTGACTTACAAATTATGAAATTGTCAGTTTTGTGCGAATTTTTTGAACGGATTTTGTATATGCACTAACTTTTATTGTGCGTCTTTAATAATGATTGTTTAAATTAATTTCAATAATTACTATGCTGATAAAATAATCAATTAAGATAACATATTTCACTTAGCTATTATTATTTTTATTAAACGCATAGTTTTAAAACCAAATTAGCACTTTACTCAACATCCTCGTCAGCATTGCGTGTTGATTTTTTAATATCAATGAAATATAATGTCAATGTACAACCGATAAATACCGATAATAGGTGCGAAAACATAAAAGTCAGGAAAAGAAAAGAAAAAGGAATAGTAAAAACAAAACTTTTATTGAACTCCAGCGACTAAATTACATTCCAATTGATAATAATTAACTTGATTAGAGTAAATTGTACCCATTATAAGTTATATTTATACCAAAAGTCCCAATTAACTACCTACTAAATAGTTTTAAACGCGTCGCTTCTCATTTCGCACTCGTACAATAAAGTATAAACAACTAAGTCATGTGGGAGTGTTAACAGATAACACATAATTCGCCGTTTATTTTGAAAGTCAATTTGTTAATAAACAAAACTGGTTGAACCTGAAAATAAACAAAAACAAATAAATAAAAAGTAAAACAAAAGTAAAGTTAACTTATTAAAAAAAACTTTATCAACTTTATCTAATGTAAAATATTTGTTTACTCACAATAACAGGCGGCGGATAGTCAACTTTCGCTGAACGCAAAATATCTACGAGATGAACCATATGGACAGATGAATTAGTCCCAGTTTCAATTAAACTCGACTCGTAATTAGGAAAGGGAGCGGACGGCGCGGAAGCGGTGATCGTACGTCACTTCTGGAGCTGCGCGACACGTCTCACCCGTGCGAGAGTCGGACGACGACTGAGAAGGAGCCGTGGAGGGCACGCACGCGGGGGAGGTACGCACTCACGCAGGCTTGACAGCCAATCGGGTGCGTGCGCCGCGCGCACCCCCGCACGCCTGTGCCCGCCCCGCGCGCTCCCGTCACCTCACAATCGATGCCCTATATTGCATTAATTATTTAGGAAACACGCAATAAGATAACGCGAGGTGGCAGATAAGGGAACTCTACGTTACTTTAAATAAATCATCCTCTCGTCCACCGGCCGGCCAGCAAACCCGCGCGCCCTCCCCGATAACACGTTATTTACGTTGTCACTCGCGAAACACCTTGCGCGATTGTTTTTACGCGCGCGTTGTTTATACCGAACTTTATTGCGAGCCGAATAAATAATAGAAAAACTGAATTTCATTTATAAGACAATGAAGTTTATGTACGTCCTCACCTCCGTTCCACCTTAGCGTCGCGAGCGGGTGGGTGTTTGTCGGATATTGGAGGCGAAAACAAACGTAATATTTTTTGGAACGTTGTCAAGTTGTCGTTTGCCAATATTATATGAGGGGATGCGGATATTCAGAGGATGCGTTGCGACTCCAGATATCCATAACATTGTATACGAGACGCATCACACTTTATAGTTTAGTGCACTGTTAACTTCGCTCGCTTACAGTTTCGAGACAATGTATGCATAATTTTTATTGTGATACAAACGTGTTATGGCACCTACACCCGATGTCACTACAAAGGGACCTGTACTTATCCAATCTAGTACGTAGGTACTGAAAACTAAAAAAAAACTTATTGAGTAGACGCTTTATAAATACCACATCACACATTAATCATAAAACAATCAATAAAGTAAAAACAATATTTAGTTCTCCATTATTAATGTCTTTTAAAAGTTTTAAGTTATCTTAACTACTAACATAGAAATTAGTGTTTGTATTATTTACCTTCTCTAAAATAAAAATCTTAAGCGTTCCGTGTTCATCTTACCTGATATCAAACAATAAGGCCGGAGTTGGAAGCGCACAGCAACCCGAAATACCAAGACAACTAGATCCAAAGCTATATTTGCCAATTAAGCTCCTGTTGGGACATGTGCCACTGTCCTGTAGAAGGCACACTGCGTTGCACAGGTCATTCGACCACGATACGTCGTCGATACGTTGCTTGCACCACAAACGTACTATAGCTAGGTACGGCTAAATATTAAATAGCTATTTTCTAAAGTTTACGCGAACACTACACATTGAAATGAAACAACTTTTACGGATCTACTCGCGTTTATTTTACACATTACTTATTTAATACAGTCACCCTGTGACCACGGACCCTGCAAAGGGTTCGAAACGTCAGGATAAACATTAAATAAGTAATGTGTAAAATAAACGCGAGTAGATCCGTACATGTTGTTTCATTTCAATTAAATAGCTAGGCAGAGGCCACACTCATTGAAATCATGTCATCGCTACATTGATGTTTATAGGCTTAATCACCACGCTTGCCTAATATGGGTTGATGATCATTAAACCCGGGGGCATCGTAAAATCCGAAACACACGTTTCGACACTAGTCTTTGACATGATCCAATGATCGACATTTTTTCTTTTAACCATTATAACGCCTGATTTTTTGTTTATCATAAAAAGCTTTTTTAATGGATACTATGTAATTCCAACACTTCAAAAAAATAAAAATTTCTTTTTTTGCCACTGCACTTTTTTTAATAAAAAAATACGAAAAACCTTGAAAAAATGCTCTCTTTAACAATTTATTTTCATTTTGTTTATTTCATATAATTTTTTCACTTTAAAATTGTTTTAATAATTACGAATCTATTTCAACTAAGATTTCAATTTACATCATTAAAATAGAACATAATTATAAAAGTATTTTTATTTATTATTTCAAAAAAAAGTTGCATTTAAATATGTATTTTATTATAAATATAATAGTTTTTAAAATATAATGAAAATCTTAAAAAGGCTTTTAAAGTTACCGTTTGATTTTTGATACTCTAGGCATTTAAGGGCTAAAATAAGGGTCAGCAAGTGATTTTAGTCATTAGCAACAATTAAATACCGACAACCTGCTTTCTAGCTATCAACCCGTTAAATTTTAATGACAACCAATATTTTTTTTTGGCGATGAAAACTATGTCGGACATTTGTCCCAATACCCGACATGGGAACTGAACCCAGAACCATTGGGTATCAGGCCGAATGGACGAAGTCGTTCGACCATACGTTGCACAAACGTACCACTACGGTCAAACATTAAACAGCCATATATCATTTTGAATGAAATGAATGAACGAATGAATGAAATATATTTATTAGAACACAGTTCAAACTTATGTACTTAAAACAAAACAAACAAATCATAATTAAAAGTGTGTTCTAAAAGGACTCCACTCAGCATTTGTTACAGTAGTGGACACTATAATATGTGCATTAGCGTATACATTTGAAGACATAGTATGTTATTTGGTGTATAATAAAGCTCGGGTCGTGCCCTAATGTGGTTTAGCATCAGAATTCAGGCAGCAAGTGACCACATGTGGTGGACACGCGTGATACGAATCTCGGATGCACGGTGAGTGAATGGCTGTGCTGTATTCACATTCAAATGAAGGCACTACACAAAATAGTCACTCAATGAATTCATGATTTTGGTGCAAATATTTAGTGCATTTTAGACGTGCACAATTCAATTGATTCGATTGATAGGTCATAAATACCTAGTTATTGACTTGTATTTATTTTAATGTCCAACAATCTAACAACATTAACTATTATTAAAACCGTATTCTTTTATATTATAACCTTTTCCTAAGTGAATCTTCTTATACACTATTATTATGTGAAAATTTAATGAATGGTTGCGCTGAATTTAGATTCAAATGGAATTCATGGTTTTGGTGCAAATATTTAGTGCATTTTAGACGTGCACAAATTCAATTTATCGTTTTATTGGTAATACCTAGATATTTACTAGTATAATTTTTATATTCAACTATTTTACATTAGGTATATTATTAGAACCATTGTGATTTAGATTATCAACTATGTTACCTGTAGGTGATGTAGGTACATAAGTAAATCTTCTTATAAACTATTATTTTATGAAAAATAAAGAATGGCTGCGCTTTATTCAGATTCAAATGGAGGCAGTACACAAAATAGTCACTCAATGAATTCATGGATTTGGTGCAAATTTTTAGGTGCACAAATTCAATTGATTCGATTGATACCTAAACCTAATTATTTACTTGTAAACATTTTTATATCCAACAACTTAATAACATTATACTGTTATTACAACCGTATTGATTTGTATTACAACCTATTGTTAAGTGAGTCTTCTTAGAAATTATTCTTAAATGAAAAATTTTGCGCGCGCTTAAATGAAAAATGGCTGAGCTGTATTCAGATTCAAATGGATGCAGTATACAAAATAGTCACTCGATGAATTTAAGGTTTTAGTGTAAATATTTAGTGCATTTTAGAGGTTCACAATTCAAGTTATGTAGGTAATACCAACATAATTGCTTGTATACATTTTTATGTCCATCTTTTTAATATTATTTTTATCAGAACTTTTTTATTAGAACCGTTGTAATTTAGATTATCAACCATATCACCTACAGGTACTTAAGTGAATCTTTTTACAAATAAAAATATTCTGAAATAAAAACATAAGTAAGTTACTGCGCTATATTCAGAATCAAATGGAGGATTTCAGTTTAATTTGATGTGCTTTAATTTAATGTATAACAATATACCAAGGCTAGCCATGTATACTATTATACCTTTGTTTATTTGCCGCAAAATTGAGGCAGACTTGTCAAAGGTATCGGATTCAAAGCAACCATCTCTTGATTTAATTGAAGGGACCTAAATAACAGTATCAAATATTACTGAGCACCACTGAAACGACGGTGAGAGTAATAAGGTAGCCAGCAATTTGATGACGCTAACTATTTTACAACGTTATATTATGACAACCGTTATGATTTAAATAATAACCTGTACTTAATTAAACAGCAACAAATAATTGCGAATGCGTTTATTTATTTATATAAGTAACCCAACAGCGTAATCTTAAAAATAGTTCTTATTGTAATAACAAATGGTAATCTTAAACTAATTGTTAGTAGTAATTATCGTAGACAGTGACAATAAAATAAAGTAAAATTAAATAATCACCGAAGTCACAAACCTATATGCAAAGCAATCTTTCAGCTGAGTACTAAAGAAAAAAAAAGAAGTTAGCTACATTATATAATTTTTGTAAGTTACAGCACAATTTGAACATTATACAAAAATAACAAAATAAAAAAAATAAAAAACTTGGAAAAATTAAAACTTTTGATATATGTCAATAAAACGTTTAGACAAATCGTTGCTTGTACGAAAGAATCGTCAACATAAGACAACTTAAATTACGAGAGTTTGACAGGGCTATTCAAACATCGATTCTGTAAACCTGAAGGCTCAATAAATCCACCTAATACTCGTACTACAAAACCTCATATTGTTTACACAGACAAAGGACGAGCCCGAAAGTATCTAATTTACATAACTACGTAGCCTCGAGCTGTTCAGTTATTGATAGCGTATAACGCGTTTATAAATTTTAATAAAGCCAACATTGCCATAAAGGAGGCGAGCCGAAAAAATGATACACATTACTCAACCGCTGGCTTAATGCAAACGTTGGGGGCCTGGAATTAGATATAAACATACCTAAAGGTACCGACTTGATTGAGTTAAAGTTCAGATGTGTTAAGACACTGCTAGTTATTTATCATGCACCGTTTGATGAATGGACCATGTGTTTCTGTGATAGCCGTTATTGAAGTCTGACTGTCTTTTGAAAAAAATAGATTTTTGAAATGAAACAACTTTTACGGATCTACTCGCGTTTATTTTACACATTACTTTTAATTATTGTTTATCCTGACGTTTCGAACCCTTTGCAGGGTCCGTGGTGTAGTGTCTCCCTGTGACCACGGACCCTGCAAAGGGTTCGAAGATCCGTAAAAGTTGTTTCATTTCAATGTGTAGTGTTAGATTTTTGTTTGCGACTTAAATTTTAGTTCTTTAAAAGTTTTTTTTTCTAATATTGCGCTTATGAATAACATGTGTTTTCGCGATCGTTTTTTATTATATACTGCTTATCAATAGTGACGGTTGAAAAACAATGATTTCTTGACTAATTTAAATACTACACAATAACAATAATGTTTTTCTGATAATGCGCTTTTATCTTTATTGACACATGTTTTTCCTTGTTTTAATAAGTTTCTCAAGATCTATCATTATTTAAAGAGATTTAAACAATACGATACTATATGTTGATAAGTTATAATAAAAAACAACTTGTAAAAATCATAATCTCTACATTTTACGTATAAAATTTTATTATCCGTAGTTATAAACTTGTCCAAATTAACTTTATCTGTCTCAGAAAGATCCACGTATTTTTTTTATAATAAGCATTTGGACGCGAAACTCTCCTTTTGATCATGTTTACCTATAGCGATGGCCATTAAAAGTTTTTTTCTATCCAGTAGGTACCTATACAAGTTTTAACAAGCTGACTGATCGACAGATATTCTTTTTCGCTTAACGAGACGTGATAGCGCGACAGACAAGTTATACGAACTGTTTGAGTTAACACGTCTAACACGATTTGTCGCTAATTCCTACCTATTACCTACCGATATATATTTTTTTTAAAGGTGATCTAAATATCTGAAATAAGTTATTTATTAATGTTTATATAATTTTTAACGCAAATTTTGTTGCGAACAAATTACAAAAACACAAATGTTGAAAAAATTTCCACGAGCAGGGTTTGAACCTGCACCCTTCTGACATACCGGGTCAGGTGCTCTTCCAATTGAGCTATTGTGGTTCTAACCAGCCCGCCGAAATTATTCAACACTATTTACTTTTTACTTTGAAAGCCAAAGGCGCCCATTCAATGTTAACAACTACCGTCATTAACATCCGATCATAATATTTTTACAAATACTAAAGATCAGTTAAGAAGTAGGCAAGCTATTTATAAATGTTTATATAATTTTTAACGCAAATTTTGTTGCGAACAAATTACAAAAACACAAATGTTGAAAAAATTTCCACGAGCAGGGTTTGAACCTGCACCCTTCTGACATACCGGGTCAGGTGCTCTTCCAATTGAGCTATTGTGGTTCTAACCAGCCCGCCGAAATTATTCAACACTATTTACTTTTTACTTTGAAAGCCAAAGGCGCCCATTCAATGTTAACAACTACCGTCATTAACATCCGATCATAATATTTTTACAAATACTAAAGATCAGTTAAGAAGTAGGCAAGCTATTTATAAATGTTTATATAATTTTTAACGCAAATTTTGTTGCGAACAAATTACAAAAACACAAATGTTGAAAAAATTTCCACGAGCAGGGTTTGAACCTGCACACTTCTGACATACCGGGTCAGGTGCTCTTCCAATTGAGCTATTGTGGTTCTAACCAGCCCGCCGAAATTATTCAACACTATTTACTTTTTACTTTGAAAGCCAAAGGCGCCCATTCAATGTTAACAACTACCGTCATTAACATCCGATCATAATATTTTTACAAATACTAAAGATCAGTTAAGAAGTAGGCAAGCTATTTATAAATGTTTATATAATTTTTAACGCAAATTTTGTTGCGAACAAATTACAAAAACACAAATGTTGAAAAAATTTCCACGAGCAGGGTTTGAACCTGCACCCTTCTGACATACCGGGTCAGGTGCTCTTCCAATTGAGCTATTGTGGTTCTAACCAGCCCGCCGAAATTATTCAACACTATTTACTTTTTACTTTGAAAGCCAAAGGCGCCCATTCAATGTTAACAACTACCGTCATTAACATCCGATCATAATATTTTTACAAATACTAAAGATCAGTTAAGAAGTAGGCAAGCTATTTATAAATGTTTATATAATTTTTAACGCAAATTTTGTTGCGAACAAATTACAAAAACACAAATGTTGAAAAAATTTCCACGAGCAGGGTTTGAACCTGCACCCTTCTGACATACCGGGTCAGGTGCTCTTCCAATTGAGCTATTGTGGTTCTAACCAGCCCGCCGAAATTATTCAACACTATTTACTTTTTACTTTGAAAGCCAAAGGCGCCCATTCAATGTTAACAACTACCGTCATTAACATCCGATCATAATATTTTTACAAATACTAAAGATCAGTTAAGAAGTAGGCAAGCTATTTATAAATGTTTATATAATTTTTAACGCAAATTTTGTTGCGAACAAATTACAAAAACACAAATGTTGAAAAAATTTCCACGAGCAGGGTTTGAACCTGCACCCTTCTGACATACCGGGTCAGGTGCTCTTCCAATTGAGCTATTGTGGTTCAAACCCTGCTCGTGGAAATTTTTTCAACATTTGTGTTTTTGTAAGTTATTTATTATTATTATTATTATTATTTTGACAGGCAAGCAGTTGCCACAACTGATAGTGCCTGTATCCTGATCGTCGAATGTACTATAGTATCATTTAATTCTTTTTTTTAAATATCTGTCTAGTCTGTTTTTGAATTGGTTGATGTTAAAAGCTAAGACAACATCATCATCATCATCATCATCATCATCATTTACTTATACTTTTTTACATTATTGATAATTTTCTTGTTTTTAGGCAGCCTTTAAATCTTAATGTAGTTTTTTATATAAAAAAGAATTTACTTTTTTCTAAAGGTTTGTCCAGACTATATGACAAAACATGTTATATAGCATGGTTTTGCCGCAGTATATGTAAGGAAGAAATTATGTACGAGTAACACTCTTTCCGTATACTGTGGTTATGTAGCATGAACTATATAAATAAACGTCTATGTCTATGTTTAATAAGTGTGAACGATAAGTAAAGTACAACAATTTTAGTTTTGTAAGTCATATAGCATAAGTTATGTAACATGTTACTTAATGTAGACTCACCTTAATATTAAAACTGTGTTGCCTAGATTTCAACATACCTACATAGAAACGATTCATGTTAAAAAAACATTTCCACGAGCGGGCTTTTGAACTCGCACCACGCACCAAGACACCGACCGGTCAGGTGCACTTTTAATTGGCACTTGACCCGGTTAAACCTGGTACCTTTATATTATGCTAAGTATTACGTTTAGTGCCACTAGTTTTAAGTTATTCTTTTTATATATCTACCTTTTATTTTTTTTATTTGCCAATGAATAAACACTTTTTGATTATTATTATTCTCTTTATTTATTTTAAATCTAAGATTTAGATTTTCTATAAAAATTATATAAAAAGTAAAATCTACTAATCATACAAAAATACAACCTTTATAAAAACCTAAACCTAGAACGCCGCCAGCAGCGGAGCAGGACTCAAGCAACCGGCGATTAAGGCTGCAGAGAAAGAAATCTCCTGACAATGCGTGCCGTGTCCAGGAGTGTTGCCTACTATGTCTGACCCTTGATCCAGCCATCCAGCGAAAGCCACTTGAGATGTTGATCGAGACTCTTCGCTATAAGGCCGTTTACAGATACGACTGGGGATAATCGTCGATCGTCGAATCCACATCCCACATAGCGGTCACCTCGTGAGCCAGGTCAAGGTACTTAGTGAGCTTATTATTATTATTATTGTTCACTTTTAAGAGATACCTACCCTATGTCATTCCGATGTCTGAGTGGTAGAGCCACGCTGCGTTGCAGCACGAAATGGGCCGGCTCGCCCGGCGAAATACCACCCTCTCACAGAATATAGGCGTGAAACAACAGCACTCGTTGCTGTTGTGTTTCGTCCGGTGAGTGAAAGTACCGGAGGCCCATCTCTCACCCCTCCCCCCTCCCAATTCCTACTCCCTCCTCAAGATACAACTCCTTCCTCAGGGTCAGCAACGCATCCGCGATTACTTTGGTTTTGCGGGTGTCCATGGGCAGCGGTGATTGCTTTCCATCAGGTGACCCACCTGCTCGTTTGCCTCCTTTTAACATTAAAAAAAAAATGTCTATATAGAGATATATCCTGTCCTGTCAGTACACAACAATGCTACTAATACTTTTAAGAGATAATATAAGAGCTAGTTCTTCAGTAGTTATGATTTCTGGGCGAAGTGCGCGCCCACCTAAACTTATCATAAACCATGAGATGATATGAACGCCAATATCTTCTCTGTTGTGAAATAACAAAAAAAAGTACAGTTTCTATATCTATATTTGCTGCTGTGCAATCCCCGAACCTTTCGCCTATACACGTGAGCGCATGGACGTACGCAAAGAATCCTTTGTAAATAAAATATACAGTATACTTATAGCTGTATGTCAACAGGGAACTAGCAAATGGAAAGTTATATAATAGCGGAACGGAGCAGGGCTTCAGTTTCGTTTGCTATCTCTAAATACGCCTTAATGAGATTGAATCCATTTAATTTCAACGAGCATGGTAAATGTTTAATGAAAATTTTAATATTATTAACGTTGAAAGATGGTGCTTTATTCTTGCAAGGCTTCTAGGTAATTAAGTAGGCCTATCATAATCTAACGTTGGATTTTGAAAGTGCTTTTATTATCAAAATGTTAAATGTTGTTTCTTCTAAGAAGATATTATTGTAGTGGGAGTAGTCCACTACTTATCATTATCTTTGTCGGCCTAGTCACATTGCTGGGCTTAGGTATATAACGAACAATAGTAAGTATTGAATTTGTTGACGACTTTTACATTTACCAACAATATGAAGTAACTACATTATTTTCGAATTACAAAACGAAACCTTTGTAGTTTGTTAATTTGGTCTCTTTTAGGTAGTAGATAAAAGGAAAGATAAAAAGTTACTTAGATAGATAATACTTTTAATGCAGCACTCTAAGAGTTTGATTTTTTCAAATGTTATATTTTAGTCTCTAGTGATCAATACGAGGCAGTCCCTGCACGAAAAAAAAACTAATATTACTCACTCGGTATTTGGAACTGTAACAATTAACAATAGTATCGAAGTTCTTTTTCAATGATTAACCATACAAAGTGTTGTTTTACCTAAAGTTCACGCTAACACTACATATCGAAAAGAAACTGTTTTTACGAATCTACTTGCTCTTATTTTTACTCAATGACATTATAAACCTTGACGTTTTGAACCCTTTGCAGTGTCCGTAATGAGTTCGAAAAGTTCTGTCGATATCATATATTACGTTTCCTTCATGCTCTTCCCTGTTTTTTAACATTGGTGCGCTTCGAGGAATAAAATTATAATATTTTAAATTTATTTCGTTAGCGCAACTAGAAGGTGCGCTTCGAGGAACAGTTTAGTTGCGCTTCAATAGGTGCGCTTCGAGGAATACCTCGTGCTCAAAACAAAATGTTATTCGTCTCATATTGAATTCGCTATGGTATTAAATTATGAGACGAACAGAACGTAAAAATTGTTCCATTTCAATACCAAGTGTTACAAAGTGTTGGGAAAAAAAGGTATCCAATATATAAATCCCAAAATAAACCAAACCTGTATGCCGCCACGCACCCTACACCACATAGCTACCCCCCTAGACAAGTGGCAAAACACTAATAGAATAGACATCAAATAGAATAATTATTGTACGGGATTGACACACGAGTAAGTCAACGATACGTATAAATGACGTTTATATCAATCCCATACAATAATCATCTATATATTAATACGTGAAGCAAAAACTTTGTACCCCTTTTTTACGAAACTTGCGCGGACGGAGGAGTATGAAATTTCGCACACTTATAGTTTATATAGCCAAGGTTATCCGAGTGTCAATATTTTTTTTGCATTATGCATAAAAATACATTAAATCAATAAAACCAACATTACACACACTACCATGTATTTGACACACACGCATATGTATATGACATACACGTATTTAAACACTTTGAAAAAATTTCGAATAAGGAAGAGAAGCGGCCGAAATCTGTCAATGCCAATCCAAACACACATTCTATCTTTTTAAATTTTTCATTGCTTAGGATGCAATCCGTGCAGCCTTAATAAAATTACGGTCGAATTTAGACCACTGGGCGACCACTAATTCTATTAAATTTCTATTCTAATAGCGTTTTGCCACTTGTCTAGGGGGGCTGAGGACGAATAGCCAGGCCAGTTCATGAGTTCACAACTCCTACACAACAAACTGCCATTTAAGTGAAGCCTTCAGAGTTCCGTTACAAAGTGCTCTATTAACTCTCAAATTAGAACAACACTGAATGCGGTGTCGGATTTGAAATTTAGGTACTTCAATATCTAACCTCTTTCACCACGTCTGCACGTCGCTAAAGAGACTCTTCTTCGACGAAATTGCATTTTCATATATAATACGGCATTACATAAAGTACGACGTACCTTTAAGTTCGTGGAAAATATTATATGACATATAAGAGCATTATTGCGAAGAGTTAGTTTTATAAGTTCAGAACATAAGACATATAAAATCTTGATAACAAATAACAGCCTATTACAAGTCATTCTTACCATGTTTACTATATGTGAGTATCCGATATTTCGGCACAGTTGCATGCGACATGACCTGTGATCATGGCGCATGCAACTGTGCCGAAATATCGGATACTCAAACACTACAATAAACATGGTAATAATCCCGTTAATAATATTTATTTTGACATAACACAAATTTTAGAAAATAAAATAAAACCGCAGACGTGACTCTTCACTTTCCCGCCAAGAAGTCTGAACGTTACTTACAGTAGGCATTCAGTACGTAGTGCTGTGGCACACGACAGTAACCAGTGATCGATTTTTTTCTCCTTTAATCAATTAAAAAACCGGCCAAGTGCGAGTCGGACTCGCGCACGAAGAGTTCCGTACCATTTTCTATAAAAATATATCAAGTTTCTAACTGTTATCGTTATTAAGACCGCGAAAAAAATTGCAAAAAAATCACGCTTGTTGTATGGGAGCCCCTATTAAATGTTAATTTTATCTTAATTTAATTATTTATTTTTATAGTGTGATAATACCTGTACCTGTAATAATACCTATAACTCAATATTCTGTGAATATTTTAAGCGTCTACTTTTTGCCGTTATTTATTGATACTCAATAATACTATAAAAAAAATACTTAAGTATTTATTTTATTTTGTTTTTTAGTATTTGTTGTTATAGCGGCAACAGAAATACATCATCTGTGAAAATTTCAACTGTCTAACTATCACGGTTCATGAGATACAGCCTGGTGACTGACAGACAGACGAACAGACGGACAGACGGACAGACGGACAGACGGACAGACGGCGGAGTCTTAGTAATAGGGTTCCGTTTTACCCTTTGGGTACGGAACCCTAAAACAGTCAGCAACTGATTTTAGTCTTAAGTAACAGTTTAATACATACCTACCATCTAAATTAAAGTAAAAGAAAGTAAACAGCCTGTAACTGTCCCACTTCTGGGCAAAGGCCTCCATCATTGAAATCAAGTCATCGCTACAATTGATGGGTAATGGCTTAATCACCACGCTTGCCGAATGCGGGTTGGTGATCACAAACCTGGGCTATGCATCGAAAAATCCGAAATACATTTTGCCCGACCTGGAAATTGAACCCGGGACCTTCGGGTATCGGGCCTAGCGCTCTGCCACTAGGCCACCGAGGCGTTGCGAACAGACCATCGGCTTCAAATTAAAATTTCAATGATACTTGTTATTTTTGGCGAAGAAAGTTGTGTCGAATACTTAATATTTCTTAACTATTAACAGTGTTAAACTACAACTTCATCTATAGCGTTGTACTTGTATATTTGCATCTAATTATAACGCTGCTCATCTATTTACGTCACTCAACATCACCTTTGCGATATCTAATCAGTGTGTACCGCGGGCTAATTAAATTTGTCTTTATGCTCACCGCTGGAATAATTTCGGTGTGCCATATCCGGTTGCCATAACAACGGGGAGATCGGGTTATAGTTACACCGATATAGGTACCCGTGTTTGTAGTTATACTATGTTTTGTATGACGAACAAGTCGTTTTATTCTTCTCTGTTTCTCAAGTAAACTGAAATTTGAAGCGTCTATAACCGAACGGTTAGATGCTCGAGTTGAATGCGAGAAATAGTTAAATCGTTATCGACGTCAAAAATGTTATTATCACTATCATCATTTTCATCAGCTTATCATCATCATCAACATCAGCTCATTTTATGTCCCCACTGTTGAGGCACGAGCCTTCCTTATGGATGGATAGGGAGAACGGGCCATAAACCACCACGCGGGCCCAGTGCGGATTGGTGATTGTTAACGACTGCTAATGCAGCCGGGACCAACGGCTTCACGTGCCTTCCGAAGCACGGAGGAGCTTGAGTTGATAAGTTTTTGGTCACCCATCCGATGACCGGCCTTTGCGAAAGTTGCTTAACCTTAGCAATCGCAGATCGGGCGCGTTAGCCACAGCGCCATCGAGCTCCTCAGTTTATACTAGTCCAGTACTGGACAAAGACCTTACCAAATGCAAGCCACTGAGCACGAGTCCGGGGCTACTCCCGTCCAGCTCTTTTCAGCCATTTTTTATATATTTCAAGCTAAAACAATATTCCGAACATGGTGTTACAATCTCTATTGGATATCAAATATGTTTTTAATGGCGTGCCCTTATTACGGCCCATAATTGGCATTTCCGTCCGCGGCAGTTCGCGCCGGAAGTCCACTATGTCACACCAGACCGGACCTGTTCACTCGAAAATGAAACCAATTAAGCCTTTGGTGTAAGTCACAGACGTTTAGTTTAGTTTGTATTTTAGAAACAATAGGCTTATACATTCTGCTGTCGTATATAAAAAAAAATGTTTCATTGTTTGTTATCCTATATAAAATACATAAAATCTAAATTTAAAAAATATATAATCCATACTACAAAAATAGCTCTTATGAATATCACCATGCCATTGGTTTATCTATGCAGTGTCAAAGGGCGGAAAACTGAGAAGAACCAGCAAGAAACTTAGCAATTTTTCAGCAGTATTTCAAAAAAATATGGCTATCATCGTGCGCAGTGGCGCGCACTTGGAGAGGCCTATGTCCAGCAGTGGACTAATATATGCTAATGATGATGATAGCTAGGATAAAGAGAGATAACTTTAATTTATCGCTTTTTACGAGCACGCAAGGACTTCCAGTGACCACGAACCCCGAGCTGGAAAAGTCAGGAAACAACAATAATTATGTGAAAAAACGCGAGCTACATTTTTAAAAAGTATTTCGTTTCAATATTTAGTGTAAGCAAAAATTTTAGCAAATAATATAATAACAAGAATATAGAACCAGATAAACAAGAGATAACTAACTACGTTAAAAAAGAAATGAACTACGCTGTTATCTTATACCTTGCTCCTTGGTCTCCCGCTTTTCAAATGCCTACGATCGTTCAGTATCGATTGCTCGTAATTTAATCAACAATAGTATTTTGAGAATAAAACTGTCATCATCATCATCACCCGCCTCTAAACAACATAGTATGTTGAACATACTGCTGGATCCAGGTCTTATCACCTAAACATTGGGCCATAACCCACCTCACTGGCCCAAAATGGGTTGGTAGGTTAACGACTGTCACTTTTATGACGTTAACTGAAACCAAGCAGTGCTGGGAGGGAATTCCATTTCTTGGTGGTGTGACAGAGAATTGTAACTCTTATTCAGGTTAGCCAGATTCTGACATATTTTCTGTCCGCCTGAGTTATCTATAGTAGTAGTATTCACCTCTTCCCTCCCTTGGTGTCCGCAGACAGCCCTTATTTTATCCGGCACAATAAAATGAGACGTTATTATTTTGGTCATCCATCATATGTAAATGTAGGTACGTAATTCAAAAAGCAAATATTCTTATTTCAGTCAAAACAAAACGGGACCGCAGTTTAATTAAGTAATGCCTCTATAACAGTAAACGCTGTTGGAAAAACAATCTGAATTTTACAACAAAACATATTAACAAACAACACGCAGCCTATAAAATAAAACAAACGTTCTCATTCTGTAAAACCGTAGCAACTGACGATACGAAATCGTATTTTGCCGCACATTTAAATGTTTTACACAGTTATGTGTGAAAAGAAAGTCCGCCTGTGGAACAATGCTCTCATTAGAGCCCAGTTCTGCGCGATTCTATTAAAATTTGAATAGGTCATATTTGTGGTCTATTGTAAGTATTTACTTTGGTGGACGTGGAAGCTTTTGATACATTATTCCATTAGAAAACAGTACAAGCTCTGCGTTTCTCGGCGGTTTATTTCTGTAATTCATAATTTATTGTTGTTTCCAACAATTTGTGTTGTTTTTACAATGTTGGACAATTTGTAAAGCATTTATATCGTCTGAACCATGTATTCTTTACGCCACCTTTAATAGCATTAATATTGTTTTACGATCTTTGGAAATAATTGTTTTTATAAAATGAATACGTGTTGAAGATATCATCAATGTTTTACAAATAACCGTGTATACAGTAACAGTTGTGAAGATGATAAATCACTTTTCTAATAACATCTATTAAGGTAAAAATTAATTGCTGTTCGCTAGTCTTGCTAAAACTCAAAAACGACTTGACCGATTTCAATTATTTTTATTTTTATTTGTTCGCTCTAATACAAGGATGGTTTAGAATAAAAAAAACAAAGAAAACCTCAAAAAACAGCTAAAATATCGAAAAATTAAATTAATATTGGTTATTTAGTATTATGTTTTAATTTTTTTTTTAAATTAAATTACTTTTATTATTATTAAATTTAAATTAAATTAAATTTAATTAAAAAAACAGGACAACGTTTGCCGGGTCAGCTAGTTTCTTAATATAAATGTCTAATATGTATAATAATTTATTGTAGGCACTTTAAGTTTTAGAGTATCTAATGTTAGACATCCTTTTTGGATCCTCTTATTATTCCAAACCGTGACTGTAGTCTAGTATCCAATACTAGTAAATTCATTTAAGAGATGATGAATGTTATCGTAATAATTGAAACCTGCAAAATATTCGTACAACAGGGTAGATTATACTTACGTGCCAACAGGCAGCCGAACGAGATTAGTAACAACTGTACTACTGATCCACTAGCATTGCAATAAGTAAAATCATTTTCAATGTGGTTTGACGAAAACTCCTTAATAGGTATATAGTTTATCCTTGGTATACACGTGATCAAGGTTGGTACAACTTAGCCAAAACGTCGAGTACTTATAAGGTAATCCTTGAGTCTACCTTAACTTCCTTCGTCGATATATTAGAAGCTGGACGAGGGAAGAGGGGAGAATCTCGAAACCCGGGTCAATCCTATTTTTTTTATGTTAAAAGGAGGCAAACGAGCAATCGGGTCACCTGATGGAAAGTAATCACCGCCGCCCATGGACACCCGCAAAACCAAAGTAATCGCAGATGCGTTGCCGGCTTTAAGGAAGGAGTTGGATCTTGAGGAGGGAGTTGGAGGGGGAGGGGCGAGAGATGGGCCTCCGGTACTTTCACTCGCCGGACGAAACACAACAGCAACGAGTGCCGTTGTTTTACGCCGATATTCTGTGAGTCCTATACCTATACCCGGTATTATAACTATTTAAACTATCATGGTCACTTGCAATAGAGTAATTATTAACGGGATTCTTACCATGTTTATTATTTATGAGTATCCGATATTTCGGCGCAGTTGCAAGCGCCATGATCACGGAATTACTGAAGTTAATGCGGGTAAGTTTTTTATGAGCAGACAAAACGATCTACCCTCTTCCTTAGTCGTTTTTTGCGCTCGATGCCCGTACCACTGATTTCTAAGTCACTATTCACTCGAAATTGCTCACGACACACTACACTCACATTATCAGGACGCGAAACGCCTCCATCACTGAAATCAAGGCATCACTACTGTTGATGAGTAATGGTTTATTTACCACGCTTGCCAGGCAACCTTGCCTTGCCTTGCCGATCGAAAATCCGAAACACATTTTGCCAGACTTGGGAATTGAACCCGGGACCTTCGGGCCAAGCGCTTTGCCACTAAGGAGGATAAAAAAAATAACAAAAGAAGGATAAGTTAAATCTTGTTGAACATGAAAGCTTAGACGTGTATATGTAATACTATTGTTTCACTAGTGGACCCGGCGGACTTCGTACCGCTTTGACAGTTTCCATCTAGTGATTAAATTCTTTTTGGTTTCCATGACAACCAAACAAACAAATATTTTTTTATTGGAAAATGAAGTTGTCGTTTTTAGTATATTTATAGTGTGATTCCCGTGGGAATATCGGGATAAAAACTATCCTATGTGTCAATCCAGTTTATAGACTACCTATGCGCCGAATTTCATCCAAATCCATCCATCTGTTGCAGCGTGAAGAAGCAACAAATATACGAACATACATACACACAAACTTTCGCATTTATAATATTAGTGTGATAACAAAGGGCTTTAATAAAATTTACTGCATTTCAAGAAACAAAAGAAGGTAAACATCTAAATCACCATAACGGCTGGTTGTAGGTAAGGCCTTTCAACAAACGTGAGGCCTCGTGTGGCCTCAAGCTCCGGAGGTTCGTGCCCCCGTGCCATAGACACGGATTAGCGAGCACTGCGGCTGCTTGCTATGAGCTTTCGAGCGATTCCATCTGTGTTTGGTGAAAGGCTCTAATAAGTCTATGGTCTAAATATAAGCAGTATAAGCTTCTAATAGGTACCAAGATGACGTTCTATTATTCAATGTTTTTGTTTTGTTTATATAATTTTAACGCAAATTTTGTTGCGAACAAATTACAAAAACACAAATGTTGAAAAAAAAATTTTTTTGCCTTGCTTATTTCTTAACTGATCTTTAGTATTTGTAAAAATATTATGATCGGATGTTAATGACGGTAGTTGTTAACATTGAATAGGCGCCTTTGGATTTCAAAGTAAAAAGTAAATAGTATTGTCGGCGGGCTGGTTAGAACCACGATAGCTCAATTGGAAGAGCACCTGACCTGGTATGTCAGAAGGGTGCAGGTTCAAACCCTGCTCGTGGAAATTTTTTCAACATTTTTGTTTTTGTAATTAGTTCTATTATTCGTTAAGAATAGGTAGTTTAATGCATTATATTTTTAAATGTAAATGCAAAAGTTTGAAAAATCTAAAATACAAAACAGTTTTTAAGTAACATATTATCACCATTGCGATCACTCGTAAGCCTCGATATCATTTTGATTTTGGGTTAAAACTTGAATATAAGATGCGAAAGGAACTCTTTTTGATAACATAGTTCATAGTCGACCTAACTATATTAAATACTAACAGATCCGGCGGAATTCGTACCGCTTTGACAGTTTCTATGACAACGAAACAAACTCATTTTTTCTTAAATAATAAATATCCTATGTCTTCGATTATACTCTTGAGAATTTGTGTACAAAATTTCATGATGATTGGTTGAATAGTTTACGCGTGAAAGCGTAACAAACAAACAAACACACAAACAAACAATCAAACAAACTCTCTCTCTAATATTTGTGATCAAGTAACAGTACAAACCAATGCGATCTACACGTAAGGCACTTTCCAGGATACTCTACTAGTTATTTATTTATTTATTATTACGAATATAATTTATCGCTCTACTTAGTTTACACGAAAAATCAAAACAAAATAACAATAAAATAATTAGAAAATTAAAAACTAAATCGAAAATCCAAAACAGTTTTTAAGTAACATAATTCTAATTAATTTCTACTTTACTAACTGAAATTGTACTAGTATTACCAGTGTACCTGTTGTAGTAGGAACTGTATAAACGTATAAACGATGCTAGCCAGCGCCGTGTTTACCAAGCTTATAGAGGACGTCATATACAATCCCCCATATAGCAAATTTATTGCAAATCTACATCCAGCTACCTGCGTTTGTCACGCCACACCCGGCCAATCAATTAAGCTAGCCGCGCCTGCCGTCACACTATATGTTTGCTATGGGGTCTCCCTCATTACTTACTGGCCATACTCCTTACGAGTTTATTTATGCCGCGCTTCTTATTGACATGGGTGTTAAAAATAGGTTTCCAGAGCGGTGAGCACGACTCCTCCCTCTAGAATGTGACCGGCTACCTACTTGTTGTTCGTTGTTTTACGTACCAAGTTGAACAGTTAAGGATTTGGGTCGTTGGTTCGAGAGGTGAAATTTTTTTTTACTGATTTAGTAGGTCAAAGGTTTTTCAAAGGTCAAACATTTTGTAGTTAAATGGAAAGTTATGATTGTCCTGCTCGAAGGATCAGTTTTTTAAACAATGATGTGGACCAACTATGCTTTTATTTTTATCAAAATATTAATGTTTTTTTAACGATGTCTCAAAAACATTTTTAACATAGCCCAAAGGTTTTTTATTTTAATGCGCACAAGTTGTTTACATACAAAAATCCTTTCGCCGTTTCTCCCCAAGCCGTATTTATTAAAGAAACAAAGTATTGCTCACTTTTAATTTGGGCAAAAATAATAGTTCGCCATGCGCCGAGCCCGCGTACTAGCAATGAATAAATTTCCAAGATTAAGACATTAATTTCGTTGCTTCACGCGTCCGCCACCAGAGGGCGGCAAAATTTGTCGGCGCCAGAATTAATGTGTGAAATTTCTGGTCGGTTTTTCATGAACTTGTGTGAGCACCTGATCTCTCGAGTTAAGTTGACGGCTGCTTGTCGGCATTACCTTTTGTCTTCTTAAGATGAAATTATACTTTTATTTAAGGCCTTGCTATAATCTATCGATTCATGTTTGTTTTATATAATTTCACAAACTTACCTAAAAAATTAAAATAAATGTCTGTGATAGATAACTTTACAAAGTAGTTTGCGTTCATACATCTGTGAACTTAACCTAATAAACATGTCACCATGTTTACAAAAAAGAGAGGAAGTGATAGTAACGTGCTAGATACTTAGAGCCAAGTTATAATTATGAAAACATGATAATATCAATTATCGAAACATAAAAAATACATACTTACAAATACAAAAATAAACGTAAAATCAATAATTTTATGGCAATATACTTTTTTTCGTAAAACATGTCTTTAATAAGGTGTAAAATTCAAAAATAATATTATTATATATAATAAACAAAATCTTATTAACAATAGAAGTTGTTTCAAAGTATTTTGTAGTTTAGAAATACGATCTTTATAAAATATACGTGATAAATAACAAATAACCCAAGCCACGCCGAGCGGCCCAAAAAATAATTACAAACTTAATGCAGATCCGACTAAAAATATTCTTGGGCCAATTTCAAATTCACAATTTGCTCACCATCAAAGAGAAAAGACTGTTGTGCACAGACACGAAAAGCGTTTGTTATCTAAAGTTAGATGATTAAGATTTTTTTTCCCAACGCTTGCCAAATGATGCTGGTGGAATTTTCGCAAAGTTTAGCTTGGGTGGGTTTTAATTGCTGAAATAATTAGTACTTCACTTGCTCAATTACCACCCTGTTCTTTTTACTTCAGTAAACTTTTAGACGATTGCGCATCTGATGAGCCGCGCCGCGTCTTATTCGGGGGACAACTTTAATATTTTTGGACGAAGGTTTATTTACATAAATAATTTGGTTATATACACTTTAGAACTTTCGTGTTTCAATACAAATAAATAATTTTAGGGGTTTTAACGCTAACTACTAAATGTAAGTATCCTAGGCTTGTCTTTTGAATCCGACGTTTCGACCAAGTCGCACCGGCTGTCACGACTAGGATACCGAATCTAAACGTTAGAACATGTTAAATTCTTCATTTAAAAAAATAATTCAATTCCCTATTAGTGATTGAAATTACGAAAGTTGCCTAACATGCAAGATCTACCTAACCTAACTTCCACTACCATCGAGCCAGTCTCTCATATGTCTATGCGATGGAAAGCAGAAAAATATATCTAAGCATAAATATAAAAAAGCCGTCCGACCCAAACTTCCTCTTTATCATGTCATATTGTCTATTTAACTTGGCGATATTGCATGCATAAATAGGAGCGCGCCTTAATTCCGTCCCGGGTCGTACAAAGGTGGAGTGAAGGCTCCGTGTTATTCCGCGAAACTCTATCGTAAACAATTTTAACGTAGCACTTGCCATATTTTTTCTTGTGTCGCCTTTACAAGCTGTCTCCTACAAGATTTCCTATCCATTACTGCATTATTTATTTTATTACGAGTACAAAAAAAATATTGGCAATGTATTTTGCTACTACTTAAGGCATTACTGGAAAAATATTTTGGTAACACTAGTGGAAACATTCTAAAGTGTGTACTTTAACGAGCATAATTATTTTCTTGAAGAAACGTCTAGGTCATAGATTAGATTATGATTGGCGTTACGAGCAAAACGTATGAAGCTGATGTCGCCTTAGAAATAAATAAAAACGAGCGAACCTTACAGTAGTAGCATATATTATGATGTGTAACATTTAACATCTCACCTTAGTGATAAGCAATTTTAACATTATATTCTGAAAAAAAAGGTCAGGTTCTACATCATTTTATAACTATAAAATAAATGCAGTAAATACTCTTTAGAAGACATTTGACTTATCAAAATGACCTATGATAGTCAAATGGCAATGGCACTCGTTGCTGTTGTGTTTCGTCCGGTGAGTGAAAGTACCGGAGGCCCACCTCTCACCCCTCCCCTTCCCAATTCCTACTCCCTCCTCAAGATCCAACTCTTTTTTTCAAGGCCGGCAACGCATCTGCGATAACTTTGGTTTTGCGGGTGTCTATGGGCGGCGGTGATTACTTTCCATCAGGTGACCCGCCTGCTCGTTTGCCTCCTTTTAACATAAAAAAAGACACAATATGTAACATATAATAATAATATGTCATGTTCATAATATCGATTTTAAATTTACAAAATGGCGAGCGCTTGCGCGCTTCACCGACTTCCTGTCACACTGTACACCTACTTCCGTCACATTTCACGAAATCACTCCCACAAATTGTATTTAGAGAAGGCGAGCGGAAAGATGTTACACATCAAAAACCGCGTTACACATTAAGTGCCTTACAAATAAACAAAGAATAGTTATTCCGTGTTTTGTCTCTTACTCCAATTTGAAAGGGTCTTACAAATAAACGAAGAATAAGATTGGAATAGTTATTGCGTATTTTGTTCCCGTAATGTAAACTTCATTTCAAGTTAAAGCAAAAGAGACAAAACACGGAATAATTATTCGAAGCTTATTCTATGCTTATTCTATGTTAAGGCCTTAGGATTACCTTAAGTAGGTACTCATAATGTGTAACGCAGTTAACAAAATAAGTCAGTACAATGTGAATGCTAACAAGACAGTCTAAAAATATACCTCCTCCTACCTCTAAATCCTAAATTCCTATCATAACCTAAACGCATCCTTGTTGTATGTTTTCAGAAAACGCAATCTTTATTGGTATTGCAAACTATCATTTTTGTGAATGTGATTGAAGAATCGTAAGAATTAGAATGCTCGTAGAATTAAGTAATTGTAGTTGTATAAATAATATTACTGTAACTTCAATACATTTTGTATGCTCTTGAGGCAGATAATAGTGGCTCTGATTTAATTGTGTAAGACCGCATACCATACCTATTTTTCACGAAATAAAAGAATTTGAATTGAATTTGAATTGAAAAATTTCCGAAAAATTGTAGTAGAACGCAAGAAATAAATACTAAATTAATGAATTTAGTTTTAAGAATTAGCGATCACAACCTTTATTATCTTTATGCTTCAAGCAGTGTTACAATCAATTGCGTTGTTTTTCGTCACTGATGTGAAAACCATACAAAAGGTATAGACGCCATCTTGCAATCTTTTTAAAGTTTCGTCTCACACGAACCAAAAAGCGTACACAGAAAATACTATGAACAATGTAAACAAATACATCAGTTTAGAAACCAAATATGCAGAATGAGACGGTATTGTGGCCCGTATGTGTCGGAGCATGAATCGAGGGCTTGTCGGTCGCACGCCGACGGGGCACGAGCGCTCGGCAAACACCGCTCGCGCCGATACGAATCGAGGGTTATGGCCGCTTAGGGCTGCCACTGCCTTCGTGTTACGTTTTCTTTTAAAGATTATTATTTAATGCCTCGTCCACTAGTTAGTGGTTATACTTCATTAGTATTATGTAACTCCCAACTTGAGATCTCTGAGTCTGAAACTACACTGGCCTGCAAAATTAAGTATCACACTTTTCAAATTGCAATAACTTTTTAAGTACACAAGATATACTTTCGAAACAAAAAGGAAAAATGTTACTAATGTATAATTTACTGTAGTTTCAAAGAAAGCTGATAAAAATTGCAAAACGTTTTTTATTTAAAAATCTCTAACTTCTATAGTTTAGAAAATAAATAAATATTAAAAGTGTAGTACTTAGTTTTGCAGGCCACTGTAGTTGTCTAACCTAGACCAGTTAGATCAGTTTTATGTCATGAAATATAAAAAAAGTGGATTTCAGCAAGCATTCTACCTCAGTCTACGGAAAACCAAAGATCGCACAATATAGTAGGAACGTGGTGTTTAACTTCATTTTATAAACTATGGTAATATCTTGTTACACTATGAGAGTAAGTTAACTTAATTTTTGTATCATTTTAATTTGTAATCCTATTGTTTTTTATATAAACTATTTGTAAACCTATTAGCTGAGGGACATCCCTAAATCTGGTATATCCTACTCGATAATACACACACGCCTCGTCAAATGAAACTTGGAGTTTCATTCTAGCTTTCAAAATGCTACATTTTTTTTCATGTTTTCATGTTTATGTTTAATTTGTTTCTCTTCTCTAAGCATCTTGTTGTGTGTTTTCAGAATACGCAATCTTTATTGGTTCTGTAAAGTATTATTTTTGTTAATGTAAATAGCCGACAAATTTACGGAGCATTGTAGTAGAACGCAAGAAATCAGCAATCGTAAATTTAGATTCTAAGAAGTGATCAAAACCTCTATATGCAACAGTAAGTCTTGTTAAAAACCAGACGCTTTGCCAGTCTATGTAGAAGTCCTACATAGCTTGTGCCCTACAGTGGACGTCTTTGAATTAAACTAACGATGACACATGGTGTAGAAATGTAATCCAATCTCACCTGTCGGCTCCTATGATGCGAAGGAACACATTACGCGGCCACCTTGTCGTCCTGACATGTCTTGTGAGAATTCGCATTGACAGAAATTACAAGACATTGCTATATAAATGACTGTGCTACAGTATTTTTTGTCACTACATATTGACTCCAAAGTAATTACTAAAACAATTAAGTAGATTACCTCGGTCGCTTGAGCCTTACTTTTATATTTTTAATCAAACAAATCTCCATTGTCAACATGTTAACATTCGGCGACGATTCGCTTGTCAAAAATGCCACTTGGCTACTAATGTATAGATTGCATAATGATGACATATCGCTGGCTTATGTCAATCCCACACAGATCTATTCTATTCTTCTAGCTTTTTTGCCACTTGTCTAGTAAAGAATTCGAAACGTCAATTCAAAATTTTAAAAGTAAACGCAAGCCGTGAGACGCAATACGTGTTTTATTTCAATGAGTAAATACTTATTGAAATAAAGCACGTCATAGTAAGTACTATGCATACTTTGAAGTTAGACAATAACATAAGAACACTTTAATATTGATGATGAGAATTAAAACTAGAAATCACGTCAATACACACAAGAAGAACTGTGAGTTCGACACAGATTTCCGTGTGACGCAACCTATTTTGAGGCAGTTCGACCGAGATACGTACCGTACGACTGCGCGCGTAGCTATCGAGAGCCAAATATTTGGGGGTCCGGACCAACTTGGATCCAACTTCGAACAAGTTTTATTAGGATACTTGTAAAATTTCTGGCTATTACATTGAAAGTGCTTCCGGTTGATTAAACAAGATGAATTTATTGACTTGAGCGAAGAAAGTGCAAGGAAATTAGTTGAATTTTTCAATTATCTTGCCTTTTTGGGGGCACACGCCCCGCCGGGTTTCCGGTTTAATTTGTCGTTTGTTTTTGGCAACAGACATTCAAACGGTTTGAAGTTAATTATAAAGTCACTTATATTATGTACTTTGCTCGCCAGCGTCGTAACTTAGTATTTTGTCCACCAATTAGGAATGCTTTGACATGGGACTGTAAAAGACTCTTTCAATTATATTGTTAAGCTTAGTTGCAATGATAGTTGATTTTGGCAAACAAAGTAAAGTAATTTGTACAAATTTTTAAACGCTTGCGTTTTATTTAACATACAAAACGGTGTTCAACGCAAGTTGGTTTTAAGTATCCTATTATGGCCACCCACTTCGGCTGCTGCAACTTGGCTGAAACGTCGGCTCCTTAAAAAGGTATTCTACTAAAAATGCATACTCGTACATACCTAATATACATACTACACAATTTGCGTACAACATTTTATTTTAAAATGTACGAATCGTGGGTTATACTTATAATTTCCCAACAATTGAAGGGCTCACACGAGAGCATACTAATCTCAAAGTGTCTACATAAATTTCGCATTTACATAGCCGGGTTGGGAGTAAGAACTATAATAAACAGTAAACAGTAGTTCACGGCGGGCCAGCGCAGTCATCCGAATATAATCCGGTCTAATTACTGAAAGACTGTACCCGAAGTTTACTAATAAAGTGGATGGTTAAGTTCAGACCATGTTTGTTAGCCGGAGTGTACACTGGCTGAGGGTAACTACATATGGTCTATTATTTTATAAAACAAACTCTCGTATTTTGATGAATAGAAATCGAGGTTGATTACAATAGTTCGATTTCTATTTAACTTTGTTCTAGCATAAGATATTTTTTTTTCGGTAAAGCACGAATTCTTAATTTCACCTAAAAGTTAATAGCGCTGGCTAAAGTGTAAGAGCAGTTTACTCGAATTCTTGTTTCTGACTGTCGTAACACAGAATAGAAAATAACTTTTTAATTGTCAAAAAAATGTTTTGCCTTCTCCCCATTCAGGAAGACTTTTATCTGTGCAGAAGAATGGACGCAAGAAACTGCACAGCTTTGTAAAGTTATGTTAAGTACTCGACGTTTCGGCTAAGTTGCACCAAACGTGTCCAACGAGTTTAAACGTCGATTACTTATAAAACGGTAGACGTTATCTATACTAAGTATTTGCAATAAATCGCGTGAAATAGTTAATTTATAAAGGAACGCGAAGTTAGAATAATATAAATGTGTAATGCACATGTTTTTGAATTCTAAACTCTACGCTCTGTCAATTCGAATTTCAAATGTAATTATTTCAAATATTCATTTTTTTGTTACTTCATTTGTCTTTACACTGCAAAGTGTCAACGTCCATAATAAAACAAATCTAAACGTCCCGACGGCGACGCCAGAGTGAACACTCCGCTTACAAAAGTAAGGATCGAAGCGAAACTTTGGAAATTGATCCGGAGTGTACCGAGAGTTCGGCTCGTCTTCGCCGAGTTTACGGGATGTTGCTTATATTTATTTTTAAAGAAGCTACTTTAATATTTTCATTGATAGCGAAAGTAACAGGCGCAGAAGATTTTAATGAGCGAGCACGTGTTAGTTAAACTGTTAAGACACGCTATGGGCTTTTACAGGCTGAACTTTCGTTCGCGTAGACTTCGACACATTATTTATAGATATACGAGTATCATTTTTCCCCGAGTGGTGCTGGGGATAAAGAATTGCACCACCCCATCTCTTCCCGTCGGTGTCGTAGAAGGTGACTATAAGACCATTCCAGAGGATGGGCAGAAGCGTCTCTCTGTGATTATTCTCACCCTACTGCGATCTCCAACCCGCCTACCAAGCGTGGCGATTATGGCAAATTCCCGTCAAAGTGATTTATCCTTGAGGGAGGCCTTTGTCCAGCAGTGGACGTCTTTTTGGCTGAGATGAGTATCATTGATATTAAAAATGTTTATTGCATATCTTTATAAATATAATTCTTCAGTACGTATGGTGTATATTTATGAATTCTTCCTAAACCTAAACACTATGGAGTGCACGCTAATGCCTTGAAATTGATTAAATCATATCTCAGTTCGATGGCGCAGTGGTTAACGCGCCCGGTCTGCGATTGCTGAGGTTAAGCAACTTTCGCAAAGGCCGGTCATCGGATGGGTGATCAAAAATTTATCATCTCGAGCTCCTCCGTGCTTTGGAAAGCACGTAAAGCCGTTGGTTTCGGCTGCATTAGCAGTCGTAACAACCACCAATCCGCACTGGGCCCGCGTGGTGGTTTATGGACCGTTCTCCCTATCCATCCATAGGGAAGGCTCGTGCCCCAGCAGTGGGGAATTTATGAGCTGATGATGATGATATCTCAGCTGCAGAATCCAAAAGGTTAACGTGAATGGAACCACATAATCTGGATCTTCCGTGCTGATGGGGGTTCCGCAAGAGTGAATACTAGGTCCTTTCTTATTTTTAATTTATTTAACGATTTACCTTTCTTTGCAGAAAATTAAAGTAAAATTGTTTTGTTTGCTGACGATACATCTCTTATTAAGTTTGACTTTTATTACGAATAAACACAAGTCGCGTAGCCCACGTGAGCAAAGCCGCGAACAAAAACTAGTACTACATTATATTCCAAAGTAATATAATATTATCGCCATTTAACATTTATATTCTATTAAAGTATCCACATTTATCGTCCAATTATTTCTTACCAACGATCCGTAAGTCCTACACTAAACCGCTCTATTATTCTAAACATTAAACTCACAATAGGTTCGCAGAAACGTACACAGAAATGGCCTAAACGAATTCTAATAACCAACTTAGCCGGCGAACAAAAGAAAAATGGATTTTCGTATCGGTATAACTCGATAAAAGTTCCACCTATTCTATTCGTACTCGCTAAAACAAGAACGACAATTTAATCAGGAGTAATGCTCGCCGGGTAGTGTTCGCAAAAGTGTTACATAGTAAATGGTTATAATTGAAAAACGTCAGAGGCAGCGTGACGCCCCGCCGAGCGGTCCGGATTAGGGTACGCTGTCAAAACACCGGCCTCAAGGTGGAGCGTGGTGTGCGCCACGAGAAAACAGCAACTTCAATAATAACAATATTATCACCAGCTCATGTTAATAATCAACGCCTCGGTGGCCGAGCGGTAGAGCGCTCGGCCCGATACCCGAAGGTCCCGGGTTCAAATTCCAGGTCGAGCAAACTGTATTTTGGATTTTTCGATGCATAGCCCGCATTTGGCAAGCGTGTTGATTAAGCCATTTCCCATCAATTGTAGCGATGACTTGATTTCAATGATGGAGGCCTTTGGCCAACTGTGGGACAGTTATAGGCTGTTTACTACAGCTCATTTTGTCTCCGCTGCTGGGGCACGAACCGCCGCGTAGTAGGGATGTGGTACTGGCGAGGTACCTGGATGGATACTGAGAAGGAAGTGGGCTTACAACTCCGCCACCGAAGAGGACATTTGGTAGTCGACTTTAGAGTTGACGACCCGAGCAGTGGAAACTGCGAGTTGTGCTCTTAGTGCAACGAGAAGTGAGCGAGGTTACAGCTACACAGGCTTTTTACCGAAAAAAGCAACCACCTTAATTGTACAATTGCCACGCGACTGCTAACTATTGCGGTTGCTAAATTTGTATAACGGATACAAATCGCTCATGGTAATATACCTGCCGGAACGTATCTGGATATTAGATAGTGGACTACACATGTCCGCGGGGCAACTCGCTTGAGACACTAGTCTTAATAGTTTCTGATGAAGAATGCGCTTCGACGTGTCCTGATCTGGCGTTATGACCTCACGTAGATGGTTCTATAAGCGTTGGAACCCCTGAAACTTTAAGTCGTGTATAGCAGGGGTTATTGTTACCCTATTTCGTGTCACGGCTGGGCAAAGGCCTCTCCCTTCGACTTTTCTAAGTTTTTTTTTTAAGGTTTTATTTAGCTTTCCCTGTAACGTTGGGTCAAATCTAGTAAATGAAATTTGACCCCCTTCCTGTTGACGGATTGATCTGAAATTTGGTACACACCTTTAGATCTGATGACAATATAACTCAATACATTCGGTATCATTGTAAATCCAAGAATATTTTATCACTACTTCCTCAATATGGGTATCAAATAATGGCTTAATTAGTAGAATAGTTCTTTATGAAAATAAAATAAAAAATTAAAAACTAAAAACTTGAAAATAAAAATAAATTGATTTTTTTTTAAGTTAAACGGTTCTATTGAAAATTGTACTAAAGCTAAAAATATTTCGTTAGGTCTTAGGTACAGGTAAAAAACAAAATCGTTCAAGTCAACCGCTATATCATAATAAAAAAATGCTATTTACATATTTATGCAGGTTACGTGCGCCCAACGATTTTATGTTTTACCTGTACCTGTACCTAGAACCTACCGAATTATTTTTAGGTTTTAGTTTAATTTTTAATAAAACCGTTTAAATAACTTAAAAAAAAAATTACAATTTTTTTTCTTTCTAATTTTATGACCCTCTGCTGGGGCACGAGCCTTTCCTCCTTGCCATGAAGGCCCAGTGCGAGTTAATGGTTGATAACGACTGATCGACCATAGTAACAAACTTATTTAAAACACACATCTTTATTTTCTTATAATTATAACCGATCAACACTAAACCGCTTCACCACGGTCCTTTAGACCATTGGTTAAAAAGGAAATTATAAGGTCGCGTTCGTTCGCCCTTTGCAACCTTTTGCCGCGCAAAACTAGCAGATCACAAAACTTATTTTTAATCATAAACGTCTTTTGCATAAAGCTGCGCTCGCGTCCGACTGTAATGACGTTGTCACCGGCAGACTCTTTCGTCATAGAACAAATTTCGTTTGAGTACGTCCCTCTGAAACATTGCCAACGCCATATTAAACGTGGAGCTGAGCGGCAACTTGAAATAGTTGACGTCCAGTTATTAAGCGAAATGAGATGAGGCCGCTTTGTGCTGACTGACTAATTATGTTTTATTTTATTTATATTATGAAATACATCGCGCAAGTATGCTATTTCGTAGCTGTAGTACCTACAAACATTGTGGAATGTGATTTGTATTGTGGCTAGGTTAATTTATTTAATTTTTTGTTACTTGCTAGTTATTTGCTTTTTTATTATTTATATATCATGCTTTATATTCTGTATAGCTCTAGGTGGGTTAGCAGATCTTATGTTAATGTGTTTTTGTCGCATTGAAAATAGTTTAAAAAAAACTGAATAACGACTATTTAAACATTAATTGGCTTGAAATCACCAATGAGCTTGCTTCAAGCTAAACGTAAATTGTAGTTCCCATTAATATGAAAACTGTATTACAGTATCAGTGAGTCT
Source organism: Eudonia lacustrata (assembly GCA_947562085.1). NCBI lineage: Eukaryota > Metazoa > Arthropoda > Insecta > Lepidoptera > Crambidae > Eudonia > Eudonia lacustrata. The sequence continues at coordinate 2,734,436 of OX387317.1, read as the reverse complement.
GAGTGAGATTTAAAATAATTAGCCTTAAATAACCTCAATACTGCAACTCGGAAATATGATTCTTATACAAAAACATTTCCTATTTCTGCATTCACTGCCAACAGCTTCAGATACGAAATATCACAGATCAGAGTCACCAATTTTAATCACTAATATTTCCGAGCAAAAAGGCCCGTTCAGCAGTATCGCAGCAATAAAACTATCTCGCCGGAAGCCCCGGCGCCGTACAGTGCTTGGATGCTTTATTATTTCCCAGAGAACACTTTAACGAGCAATTATTATTGTCTCGGTCCTTTTGACCATTCACCATTGACTGGTTATTCGGGCCACCGTTTAGTGTTTAGGTACATAAAAAATATATTTCCACTTGGCAATAGGTGAAATATTATAACTCAGCTTTTAAAAAAAAATATAGAAAATATTTATATCGTATATCCTTTATCCTTTTAATAGTTTTCATAATGTATAATAACCCTCTATTGACTGAGCATAGTTTGTATGGGAAAGTTAAAAAAATATCTCGTTTTTTCACCTATGTTTCTTAGCGAAAGTTGTTCAGTTTCATGGTCTGATCTACCCACCTGCGGGTCCAAAACCAATAAAAAATAACAGTGTAGAATACAGGTGTTAACCTCGACATGAAAACAACAACCAATGAGTTCAATGATCTCCATTTATTTATTTATAACGACAATGTTTTTTGCCTATTATGGCTCTGTTGGTGGGCGACCAGGAAGTTATTCATTTTGTATGTCGCCTCAGTTTGCGCCATTCTCTACTCTACTGCGAGAGGGAAACCTCAGCAGGCTCCAATAAGATAAGATATTATGTATCTATCACCTTCAAGCAATTGATAGAAATGCACTAAAGATATCGCAGAAAATTCTACAGCTAATATTACCGTACAAGCCTTTACAACCAAAATTCAAAAGTATTTTATTAAATAGCAAACATTCTCACTATAATAAATATCTTTAACAATATTCTTAGTCATCAGTAATCGTATCTGACATTCAAATTTAGCTTTTAACTCAACGTGATAAGGGTAAAGTAAGACCACAAGAGCACAACATTCATAAATAAGAAGCAGCATTAATAGGGAATGAAACTTCATTGCCGTAAGTGGGTGAGAAAGTGCTTGCACATTGCGCTGCCGTTTAGCAGGCTGTATGCTTAAAGCGCTGTATTATTCAACGGTAGGACCAATGAGAATAATACACGGGCACTTTGCGCTTTTTGCGCCACAAAGGTCTAAGGCGCATTTTGAATTCGTAAAGGAAGTTGTAACAGCTATTTGCACTTTCTTTATGAAATTAGACAGGCCTTTTTGCTTTGCGACATTTCTTTTATTTCGTATTCTTATCCTTAAGTTGTAAGGTTGTGTGTCTACTAAACAAAATCTTTTTAAAATTATGTTTAATATAAACAGACGCAACGGTCTGAAAGCTAAAGTCAGTAAGTAAATAGCTTATACTGTCTCACTGATGGGCAAATGCCTCTATCGTTGAAATCAAGTCATCGCTACAACCGATGGGTATTCGATTAATCACCACGCTTGTCAAATCTGGGTTGGTGATTACGAACCCGGGCTACGCATCGAAAAATACAAAGAAAACTTTGCTCGACTTGGGAAATGAACCTAGGGCCTCCAGCTATCGAACCGGGCGTTTTACCATTCAGCCACCAAAGAGTTCTAAACGCGAAAGCTAAAGCTAAGTAACTAACTTAAATTAAAACGCCCCTCTGATACGATCACTATTTGCGTAGTCGTAAGCGCTGTCCCCAATTGGTGTTTCCGTCAAACATTTACCTGATAATTAAGATTGCGGAAATCAGAGTCATTGACCCCAAATAGTTGTCCGTGCGCAACCACGATATTGACGATCAAAAAGGGTTGAAGAGGGGACATGGACGCACTTACGCGTCGTTTAATTGGCCCAAGCATTTAACCCTGTGAAAGTCGAAACAGGCAAATTGGATTTGTGCCTGTAGCGGGGTGGCCTTTGACCGCTTTCAAAGTCACAATTCTACATTACTGCGTATCCGGACTGTAGCTAACTTAAATACTTGCCAATTTCATAGGCACGAATCTTTTGCCTTTTACATTTGTTAGCGCGTGAGCCCCGCTTTTTGTCGGGTCCATGGGTTGGGTACACGAAACGAATGTTCGGGTTCGGACCGAGTTTGGCCGTGACCCGCCTTTTAGACCAGGTTATTTTGGCCAATAAGATTGATCGGGATCATGATGTCTTTGAATGTAGAGAAACTCCGGAGCCCATACAGATGAAATGGTTGACACAAGAATTGATCGCTTTTTTTGATCCCATCTAGTGCTTTTTTCAATAAACCATTTTTCATTTTCGTTTTTCTCCGGTGCCCGTTTTAGTCGTGGTATGGGAGGTGTCTTGGGAACTTTAGTGAAATCATTGCATTTTTTGTTTTAGTGTCTAGGTTTTTGACCAGAAAAAATAGCAGTTACTTAAGTTGTGCACTAAGCAAATTAATCAAAGAGATACTTTGTATGAACAATAAAATAATATTACGCGTTTACGTCCCAGTCAAACTAGGCACTGTAAATGGCACCTAAGGACTGAAAGTTGATTGGTCGACGAAATATATAATAAACAAATGCACCAATAGGAATGCACTGTAGGCACATAGTTGGCGGCTTGCCATGCCTCCTTGCATTGGCTTCCTTGAACGTAGGCTTATTCTTGTAGCACTTTCTTGCTCTTCGGTGACCCGAATAAAGCCTTACAGCACGTCACTATAACGTTCAATTTCCATTGAAATAGCAATAACGAATCTGTGAAAATGTACTTTTTTAAATATAAGCATTTCAACCTACCAATGTTAATGAATTATTTTCCGTTGTTAAACATCTCATTTGACCATTGTTACTATTAATTCAAAATATATTGTCAAATGCGAAAGTTTCAAAGTACATAATGGATTATACGCTGTATTATGAAGAGCTCAACATTTTTCTTAATGAAGTACAAAGGCAGGCACCAATTAAAATAATTATCATGTATACAGCATACACCGGCTACTTTATGTATCATCGCCAGCTCACTGCTGGGGCACGAGCCTACCCGTGGATATATAGGGAGAACGGGCAATATACCACCAAGCGGGGCCCAGAGCGCATTGGTCGTTGTTAACTAATTGGTAGTTGTTGTTGAGTTTGAGATGATACATATTTGGTCACCCTTCCGATGACCGGCCTTCGCGAAAGTTGTTTAACTTCAGTAAACGCGGATTGGGCAGCGAGCTCCACATTAAGTATACTTTAAGTATACCGTCTTTAATTTAATCAGTGGAAATCCGTAATTGGCGGCGTCCATCTCAGGAGTAATCGTCTGTTTAAACTTAACTGAGGTTAACGAGGTCCACGCCCCGGGGGATAGTCGGAGCAAAGGTGTCTCGCATTTTGAATTTCTGGTACTTGTTTACTAGAAACTCGATTTCCCAGAAATATTTTATTTGACAATTTCCAGATGAAATTCAGACAAGTGGTAGAGAGTGAAGTAAATAGCCTATACAATGTGTAACAGAAAGGTGTGGTTGAAATGAAAAGATCCACAATGTATCCGATCTAGATCTTGTATGCAGAATCACTAATGAATATTAACTTTAATTTGTTATGCAATTTGCAAATTTCCGCTCGACTTATAGAGACCACTGGTGACCCTAGAGCTGGCGCGTATTTTGGCCAACGCCTAAGTTTGTTCATCCAAAGAGGCAACGCCGCTAGCGTCATGGGCACTCTCCCGCTTGGCAGCGATTTGGAGTCCCTTTTTTATTTGTAAAAATTATGTGTAAATTTCTATATATATATATATATATATATATATTTAACTTCTCTTAATTATAATATTTATACTTACTTAATCATCTCATCTCAGTCAAAAGACGTCCACTGCTGGACAAAGGCCTCCCCCAAGACGACACCCACGGGTTGAGATGAGGTGGTGCAATTCTTTATTCCCGGCACCACACAGGGAACTTACTTAATAATTGCATTTAAATATTTATTTCTATTGTGTATATCAAAGTAATTAAGTCTCAGCCCTAGTGGCTTAGTAACCTCTGTGACTAACATTTATGATCACTGCTGCTTGCATATGCGTGCCTGACGCGCATCATTTCACAAATATAAATATTTCATTAACCACATTGCATGACAAATTAAAGTTAATAACTATGCCTTAATAATAACATATACAAGTTCTAGATGGGATACACTTTGAATCTTTTCATTTTGACCACACATTTTTGTTACATGATGTATATATTTTTTTATAGACAGCTCGGCAAATGACTCCATCCCACCCGATGTTAAGTGGAAATGGAGTTCAGACGCGAATATAACTGGTACAGCGTAGAAACAAACGTAGCATCAGTTAACCTCACTCTGTCGGCCACAAGGTGCTTCTTCACGCCTCTTTTGAAGGACCCCATATCATAGGAAGGAAGGAAAACGTGTGCTGGTAGACTATTCCATCTTTTGATATATTGATATCATATTGAAATCAAGTCATAGATGATGGAAAAAAGCTCTATCACCACACTAGCCAAAATGCGAATTGGTGATCACTAACCCGAGCTATGCATCGAAAAATCCATAATACACTCTACCCGACTTGGAAATTGAACACGGAACCTTCTGGTACCGGCCCCAGTTTTTTTTTTTGAGAGAGATTGCTGATTGCCTCAAACGGCATTTTCAGCGTCACCGGGCTTTTTTGGGGTCGGCAAGGTAGGTAAAGGGTACCTCAAGCCTGTGAAACGAATCACCTTCGGAGGTTTTCTAGAGGGAACGGCATCACACACTTAAAAGTGCGTGTCCCCGTACCCTGCTAGATTCTCCGAAGGGTTGTGATCGGATCGGGGAGCGGAGCACCCCGAGGGCGCCTCTAAAGGCCCGGATCTCGGCTCGGGTTGACCGGGCCGTGGAGGAAGAAAGTACCGCCCAGGTACATGTCTGTACCTGGTATAGAGCGCGTGTGAACCGGTTTTTCGTACCCTTGTTCTACGAGTACAGTGTATTTGGCCTAAACTTGTGTGCATGTTTAGTTTATTCTGTAAATGTGTAGTGGTAATTAGAGGATCGGGCGGGGACCGGTCCCAGTGCTTTGCCAATCGGCCACCGAAACGTTCTCAACAGCTCTTGGTAGAACCACAACTACTCAAAATTGCTTCTAAAAATGAAATTAACATACTTCATTGTACACTATAAAACCTTTTTAGAATAGAACCTTAAGAAGTACCTACGCAAGTAAAAGTACGCACAAAATTGAGCTTACATAAACAAAAACATTAATTATTACATTTACAAGTGTATCCGCTTACACTTTTCCAGTGATTTTTTTACAAGATGGTGACAATATTATACCTATTCAACATTTTAAATGACTCTGTGTAAATATACTTAAGAAATTCATAAATATTAGGTTTTTATTTATTTCTTACGGGTATGTTGTTCCCCAGCAGTGGGGACATAAAATGAGCTGATGATGATGATAATGTTGATATCATCACATAAGGCCGAAGGAAGTGCACTCTACCCGGAATTTTTAACAACTGAGGCACTGGCTATCTTATCTCTAGCTGCCGGAACACATTAATGTTACAAACATCGATGTTATGGCGACATATTTAGGTAAGATGTTGGTAGCTAACCCGGGACCCCTGGATTCAAACCGGTGGTCTTAACCACTAGACCACACAGGTGGTAAAATAAGAAGCCAAGAAAAATATTTAGGAGCATTATGACGACCTCTTTGGTCGAGTGGTTTGTACACCGGTTTTCATGGTGTCGTCATCTCTGAGGTCCGGGGTTCGATCCCCGATCGGGTTAATTTAGAAATTATTGTTTATCTAAATTGTCTCGGGTCTGGGTGTTTTTTATATATAATAAGTATGTATTTAAGTATGTTTATCCGTTGTCTAGTAACCATTTAACGAGTTTCATAACGAAGCTTCTCTTGGGCTAGATGATTGGTGTGAGTGTAGGAAAGTTTATTTTTCATTTTTTTTTACTTATTTAAGCACTCCAAATATATTATAAAAGCCTCGGTGACCGAGTGACAGAGCGCTCGACCTGATACCCGGCGGTCCCAGGTTCAATTCCCAGGTCGGTCAAAGTATGTTTCGTATTTGTTGATGCGTATATAGCCCGGGTTTGTTATCACCAACCCGCATTTGACAAACGCGTTAAGCTATTAGCCATCAATCGTAGTGTGACTTGATTTCAATGGTGGAGGCCTTTGCCCAGCAGTGGGACAGTCATAGGCTGTTTACTTTTAATTTTACTTATTACTTAAAGAGCTTGTGAAAAATTTCTACCTTTCCAATTAACCCTGTCCTGCTGCAAAACTGCCATATCCGCTACTTTCCTACCTGAGACTACTATTATGTTTAAGTAGTTTTATTTATATATGTCGGCGGCGAGGTTGTTTGTAGGTAGAACAGTCGAGCAAACTCGGATTCGTTGATAACACAGTTAATCTTGGATCTTCAAAATAAAGACGCAGTCGTATTCCTTACAGTCACTTTAATGTTATTTTAACATCACAATTAAATTATTTAGAAATAGTTGCCCGATGCAAATGGATTTTAGAAACTAAGTGAGTTCTGCGCGTGCGTACTCCCCGGCCGCTACCGTTCAAATGTGTCCAGTCCGTTGTTGCGCCAACTGACGTTGACGTTCAGCGTACCATAGAGCATAGGCTGCGCAGACCACACTCAAGTATAGACTATACTTGTCGTTTGTAAGCGATGCTAGCGCCATGTCTCCGACATATACATATTTTTTATTATCATCATTATGATTATAGATTTATCATCATTATTTTTTTGCTTCATTTAGAAAATACATATTATTCTAGTATGTTTTCATAGTTTCACCTCTGATCTTACAGTTTATTAGCTCTCTCCATCCGACTGGTTGTCTGGAAGAAATCGCTTAAAAGTGATAAGACCGCCAAATTGTAACTTTGTAAATTATTAATTTTTTTGTTTATGATTATGTTTTATAGTGTTGCAATAAAAGTATTATCTATATATCTATATATCAATCTACCTATCTAAAGTTGGACAGTAAAAGCGTAAAGGATAATTTGTGTTCCAAATACCATAAATCACAGAGGACGTTTCCCTTTCCAGTTGGAGTCGTGTGGCCACACTAAATGGCGTGTCTACATCATCTAATGAACTCATCCCAGCAAATCGTCAGGGGACCGAGATTTAAGCGTTTTAAAAGGTTATTGATTACGAACTCGTCTGCGCAATGGGAATAGCGTACTTAGTTCCTTAGCTGATTTGAATTTAATCACCAAGGAGTTTTAATAGCTCTTGAACAAAAAATATATTTATACGTAGGTCTGTATATTTTGATCTCCTGTTTAATTTTTGTACGAAAATCAGAGGCTTATAAATTTATTTACTTCCTATATCGTTCAAAGATAACAAAAACAGAAATAATCCGATTAATTAATATGATGAGCATTAACCCAGATGTTACTTACGTTTGATATACTTACGGATCATTAAACAAAATAAAATATTACACAAAATTACTTACATTTGGTGTAAAATTTTATTTTGTTAAATGATCCGTGTATCAAACTTTAGTAACATCAGGGTTAACTCTTAACAAAATCTTTCCCTGTTATTTCAACACTAGCTGTGCTCGCGACTTCGTCCGCGTGGAATAGTGACTTTCGGCAGCATTTTTAATTTTTTAGGCTCTTTTTCCGTTTTTGCAACATTTTTCACTGATGCTTCGCTTCTATTGGTCGCAGCGTGATGTTATATAGCCTAAAGCCTTCCTCGATAAATGGACTATCCAACACAAAAAGAATTATTCAATTCAAACCAGTAGTTCCTGAGATTAGCGCGTTCAAACAAACAAACAAACAAACAAACAAACAAACAAACAAACTCTTCAGCTTTATATATTAGTATAGATAAAAAACATTTACCAAATTAATTACGTTCTTATGTAGCGACTACGCGTCAAATGAGTTGCGTCATCTATAAAGTACACTAAATAGTGATATTTCTTGCGTTTAAAGTTACTTAAAATCTGAAAGGTCGAGTAACGTAAAACTAAAATTAGTTTTAGACCTTTCAGATTTCAAGTAACTTGATAGATTTATTAAAAAACAAAAGATAATTCTTGATGTTTTCCTAACACTTTGGGAATTCGCAGGAGACGCCCTGTTGTTAATTCACTGGTTAAGTTCAGGTTCTTGTCAGTAGTCTAACGAAGCTTTAGGAATTGAACCGCGTTATCTCGCATTCAACTTCAGCATATATCCGTTCGGCTACCGACTTGACACAATGACTTACACACAGATGATCGTCTTAAAACTTAACAACTTCTTAACATAAGACCTCCTCAAACATGTAAACGGCCGAGCCTTAATAACATATACGTGTTCGCGACGATAATGAGCCTGTTTATTCCAGTACCATCGCATCGTCAACTTTTTAATACGCGCAACGAACGGGCCGGGATTACAGCCAGTTGTCGAGGCTTAGCGTATCGAAAGAAACGCAAGTGATGTCTGCGCGAGTGTGCACGGGGCTTAAGCGGAAGTTGCCGGAATCCGCGCTACGTGACGTAATTAAGCCGGGCCCTTAAGGCTGTAGGCTTACACGCCCTCCGTAAAGAAGTTCGAGTGGGTTAATTTGAGACGTTGATTAAGTTTTGGTTATTATTTTTTTGTGGAAAACAATATGTTATTGTTGTTACTAATTGGTTGAGTGACTAATGTTCAATTTTTAAACTATAGGCTCAATCGACATGTAGCACTCGACCAGTCAACACCTTCTGATGATGCCCCGCGGAGGGGTGAAACACATGTCGGGTATCGATTTAATGTGTGCATGTCTGTTTGCAATTCCTTCTGCATTTGCTTATCTTTAAACCCAATTCTTTAATAACAATAAACAACATCGTAATAGTATGTTGCTCAAGTTATTTGAAAAACAAGAAAGTGTTGCCATTAAAATGTATCATTAAAACAAAACACACACTAGAAACTGCTAACAACAAACTGCTAACTTTTTATAATGAAACTATTTATCGTCTTTTGTGATACCTAATATAATTCTTGAAACCTTAACAATCATACAACAGTCTTATATGCCTCAAAGTCTTTCATAACGTAGAAAATGTTGCCATCATAATGTACCACAAAAACATAAAATGTACCACTAAAATATAAAATTATCATTTATCATTAAACTGTTCGCCATTTTATGTTCAACTAAAATTTACTAATTATGCATGAAATTCTTTCTTTCACCATTATAAAAGAAAGACAGACTGCACATAATAAACAAGTTTTCAATATAAATATATATTGCCTAAACTTTACTAAATATAAGAATTATATTATAGACTAGCTGACCCGGCGGACTTCGTACCGCTTTGACAGTTTCCATGACAACAAAAGAAACATTTTTTATTGGAAATTAATTTTTTTTTTACTAATTTCCGTTACTTATTATTTATGTTTCTCACCGTTTAAACCTTCCCTAAACTTCCACAAATATTTCAAAATCAAAATTAGCCAAATCGGTCCAGCCATTCTCGAGTTTTAGCCACTCAAACGAACAGCAATTGATTTTTATATATATAGATGATAGGTACTAACACTGTCTTATTCTAAATAGCTGTTGCCCGCGACTTCGTCCGCGTAGTATAGTTATATAGTGGCTGTAGTCTGTACAGTTTAATTTTTATGTAGGTATCTATTTAAGCTTATTAGAGTATAATAAAATTATATGCATCGGAAATTTAGAAAATTGACATTGTATTTACCGACATACGTACATCTACTCACTCTTAATATCCTTTCAGCTGGGAATGCTGAGATAGACAAAGACAATCGATCTCCATTTAGTGTGGTTCTGGCATACTTTCTGTGCCTCCTTTACGTTCATCATTATTTTCATACATTATCTCTTATTCTTTCGACTATCATCTCTGCCATGTACATACATATATTCAGTTTAAAGCACAGAATCGTCCCGTTCATACAGATTCTCACTCAGTTTCCCGTTTCAATTATCCCTCCACATACATTCAGTATCTTAGTAAATCTTATTTGAAAATTAATAAGATCTGAATAAGTACTGAAATATTTAACGTACCTGCATAAAATGTTTTAAAAAACTTTTACACAATGAATAATTAATAAAATTTGAAAATTATTAACAAAATAAAAATAGGTACTTGTTGCATTGCAAAACATCAAAATTTCCTTCTGTTCGTTTCAAAATTTGAGCGCCAATTTTTTTTTTTAATTTTCCTATTCTCGCGTTTTTTCACCAAATAGATTTAAAAAAATAACATTAAGTATTTTGGGCAACGACCCAAAGGTTTATACAGCCAAGCTATGTAATTCAAGATATCTTCTATGTGCAATATTTTAAAAAATAGAGACATGATTTTGGGCAATTATACAAAGTTTTATACAGCCAAATTTAATGAGTAGGTAACATTTCTATGCATAACTAAAAAAAGAGACATTATGTTGGGTAACGACACAGAGGTTTATACCGCCAAATATAGGTAATGTTTTAACTTTTAACATTTCTGTGTATTAGAAAACTGCAATAAGCGCCGCGCGCAGGCGCGACTAAATAGCCATATTATTATTGGTTATTTTGGAAAATGAAACAAAAGGTGTACCTATGTACAGCCAAGTTTAATGATGTGCGTTATTTCGAGCTTGTTTTTATTTTCCGTCGCTTTACTACTGCGGTGCTAATGTTCGCTTAGGTGCCTCACAGATTTATAAAGGGTAGGTTTTACCTTAGAAAGTAACAAAACTTTTCTAAAATAATAACTCAACGAACGTATCTAACAGTTGGTCGCGTAAATACGTATATCATAATTTGTTTAACATTTTTCGATTTGTATGTTATTCTCCGAAATTTTCTAAGCATTTTGGTGATAACCGCATCAAAATCGGTATTCTCATGACAACAACTATCAATGACAGGCTCAAAGGGCAAAGAACCCAGAGCCGTAAAACACGATAGCAACAGAGAGCCAGAGCCTCAAATGCCAGAGCCGTAAAACTCATTAAAAAAAATTCCCCTATGTTACATAATAAACAACAGTTGCCAAGCAACCAAGGATTAAATCCCGGTTTAGACCAAATCAAAATTTAACAATTTTCGAGTATTTATGTAGCCTATGTTATTCTCCGGAATTTTCTTAGCATTTCGGTAAAACCGGATCAAAATCCGTTTAGTAGTTCTCGAGTTTATCGTGTTCAAACAAACAAATAAACAAACAAACAATTTCTTTTTAAACTATTCTATCGTGTTCCGTAAGTGATTTTAAAGTATTTTTTTTATATCTTGCAATTACAGATTTTTTATCCTTACGTTCTTATTATACAGGGTGTCTCATTTAAATCGGTCAGTATGGGAAAGTCTGAAACTATAAGACATACGAAGATCTGTTCTTAGGAACCATGTCATTGATTTTAATAAGAAGAAAAACTGCATTCATACATTTAAAAAAACCTGTACTCAGCTCGGGAATCGAACCCGGTTGTTTTGAAAAAATAAACTTACACTATTTCTATTTAGATATCGATTGTGTAGGTCTTAAGCAGTAAATTGCTCTTTGAAACATGATGTCTAAAATGAATAAAATGCATTGTTTTCACATACTTTTATTTATTTTAGAAGGTGTCGAAGTGACCACCGTTTTTTTCAATACAATATTCAACACGTTTAGGTAACGATCTTACAATTACAAAACCAGCAAAGAGGTACAAACAACCATAAAGACAATTTTACATGCCTGAACTTGTTGAATGTAACGGTGGTCACTTCGATCACCTACTAAAATAAATTAAAGTACGTGAAAACAATGCATTTTATTTATTTTAGACATCATGTTTCAAAGAGCCATTTACTGCTTAAGACCTACACAATCGATATCTAAATAGAAATAGTATAAGTTTATTTTTTTCAAAACAACCGGGTTCGATTTCCGAGCTGAGTACAGGTTTTTTTAAAATGTATGAATGCAGTTTTTCTTCCTATTAAAATCGATGACATGGTTCCTAAGGACAGATCTTCGTATGTCTTATAGTTTCAGACTTTCCCATACTGACAGATTTAAATGAGACACCTTGTATTTTTCGAGTATTTAAGTAGCCTATATTATTCTCCGGATTTTTCTTAGCATTTTGGTAAAAACCGGATCAAAATCCGTTCAGTAGTTCTCGAGTTTATCGACTTCAAACAAACAAACAAACAAACAAACAATTTTTTTTAAAACTATTCTATCGTGTTCCGTAAGTGATTTTAAGGCAACCTGTGTATTTTTTTTTTATATCTTGCAATTACAGATTTTTTTATCCCTACGTTCTTATTATATGTATAGATTACATTATGTCGAAACTTTAATAGATATAACACTAAAAATATAATTTACAAGCGATAATAAAAAAATATGTATAAGTAATTAAGTTTATAAGTGTATTTTGTCCTCAGAACTGATAGTTAATTTAATTACAACATCATACGTGCTAATTTGTGATAAGAATTATGTATTGCGCTTTGTTAAATAACTTTAACTTTGATCTTGTTACTACCAAACCCTTTCCAGATTGATTTGTTAATTAAGTTATAACGTATTGGATAAACTTTTATGTTGATATACATGACTGCCAAAATAAAATAAAAAATGTACCACTAAAACAAAACACAGAATACTAGAAATATCTAGAAACGTAGTACTTTCTACTCGATAGCGCCCAACCTACGTCAGCTGGCGTTGGTTATTTGCCGGGAACATTGTTAACAACAACTATTTATCGTCTTTTGTGAAAATATATTTCTTCAAACCTTCGTTAATAACAATATAACTTTGGTTTGTTTAAAGTCACTAAAAATATTTACTATCAATATTTTTATTACATCTTGTTTTTACTGCTGCTGTCACTGTCAGTCAGTTTTGCGCCTCGGCCATAGATTATAGAATACTGGCTTCGGCGTTTAGTTATTGATGTTTGTTTGTGTCATAGTATATTCGTTTTGTTATTAATATTATTCGTGTTAGTTTATGTTAGCGTTTTAAAAGTAAGTTACTGTTTGTATGATTTGTTTTTCTTATTTGTTTTTTCCCTGTTTCGTGCCATGATGTCACTACTGTGTACAGCAGAATACCAGTGCAGCAGGCCCCGCTTGCTGCGTATACTGAGCTGTGCACAGTGTTGGCATCACATAACAGGGCACAATGTTTAATTGATATTATTTTTTATTATTTTTGTTACATGTTGTATGTTTAATTGTGTGTTTTGTTATGTGATTCCAATAAAAGTCTTTTATTCTTATTCTTCTTAATATGATTGTTATCAGCATAATCAACATGTGGCTCAACGTCTTTCATAACGAAGAAAGTGTTGCCATTAAAATGTACCACAAAACATAAAATGTACCACTAAAACAAAACACAGAATAGTAGCAACAGCTAGCAATGTAGTACGTACTACTCTTTATAATGAAACTTGTCTGCGGCGATCGCGCCCAACCTTCGTCAGCTGGCGTTGGTTATTTGCCGAGCACATTGTTAGCGACTCGTTCCCCGATGACAGCCGATACCTTTTCTATTTACCATCTATTTACAAAGTTGTTGCCCGAACGGAAACAATGCTCGGTTGACCTCGTTATGCCGCTTGAACTGCGTCTTACCTGTCAAAGAAAATTATTGTAGTTAGTTAAATAATTTGAAAAACAACAATTGTTCAACAACAGAACTTGCGTAAAATTTATATGTAGATTTAACACAGTTAAATTATCTTTTAACTGTTTCGGTGACGTACGGAATTTAGAGAAAGAAACTATTGACTGCGGTTGATAGTTATTTTTTTTATATGTTGGCTTATGTCGATACGTAAAAGTGATGACTTAAAAAATGCATTAACTGTATCCATGTAAAAAAATAACCAAAGTGTTATGATGTCTCGTTTTATTCAAAATTTTGTTTTAATGAAACTAAAAATATAAACACAAATGCAAAAAACACTTTTATGAGTAATACGACCAATAATAGTTAATAAAGCAAAAGTAAAGTAAACAGCCTATAACTGTCCCACTGCTAGGCAAAGGCCTCCATCACTGAAATCACGTCATCGCTACGATTGATGGGTAATGGCTTAATCACCACGCTTGCCAAATGCGGGTTGGTGATCACAAACCCAGGCTATGCATCAAAAAATCCGAAATACATTTTGCCCGACCTGGGAATTGAACCCGGGACCTTCGGGTATCGGGCCGAGCGCTCTACCACTCGGCCACCGAGGCGTTAATATGTTCTTATAAAGGTTCTTATATCATTATTTTAATTAAATTTTTATCTATTTTTTTTAACAAATAAACTGCCTTTTTATATAATGCAGACAACATTTTATAATAACTTAAAAATGTTTAGTAAACACGTATTTTATTTAAATAAATTTTGCGTAATCAAGTTCAAAGTCAAAGTCAAAAGTCAAAGTCAAATATTCTTTATTCAAATAAACTTTAGAAAAGTGCTTTTGAATCGTCCATAATTTTTTTACCTACTACCCATTCAGGACGTCTATTTTTTAGCTGTGGAGAAGAATGGGCGCAAGAGTCCACAGCAAAAAACCCTTCAGAAAACGCTTACCTGAAAAGTCTATATAATCTATAATTTCGCTCCGTACGTTGGTGCTCCGTTCAGCTACTCTGCAATAGCAGTACAGAGAAACAAAACAATACCTAATCAGCCGAAAGCTTCAGCTTTGCTTATTACATGCAAGGAGAGTGTGCCAATACCTATCCAAGTACGGACAACAAAAGAGGCCAAAACAAAACTGACACCGCAACTAGACGCTGGAAAAATTGCATTATTTTCGGATCCTCCGCTGAATGCCCTGGTAAAAACAACGATATTGTACGCTACCTACTTTTTTTGTTTAACTTCGGTATCACGTAGGATTAAAAGAGACGTTGCAATTGCGAAAAACAAACCAATATTCAGACTTTGGTAAAGTAGGTTCGATTGGTGGAGGTAAGGCTCCGTAGCTGGAAACGTAGCTGTGTCCTAAAGAATACCGGTACAAAGAGAATATGTACTAATAACTAGGCTAATCCTAGAGTCATAAAGACTATTTGCTCCATCGGCAAAGCATATGGATTTGATTGTGTACTTTTTTTCAAAACAGTCTAACTACATTATTTTTTAAAAAGTCAATTTATTAAAATGAAACAACTTTTACGGATCTACTTACGTTTATACAACAAATATGAGATCTTTGATCTCTTCCTGATATTTCGAACCCTATACAGGATTCATGGTCACACACAGGTCAGTCGTGGTTCCGTCAACATAGCTAAGACACAAAAATATGTATATATAGTTCATAATGACCAATATAATTTTCATACACCTAAATATTTACAATTACTGAGGAGCTCGATGGCGCAGTGATTAACGCGCTCGGTCTGCGATTGCTGAAGTTAAGCAATTTTCGCAAAGGCATTGCATGGGTGACCAAAAATTTATCATCTCGAGCTCTTAAGTGCTTCGAAAGGCACGTTAAGCCGTTGGTCCCGGCTGCATTAGCAGTCGTTAACAACCACCAATCAGCACTGGGCCCGCGTGGTAGTTTATGGCCCGTTCTCCCTATCCATCCAAAGGGAAGGCTCGTGCCCCAGCAGTGGGGACATAAAATGAGCTGATGATGATGATGAAGTATTTACAATATTGTCTTATCAAAACTTTTAATAAGTATACTTCTACAAAAATATTTTTCTGATTATCCTATTTTGCTATCCGTACCTCGTAGACCACATAACACCAATTTAGACGATGCACCTAGACAATTTCAGCACTAAAACAAACCACTTTACAAACATGTTTCGCAAAAATTTCGCGAGAATATCAGACGGGCGTGTCTGAGATAAATGAATACTGGCTGGGAAAGCTGATTATGCTAGTTGGTAACGTGTAAGATCGTACAAAGTTTTGGTATAATATAGGTTATATTTTTTATAAATTCAAAGTAACTATTACATTGTGTTTGCTATAGGGCTCTCGCGTAGCAGCTTTCTGATCAGTAGGCTTAGCCAAAGTAACATTAAGAAAACGATAGCGAAGTTCGAAAAGATTAAAATGTATGGGATTGACATAAGCCGCGCTAAATCACGAGGTCAATCTTATGTCAATCTCATACACTTTATTCTTTTCGAACTTCGCTACCGTTTTCTTAATGTTACTTTGGCTACCGCCACAGGAGGAATATGATGGTGTCGATGTCGCTAACATGAAAAGAAGATAAAGAAGAAATAACCAATTGGAATGGGAATAGTGTTGTTTCAATATATTAAAAAAACTAAGTCTATTAATTAGTTAGACTATTAACAAGTGTTAAGTCGTGTCATCGTGCCTTTTTCTAGTATAGGTATTATATTAAAATATTTTTTATGTATTTTTGTATGATTTTATTAAAGAAATGTACATTAACAATTCTTTTTAAGTTTCAAACCAACTGCATACATTTTCACAAAATAATGGTTCGAAAGTAAAAATGATTCCATGTTGATACCTCCCTATTCCTTCGAAAAGTTCATTAGAAAGCTTTCGTTAGGTGCACTCGCGTCGCTTGAATAACATTATGGGAGAGAATAAAACGAGCCCTTTTTATCTATTAAACGCATTTGCCGTAACAAATCTTCGCTCGCAGTGGAAGGGGGTATGCATAAGCGTTGGCGGAGATGGCGTCGAAGAGAGCGGACTTCTAAAAATCATTTGCATCGTGAATGTCACTTTCTCACAGAAAGGCGACCAATAAAACGTTTTGTTTCACCACAAAAACGCTTGATTTAAAAAGTACCTTGTAAAAGTTGGGAAGTTTGGTGCTGTAGCATTTATTAAATAGCAATCGCTAAAGTTAACCATCTTTTGAAGAGCCACAAATGGTAACAAAGACAGTATTTACATGGGCCAGATACAGCTATGATAACATAGTGGTATTAAAAAAAATGCAAATTCCAGTCCCGCTCGCTCGTGGAAAATCATGAAAAGAAATGTATTTCTTTTTAATTTAATAATAATATTTTTTTATATCCTGAATGGGTAGTTGGTAAATACATTTTTTTATTGATTCAAAAATTCTAGTCATATAAATAAACGTAAAAAAAAATACTTTGAGGATTTTTTTACGTTTATTTAAATTACTAGAACTTTTGAATCCTCAAAGTATTTTGTTTTACATTTATTTAAATGACTAGAACTTTTGAATCCTTAAAATGTATATTTATCAACTACCCCATTCAGGACATATAAAAAAATAATATACTTAATAAAAGTTACGAAATGTTTTGCAAATAAATTAAAAGGCAATTTTATTTTTTTCATGATTTTCCTCATTTGGTCGACCACCTTATAAATCCGATCCGATCCGATCCCCTCGGAGAATATATTAAGGCACGGGCACACGCACTAGTGCGTGATGCCATGCCCTCTAGAAAACCCCTGACGGTATTTCTACCACACGGTTTGAGGAACCCTTTAAGTTTCGCGCCGCCCCCAAAAAAGTCCCGTACCGCCGATAATGCCGTCTGAACAGCAAACTCTTCCTAAAAAGACCTTGCAGAAAGTCTATATAACAACAAACAGCACGTCCACTATAAGCTGACACGCTTATCACTACCGCTACCAGCAAAACCAGCGGCAACAGCAAATGGCTGCCTGCAGTGCTCAGTACCTACTATTATACTCAGCTCGTATTTGTGACAATACCTCTCGAGTTTTACTCCGAACTCCATGTTGTGAACCTTCGCTCCACAATACCGCGTTGTCAGTGGACATGATTGTTAGGAGTCAGCGCTGGCAGACTATTATATTGGAAGTTGTGGACTACGGAATTTTTTAGTAGTCCGTGTCGGAACGAGGGGATGTTACGGATAAGTTTGAGCAGTGAGAGGTCAGCAGTGCAAGCAGGATCAATATTAAATCTTGATATTTCGTATTGCATTTTTTTCGTTTTGTACGAGAGATAATTTATGAGTTGATCGTTGAATTTTATTTTAATTTATAAGTTTTACGTTGATTGTTGATTTTCAGTGTTGAAGAAATCGATAAGATCTTAATTAATTGAAAAGTAAAAATAAAAATAAGAGTAGCTTCAACTGTTCCTTAAAATATTTGCATGCTTGTGAAATTTGTGTATGCTTCTGACAATTATTATTACTAGTACGTAATTTTATAAAAAGCTGCACGCATTGTATCCTAAGCAATGAGAAATTAAAAAAGATAGAATGTGAGTTTGGATTAGTTTTGAGAGATTTCAGCCGCTCCTCTTCCATTTTTTAAATTTTTGTCAAATACATGGTAGTGTGTGTAATGTTTGTTTTTTTTATGGTAAAAGGAGGCAAACGAGCAGGCGGGTCACCTGATGAAAAGCAATCACCGCCGCCTATGGACACCCGCAAAACCAAAGTTATCGCAGATGCGTCGCCAACCCTGAGGAAGGGAGTTGGATCTTAGGAGGGAGTAGGAATTGGGTTTTATTGATTTAATGTATTTTATGCATAGTTTAAAAAAATATTTTCATTCGGATAACCTATAAGTGTGCCAAATTTCATACTCCTCCGTCCGCGCAATTTTCTTAAAAAAGGGGTACAAAGTTTTTGCTTATCACTATCACTAGCCGTAAATGTCCTACTCCTGGGCAACGTATGTATTTTTTGTTTGCGAGTATCAAATAATATTTGGGCACAGTTGCATGCACCCTAGTCACAGATAAACTACGTGATCGTCCGTAATCATCATAAGAAAGCATCAAAAATATGGTAGTTAATACTTCCGTCATTCTAATGCAATTAACAATGATAGTAATAAAAGTAGTGTTAGCTTAATAACATCCCAATTAACGACAGGAAATTAAATCAACTCGACATGAAACTTCTTAATTGGCCCGAAACTAAACAATATGGATAGATGTACAACGTTTGTACTACCTTTGAGTAGCAGCAGCTCACAAAGGAAGTGACATCGAATAACTCGTTAATAGTAGCAGCTCTATTTCTGAACGGTATTTTTTCGGAAACCCAGACAGAATGTTACGTGAATTGATTCATACTTTCATTTAACTTAAGGATGGAACATCGTTTAAAAGCGGTGGATACAAGCTGTGTGTACCAGCTCACAAAGCAAGTGACGTCGAATAACTCGTTATTAGTTTTTTTTCGGAAATCCAGCCTTATTGTGTTTTGACAGTTAGAGATAAAATAGACAGTGCCTCGGTAGATGATGATACTGGGTGAAGTGCGCTTCCACATTCGGCTTTAATCATCATCACCATCATTCATCACTTAACATAAGGTGAGATGAAGACTAAGTGCTGACGGATTAAAAAATATCCAGACAGAAATTTCCAATTTATAATACAGCTCAAACAATAACAATATAGAAAACAGATAATCATTACTTGATAATAATTATATTATAAGTGTAACTTCGAAGACCGCTCTAGTTAAATCAAATCATGCAAATCAAACCATACCGTAACCCATCTCTTTTTAAGTCAAAGTAGTTGCACATCATAATAATGTTACGGTGCCCAGGTTATGACGATACAAAAAAAACTTCTCATTGAAGTGCCGCAACACCCGAAGCATATACAAACGCAACGCCCCAAAAGAAGCAAAAGCTTCCGTCTCAAAAGCTTCAGTCTCTTCTAGTCGGGACTACATCGCAGCCAGTAAAAGACCTCATTCTTTTGACAAACTCCTTGGAGCGCGGCCTCCGCGGATACAATTTGCGCAAAAGGTGGCGCTTTTTTTTTCTCCAACTCCGCAGTAAGGAACTGAGCATTTCTAATGCAAATGTGCTACGTGGATCATTATGCCCTGATTTCAGACCGTTTAGAACGCTGCCGAGTTCAAAGATTGTGTATTTCCCCCCCTTTGTAGTGGAGAGGTGCGCTTTTTTGCGAAATGTCATCGTTTTTACCGTTGGCTTAGCATGGGATTGTTGATTTAAAACGGCGCTCGTGTTTTGTTCTACTGCGTATTTTATATTGTGTTTGTAAACATCGTGAATTGTGAGTACATTATCTCAGAGTTTCCCCAAAGAACTTTTTACAGTGAAATTTTTAATCATGAATGGTAGAGTTTAGGATGAGATGAACTTAAATTCCTTACTTAGCCTGACTTATTCAATAAAATTTTTAATTTAGGCGTGTCGTCATTAATCCCGAAAAATCACAATAATCATTTCGCTGACTAAACATAATGTTTTTTCTACTATTAACGTTTAAGATTCACAAAACTAACATAAATATAAGTAACAAATATATATAGGTACTTAACAATCGAGCAGAAAGCCCCGAGCAGCTGTTTACATTCAATGTCACGCGTACAAAAGCACTTCGCAAATCGTACTTATTCTGTAACGTAAATCAAAAGAGGCAATCGCGAACGCGGCGAGACCTGAATTAAACTCACTATAGTCGGCGGTTTGCATTTTAATTAATTAAGAGCTGGCGACCGAGGGGGTGAGGGCTGGCGGGCTGGCGGGGTAGGGAAGCGCAACAGCCAGTGTTTACGCACTGAGACACCTCGCGACTCGGTAGCGACATTCGTTTCCCGTCGTGCGGCTTAGGGAAGCCTTACTCCATTAGGGAAATTAATGTTTTGAATTACGCTGCCCGAGCGAAGAAAGCGCTTAAAAATAGAATAGTGACGGGAGCAATAAAGGCTTTATTGCATCAAGTGTTGCGGTTGACGCCGAGATATGGCGCTGCGAATGTTCGCGAAGATGATTATTGTTTAATTGTGTTAGTTGGTACAGCGGTGCGCGGCAGAACATGATATTTCATCCTAATTGAATTAAACTTTAAAGCCAAACTAGCTTTTATGATTAAATTTTTTCAGTTGGCACAGGGCATATAATTTGAAATGTACGAGAGAGCTTTAATAATAAAATTGTAGTTGATTGCTTTATAGTGGAACCAATGCACTAATCGAAAGGTATGCTTTGTCACAAACGAACGGGAATATTAATGAAGAAAATAATAGCTGTAATAAATCAAAAGCTGAATCGGTACAACAATGCAACTTCAAATCACGGCTAAAGCTTTGTGTTCAAATTATCGAGATCAAACAGCAATTAGTCCCCGATATTGCACCGTGCGGGGAACGACAAAGTTTATTGGGGACGTTTGTGCTTATTAAGCTAACCGCCGCCCATCATACCGTGGACAATTGTACATTTGTTGGGAACGTCGACGAATATCAAATGTTCTTACGTCGAGTATTCACTCAACTGCGATTTACTAGAATTCCTGCTTCAGTTGTTCAATATTCATCGGAGAATTATCTAGAATAATTATTGTTATGTCAATATTAGTTTACAGATAGGATATAACATCGTTACTTTTTGAATTCGATTTAACAAGATGCATAAAAATTGCGTGCATATTTGCTGTCGAATTATTCAATAGGTCTTGAAAGGTATTAAAAGCGCTTTGGAGTTCTTTTCTGCTGCAAAAGTTAAGAAGGACACATACAGAAAAAGGACTCACCAAACTCCTGTGGTATTGCCTCTAACGTTTCTTTTAATAACTTACATAGCAATTCTCATATCTGCTTAGTTAATTAGTTAAAAATACCTGAATACCGTTCTTACTATATTGTTAACGTAAAACGCAATCACAATAGCTCACGTAACATATTGATTGTCAAAACTTGTTTTCTCGGCGAGTTTTATAGCAGTGGAGTGGTAAAATGAAATCATGAGAGCGGCGTCCTGGGGGAGCGCTTAGGGCCGGGCTAGGTTAATGCATAAGTAATAGTCACATGCTCCGCCCTTATGGGCAACCTTTTAAGAAAATTTTCCCTGGGCTACAGTGCCACTTGAATGTTGCAAAGTAAATTAGTGTGCAATTGGGTCAACAGATGGCGGTGTTCTTAATTGGTGGTATCTTAAGGTTGTCTTTAGAAGTACGGCGTACTAAACGTAATTTTTATGATTAATATGTTTTATTATTTCAGTAAAATTAAGGTGTCCAAAAAAAAAATAACAAAAAACGAACGAGCCTTACAGTAATCGCATTGACATCTCACCTTAGTAATAAACAATTTTAACATTATATTCTGAAAAATGGTTCAGGTATTACATCATCTTATAACTATAAAATAAATGCAGTAAAAATTCAATATAAGAAATTTGACATATCAAAATGACCTTTGATAGTCAAATGACACAATATGTCACATATATAATAATATGTCATGTTCATAATGTTGATTTTAAATTTTTTTAAAAATGGCGCGTGCTTGCACTTCCCCTACTTCCTGTCACACTGTTACACATAGGTGGAAATAGTTCCATCACATTTCACGAAATCACTCCCACAAATTGTATATATAGAAGGCGAGTGGAAAGATGTTACACATCAAAAAGATTATTAGTGCGTAGTATAACCTTGTTATAGCTAGACTAACAGACAACAGATGGACTCACAGAATAACTTGCTGGAACGGACCACCGGGCACTAGGAAGAGAGGCAGACCAGCTGCCCGTTGGACAGATGATATTGTACAAGTGGCTGGCAAACAGTGGATGGAGATAGCGAAAAACAGGGTCACTTGGAAATCTCTAGAGGAGGCCTTCACCTTCGAGAACGAGGGGTTCTTACTTAATAAAAGATTAAATTAACGTATTTATTTGTTTTTTAAGAATTTAACATAGTATAAATATAACTAGGCATACTTTTGTCTTTGTTAGTTCTTTTAGTAAGAAATAAAAGGCTTTTTTATTTTTTTATTTTATTTTTTTTTATTTTATTTATTTTATAACCTTGTTGCAATGTAGGTATATAAACAGTTGCAATGTGTCCCAATGTGAGTTTGATAGATAAACCTGGAGATGACTCATAATCGTGCTCCTCTTGATGATATCTTTATCACACTTGAGTTTCACAGTCATTTGCATACTCACATATATAAATTTAAAATCCTGTCAATTGTAGTGATGACTTGATTTCAATGATTTACTCACTAGTGTCTAGGACTGTTTATGGTCTATTTATTTAATAAAATTATGTCCTCGCGTCGTGTAACTCATTACTGAGCGTCGTGATTCCTCCGATCGCCAAATATTATACAATGGAAGTGTATAACATGTCTAAAGAAAGTATATTCCACGTCTTGTCAAGCTGAATGTACCATAAAACGTGTTCCCAGCAAGCCAATGCCTAGATTTAAAGTTCTGCGCAGCCTGACCGCCGCAGCGAGACAACTCACGAGGCTTCATTTCCCCCGCGTGATGGATGGCGCGTCTCCACTCCAATGAGATTTATAATGGCGTGTCACATTGAGCGGCGTATGTGGCCGCTAGATTGATGCAAAACTCGTGCCCGTGTTGCTTAAATGACTGAGCTTTATAAAGTTAGATTGTGGTGGGGTTAATAAAAGTAAGCGGCATTTTCGATTGTTCTAGATTGGAGGCCGCGTTTCGGCAAACGTTCCTACAGAAGTCTAGGTGGAGCGACGATCTTTGCAAGGTGGCTGGCAAGAGCTGGACGAGAGCAGCCGCGGGTCTTGCTCAGTGGCGTGCTTGGAGAGGCTTAAATCCATCAGTTTACTAATATAGGCTGACGATGATGATAATGTTCTTTTTTGCTTTTACCGTTCGGATTCATATAGCAAGATTTATTTTTAACCCGTGACCCACCTACGATTTTATTAATGTGAAAATCAAATCGGAAACCTTCATAGGTGTGTTGCTGAGCTTTATAATTATACAAAAATATTGTATAATTAAAAGAGTGCCATTGCCATTATATTCAACATTATAATTATAAATATTGAAATTTAGCTTTAGTTGAAATGTTTAGTTTGATATTTTTATTGCTAAAAACTTTACAATATAGAATTACGTACTTTCTCAAGGACTAGGGTGTGAAAGTATTACGCTGACACTGTACATGGCGACATATTTAGATAAAATGGCTAGCCAGGCGGACTAACAAGCCCTAGCACCAACCAAACCGAGTACACAAACATGTAGGTACCTCCCGCTGGGAATCATCGTGGCTATGGGCCCACGTGGTCGTGGAACCATAGATAAAAATAGTACACAATCTTTCTTTTGGGAAAATAACATTGTATTATTTTTGTATCGTCAAACAAACCACGTCTTGTTCCTAAATGTTATCAAACAACGTATTGTACAAAGAATAAACGTAGTGCGCTCAAATAAGTATTCTGCGGTACAGGTTGGCGGTACCAAAGACGATTTCCTGCGAATCTCGGCAAGATCTGCGCAGCTTCCAGGTAGATTGGAGAGATCTGTATTTGAAAGTTGCATGAACTAAAGCGGATCCGATATTTATACGGAAATAAAGCGGAGCGTCGGTGCTGGCTGATGTTGTTAAGTTTTAGGTGAGGAAGCAGGTATATTTAAAAGCTTTTATTTAAGTGACTACCAAAGTAATCCTACTAATATTATAAACGCAAAAGTTTGTAAGTATGGATGGGTGTTGTAACTCGTTCACGTAAAAAACTACTGAATGGATTTGGATGAAAATCGGCATACAGATAGTTTATAACCTGGGTTAACACATAGAATAGTTTTTATTCCGATATTCCCACGGGAAGGGAAACCACGCGGGTAAAACCGCGAGCGGCCGCTAGTAGAGTATAAATTAGCAAAACTAAAAACATAATGACTACCAAGTAAAGTGCTAATCTTTTGTTGTTACAATATTCTTTCTCCAAGTTTCATAAAACATATTTAATTTTCATCCAATAATTGTGAGACAACGATATTATATTATATATTTCTATTTTTTTTTTTTTTTTTTTTGTGATTGTGTTAATTGTTTTAAGATGTTCTTCTGTTTTATTTTATTTTTATTTTTCTCATCTGTTTGTATTTGTTTTTGTGCAGGTAAATAAATGTTCTTATTCTTATTCTTATATACATAAAATCCGAATTCAAAATCAGTTTAAAGATTTCTAAAACCGTTTTATATATTTACGTAATAACTGAGAGACTTACTGCGTTCAGTAGCGTTATAAAAATAAAGATTGTATATATATGATGTTAGTGTATGTTATGTTATGCCCAGTTAAACTAACTAACTAACTAACTAGTGTGTCTTGTTACTAAAACAACATATGAAATGAAATGAAATGAAATGAAATGAAATGAAATATATTTAATTTGCGCTTGAGAAAGGTACATTTTTGGTCTTATTCTAGCTTTCCTCTCTTTCTCAGCTGACAATGTAGCATGCAAACAACTTTAAACAACAATTACTAAATATTCTAACCAATATAATATATAAGTACATTAGTTTCTTTAAATTGTCCTATCTGATATTAAGTAATAAAGTACCTACCTAAAACAAATACCCAACTCCAAATAAACGGCATATCATAAAAAAGTTTCTATTAAAAATCAACAAGCTAGAAAATGGAGAAGCGACTTCTCAACTTGTATCATTGTTTGCTGCGCAACTTAGTGAGACGTTAAGCAACAAACTTAATTAGGAGTTAAGTTGAGACTCCTTCATTTTTTTTCTCGATCGTTGATTGTGGAAAGTTCGCCAGCGGGTTGATTATTGCGGAGCGGAGTAATCTGTCGTTTGGTTAATTGAAAATAGATGAATGATGGTAGCAGTTGCTCTTATGCCTCGACTTAGAACTGTGACTCATACTGCGAAGACTTATTAATTTTGAGTGCCGTGCGTAAATGACAAGTGTCATATATTTTATTTGAAATGTCTTCGTCCATATTTATTTGATGTCGCGCGGCCATACTAATTTTGTATGGGGTATTTAAGGTGTTAATCAAAAAAATATATTAAAAAAACCGCTCGATAAATCGAAAATGTGAGACGGACTATTTGTAGTAAAGACATTGGTGATTGTTTAGACATAATTAGAGATATAATAAATTAGATAAACTATAGGATATCAACTAAATAAATCAATAAACGACTGACTTACTACAATTTAATCCAGTGACGCAAAAAAAACTCCGTATTTTCATTATTCAAATGCCGGTACCTGAGCCATAGTTAATGTTAAAGCATTAATCATATTTGTGGTAATCACCTGCTTATTGATTTAATTAAATGTAATGTCTAGAAAAACCCAGCCACCACAAAGCTATAAATTGCAAAATTTCATGTAATAACTCATTAAATCAGCCTATAAACATCCCACTTTCATACTTAAGTCTTCTTATATTATCATCATTCTATAACCGTCCCGATAGATCTCATGAGGCCATCACGAGGCTTATCACTTCCCACGTGAACACAACTATAGCACACGGGAGCAGCCATAACAAAGCACGCAGGCCCAATGCAGCCCACACATTTTATTAATAAGATATAAGTATCTGAATATTAACTTACCGTGTGGGACGTTACAAGGAGTAAACTATAGTATCGTCACTGCTATTCCTTTAGCTCCTAACAGTACGGCTGAGAACAATAAAGCAGGGAGCTCACCTAAGCGCTGCGCAAAAGTGCTATCGCTTTGTTGCCCT
Organism: Eudonia lacustrata; assembly: GCA_947562085.1. NCBI lineage: Eukaryota > Metazoa > Arthropoda > Insecta > Lepidoptera > Crambidae > Eudonia > Eudonia lacustrata. The sequence continues at coordinate 2,707,855 of OX387317.1, read as the reverse complement.
CTCCCCTGTGTGACATTACTCCAATTATATTGGTACACGAAGCGCGTCATGCCGCTCCTTCCAATGTGCACACGATTCTTTGATAGGGAATTATTTAGTTTTTCGTTTTGTACGTGTTTTTGCGATCTTACCGCGAACTAGGCTTGTTTGTAAGTATAGATTCAATATTATATAAAATATATGTATAGGTAAAAGTAAGTAAGCAACAAGCCTATAACTGTCCCACTGCTGGGCAAAGGCCTCTATCATTGAAATCAAATCATCACTTTATTTGATGGGTTTGGCTTCATTACCACGCTTGCCAAATGCGGGTTGGTGATCACCAACCCGGGCTATGCATCGAAAAAATCCGAAACACACTTTGCCCGACTCGGGAATTGAACCCGGGACCTTCGGGTATTGGGCCGAGCGCTCTGCCACTCGGTCACCGAGGCGTTAAAAAATATGTAGGTATATTAATGTGTAAAAATTATGTAACACTAGTTTGCGTCTTATTATTGAAATGCCCTTGCAGGGCCCATTTGTGGTCGTTATACCTAGTTTTAAGATCATGTAAACCAAAGGGATCAACAAAGATTTATGATTACTAGTGGTCGCCCAGTGGTCGAATTTCAACCGTAATTTTATTAAGGCTGCACGGATTGTATCCTTAGCATTGAAAAATTAAAAAGATAGAATGTGATCTTGGATTGGCATTGACAGATTTCGGCCGCTCCTCTTCCATTTTTGAAATTTTTGAAAAAAGACTATATGCGTGTGTGTCAAATACATGGTAGTGTGTGTAATGTTTGTTTTATTGATTTAATGTATTTTTTATGCATAATTTAAAAAAAATATTAATATTCTGTACTCCTTCTCTATAAAAACTATAAGTGTGCGAAATTTCATACTCCTCCGTCCGCGCAGTTTTCGTAAAAAGGGGTACAAAGTTTTTGCTTCACGTATTAATATATAGATGATAATGATTGCTCGCGACTTTGTCCGTGACGTATCCCTAGTTGGTTTTACCGACTCAGAAACCTTCCCTATTTTTTTGAATATGGGAAAAGCATTGCTGGTAGATGCGGATACAAACCTTCTTGCCACCAAAGGTTGGTTAGGTTATTATAATTTCCAGAGTATATATATTTTTAGTATATATATTTGATATTTTTTTACACGTGTGTGCTGCGGCAATGGCAGTCAGATTAAATAAAGTTTCATTGAAATGGGCTAAAGCGAACATAAGAATATGTAGGTATGTACTGTATACGGATTTCAAAACATATGTCGTTTGTCCGTGGTCTTAGGGAGACTGTTGATCGAGACAAGTAGATAACATTACAAAGGCTACTCTTAGAACGCAACAATACCTATGATCCAAAGAAAGAAAATCCTTTATGCAAAGGTACCGTACTATCGGCTTAAGATAGCCTTCAAAGGTGAAAGCAGTTCGGCGAAAAAAAATTGTGAACCACAAGGTATGGCGAAAATATTTTCCAGCGTAAAGGGTTGAACGTTGCAAACAGATGTCATTTTAAAAGCCATCGATCCTGCGGTCCGTTCGACCCGCTGTATTGCAACGGAGAGATTTAATTGTTTGCAACGGTACGTGACGCGGGCGCGCTACGTGGGGTCCGCAACGGAACTTTTGCTGGCCTGTCATTGGTTGGCACCATGATTGTACTATACAGAGTGGCATAAACAAATATTCTACAAATGACAACAATGTAGTTTACAACGATTTTAATCTTAAGTAAGGTTTAACGTCGTATAATTAGTAACTAGCTGTTGCCTGCGTTGTTTTTGATGTGTGGTGTATATAAGTTTACTATGAAATTGAATTTCTGATATTTTGTAAAAGTTCTCTATCTGTTTAAGGCAATAAATTGGAATTGTTTTTTTAGTTATATATTATATATGCGGAAACATGTGAACGGAAAATAGTGCATAGTGTCAATTTAGTATATGTTAAGAATAATTCATCACTGTTAATTCATTCTGTTTTCCAAATAAAGCAAAATAAATAAATACAATTTATTTCACGATAAGTTGGTGGTAGCTAGCCAGGCGGACTTAAGACAAGCACTATAATCATATATACCCTCCGCTGGGAATCGATCTCCGTACATTTGGTCTGACACCTATTGCACATGAGTAGATATATGTATTATCTACTCATGTTCTTATAGTTAAAACTCTCTACTTTTTGTTTAAAGTGTTTAAAAAAATGAATTTTCTAGGTAAGTATAATATCTATTTAATAATACGTGAAGTAAAAGCTTTGTACTTACACCTGTTTACGAAAATTGCGCGGACGGAGGAGTATGAAATTTCGCACACTTATAGTTTTATATAGAGAAGGAGTACAGAATATTAATATATTTTTTTAAATTATGCATAAAAATACCTAAATTAAATTAAATAAACATTGTTTGATACATTTGTCAAAAATTTCAAAAATGAAAGAAGAGCAGCCAAAATTTGTCAATGCCAATCCAAACTCACATTCTATCTTTTTAATTTTTCATTGCTTAGGATACAATCCGTGCAGCCTTAACAAAGTATTGTTTAGTAAGCAGCTTTTTATAAAAATTACAGTCGAATTTCGACCACTGGGCGACCATTAGTCTACGGAATAAGGTATCATGGTAGACTAACAGACTTTCGTTTTGAAGATATAGCTGCAAGAAATAGCTAAACACGCATAACGCCCGGTTGGATTTACGAGCGTTTTCCTTATTAACTCCGTAATGAACTTTCTCTTTGCTCTTTTGTGATGGCCACTAGAAAAGTATTATCGCCATTAGTATTGAGTACAAAGGCGTGTAATTCAACTTGATGTCTGACTTTTTGGTGTGAGCCGCCAAGCCCGAGTTATGACCCTAATTAAATGAAATAAATGCTGGAATCGTGGTACATACCTACATGACAGGTATTACATTAGTGCTTTAGATTTATGTGTATTATCTACAGCTGATATTCACGTACGCGCGCTAACAATATTACTAAAGTTTTGATACTATACTATCTTCTTCTACGCGAAGCAGCTTTATCTGAGGTAAATAGGTTTTTTCTCAATATTGTTATTAGCCTTTGATGGTAGGTCTTTGCCATACAGTGGGACAGTAAACAGGCTATTTAGTGACGAACAGAGACTTTATTTTTTAAATTTATATACTTTGATCCGTAGCATAGAAGTAGCATAGTCGTTGTGGAAATCCTTGAGGAAGCATTTATCCAGCAGTGGCTATATTTCGGCTGAGCTGATGATGATGATCCACATACATACACAATCACGAACACACAGCTACACACGAACACACACACACATACACAGTCCTACATTTATTATTAAATTTTAATTTTTTTGTAGGTATAATTATAAAGAATAGTTCTTGTAATGGAAGAGCGTAGTCACCTGAAACATGCATTAATTGCTTAAAAGGAGATTCCGGCCACTAATAATGTAAACCAAACCTCTTTAGAGAAATATGTTTTATTTATGATTTATTTACTATAAATACTTTATAAAATAAGTTTGTCTATTATTAACTCAGTAGGTATCCATAGTACAATGAACGCTTAATTAGCAACAGATCATCGGTGTAGTTGATAAAGAGCAAGTGTAATCTGAACTTCAGTAAAACTCTTTCCGGCCCGTAATACCACCAGATTCACTACTGAGCCTGAAAAAGGCTTTCACGGTACGTGCTCGAAATAGTGCCTACAATTTACTGGAGTTCAGTTCTTTGTCCGGTTTAATTAAACCTTCCCTGGTAGATACATTAATATCAATTATGGTAATCCTGGCGGAGTGGATTCGGTATTATTTGGGATCACTGGGGTAAGTTTAAAGCTTTTTTGGATGTAGTGCGAATTAAAACTCTCGAGGTTTGTTATCGGTTTTGTGATATTATGCCTTTTGAATAATAATATTAGGTTTTGTTGTTTGCGTTGTAGTGCAAGTCAAGCAACTTTCGCAATGGTAAGTCAAATGGATGGGTGATCAAATTATTAGATTGAGTAGCCTAATACAAAATTGTAAGAATATACGTATACATAGTATCCCTTTTATAGCATAATATACATATTATTAAAATAGTTGTGATGTTATGTAATGTAATTATAATTTTAAATTAAAAATTTATTTTTCTTTATTTAATTGTCGAATTTGGTCGAATTTTATACCTACATTGTTTGGGGTTGCTTCCCAGTTCAATATTTTCGATCTTAATTTTTGGATGTAGGTTATTTTGGATGTGACCTGTTAATGTACCTATTTATTTATTTATTTATTTATTTATTTATTGCACTTATGTATACAGTATCACTAAATAATTTATTTACCTAAGTAAATAAATGAAAATGAAATGAATGAAATGAGTTGTCATTTACATCTGTGAGGGAATTATTATTATTATTAAGTATTATTTTTATGATTTTTATTGTGATTTCATTTTATTAGAATTTTAATAAATTACTAACATAATCTTAAGTTAGTATAACTTAAGATTATGTTAGTAATTTATTAAAATTATTTATTTATATAATTTTATTTATTTTATTTTATTTTTATTTATTTATATAATTGCTTACAAAAATGGATTTCTGTATCTGATTAAAAATATTAAAAAAATTGGGGCCCGCCGGCATCAGGACCAGGATCCAAGCTACCGGTGGTTAGGGCAGAGACTGGAACCTCCTCACAATGCGTGCCGTATTGAGGAGAACTGCCTTCTGAATAAGGCCCTTGATCCAGCCGCCTAACGAGAGCCTCATGAGATGTTGATCGAGGCTCATGGCCATCAGGCCGTTGGCTGTAACAACAATCGGCACGATGACAGCTGAATCCTATTATTATTAAGTATTACTTTTATTTTTATGTATTTCATTTTGTTCTAATTTTAATAAATTACTAACATAGTCTTAAGTTATATATTGTTACTTACAAAAATAGATTTCTGTATCCGATTAAAAATATGAAAAAATAGGGGCCCGCCGGCATCAGGACCAGGAAATAAATATATTAAATAAATATATTATTATTATTAATAAAACAGAATATTTTATTTGCTAGTTTACTCTAAAGTTAATTTATGTTTATTTTCACTAAGGTGACGCATCGCTAAACAATAAATCTCTTACGGAGCGTTTGCGCCCCGTACCATAAGAAAAACTGTTTTTTTTCCTTCAAGTTAAAACTACAAATAATTTAAAAAAAAGAACTACAACATTGAAGTGTGTGTTAAGACTAATTTGCCAAGAAAATTTAGATGCTTAAATCGGTCTGGTTAGCCTGTAAAATGCAAATCTATGTTTTAAAAGAGGTTACATTGATATTTTTTTATCTGTTATAAAAGTTGACAAATCGTGTTTCTGCAACTAGCAAAATGAAGTCCATTAAATGAAAAATCATGTCATCAAATATCACTTTCATATTTTTTGTAATTGTTGGGAAAAATCAAGATCCCTCCCACGTAAATTTCCAATACGTCGCTTTAAACGAGTAATATGTACCTACATGTAAATAAAATATTTGCTTGTTAATTTATATTACAAAAAACACTTAAATAGTGTATTACCTACGCCACGATTGGTGGATCAATATCCAAGTTATTATTTCCACTGTTACTTTCATTGCTTATAGAGAGTGCACCCTTACCACCTTAAAACGTCTATCCAAAGAAACTGTTCATTTAAGGTTTCGCCGGGTCTTTTATGAAGCAATCTCGGCAGCGTTCGACAAACTTTACGTCCCTTTTGAATACTCACAATTACGGGGCAATAACTCGTTGCCAAATTGATTCTGCCGGTTGCCACGGTGCCGGATTAGGGTCGGCGCGTAGCTGGCGGGCGATGTCGAGCTATGTTTTTGGAAGTTTGGTGAGGAGATCACACTAATATTATAAATGCGAAAGTTTGTGTGTATGTCTGTATATTTGTTCCTTCTTCAGGCTGCAACGGATAGATGGATTTGGATGAAATTCGGCATACAGATAGTTTATAACCTGGATTAACACATAGAATAGTTTTTATCCCGATATTCCTACGGGAATCACGCTATAATTATACTAAAAACGACAAATTAATTTTTCAATACAAAATGTTTGTTTGTTTTGTTGTCATGGAAACCAAAGAAAATTTAATCACTTAATGGAAACTGTCAAAGCGGTACAGAGTCCGCCGGGTAATCTATAATTATATGAATACGTTCATATAGCTTATCTATATTCACTAGCGGCCCTCGCATCTGGAATCCTCTTCTGCTTATCAGGCAAAGCAGAGATATTTTGCCTAACTTTCTTAAAAAAAAAATATGGAGTAGGAGTGCAGACACATAAAATATTATCTGCCTATCTATCTATATCCACAAGCGGTCCTCGCATCTTAACTCTCTTTCTGCTTATCATTAGGCAGAGCATAAAGAGATATTTGTCTAACTTTCTATAAAAAAATTTGAAGGAGGAGTGCAAAAAGATAAAATTTATATAATTAATAATAAAGAGTTACAAACAAATCCTTCAAGGTAAAATCAAACACATTGTATTTTTTTTTTAATTTTATGGCTAAATGAATAAGCCCTTCAGTTAAAATATTAATCAGTCTTTTTTAATGAATTACGGATTTAAATACGAGCACTGTACAATGTTATTTTTAGTTTATACGAAACCTGAAAACTGTTCAGAATCAGTAATAGTATCGATTTCAATATTTTTTTTACCATGTTACATTTTGACCAAATAATATTTACAAAATCTCAAATAAATTATACCCTACTAAAAACTGTAAAAACACACAACGGGGCAGCACAAAAAGCTTATAACTTCGTGAGTTTTCAAGATATTTTGTTTTTGTACTGATTCTTTAAATGAAAATATTTGACCCGTGTTTCGGTTTTAGTATAAACTAAAAGTAAAGTTGTATATACTTCGTAATTTTCACACATTGAAAAACAGTTCATAATTATAATGTCTACTCGCATATTTACATATTAGTTTATTCTAACGGCGATTATTCAGAAATCAATTCATAATTTTAATAAACTTATACACTTTTATTTATGCATCAACAAAGCGGGCGGCGTCTTCTTTTAATTAAAGTCGTTTTGTTAATTTATGGAGCGAAAAGGTATAATTTTATTAAAGTCAAAGTTATAAAAGAAAAATGATCGCACGCCATATCAATCTTCACTGAGGAAAACCAGTACTTAAGGTACTGTACACTCGTTTTATGCAAAGACTTTACGGTGGCAATGAAACGGCCGCAAGATTTAATGGCGTTATGGGCCCATTTCTCATCTCTAAGTTATAGGCAGGTAATTTTAATTTACTCCAAACTTTCTCCTTCAAGCTCGCTCTTCTCGGCACGGCTCCTTGCTTGTGGTTAGTACATTCGTACTTAGGATTTGTTCTATACTTCTGTAGCAAGTGCAAAAAAAACGTTATTTGAAAACGCAACTTGTAGAGGTAAGTTATACATGTAAAATTAATTATTTCTATTTTATAATTAACGTTACATATTTATTTATTTTAAAATAAACGCGAGTAGATCCGTAAAAGTTTCATTTCAATGTGTAGTGTTTGCGTAAACTTTAGAAAACAATATGTGATCCAATACGGACTGAATTGTTTATCCTAACATAGTATTAGAAATATAATATAAAATTAATATATTCGAATCAAAACTGTTAATTAGTAACTCGCGAACATTAATAACAAAATAATAATAAAAAAATATCGTAATGACTTTAACCTAATGTCGTTTGCAATGGTACAAGTACCTAAAGTTCACATTTTGTTATTGTTAGGCAATAACAAAATGTAGGTACTTGAACAAGATAACCTTTAAAATTTTAAAAAGTATACGATGTCGAAAATGTTGTTTGAAGAGAAGAACTTCCTATTTCTTGTGTACAATATACCAACTTTTGATTGTGTTAAGCAAAGTAAAATTTTCTGTTTGTTTTTAATAATAACCCTTCGCTTTTGTTTCAGGAAGTCTGTGAAGTCACCGAGCAAACTTGAATGGCTTCTTGAGGTCAAAAGGAAAAAAATATTTTTAACAAAAAAAAACCCGACTTCAAAATACAGGAAACTTAAAAGTAAACAGTTCTCTAAAGCAAGAAATAATATTGAAATCATATTATTAATTACCTAGATACGTATGTCAATTTCATAAAATGTCTATTGAAGCCAGGTGGTTGGTGGTCGGCTGGGGGACAATTTTGTTTTATTTAAACTTTTATAGTTGTTCCATTATCTCCACTTTTTTATTGTAAAAGTCCCACTTGACTATAGTTGACATTTTTTATAACTGACATGCTTATCTAGGTAATTAATAATATGATTACAATATTATTTCTTGCTTTTTATAGCTGTTTTTACTTTTTTAAGTTTCCTGTTTTTTGAAGTCAGTTTTTTTGTGTTAATAATTATTTTATTTTACGATTTTTAGTGATGGGTAGACGTAGACCTAACAAGAATGCTTTTCGGATGAGGAAACGACGGCCTAGTAGGTAGTGGTATTCCTATGTAAAATTTTAATCTTAATTAAGTATTATTTTTGTACGAACTAAACATTTTGGCATATTGAACCTTATGAAGTAAGCCCAACAAAAGGTAACTGCTGTAAATCGTTGAGGAATTCCCTCGACTGTCTATGGTCTCCATCATCAGACCTGTAATGGCACTTATAACCCATAAGGGTGGAAAGTTCTTATCAATAGAAATGAAAGATTAAACACAAGGTAGCTAACTGTAAAACGTTGAGGAGTTCCCTTGACTGTCCTTCGTCTTCATCATCAGACCCCTAATGACAATCATAACCCATCTAGGTGTAAAGTTCTCATCAATACAAATTAATCAAGCCCAAACACCATGTAATTGCTGTAAATCGTTAAGGAGTTCCCTCGACTGTCTTTCGGCTCCATCATCAGATCGACTCCAGAATTTCATTAAATAGTAGTGCTTTAAAATACTTAATGAAAACATTAACAAACGCACTAGTCGCCACTACGATTTTCGAAAGTTCTCTTCGATTTCTCTGGGATGCAAGCATCAGATCCTGGTTTTCTTATCATGGTACCACCCTTGGGATATCTCCTTTCTAACAAAAAAAGAAACATCAAATTCGGTTCATACACGACGAAGTTATCCGCGAACACTATGTGTATTGCCACAAAAGCATTGCTGAGACAGCTATACCATAAATAGACCATAAATATTTACGAAATAACATAAGTTAAAAGAAAAGAATAATTAAAAAATATTAAAGAAAATAATCTTTCAATAGTACAAATTACAAGAGATCCTATATTCTTGTATTTTCTTATTAAATAGGTACCTACTACCTAAGAGATGTTGTATCTCTTTCAATAGGTTAACTTCAGAATACTCATCTGTACCATTGACGTCATTTAAAACTTGAACAGGTATGAATCTGCAACGTTGACATTCTTGACATTCACAAACGTCAAAACTATAAAAAAATCATATAACCTAAAATTTTTATTTAAACTAATCTACTGAAACAGTTTGGATTTAGGGAGCCTTCTATCGAAAAGAGCTGACAAATTCGGCAGGCTATTTTCTTTTCTCCATTCCGACCCGAAATCTTCAGTAGTTGAACACCGTTAGCAAGAAGATAGAGCGTTTTGAAGTTCAATTCAAGATTTAATCATTCGTGTGAGGAAACACTAAGGTCGACTGAATTGAAAAATGTGTATGAAAAGTAGACAAAATCAACGTTTCGTAGTCCTCCTCCAAAACCGGGCCGATTTAATTACTTTTTTCTTTAAAAATTAAAGAAAGGCTTTGTCTGTGTCCCTATGTTTTCATTCTTTTTCATATATTAATTATTTAAAAGATATGAACCTTTAAAAACCTTAAAAATTGGCTAGATTTTCCGCTGTGTTTCCGAAATTTTTGTTTTCCAAAAGCCAAAGCCCTTTTTAAAATGTTTAATGAAAAAAGTAATTAAATCGGTTCAGTTTTGGAGGAGAAATCAGGGGACTACGAAACGTTGATGTTGACTACTTTTCATACATATTTTTCAATTCAGACGACCTTAGTATTTCCTCTTAAAAGGTAATCCTTCCCGGTCCCTCCACATAAATAGGGCAAGATGGGGTACATTGATACAGACGGGCATATTGACACAGTGGGACACAGTGAGACAAAGGGGCACAATGACACAGTGGGGGTTTTGCCCCTTTGTTACACTGATGTAACAAAGGGGCAAAAATAGTAACACACAGTGCAGTGACATTATTTTGTGATTGAGTGCTGTTGAAAAATACATTCATTACGCGTTTGCTTCACTGTGCCTCCTTCAGCCCGATCTTACCTTTCTATTTATTAATCACGTAACCATAATAAACTCATCGATAAGAGAAAAATACAATAAGGTAACAACAAAACTAAATTGTTAAGTCAAAGTCAAAAATTTTATTCAAATTAACTGAAAATAAGTAGTGAATTGCCTAACATTTTTTTACCTACATTTTACTCCCTAAATAAATACCTAATGACGATGTTACTAATCTTTTTGTGTGTAACAAGTCCCTTTTCCTTATTAGGCAAGCGTTGTAAAAGTTGTAAAGAGCAAAACACGAGCAAGCAAGAAGCCGCGCGACTGTAACCCAAAAAAGTACCTTTTTATAATATGGCAGAAGCATTAGCGCCATAATAATAAAACTGTGCTCTCTCTGACGCGACACAGTCTGATTCCCGTTTCCTTTATTAGCAAACATCCGAGCTTTGCGCTGACGACTTTTTTATTTCCGTTTATCCGGGGCGACCCTGCTCTGCGCTATTATTTTTTAAAATACACCTCAGAGCAGAAATAATTTTGGGTGTAAAAAATTTAAGGGTTAAAGCTATGCAGTCGGGAGTGAATGTTATCATTATGGTGTCATAAACAATAATTATAATGAGACATGATGATAAATAAACGTTTTTACATAACTAGTTTTTAAATAGATTAATAAGCCTATAAATACTGTATGACTGCTGGGCAAAAGGGTTGATGTGGTGAGATTGTATTAATAGATATTCTTTCTTCTTTTGGAGGACCTCGATGACGCAATGGCTCACGCGCCCGGCCCGCGATTACTAAGGTTAAGCAACTTTCGCAAAGACCGATCATCGAATGGGTGACCAAATATTTCACATCTTGAGCTTCGTGCTTGGAAAGGCAGGTAAATGCGTTCGTTCCGGCTTCATTAGCGGTCCTTATCAACTATCAATCCACACTGGGCCCGCGTGGTGATTTATGCCCCAGCAGTGGGGACATACAATGAACTGGTGAAGATGGTGATGATAATGATTCCTTATTTTAAATTATCATGCAAAACTCTTTACTAGTTAGTAATGATATCCCAATGATATCAAACTTTTTAGTGCTGAACATACCTGTCTGAAAGCCACATGTCTCTCCCATACAATTACTCCATCGCAATAACTAAAACAAAAGGCGCAGTCGCTTCTGGACGTAACCATTTTATTGAGCATAACGGTTCATTGGCTATATAAGAAAGTTCCAATTGTATCGGCTCGGATCACCATATTACGTTCCACATTAGGCTTTAGTGTCGGAACAAAATCGGCACAAAGTTTCCCGGCGTTCCCTAAAATTGCACTATTGCACTACACGTACTTAAATAAACTTGGGGAATCGAATTCGGAGAAACAGAAGCGACTTAACTCAAACGCCCCGATGACAGCGACTTAAAACTCTCTACGGCCATTGTGAGCCTTATTTCTAGCGCGTTAAAGATGCGGATTAAGATGGTTGGAGAACATTCAAGTAGGTGTATTTAGAGGAACTTTTGACATTAGAATGTACAAGTTAAGATGGTAACAGAAGGCGGCGATGGTATGTAATGGATGCGAAGGCAATTTCACTTTATCTGTTGGTAGTTAGAAATTTAAGCTTGCCGCTAACTTTTGACTATAATCGTATTACTGTTTGAGACTATCGGGCGCTGAGCAGGTTTTTAGTAACACGTGTGTTAACTTGGACGGGTTTAATAGTTTATGACTGGATTTGTTACATAGTTATAGTGCTATCTTTAGTACCTAATAGTTAGTGAGTCCAAGATGCCACTAGCGCAAATTGAAGCTCAAGTGGAGTTGGGACACTTGCCCAGACGAAGTGACGACACGTGGACCAGAAAGCTGACTGAGTGGTGGCCGAGAGGCGGTTACAGAAGAAGGGGTCGTCATCCGGCGAGATGGGTCGACGATATAACCAAGACCGTGGGTTACACGTGGCCCAGACTAGTGCAGGATCGAGGCGGATGGCACAAGCAAAGAGAGGCCTATGCCCAGCAGTGGGTCGAGGGGCTGATGATGATGACGATGAAACTATCTACTCTAACATTCTGATTTATTTACAAAAGTAATCTAGTATAAGGAAAATCAAAATATCTACTTGAATTTAAGCAATGAGTTGCTGTCTCGATTGCCGTAAGCTAAGTGTTAACGGTAGTACTACAGATAATGGGTACACTAAAAATACCGCATTACAGTGACCTGATCCAATGGGTACATTTTCAACAAAAATAACAACATTGGACTTAGTATAAGATGTGATTGAAAATTTAGTAAGCATAAAATCACTACACTGCCATCTAGCGGCAAAATATTAAACATTTTTATATTTAAATGAAACTTAATTAGTGTTGCAAAAATCAACTTTAAAAGAAGCCAAGAAAATAAAATTTTGTTGCACACCCCTCCCAAAAAACCAAAATGGCCAACAAACAAAAGAACACTCATTAAAATTCGCATCACACCCCCTCGTCGTAACCTCGCCAGAATCACGGGCGTGTTCCAAAATCAAACACAGTACCTACACGGTGCAGTGCACAATAAACTACCTACGCGGCGAGTATCGCCGGCGCGCCCGCCGCAGGTGGCGGGCGTGAAGATGCAATTGTTCCGCATGGCGTGCACTAACTACGTTGACCTTCATTACTGTCCTGTTAGCGGCCATGCACCGGTTTACGCGCAGACGTTATCACCGTTTTTTAATTTGACCCGAAGTGTATATTTAATATACCTGGGGTACTTTTTCATGTTGGCGTCGTGGAAGGTATGCTTAACGTCATTTCGAATGGATTATACCTAATTAGAATATTTATACCTAAAAAAAATTTAAATTGACCTTTGTGTCATTAAAAAATGTTTTTAATGTTTTAACATTTTTTTTATTGTTTCTTGTTGTTATCCAAGCTGTATAAACGAGTGAGTTAGCGGAATTAACACTACATATTATTTAAATTACATTTTTTTGTACTATGGATTTCCGCAAAATAACGCCTGATTCCATTAATTATTTTTTTTATTTTTTTTCCCTTTAGATCACATTGAAACTAAAGTCTCAAGGTATACTCAAATTAAATATAAAAGTTATGCCCATAGTTATGCCAATGTTATACCTAAGCGTCAAACGCTGCTATGACCATTAAACAATTTCTCATTTTAATATCCTTAACTTCGTGTAACAAATATCATAGATTTCTACAAACAATTTTGTTCCAAAACCCTTAGGTACTTCATTTAAAATAATTTAGGGTTGAACGCGTGTACAAACAATGCTCGTAACCTCATAACAGTATTCAGCCTAGACCCGCTCCAGTATACCCGGATCAGCCAAGCCAAAATCTAGACAGAGGTTGGGAGCCTTTAACTAATTTTGCACCTCACGCTTCCACATTCTAAAACCGCGAAACACGATTAAGCCCACTCCTGCTGCTATTACAACAAACTGCATCGTGCCGGCACCAGTAGTAGTAGTTTAAGGGTTGTCACATTTATTAAATTGGGGATTTACATTTATAATATTTATTTCACATAAAACCTTTGGGAATGAAACACTTAACGAATTTTACAAAGGTAAAGCCACGGGTAAAAAGTATTAAATATATTTATTTGAAACAATTAAAAAAGAAGAACAGGCAAGAATATTTAAAAGTAGTAAATCATACTTACATGTGGCCAAAACATATTGATAGCAATTATTGAAAGCTTAAATTTTTTTATATTAATTTTTAAATTATATTATTAAAAATTAATCTTTCAGAAACTACATTCATAATTCACAATGAAACAGAACTATTAAATATCTGTGAATGCAATTATTGTTAATAATTCAATAATGGCCGCGGTGTCATGACACCGCTTAGTCGTTGAGAGGCAACCCTTTCGAAATATTAAATTACAAAATATTTATAAGCGTCCAACATTGCCACTCGACGCTGATAACTGTTTTGAGATCACATTTAATTGAGCGGTTCGAATTAAGTGTGGTTCCATCTTCGGCTTTTCGTCACCTCATTTCTGTTATATTAAAACGGTCACTATCGTCTCTCAGTGGAATGATTCTGAAATTTTCTCAATTATAGTACACATTTCAGGCATCTAATACAAGGTTATTTATTTATTTAATTCAATTTTACAGTACACTTACAGTATTGCTTACTAAAACGTACACTGTTCAGTTAAGTATAATAATATAAAATAACAAAAAGACACAATTACAAAAAAGTTTCAACTACCTACTTAAATAAATACTTTATGCACTCATTTATGTTATGGTCGTTTAAAAAAAGCGAGAGGCTTAGGTGGAAGTCAAGGCTTGGGGGATAACTCAGTGCTTGCTATTCGTGATCCCGTGTCATCCCTGTGGCAGAGAAGGGATGCTTTAGTGGGTATGCCTTTTCTCCTCTCATCGAGCTTTTAGTAGATGGTCGAAAGAAGAGGAGGAGATTTCCACATGACCCGGGGTCGCCCCTCGTAGGCGCAAAGTATTTTTACCAAGTTTAAAAAGGGTAAAACCAAGGCTGTTGATTGTAACACTCCTTTGGGATTATAAAAACTTTTATCAGGAGTATTATTGTGTATAATTGTTGTATGAGTATAATTAAGAATCAAACGAACTTACCTTGTGAAGTTTGATATCTAATTATACGAATGTCTTGACCGAAGATGATTACCATTTACATGCAGCAGCACACGAGATGATGCCATCCTCACCATACTTTTAAAGTTGTTTATAAAAATATTTTTTAATAAAAGACGTTGTTTTGACCATTTCCCACCAGAGTGTGCAGCCCGCCATTTTAACCGGCGCGGCCGCTGTCCGTCATTTTTTAGAGCATATATTTTTTTGATAGGTCTTACGGTACGTATAGGGGATGGGTGGGAGTGTAATCATCTTCGGTCAAGACATTCGTATAATTAGATATCAAACTTCACAAGGTAAGTTCGTTTGATTCTTAATTATACTTCATATCTCTCCCGAAGATGATTACCATTTACATGCAGATGTTCAGAGCATCGAAAAAATGTAATAATAAAAGAAGCGATAAATAACTATATTCATGTTTATTTATAATCAATATATTATCATCTCTGATACAGTTATATGAAGAATAAATAATCCTTGGTACCTATTGAAATAGAGCATTAACAAAATCACTATCCGCTGAAGTGGATATGCTTCTATTGTAATATTTTAGGAACACTTTTGAGGACTCTGTCCAGCCTGCAGCTTTTCTAATAACTTCTAGATTGACTCCAGCCCTGTGAGCTGCAGATGTTGACGCGTGTCGAGTGCTGTGGGCGCTGTATACACTAAGTGTCTAAACCACTTTTTTCCAAAACCAACTTAACCCAGTGTGTGTGGTTTTTGATAACTGATAAAAAGGTAATCCTGATTACGTAGACTACTAGTTCTATCTATGTAGGATTTAAGAGCTAAGGCTGGACAGATCTTCAAATTTTCTTTAATAAATGGCAGAACAATCAAAGGTTGATAAGTGCCTGGTCTAGACGTTTTAATTAATTCGTCGATTTTTATAGTTATTTTGTTTAAATCAAAGTTAATATTTTTTATTTTAATTAGGCTCATAGTTTGCATTCTGTGAGCAGATGCTAGAGCGAGAAGAGTAACAGTCTTAACGGTAAGTTCTTTTAAGGATATTGAGTAATTAGGAAAATAATTTTCTAGGTATCGTAAAACTACATTTGGATCCCAAGTGGTATTATATTTTGGAGCAGGCGGGTTAAGGCGATATACACCTTTAAAGAAACGTTTAATACAGTCGTTTTCGTTTACATCATAACGTAATAGTATGGATAATGATGACTGATGAGTGTTAAGAGTACTGTAGCCAGCTCCTGAATTAAATTTTATTGTTAAGTATTCTAATAATTGACTTATGTTTGGATCATAGAAATCAACGTTATTTTCATTACAATATTGCCACCATGATTTTAACGACGAATTGTATTGATTTAATGTGTTTACCGAAAAAGAGGACATTATTATGTCTAATGAAGTTGCTGGGATACCACGTCTTAACATTGCTTGCCTAAATGCCTAAAATAATTTCCCTGCCATCAGGCTGAGATCCGCGTGGAGGGGGTGTTTGTCCCTGAAAGGAGAAAATAATAAATTCGCGTCAGGTAAAAAGTAGAGGACTTTTGAGATAAGCAACATTGACCATAGTGGGTACCACGGTTGTGTGGGCCAATATGGAACAACTAAAATCCCTTCGGCCTTGTCAGCTTTAATTTTTTGTAAAACTTTAGTTATTAAACTAAAGGGGGGGAAGGCATAAAACTTTAAGTTTTTCCAATTAAAAGTAAATGCGTCAACTATTTCAGAGTTGGGGTCTAACTTCCAAGATGCATATCTACAACATTTATGATTCTGAACACTCGCAAATAAGTCAAATTCTGGCGCATCAAATGATGATAAAATTCGATTAAAAGCATAATGGGCCAACTCCCATTCTGTATCTACATTGGTTTGACGAGATTCAAAATCTGCTACTACATTTTTACTTGATTGAATGTATGAGGCGAAAACATAAATATTTCGTGTTTCGCACCACTGCCATATTTCGCGCGCAATTTCATTTAAATGTTTAAATTGTATGCCACCCATTTTATTTATATAGGCTATAGCAGTTGTGTTGTCAATTCTCAAAAGCACATTACAATTTCGTAACTGTGACGCGAATACTTTTAGACCGTAAAAAGCAGCCAAAAGTTCTAGTGTATTTATATGAACAGTTTGCTGTGAACAATTCCAGTGACCGTTGGCGGTACGATTGTCACACGCCGCGCCCCAACCAGTAGTGGAAGCGTCGGTGAATATAACTAAAGAATAATCATTCATTTGAAATGGACAACATGAAACGTCGATACTTTTTATCTTCTTAAATCTTCTTTAATGTATTCTGGTAACAACATATATTTGTTATAATTGTCGGAGTAATTAAGTGCTAAAAACTTTTCCCTTTTTAATAACTTGGTGTATACCCAACCATATTTTACGGCGGGACACGCTGATGTTAACACGCCTATAAATCTAGCGAATTTCCTAATAGTAATCTTTTGTGTGTGTAGTAATTTAGTAGCCATCTGCTTAATTCGGTTTTTCTTTTCTTCAGGTATCAATAAAGACATATTAATTGAATCAAATATGAAACCCAAAAAAGTGCATCTTCTTGTCGGGCATTGTTTACTTTTTTCTTTGTTTATAATAAATCCTAGTTTGACCAATATTTCTTTAGTTGTACGAATATTATCGAGACACGTGTCATATGAACGTGCTATGGTCAAAAAATCATCAAGATATATTACAGATAGGTAACCTAGAGAGCGCAAGTAGTATAAAACAGGTTTTAATAATTTAGTGAATACATAAGGTGCCGTGCAGAGTCCAAAGGGAAGCACGTTAAATTCAAATAATTGATTGTTGAATAATTTTGAATTCCAATAGAAACGCAACCAAACCCTATCATCTTTATTGATTGGCAATAAAAAATATGCGTCCTGCAAATCTAAGGTTGCCATATAATAATTTTTATCTAATAATTTTAATGCTGTTCGATAATCTTCTAATTTAAAATGGCTAGTATGAATGAATTTATTTAATTCTTTTAAATTGAGTATAAACCTGTGTTTCCCGTTAGGTTTAGGAACGGTAAATATAGGGGAAATGAATTGGTTTTTACAAGGAGTACAAGGCGAGATAAAATCCGATTCAAGTAATTCGGTAATGCAATTATCAATTATTGTCGTTTCTTTAACCGTATAAGATCTATTTTTGTGCACATCTGTTTGATAAGGGTCAGTAAGGAAAAGTATTTTGTATCCCCTTATCCAAGACAGAATGGTTTTATCATTTGTAATTTTAGTCCATTCATTATAGAAATATTGAAGTCTACCAGCGATTGGATAATCAATGTTATGTACCTCAGGTAGCTCGGTTAACGTTTCCAATTCTGTTGACCGTAGTTGGTTCTCGCCCTGTTCGGCCCGCGGTAGCGATCGCGTGGCGGCGGCGGCGGCGGCGGCGCAGCCGGTGGCGGCGCTAGCGGCAGCGGCGGGACCTGGCGCCGAGCGTGTGGCAGGGGGTTCACTCGCTGCTCGCGGTGCCCCCCTGGCGTTTAAAGCTTCCGGTCGACGTAGTCCGGACGTACTTGGTTGTGCGAGTGGTTGTTGTTGGTACCTCGCACGACTAAAAGTCGCCTTTAATTCTAAGGCAGACTTTGATATAGCCTTAGAAGACTTCAAATGTTCATATAAATCAGATCCGAATAAGTACTCGTCAAATTTCGTGTTTCTGATGATCTCTTTTTTCTGTTTGCTGATGGAGTTTGTAATGGTATATCTCCTTGTTACAGATTCTCTGTAGTGAGTATCGCACAACAACCAGCCTGCGTCACTTAATGTTTTTATTATTTCTTGTGGCACGTTTTCGGTACGAGATAAGGCCAAATTCAGACCGTTGCCAATAGCAGCGATGCAACTCGCCATTTGATTTTGTTTCTGCTCGCTATAAGAGTCTTTTTTGAGATTTATCTCAGAAAGTGCCGTTTTTATTTCGAGGTTTAACTTCGGTGCTTTCATATAGGTACAATTTTCAGCAGGTAGGTATCGTTTTAAAAGATCAAATTTTTCATCTTTAGACAACCCGTTGAGCAAGATATGTTTCCATCTGATTGCTATATCTTTTTGTAGATTATCGCCAAAACGTTTCTCTTGTGTAGGATCTGTGCCTAACAACTCTAAAAGATCTGGTTCTAAATCCTGACTGTTCTTGTCATTAACCACTTCTTCTTTTTCTAAGGGAGTCTCATTAACTGGGATCTCATCTGTAACGCGACGCAAAAAAAAAAAAAAAAACAACCATAAAAATGTGTTGTTTATAACAAGATTCCATATCCACACGCGATATACGCCGGGATAAGTTAATAACAAACTGAATATTAATTGGTGACCAGTATTGAACTTAATCGAAAAAATTGTCCACACACGATTTACGTCGGGATCAGTAAATATTATCCACACACGATTTACGTCGGGATTAGTAAAAATTATTCACACACGATTAACGTCGGAATCAGTAGGCAATATGGCAAAAATTATTATTATTATTTTTTTGTAATATCCACACATGAATTTCATCGGGATTATGTAACCAGCAAGCTAGTCCACACATAATAATTAAAATCAGGATAGTTTTATTTACAGCGGGTAGGTATTCGTCAGAAAAAAAAAATCTGATCGTGAGATGTTACTTACTTACAACAATAATATTTTTGAATAATATTAAAACTTACTTGTGTTTTCTAGATCACTGACTAATTCAGCTTGATGCTCCTCAATCAATGGTGACGATCGTGTCGTCATCGGTTCGTCATCGGAAGAAGACGATTCTATTCTCCTACGTTTTTTTTACTAATTTCTTTACTTTTCGTAACAAACTTTCTACTAAATCACTATCTTCCTTATTAGATCGCTTTCTTTTACCCATGTTTAACAATTTTATTGAGAAAAAATTAAATTTTAATAATACTTTGTGGTTCGGATGACACCAAAACGAGTAATGACGGACAGCGGCCGCGCCGGTTAAAATGGCGGGCTGCACACTCTGGTGGGAAATGGTCAAAACAACGTCTTTTATTAAAAAATATTTTTATAAACAACTTTAAAAGTATGGTGAGGATGGCATCATCTCGTGTGCTGCTGCATGTAAATGGTAATCATCTTCGGGAGAGATATGAAGTATAATTATTTCTTAACTTGAATATTTTGAGATTGACAAGATAAACTAACAATATTATTTATTACTGTTTAGTTACATCAGTAGCAACCCTACAATCTAAACCAGTTAACAGTTTCGTTCGGAAATGTTCTTCGCTGCTTGATTACTTACGATCGAACGCCGCAAACGCAATCGATGTCGGCACCAATTTTTTACATGCTCATTATTCTGTTTATGTAAATATCGAAATAAGCCATGACATCACCGGTACAAAGTAATTTCACTACATATTATAAAACAAAGTCCTGCGGCCGGCGCCGCGTCTGTCTGTCCGTTCTGTCTGTCTGTCAGTACGCGAACTCAAAAACTACTGAACGGATTTTCATACGGTTTTCACCAAACGATGAAGGGAATCAAGAAGAAAGTTTGTGTTTCATTAATGTTTATAAATGTGTAAAACATTATGTCAATAATTAATGGAATCAGGTGTTATTTTTCGAAAATCCATGGTACTATAATATGTAATGTTAATTCCGCTAAATCCTTATTAACTCCTTAATGATTCAGCGAAATTAACACTACATATTAATTCAATAACATTGTTTTGTAAATATTATGTTCCTAGGTATTACAATAAAATAACGTGTTCTATTTTCTATTTTTAAGTTCTATATTTTCATAATCAACATTCACAGAAATATAAATTACAACACTACCCTCAGTAAATATAGTTTCTCCAATTCCGTTAGTGGGTCTGCGTTGGTTGGGCGAAACGGGCGAGCACCTTGCGCGTCCATCAAAATAACGCGTCCTCATTAGTCACGTCACCAAAACTTTTCTTTTATTCGATTCCCCTGATTCCTTTTTAACGGAGCGAGTAAGTGATGTTGTTTCTCCACGCCCATACGTTTCGCGGTCCGTGCGCCATCTTTGATTAGTGACGCCCATTCTGTGGGCCAATTGTTTGTCGTACGTTATGATAGTTGTGGCACAATATAAGGAGTCTGGAGAATGTAAACAAATATTTTTTTTTTAATATTTTCGGTTAAGCATAGTGCCTTGATCTCACCTGATGTTAAGTGATGATAAGGCCAATTGGTGGAAGCGCACTTCACCCGGATCCTCAACAAGTGAGGCACTGGATATCTTATCTCTAGCTGCCGGAACACAACAATGCTACAAACATTGATGTTATGGCGATGGTGGTAGCTAGCCAGGCGGGCAAACAAGCCCTACCACCAACTGAACCGAGTACACAAACATGTACCCCCCGCTGGGAATCGAACCCGGGACCTCTGGGTCTACACCGGTGGTCTTAACCACTAGACCACAGCGGTTAACATACAATCGCGCTCAAGCAATGCACATATTGATAACCTCTCACGGACATGGAATCTTGCAACGGCTGCGCTCTAACTGGCTTGAGATTGTGCGAGTGTCCGTGAGAAGGTTTACCAAATCAAATTAAATCTTTTTATTTCAGACTATTAATTATAATAAGTATATATTACTATTAGGCTACGCAGGAGCTCGATGGCGCAGTGGTTAACACGCCCGGTCTGTGAATGCTGAGGTTAAGCAACTTTCGCAAAGGCCGGTCATCGGATGGGTGACCAAAACTTTATCATCTCGAGCTCCTCCGTGCTTCGAAAGGCACGTAAAGCCGTTGATCCCGGTTGCATTAGCAGTCGTTAACAACCACCAATCCACACTGTGCCCGCGTGGTGGTTTACGGCCCGTTCTCCCTATCCATCCATAGCGAAGACTCGTGCCCCAGCAGTGGGGACATATAAATGATCTGATGATGATGATGATGAGGCTACGCAGTGATATTTTTAGTTTTCATCAAGCTCGTATAATGTTTTTTTGATAAATTTTTTTATCGGAAGAGTCGTTGGCGCTAGATCGCGCGCTGTCGCCTGGACGTTGCCGTGTATTGACAGTTTGCGGCATCGACGTTTGAGTGGAGGTCCATGGGTTAGTAACAATAACTTAAAAATAGGGGTTAGCTGAAATACATTTAGGTGTAACGCAATTAACATTATAACATTTATTTCATCATGTACCTAAGTGGTACTCCATGCGAACGCGACCCGGTGCTGATTACGACTTCGGTCTTCGTTCGCACGAAGTGCCTTAATATAGGCGCAAGCGGATCCTCTGCCACTGTTCTCGGGATGCTGTTGTCACTCCCGCGCAATCGATTCATCAGCGACGCCACCTTTTTTCGCATGAGAGTCTGAAAACCGTCGGTTCTCGTCAGCGCAAACATTTCAGACGCGCTACAAAATCAGGGAAGTACCAACATCATCCTGAAGATATTGTTATATTGGATTCGAAGAGCATTTAGCGATTTTTTAGCACAGCTGATCCACAGACCACCCATGTACAGATTTTGGCAGTGCGCCTTGAAGAGAATAATCTTTACTTGGTCTGTACAGCGAGCGAATCTGCGGGCCAGCATGTTGCCGCGGACCGCCAAAGCTCACCGCTCCCTTTCAACATCTACATCGTCTTTAAGGTCGTCGGTGAGTACGTGTCCTAAGTATTTGAATTGGAAAACTCTGTTCAGCTCCTTTCCATTAAGGTAGATTGGAGGTAAAAATTCAGGACACTTACCGGCGGCCTTAAAGACCATATTATATGTTCATGTATGCGTCGATCGGGCGCGGTATGTTTAAAGCATATCTTCTATAGGGTGTCCTTATTTTGAAGTTGTGGTGTGTGTGACTTGTAAATACTAGTAACGCTATTACCAGGACAGGCCTGCTGACATTTTAATATCATCAGCTCCTCCACGCTACCGACTCCACGCTAGAACTATTATTGTTTCTCCTCACCTCATGCTAAACATAACAAATAAATATAACAACATTTTAAATAACTCATCAGTTCATTTTATGTCCCCACTGCTGGGGTACGAGCTTTCCCTATAGATGGATAGGGAGAACGGGCCATACCACCACGCGGGCCCAGTGCGGAATGGTGGTTGTTAACGACGGCCAATGCAGTCGGGACTAACGGCTTTACGTGTCTTCCGAAGCACGGAGGACTCGAGATGATAAATTTCTGGTCACCCATTCGATGACCGGCCTTTGCGAAAGTTGCTTAACCTCAGCACTTGCAGGCGCCGCGTTAACCACTGTGCCCCATCGAGTTATTCAAAACAACTAAAAGTGCATATTTAATAACCTTTTTAAAAGATGTCAACATAAAGTTACATGAACAATTCCTACAAATTCAATTCAATTTAAAAATACACGATTAAAAAGTAATCGTGTATCTGTGAAAGCACTTTACACAATCAAATTGACGCTTTATTATAACAGCGCTACGAGACTGATAACGTTTAACAAGATTAACGTTTCCATAAAACCCCTCGCTCGTGAGTGACGCGCGAGTAGATTAGCATTCTTCGTTATGGAACCCTCAGCGTAATTGCCTGTTTATACGTTACAACATTATCTTTGCAGCACGCGTGACCTGGCCCTGCCACGGTCTTATATACAACGTGTACCAGAAAGGTGTGGTCAAAATGAAAAGATCCAAAATGTATCCGATCTAGATTGTGTATGCAGAGTTGCTAAGACATAATCATTAACTTTAATATTTGTTATGCAATTTTTAATGAAGTATGTATATTAGTGAAGTCATGCGCGTCAGTAACAACGACCCCTCCTTGGTCGAGTGGTTTGTACACCGGTTTTCATGAAAACCGGTAATAAAAAATAAAATAGAAATACATTTTGATATTTTCATTTTTATCACACCTTTCTGTTACACGTTGTATACATTTTATTACACTTTTATCTGAATTGCCTTCAAGACGAGTGACAAAGCCAACACCAGAAGAACCTAGCTTCAATTCAGGTCAGGCTAAGTGTGTTGAAACAAACTTTGATATGATGCACAGCCCGGACTTGCGATCACCGAACCGTAATTTCGGGTGGCAAGCGTTGAGATTGACCTCTCATCTGCGGCGAGCACTGATCAATGCCCTTAACAAAATTCAAAATCATTTAGGCTACAAATAACTCTTAATGAACGTCATTATGCCATCGGTTTGTAAGTCTACTCTGGGCGGGAGACCTTGTACTGAGAAGAACCGGCAAGAAACTCAGCAACAATTAAAATACTTTTCAAAGTCAAAGTCAAATCATTTATTCAACATAGGCTTTTACAGGCACTTATTGACGTCAAAACTATATAAAACAAATCTATATATTAATACGTGAAGCAAAAACTTTGTACCCCTTTTTTTACGAAAATTGCGCGGACGGAGGAGTATGAAATTTTGCACAATTATAGTTTATATAGAGAAGGTTATCCAAATGTTAATATTTTTTTAAATTATGCATAAAAATACATTAAATCAATAAAGCAAACATTACACACATCACCATGTATTTGACACCTACTCTTTTCAAAAATTTCAAAAATGGAAGAGTAACGGCCGTAATCCAAACTCACATTCTATCTTTTTAAATTTTTCATTGCTTAGGATACAATCCGTGCAGCCTTAATAAAATTACGATCGAATTTTGACCACTGGGCGACCACTAGTAATTATAAAAAACTAAAAAAATAGTTTAGTCTACTAACTACTGAATCTACCACCAGTTCGGATTCGAGAGAGCCTTCGACCGAGGAGAACTGGCAACAAACTCAGGAGGCTTATTTCTTTTTCTCCATCTTATTTCATATTGTGCCTGTATTCACAGCAGGCGACAGGTTAAGCCAATGAATAATCATCTACCCATCAGAATAATAGCGATAACATGATTTAAATTTGGTATTTTTTCCTTAGTCGTACATATAGGCTATTATTTTAAGTGTTACTTGACCCTACCCCGGTCTTTCATTGCGTTAAGTGGGTTCTGTAAAGAAAAAGAAATGTTTCACGCTAAATACTTACCTACTTATTTGTTGATCGATTTGCTTTGTGATGTGCACTTGGAGAGGCTTATGTCCAGCAGTGGGCTAATACAGTTCCGAACCAATTATAATTTGAAAATCCTGACTTGGAATCCTTTTCCGAAGTTGCAGGTAGGAATCTCCAAAAGTCGTGGAACATTTTCGTAGTACCTATGTATATAATTACCCTTTTTGCCATTTTCGTTGTATTTATAAAGCAATCGTCACGTACAGCAGATAGCTAAAGTACTATAGTAAACAAATACGAAGTCACAAAAAGACTAGAAAAATATTCAGATTCCCTTGTTAAAAAACAGTACCTTCAAAGTCGTTTGATGCCGTTCAATTGGATTTTGACGTAGTCATCTCCAATGTAATATTAATAAGTAATGTTTCACTATTATGCAATGAATGTAACTACGCTTTATAAATTTAGCTCAAAATTAACTTGGGCCGAGTATCCGGAGCCCAGATTAAAAGTGAAAACGGAAACGGACGGCAAACACTGAAATACCATTAAGTCATTGGAGCCTCTTTCGCGCGAACTTTTAATTTTACCAGAACCCTGTTGGGTAAGAGTGCTTGAGTTGTAAAAATGAGGGGTGAAATGCCCTATCCAAACGTTAATACGCTTAATCCGATATTACCGGTACCTATTCGAGATATCGCTAGCGCAAAGGCAAACTTAGTTTTATGAACTTTAAATTTAGTAGTAACTTTGTTTTTATAGATATCTAGATAAAAGATCAGATCTAATACAAGATCAGAAAAAGAATATTGATTAAAAAGTACTCGAAAAAATAAAACAAACTTACAGTTTGGCGGTCTTTCTACTAAAAAGTGATCTTTATCAGACAACTGATAGGATTGTAAATCCTTTGAATGTCATTTAAATCGTCCGTTCTGTTGAGATTTTTAATACAACACAAAATCAATTTCACTCGGTTACGTATGTATGCATGTATGGCTTTTTTATCTGCATGATTGAATGAACCACGAGTTCTAGCTTTCACCCGAACATCACCCCGCTAACATTAACGTGTCTAACAGATTCTTTTAAGGGAATATTATAGTTAATTTGGTGTACCGATATAACGTACACTAAAGTTAATTTCAAGGCAGTAAAAGCCCTCAGACATACCATAAAGGTTCTGTCAGAAAGGCCAATTGAAATGGCATATAGATCCGTTTTCTAACAAGCTACAAACCGAGGGCAATAATGAGTAATATGTATTCACAGCAAGCTTTCATCATTGTTCACATGTCACACTTTTGGTGTGTTCCTAATGATTGTTTATTTGTATTTTTTGACATCAAAGAATGAGGAAAATTGTGATGCGTATTAAACAGGCAGTGGGCTGTTTTCCTTTGCATAACGTTATGTTTCGCTTCTCAAATATATGTTTTTTATGTGATATTCATTTATTTTAATTTACGATTATTATGGCTTATTAATGTTAAAAAATGACACTTTTCGTTAAAGTGACTTAAGTGAAATGGAGAAATTGGATGCATTAGGAAATGTTCTGTAAACTAAATATGTTTAATTTTAACTAATAAAGTACATGAAGAAGAAATAGCACATTTTTAAATTTCAAACCTATTATGATTATAATTATTTTTTATTGAAGTTGACAAGTAACTTCCGGCCACTTGATCATTTTTTGTTTTATTAGTCACCGATGCGTCGTGTCGGCTTTAAAATATGAAAGTAACAAATAATCTTTATTCATTAGTTTTAGTGATATTTCAGACATTTCTTTAAAGTTCAATAATGTCTACCTAATGGTCAGATTAATGACTTTATAACACTTGTACATTATAATACATGGTCCACAAAATATCTGTTGACAAATTTGAAAACTATATAAAAAAGGCGATTCAACAATTCAGTATCAACCTTAATAGCGCCAAAAGTAGCCATATCCGCAACATCTGTTCCACCATGCAGAACCGCCATGTTTCAATCAAGCCGAAGCGAACTTCCAAAAAGTATCACACGACCGCCGACATCTGACTGTAATATAAGCCGTGACGTAAGCCAAATCGGCGTTGCGCCCCGTTTGTTTTCTTCGTATACGAATATAATAAATAATAGAATGACTAGCAGTATTCCCTCACTAGCGAACAAGATGTGGTAGACGTGAAATCTCATTTGGAATAGTGTGCGCTGCGTAGTGTTGCGATTCGGTGATCGATAAAATGAGCGGTATATCATAGCATATCCAATGATTGTGTTGGTAGTGAAACATTTTCGTTTTTTTAGTTACGACTAAGTATGATTTTGTGTTTATTGAGTAAGTTTTTCCAAGATTTTATTTTTGTCTCCAAAGTCAAATTGGAATAGAGAAACATAAACTAACATTATTTAATTACTTAGTTATTGCGGTATGCACTAAAAGAAATATAATATTTTTAATAGCATATTATTGTGTCCCAATGTTGGGTAAATGCTTCCCCCATCTACGGCTCCACTCGTCCCTATCCTTATTTTATATAAAATGATAAAAATGTTAAACATGTCGATACACATAACACGTCAGAATACAAGGTCCTGATATTATATACAATACACGATTGAAAACAGTTATTCACAACAAAAACGATTTTTTTTAAATTTTACAAAGCGAGATATCCTATTTACAAAAATGAAATGGCATTTGAATCCACTGTTCAAAACTCAAACTAGGAAATACTTTCTGGTCGTCCACAAAACGGGCGCATAAATCAACCAATCAAACTTAACGATTCAATTAAAACTCGAAAGGTAGATAGAGAGGGTGGGCCAATAAAATCCTTATATCGTGGCCGTAACGTGAGGTATTAATAACGAGGAGAGGACGAATGTTTGAAATATCGACTGAGGTTGGAAGGTTTAATCGATATCGAGGTGTGGTCACAAATTACAGCACTCAAAGATTGGTCTCGACTGGAGTGATACATTAGGGGGATAAAAATATTTCTTGGTGCTCAGACCTGTTGCTATCGATGTGGGAGTATCTTAGGCCGTATTTTCAGTATTCGTGGGCAAGATTTTGCGGTATGATAGACCGCTTTATTTTAAACGGTGAATCGCTCAGAAATAAATTCAGTAATGCAAATATAGACAAATATATATTCATCTACACTATCTCTTGCTAACATTTATGTATTTTAAGAGTTGTTGGTGATGACATTTCACTGACTGCAATTATCCATGGATTGTAGCTCATTCACTTACCTGAAACAATAGACACACACTGGTTAAAACACTAGCAAATTTTATAAGCATTTAAGAATAATGTGAGAGTAGCATTTTGAAACTTTTGAAAGATGGCAACATTAAAATTCAAATTGTGGTTCCAACTTCGTCGGTAGTTCGTTCGACATGAAGAAATCGAGTGGAAGGAAAGGGAAATCAGTGCGAGCAATAGGAAAATAATGGTTCGGGGCTCCGAATGTGTTCGACTATTATGATTAATGATAAGCGCGGATAACTGAATAACCTCACTCCGCTCGACGACTTCACGGAAATGTTAGCAAATGTAAAACGATGTTTATTTCCTTTTTATTGACTCTTAAAACAATTGCTTGTATTTGTTATATTTTAGTTGTATTTTTTCTATTTGAATTGATTTAAGGCAAAAAATAACGTAATTATAACAGATTGTAAAGGATATATACGGAAAAGAATAAACTAATACAATATAGAACACTTTTTTTGACATCACTTCACCTGATTGTGGTGTGTGGTGTGGTGGAAATTGAGTACAGACGCGAAGCCATCTGGTGCAGTGTCAAAGATATTTAAAAAAATTAAAGGTATTTTTCCTTTTATTCACTGTAAAAAGGACTGAATGACTAGTTAACAATGCTTTTTTCTACACTATTTCTGTAGTCAGGTAAATATGTAAACAAGTGTCGTTAGAAAAAGGTAGTACGTACGTCCAACAACTTCGTTTCCGAATTTATAATTTTGTTAAGCGACGTTCATGCATCGTATAATGTCACAACATGCTGCCGTGTTGCCTCCGTAAATACCTATTATTTACAGTGAATTAGACCCGTAAATTGTTCCTACACTCTTTCAGTGGTCAGGTAAGTATGTAAACAAGTGCCGCTCGAAAAAGGTAGTATGTCCCACAACTTCATTTCCGAGTATATAATTTTGTATAGCGACGCTCATGCATCGTATAATGTCACAACATGCTGCCGAATTGCTTCCGTAAATACCTTTAATTTACAGAAAATTAGACTAGTAATTGGTAACACAGCCTCCTACACTCTTTCAGTAGTCAGCTATGTAAACAAGCACTGCGAAAAAAGTTAGTACCCACATACGTCCAATAACTACGTTTCCAAGTATACAATTTTGTGTAGCGCCGCTCATGCATCGTATAATGTCACAACATGCTGCCACGCCTCCTCCGTAAATACGTTTAATTTACAGTAAATTAGACCCGTAATTGTTCCTACACTCTTTCAGTAGTGCAGTCAGATAAGTATGTAAACAAGTGTCGCTCGAAAAAGGTAGTACGTAGGTACGTCCAACAACTTCGTTTCCAAGTATATCATTTTGTGAAGCGACGCTCTTGCTTCGTATAATGTCACAACATGCTGCCGAGTTGCCTCCGTAAATTGCCGCTTCCCAGAAATATACAGTTTCCTCTATGCACTTCCCTTAGTTCACAATGCCGGCGGATCCGCCTCGATTGAAATGTTGCCTTAATTCTGCACCTTAGCAACTAGCGAGTAGGTGTTAAATGCTGAAGTTGATATATTACTTTCGAATTTGCAGTTAACTTTAGTTCAGCTTACGGTGGTAGTTGGTAGTTGTACCTTTGAGAGTTGGAGTTTTGAAGCCGCTAATCGTAAGATGTCGAATGGGGTAAACTTGTAATAGGAGTGTGATCTAGCAAAACCGGCTCGCTATGGGTGAGTTATTAAAAATATGTAGAGTTTTGGGTAAGCGTGAGTTTAAGGATGTGACTTAAGGTGTCACTTCAGCGTAGTACATTGTTTGGTTTAGGGCAAAATTAAAAACACATTGAGTAAGAGGTAGATCATTATTATTGGACTGACCAAATCAAGATACGTACACACAAGAACGAACTAAACGCGAAATTTGTGAAGTGAAATTAGAAAGTCTTGTTTATTCTAATACAAAAAATAAACGTTGATAAAAAAAATCATATTGGCCGGTTATTTCCGACAATCGATTCCTCATCCGGCGCGGCAGGTAAAAGTCGGAATGCGGCAGTCGCTGGCGGCGGGGCGAGGCGTGCCAGTAATCCCGTCGTGTTTGAAACGCCGCAAACATTAAAAAAGGGCGAAAATGACATTTCCAATTTTCTACTGTTGCTCCCGGGCAAATTCATTTTATTTGTAGGCTCGGATTTGCGCGTCGCCCGCCCGCGGATTGGACTCGGTAGTTGGCAATATTTCATTGGCATCAAAGGAATTTCACTCGGCGCACTCGAGGCGACTTTATTAACGAATAATTTGAACTTCCTTTAAAAGGAATTCCTTAAGAAAATCAAAGAATTTCCGCGCTTTTTGATTCAGCCTTTTTTTCGGGCGGATAAAAAAATAAATGAGTTGAGTGCTGCGGAGTGTTCTCGTTGGACTTTCACGTTTGGCGGAATGTTAAATGGACGCTGCTTATAAATTAGTTTGTTGGGAATTTATTGGGGACGATTTTTTTAAACGGAAGTCAATAAAAAGAAGACTTTGATATTGCGGCTTATTTTTGAAGAACGTAAAAAAATAATGAACCAACATTTTGTCTCTTAAAAGGAAAATTTCCTTATTTAATGAACTTCCTTATTTTTTTAGCGAAGACCATGATTCCTGATTTATTTTTCACTTTAACTACAGCGGTAAACAACGGTTACTTGGTACAGACTAACAATAAGCTAACCGGTAAGACAAAAGAAAATCACAAACAACCTGAGATTATGTTTGTCTTCACAACTGGGCCGCAAACAAGTTTTAGTACCACCCGAAAATGAATGACTGAGCGAGTCACACGGATAGATTCATGTAAAATTCATGGCAGCCCCCGGGGCCCGCTACCGTGAATTTGCGATAAAATTACTCGCATCTAATCACGTTAGGCAGCCAGCGGAATCGGTGCAAACAAATTTTGACAGTAAACTATTTCATATCCAGAGCTATAGCCTCAGAATAATAACTAAAGCTATAGAAACTGGACTAAAATAGCAACAATCATTCATCAGTTCGTACTATTTTAACTAATGAACCTAAGTGATGTATTGGAAAGAGATCGATTGTCCCTTTTCTTTCGTTATTTCGAAGGTGTCACCAGATTTGTGACGTCATATTTGAGGTAATGTAGTGAGTGACTATAAAAAGGACTCAAAGATTTTTTTTGATCACCGATTATCTGATGACCGTTTGAC
Organism: Eudonia lacustrata; assembly: GCA_947562085.1. NCBI lineage: Eukaryota > Metazoa > Arthropoda > Insecta > Lepidoptera > Crambidae > Eudonia > Eudonia lacustrata. Next base: position 2,676,491 of record OX387317.1, on the reverse strand, counting down.
ATAACAATACAAAAAATAAAAACTAAGTGTCAACCATTTGTCGCACTCCAACCTCCTTTTCTAGCCATAAGATAGAACGGAACTAAACATAGTTGCACGATTTTTATTTTAGCCATCCTTCTATAGCTTTAGTTATTGTTCTGAGGCTATAGCTGTTTCGGTTGACAAGTGATCCGTTTACTGTGAACCAATCACTTCCACATGCTATTGGTGCATTTTTCAATTTCCAATTTGTAATTAATTATTTTTTACAATTTGTTTAAGGTGTGTGTTTACCTTTGGAGAAATTTCGTTGTCAAAAAAGCAACCGTTAAAAATCATGATGACTTCCGTACCCAGTGTTTGTGTAATATGAAGAAATAACAACATGACAAGAAAAATTAAAGCTTTGCAATTTGTTGTCAAAATCCCAACTAACAGACATGTGTTAAATATAAATTTTATTAGTACCATAAGCTGAAATATGTTCTTTAGTTAAAAATTATATCTACTGGTTTCCACTAAGTTACAAATAGTTAATTCAGGTCCGTTTCAATGTCAATAAAAATCTATAATCAAATTCCAGAATCAATCAGATATTTACAAAAAATATAATTTTTTAAAAATAAACTTAATAAGTACCTATTATTTAAATGTTATTATTCGCTGCCGGAATTTCTTGCTGATAAGGATACATGCCTGACTGAATTGTACAAAATTAAACTGTGTGTCTGTGTGTAATGTATACTAGTGGTCGCCCAGTGGTCGAAATTCGACCGTAATTTTATTAAGGCTGCACTGATTGTATCCTAAGCAATGAAAAATTAAAAAGATAGAATGTGAGTTTGGATTGGCATTGACAGATTTCGGCCGCTCGTGTTCCATTTCTGAAATTTTTGAAAAGAGTTTAAATGCGTATGTGCCAAATACATCTGCGTGTGTGTCAAATACACGGTAGTGTGTGCAATGTTTGTTTTATTGATTTAATGCATTTTTAAGCATAATTTAAAAAAAATATTAACATTCTGTACTCCTTCTCTATATAAACTATAAGTGTGTGAAATTTCATACTCCTCCGTCCGCGCAAATTTCATAAAAAGGGGAAAAATTTTTGCTTCACGTATTAATATATAGATGTTTGTATTTTTTTTTAAATTAAAATGTAATTTTAATTTAGGTAGGTATTCATTCTAATATTAAGAAAAATTAGAATTAGAATTTGAAAAATGCAAAAATAGCTTGACAAATAAATTATCTAACCAAAGGCTTGTAAACAACATATAACATGCTAACGTGAAAAGGACTGGAAGTTTATCAACTAAAAATAACATATAAAACGCTTGATTCATAAAAGCACAGAAATATTGTAAAGATCCTGGATCATAATACGAAGAAACGTGGAAATAAAAATAATTTTAATTGAAGTCTCAGATAACTCTCTTGTGTCCGGTATAACAAGTGTCAACAATAATAACGAGTCGGATTGTGCAGGCGTAATAAAAGCCCTGGGGACGCTGAACTACCCTGGAATGAATTTGAAATCTAATCAGGGATCTACTTAAGCTTTAAAAGTATACAAGAATAATAAAAAGTCAGACACCAGAGCTGTATTTGAGCTTCTTGGCGTAATTTTACTGTAGGGTTTCTGAATAAGTGATTGTCGTGGAGTCATGGACAATGACAAAGCAGAATTGAATACGTCTGAAAACTAAATACTGGCTGTAACAACGGGCCACCAAATAAGAAATGGAAGTTAGGAACAATAATAAATAATAATAATAAAATTTCTTACACTCACACCAATTATCTAGCCCAAGAGAAGCTTCGTTATGAATCTCGTTAAATGGTTACTAGACAACCGATAAAAATACTTAAAATACTTAAATACATACTTACTATTCATAGCAAACACCCAGACCCAAGACAATTTAGAAAAACAGTAATTTCTAAATTGATCCGACCGGGGATCGAACCCGGAACCTCAGAGATGGCGGCACCATGAAAACCGGTGTACAAACCACTCGACCAAGGAGGTCGTCCTTTCTTACACTACAAGTTATACAGTTATAGAGGACATACATAGCTATATCGGATCGCAGAAAATTTATAAACTGATCCTCCAAACTTCAGTATGAAGATGGCACTAAATGATGATTGTGATACATAGATATACAACGTTTTATTTAAAATACGCAAAACCTCTTAGGTGGTGACTCAGTACATGAAACTGAACAACTTTTGTTCTACGACTTATGGAAAATCGCGAATTTTTTTTTATCTTTCCATAGATAGATCAAAACTGATCGAGTGAATTCGTTTGAAGAGACGATTTTTTAAAAGTCGTAGAACAAAAATGGTTCAGTTTCATGGACTGAGTCATCTAAGAGGTTTTGCGTAATTTAAATAACTCGTTTTATATTTGAAGCAATGATGGCTTGATTTCAATCATGGAGAAATGGATGGATAAAGAATTCGAAATATAAAGAAAACTTTAGGCGTTTTGAAATATCTTAATGGAGAGACAAAAAGAATAATGCCTAAACGACTAGTTAAACGTTTTTTTGTTACAAATGAAACAATTGACTTCTGTACATTTGAAAAAACGACGAGGTTTTTTTTTTTATTTTTTATTGGTTTTAATCAGGCATTTGACTACACCTCACCTGATTTTAAGTGACGGTGCGGTCGAGGATGGAACATGCCTGCCTAGAAATAGCCAATTCACTCTAGCCTTGAAGAGGTCCAGATTATACCTTTCAGGGAACACATTCGCAGGCAGTGCGTTCCATTCCCTAGCTGTACGCTCTAAGAAAGTTGAACCGAATCGGCTCGTGCGACAAGGTGGCATATCTACAACATAGGGATGGAACTCGCGCCTCGCGCTCCGATAGCGGAAAGTGAATGGTGGGATTAGGTCGTATTTTCTTGCTATTTTATAGATAACTGAATTATCCCTGCTTTTATATTAAAATAGTATCAGCCTATTTAATACTGACTGTAATAACTACTTCTTTATTAAACTATCAAAAAACTGTTAAAAGTTATATGAAACGATACAGTAAATAAAGCAATGTACAAACTGTCAATATGCAACACATTCGACAAACGGCACTAGACAAAACAATAGACAGAAGCACCTACGAATCTGAAATACGTCCCAAGCATCCCGCAAAACATTAGGGGCAAATGCATATTAAACTTCCAAACAAGAGCTTTAAAATTTCTAGCCCACCGCCTCCATGAACTAGAAATCGTATAATATCACTTTGAAAGTACTTTGTTTATTGAAAAGCGGGCTCATAACTTGCACGTCCAAGTAGATTCACAGGAACGACTGGGATGGAAAACAGAACGGGCATTATATTGTGCGGGTATTAACAAAAAAACTTTAGGTGCGAACGCTTACGGTTGGCTGGCCACCAATATCTACGTCTCGTTATTTTGTAATTGAGATCGCACTCCGATTGTAGGGGGTTCATGAAAAAATATCGTGGGAACCGCACCGGCGGGGGCGTCCGGCTTGTCTTATTGTTGTTAGTTTATTCAATGGCGCACAGCAATCGTTCGTCCGCACGTACGGTTGTGGGTGTGGATTTTCTGATACCGTCGGTCGTGTGTTCAGACCGCTTAGACGCCCCAAAATATACATATACATACATATATACATACATATACACATATACATACATATACATACATACTCATTGGCACAAAGGGACTCCGCAATACATTTGGAGAACTTAATATAAAAATGTGAAAGGTGTAAGCGCTTTTGTTAGAATATTAAACAGGTTAAAATTTGTTGCTTAGTTCTATTTTCGCGAAACCTTTTTCTTTGTTTTATAATAAAACTATATTCTGATATTCTAATAAAGCAATAACTAGAAATAGTATAATGCGACTTATGTAAACTAACTAAACTGAACTAACTTAACTGAATCTAATATTTAATACTATAACAATGTTACGACAAAATAGACCACGCTCAGTATGCTACAGTTTCATGAAGTTGCGACGTTAGTTTCTAGAGGAGGCTTTGATGATGCGTATATGCATGTTTAGAAAAGTATTACGAAAAATTTCCTATAGCGGGACTTGAACCTGCATCGTCTGACATACCAGGTCAGGTGTACGTACAATAACGTTATCGTAGCTGTCTCAAACGGTTGAACATAGCCACGTTAATACAGTTTTTAAATACATATCTATATTTTGATCACAAACCTTTTTTACGTAAAATTTTAATCCGTAATTTTAATTCTATTGCATCTGTAATCACAGCAGATTGTAAATACAGACAATAGAATTGTTATTGTTTAGGGCACTGATTAATGCTTGCTGCATATGAGCGCTTAAATACCAATAATAACAAAATGAAATACATCTGCCTTTCCAGCAGCGCTACAGTAACTTGCACTTTCATTAATCGAGTTCCGAAGACTCACTTGATTGAGGCGACTACGGCCGACGGCTGCAAATTGGCCGCGCCGCACTTCGCAGCCTTCAACAATTCGATTTGCATTCTCCTAGCGCCAATTACTTGCCGTTTTGGCATGCACCCTTGACTTGAAGTACTGCGATATTGATGCTACTTTATCTTGATCTTTTCGTGTGTGTAAGACAGATATGTCTTTACAATTCAATAGGATTATAGCCAGTTCTTTTAAAATATTTCTGTTAGTGTTTAACTGTTATTTAACTTTTGGTTACAACTTACCTACTAATATTGCAAATTTGTTGAAACAATGTAGCCTAAAAATATATTAATCCTTATAATACGAATCGGAATAAACAGAATGCCAATATATCGAATGCCAGTTGATCAGTGACAATTAACCGAAAACCCAATATATCGACATGCCATTTCATCGAAATTTAGCTAGCAAAAGACAGATAAATTGACATATACATTAACATAGAAAAAAAGCAAGTCATATAACTTTCCTCTTCAAAACTATAGACAACTAGATTATACCACCATTTTTACCTAATTGCCAATATCTAAAAACACAAAACATAAATTGATAGAATCTGAAAATTAACATCACTAACCAGTTCTAAAGCAATTTAATATTCCAATTCCACAGTACCTACTTGAAGTTCATAACATAATATGCGTACGTATTAAAACAGCCTGTGTGCTTTCCAAATGTTTAAAGCGTTTAAAAGGAGCCAGTTGTCCGTTTGAGTCTAGAGGACTGTACATTCCGAGCTTCCACGCCGCTGCTCTGCTTAACGATTTTCAGCCTACACTGCCTTTGATGTTACAAAGCGTTATAATATTAAACCTTCTGAACCAAATGAATTATTTCAACAGAAATAAGGTTGTCGCTTTAATTTGTATGATCACGGATTGTTTTGGGACAATTGGATCAGACGTTTAATGATTACCGTATTAATCTCCCGATACCCCTGTGAGCATGGGTTCGTGTAATATCTTTGGCTAAGTCGATTGTGATTACACGTCAATAGATCGCTGTTCTTTTCCATATCCTGAGTACCATTTTCTGTTCGGTTTTGGTAAGAGATACTGTTACTTAACTGTTTATTTGTAGAATTATCTATAGTCTCGTATACTTAGTCGTCTCTTATTTAAATTCAAGAAACTGAGTCACACTGGCTGTTATTCTTTGGGAATGATGACCACCTACTGTTGAAAATCGAACTGCATGGCCTTCTTTCAGAAAGAATCTTTCACTGATGTTAGTAAGAACTTTTTAAAATCTCTTGTCAAGCATTCCCAAAATTCTTGGCCTGCACCAGATCTTGAACGCAGGCAAAATCTTGAAATCTTGCTACAAACAAATCACAAAGTCCATTTAAATGTACGTAGGATCTTTCATCTTCGCTCCCTGGCTTAGCTTGACCCGGTTCTGGCCCACTGTCCGCATTATGCTAATCCTCTCTATTCCGTCTTGTATTCCTATGTACAATTTTATAAGGATCTTGTACAATTGTTGAATTTTATTTGTGACCAACCACTTCTTTTCTACTCGCTATATGGATTTCTTAAATTTGTGTGTGTAAAATTATTGTATGTGTATATAGAATGAAAATAAAATAATGTTGTTATAGTACCCACACTTGATTCCAGTACTCTATTTAGGTAAGTAAGTAAGGTAAGTAAATAAAATAAAAAATAAATAAAAATTTGTTTATTTTTCCTCTAACACATTACAAGTTCGGTACGATACAAACGCATTATATTTGGGAGGACTGGAGCCTAAACTAGGATATCCCTGAATTTCAGGACTCCAGAGTCCCCACCCAGACCATATACCGTTAGTACAACAAAAACAGTAGATAATAAAATAAAAAAAGTAAGATTAAGTAAGGTAAAGAAAGATGGGTAGTAAGCTTGGTAGCCATTCAAACGGGTTATTTTTCGGGAACAATACTCCCGACCTGCTACTGTAAAGATAATATCGCCTCATCTAACATACTCGTAACAGTTTGAACTGGAAACCGCACTTATCTCGGTCGTACTGAGTACAGTTTTTGCAGAGCTTCAGTTATACTTGATGTGCGGTTAGAAGAACCACGTCACCATCAATATTTGGCAAGAAACGTAACAATTAAACATAATTCGACAGCCGTAATTAGCCGGTGCAAGCGTTAACAACGTCAATTATCACGAGCCAGCTACACTGTCTCAAACTAGGGCGGCATGTATAGGACAAACTGACTTGTAATTAATTGTCAATTAGGTCCGTCCTTTATGCGAATGCGACACATAAGGTCAAACTTGTTATGTTTTGTAAGGGCGTTTTGTAGCAAGTTATTTTAGTTACTTTGATTATAAAAATGTAGGTAACTTTTAGAACCAATTCGTTTTTTTTTTGTCTTTCTTCACCCGGAATCCTCAACTAATGAGGTGATCATATACTCTTGGTCACTAACTTTAGAATATAAACTTACTAGCGGCCACTCGCGGATTCACCCGCGTGGTTCCTGTTCCCGTGAGAATATCGGGATAAAAAGTATTCTATATTTTAATCCAGGTTATAAACTATCTGTATGCCGAATTTCATCCAAATCCATCAGTCCGTTGCAGCGTGAAGAAGCAACAAACATACACACATACATACACAAACTTTCGCATTTATAATATTAGCGTGATAACTTTAGAGAATTTAGAGAATAACGAGATTTTTATCAAGTTTTTTGTTTTCATTGAGTGTTTTAGAAACCTTTTCAGCTACCAATAAAATCATGGTATTAGTTGAAACTAACTCTAAATTCTAGTTACAAAACAGTTTTTGAGAAACACAAAGTTCGTTAATGATATAAATTAAAGCACTTGAAAAAAAGCAACTGCCCCAAGTAAGCCGCTTTTAAAATTACATAATTTTAGATACAAAATATAACACTGTAAAATGTGAAATTAAAATGAAGAGCAGTCTCCTATATAGCGAAAGATGCGTGGGTTCGAGTCGTACCGGCACAGGCACTTTATTAAGTATTACATCATTTTCAGTACAATAGAAACATTAAATTTTATTAAGCTTACATATTTAAAAAGAACGTGGTTTGTCAGTTTATTAGGTAAGGTAGGTAGGTAGGTTAGTAGGTTAGGTAGGTAGATAGGTTAGGTAAGTGTCGGTTTATTAGGTACCTAAGTCCATTATTAGATACACTCTCTGTATGGCCTCGGCTCGAGCTTACCATGAAGTTTGGTAAAGTGCTATCCATGTGCACTTTTTGACATTGAAAATTACATATTAAGTTGCTTCAAAAGATGGAAAAAAAATCCCTTCTTTCTTGCCAGTTCTTCTCAACTAATTTATACAAAGGAACTTCTTAGCGGGAAAGTGAAGAGTCATGTCTGCGGTTTTGTTTTATATTCTAAAATTTGTGTTATGTCGAATATTAATGTGAAATAAAGGTGGATTTTTAACCGTTAAGTATTCGTAAGTGCGCATGAGTGTTGGCAAATGAAACAAAACATTGCAACTTCACTTTTCAAATTCTCTCAAGAAGTCCGCCCGAGAACTTAGTAAAGCCCCACATCTTTACTGAGATACTCGAGGGGCTGGAGGGTATATCTATTCTCACTTCTCAGTTCTATTATCATTTATCATCATCTATACAAGAAGGAAATATTGTTTATTTATGTATTACTTGTAAGAAAAATTACTTTGACACTGGCTAAATGTGCTAATCGCACGAAGCCATCAATTAAATGAAAAAAAAATTATACAAAGAGGTTTGGGTTTAACCCCGTGTTTTCATAGTGAATAGTAAGCATCAGTTATTTTTTTGTCCCCGCTGGGTCACAAGCCTTCCCTTTGGCTGGAAATACCACAGGGAGAGGGCCTTAACCTACCACGCGGGCTCAGTGCGGTTTGGTCGACTTTGCGTGCTTCTGAAGCACGGAGGAGCTCGAAATGATACAATCCGACCCCCCAACAACAAGTTAAGCAACTTTGCATAACTTCAGCAATCGCAGACTGAGCGTGTTTAACACTGCGCCATCGAGCTCTCAAGGAAAAAAAATAACGCTTATGAAAACACAAATGTTTAAAAAATTTCCACGAGCAGGATTTGAATCTGCACCCTTCTGACATACCGGGTCAGGTGCTCTCCCAATTGAGCTGTCGTGGTTCTAACCAATTAAAATTATTCAACACTATTTACTTTTCACTTTGAGTAAAACCAGTAAAACCAGCCCGCCGATATTATTCAACATTTACTTTGAGTAAAAAGTTAATAGTGTTGAATAATTTCGGTGGGCTGGTTAGAACCACGACAGCTCAATTGGGAGAGCACCTGACCCGGTATGTCAGAAGGGTGCAGGTTCAAATCTTGCTCGTGGAAATTTTTTCTAATTGTTTTTTTGTAATTTGTTTCGCAACAAAATTTGCGTTAAAAATTATATAAACAAAACAAAAACATTTTATAAAGTTTTTGTATTGAATATGCTAACTGTACCTACATGTCTTCACCCGCCTAACGCTTCCCAGTTGTGTCTCCCTACATACTACCTGTGCTCGCTCTAGCGGTGTCTCCGCTGTAATTATTGAGCCCTAATTGATTTGCTTTGTATGTGGATTACCAATTAATTAACCTATAATGCAAGACAGACGTATGGTAAATGAGCACGCATGTACGTTTGAGGTGCAATACATAAGGTGTTATGTGGCGGGATGTTGCCATATTGTTTTAATTGTTATTTTTGGTACCTATTGTTGAATCATTGATTAGGACTTGCTAACTTGGGTAGTCACATCTCGGTTTCTGATTTCCTGTGCTTTGGATGTTTATAAAAATATTACCTAGTAAAAGAAAAGATTCATATAAAATATTGAATTATAAAGGAGCTTGTATGTGCGTTCATCTTGCGATATTGTAAGTTAATCAATTTTCACAATGCCGGATCTGTAGATAATAATATCTCGAGCTCCTCCTTGCTTCAAAAGGCACGTCTTACTCCTGGTCGTTGTCTTAAGATGGCATTCGTTAAAATCCACCAAACCACATTGGGTCAGCATGTTGCCATGGGACTTAAGTTGGCTGATGATAAATGATAATGATAATTGAACTATTAGGTCCTTACCTATGAAATTGACCTTTTTTCTCACTTATTAAAAAAGGTGTATTACTTCTAAAAGTCAATTTCGGTTGTTAATATTATTATACATCTTTAATTAGGACTATGTTACTTAGGCTTCAGTTATAACAATGATTATTAATTTTGTGTCTTTATCGCCCAATTTTTTTTTTAAATTGACTACTTTTTTTGTTCGCGGAATTGTCTTTTTGTTTCTTTGTAACTTTCAAGGGAAATGATTTTTTTTAATGTCTGCTATATTTAGCTAGTGAAACAAACACACAATCCTACATTTTTTATAGTGTTCACATAAATAGATGCTAAGAAAATTTAAAAAACGTTAGTATGAAAAATAAAGTGTTATAAAAAATCTTCATACAAAATGGCAATTTCATAGGTAAGAACCTAATATTAGCGAACAAATGAGTTACATTAAAAAAAATCTGCACTAAGAAACAAAACACAATAAAGGCAATTCAATAAAGTTCATAATGTAGGTAGAGTACAAAAAAATCGCTCCAATAACCCAAAAATACACGCGAATAAACATGATTTAATATTAAATGACTATCTAATGCATATGACCCCGATTGTGACGATGGTTTAACTCCTCTGATGTTATACTAAATAAAAAATGAACGGCGGCGTCGCAAAAAAGTTACCTACACATGCAAATATGGAAAAGTCAACTTTAAGAACAACACTAGGTACAAAAAACACGCTAATGTAAGGGGTATTATCATGAATAATAAAAGTGTACAGTTCAGTATCATAAAGTGATGTTATAGAAGTAATGGGGGGAAAAGCGTCCTGTGGGACACGGAGCGAACGCTTGCACAATAACGCTTAATATTTAACTAGAAGTGGAGCCGTCATCGAATTTGCATTAGCCTAATGAGTTGTTTTAAGGTTATTAACGAAATTTACTAAGGCCACTTCGGTAACGCAGATGTTAATTACAACACTCTCAACCAAAGTTAACGAAGTTTTGTATTTTATCCTTCCAATGTTGACAATATTTAAAACTATTGTTTTGCTGTTTAATTTTGGACTCACATGCCAAGAGATGATAATCCCTAATTAGAAAGATAACGGTAACAGATAGTAAGAAATACTGAATTCGTCATATATAACAAATGTTCGTATTGCAGGAGCAAGTTAGTGACTGGAAGAAAATAGTAAAAAAAAACTGTAAACAATAAAAACACAGATAAAAAAAAGAAAGAAATAAACTGTGGTGCTAAACAAAAGCAATCCTGATTGTATTGTTATTTTATCTAATAAAGTAGGAATTAAACCCAAAAGAGGAGCAACTAAAGTTATAATAAGTAACAAGTATACCACATACAATCCGTAAATAGATTGAATACTTTTTAAACAAAGAATGTTAACTTTTATGAAGTTAAGTTTGATATAAAAAATGTTAACCTATTAATAAGTTGACACACTTTAGTCGAAGCAGAAACAAAACGGACTGCTAAAAAAAACACCGTGTAACGAAACTTTATTACTATTCATTCCGGCTTTGTTCTTCCGCTATACACTTCTCAACTTTCTCATAAGGGGAGATTGCATAACAAGTACTATGTATTATTAAATTGAGTGTTAGGGCTTTTTATTTTGCCTAAAGGCTGGTTTAGGCGGGGCCACCCTCCCTTTTATTATGTCGCTAAGCAGCCATTGTATTGCATTCTGAGCGTTGAGGGGTGATGCTCTATTTAAAGAGGTTTCGGATCTAAAAGTCTTGTAAAAGTTATAAATGTTTCGATTATACGACAAGCTACTAGCAAATCAATGTTCCGGTGAAATAACTTTAAAAGTATCTTGGACCTTTTATTTTGAAGCTATAGAGGAGGGCCAATAAGCTTGCTAATAACTCTGAAAAAAAGGTTTTTTGGAAATTGTAAATTAAATATTTTTTATTTTACACGGATAATATTCAGAAGATATAAATAAAAGCTAAATTCGATGTCATCGTCATCAAAGTATGAGATTCCAAAACAGTAAACATACCTCTTCCAGTGTTCTTGTTTCCGTAATCCGCAACATATCCATCTCTCAAGGGCCACGGGTAAATTCAATCTGTAGGCTGCGTTCCCAAATCACCTGAACACTCGTGGCAGTATTAGGTTGCCGGCAAATCTAATTTGGATACATTTTCTTTCTCAAAAGTTACATCTCCAAAATGTGCTTTTAATATGGATATGGGAGCTGTCAGGAACACAGAAACAGATGATCGATGCGTGAGTAGATGCGGGTACAAGGAGGCTTCTGATGCGAGGTGTTATTTCCATTGTGATGCTTGAAGATTGAACCAATTTTGTATGTCACGAACGGAATATTAATTTAGTATTGAATCACAAAAGAGTGAGATTTGGTATAGTTAAAGTTTATATGGAGAAGGGGTCCCGAAACATAAAGTTTATGTAAGTATAATAAGGGTTTCACGTACATTAAATTAAATAAAAATGTGCTATGGCACAGTGACATAAACTGAATTTTAAGTTTTAAACTTCAATAACGTTTTATATTAGAAAATCATGAATAGGTAATAGTCGAATTTCGAGCACAAGGCAAACCCTAGTCCTAATGATTTCACATAGACATGACTCAATATTCTTCGGTATTTTAGAAAACGTTATCGATAATATAAAGCATTTTCTTACTTGTTGACAGAGAGCATGTGTCCAAAGTAACTTTACTGGGGATATGTGTAAATCCATTTGTAATACAATGGCTCCAATTTTAAAAACTTCATTTCCGAACGGTCGTCGACTTAAGAAACGTCTAGAACGTCGTCCAGAATTTCCACTGTAAATTGGAACCTATAGATTCTTTCTTTCGGGCAAAAATTGGCTGTAATAGTGGCGGCTCTCATATTGCAACGATATATCTTGCTTTGTCCCATTCGGTGTGGAGAGACTGAAACGACACTGGCATACTGATGTGTTACTTTTAAAATTTATTACTGCAGCCTTCGCTAGTGGCGGTTGCATCGCTGTCGATAGAGCCACCAAGCCGACTAAAAATATATATAAAAAATATTTAACTGTCTATTTCGAATGATAAACCGAGACATACATTCGCAGTGTATTTTTAGTTTTAAAATTATTGTTATAATAAGCCCTTAATGCCCTACAGTTGAGCAAAGGTTTCCCAAACTATGTTCCGATTTTCATGATCATCAGCTGTCTTTAGAAATTGAAACATTAATACCTATTAAATATGAGAATTAGTATAAAAATTTTAACTTTCTAGATGTTCTTCTTAAGAAGACATAACAATAACGAAAAGTTCGTTATCGTTATCTCTAACTCTTAAACCAACCCGTCAAACGAGTTTACATTCACTAAAGCCGTAGCATTAAACCAGTAAACATCTGCACTATCTTTATTTAACGGAATTAGGTGCTGCATCTGAGATAGAAAATAAAACTTTAAATCGACACCTTTATAGCGCTATCGATATATCGATATACCGACCATCGAGTTTAAGAGCACTATTCGACCAACGTCGGTGAATAAGAAGTAATGAGTTTTCTTTTGCATCGTGCCACCTGACTTCTGGTCTCGCCGACGACGACGCCTCGACTTTACTAAACAAGATTAAAATCTTTTTTTTCCTCCCCATCATTCGCTTTTTCTTCGCTATTGAGAGACGAACTCGTCTTTGAGATGTTTGTTGTGACATTCGACTGTTTAACCGATTAGAAAATTCTTTTTGATGTTGAAAACATTTTTTCTTTTATGCTTTAGCATAACAAAAAATATATCAAAATGTACGGAGGCATCTGATGGAAACGATCCATGGTGACTTGAAAGATTATTATGCGCATTTTTTGCTCAGCGGAATGTTGTGATATGAAATTTCGATACTTGATACGTTTTATTTGAATATATAGTTATGAGTAGACGATAATATTGCCCGGATTAATGTAGCTATTTTTTATATAATCGTACTGTAGAACTGAAACATTGTATTTAGCTAAAAAATGCTGTGCCCCTCGGTTTCACCCGTGTTAATTAGCGAATAATCTATTAAAAAACTATTTTAAGAACATCACGCTATGATCACTAAGAGTAAATATAGTAAAAAATTACACGGGAAACGGAAGAATAAAGGAACGCTTGGAAAAAATATTAGTAAGACCGGTCTCATAAAATATGGATTATTATAATATGCTAGAGTTTCTTTAATATAAAGAACGTGTTTAAAAGTACTTCTTATAGTGAGTCAACCTTAAAAGCTACACATATGCTTAAATATGTTAAAGTTATACATTTAGTTAATGTTTCAAATGATGTTTTAAACATTATTATTACAATTACAAATTACAATTACAATTACAATTACAAAATGTTTTATTTTATATGTTACACTATGTTTACATTACATTATGTTTTGATACTTAGTTATACTTTATTTTTTATAAGCGGAACAAAGAAATATTCTGTTTATAGGTGTAGTGAATCTATTGTTTACATTGTGGAATGTAATAAATAATTGAATTGAATTGAATTTTTCAAGTAATATACTTTCAACTATATTGACAGTTCGTAGCTCATAACAATGATATATCGCTTAAAACAAGTTAATTTCACTGGGCTGGACATGTCTACCGCATGCCAAACGAGATGTGGGTGCGGATCACAACGGAGTGGACCTCACATAATGCGAAAAGGCGATCAGGTAGACCAAGACGAAGATGGCGGACGACCTTGATAGGTTCATGAAATAATGGTATGTTGCAGGGGACCGAAAGATGTGGAACAAGTGTGGGGAGGCCGTTGCTCAGGAGTGGGACAGTTATGGCCGATATAATAATAATAATAATATTATAATAAGCTAATTAACTGTTCTCCATGAAGGCATTGATTTTTTATAAATAGTTCATAATTTTTTTATCCACTATCAATGCAGCTCACAGTATCTATCACAGACCAGATATCTAGAGATCCGTGGTTTCTACTTGAGTAGAAACCATGGATCTCTAGATTTAAAATAACGTTTAAAAATAGTAAATAAACGTTTTAAAATACACTAAAAAAGGCTGTGACTTGGACAGTGCGACGAAGAGTCGTCCGTGGAGCGACACCGCTGACAACATGCCATTTGTAAACTATTTGTATGCGGGCGCGCGCTCCGAGCTCACTTTTCTTACTTGCCAGTGACGAGCGACCGCGCGGTGTCGCTGCTCTCTCGATTTGCGTTCGAAGTTACACACAGTGCCATTCACTCTTGACTTCTATAGACAGATGGGAATCTGACGCAAAATCTTGTGTAATCTCAACTTCAAGTCACATTATCATCCTGAATACTGGTTCTTGAAGTTTCAGTTTTTTTTTGCTAATTTGCCCCATTGTATGTATTGCTCTTATTTGGTACATAGTTTCCTTCAAGAAACAAATGAAAGCTACACCTGTAATATGTAGAAATGACGATTAAAAGGTTTCAGGTCTTCCAGTCTGCGTTGGTCGTTTCAAACGTGTTAATTTAAAACCAAAAAATAAAGATGACTAAAATCAAAGCAAGAACAATATACCAATTATCTATAGGTATATCAATACGTGAAGCAAAAACTTTGTACCTCTTTTTTACGAAAATTGCGCGGACGGAGGAGTATGAAACTTCGCACACTTATAGTTTATATAGAGAAGGAGTACAAAATGTTAATATTTAAAAAAAAATTATGCATAAGAAATACATTAAATCAATAAAACAAACATTACACACACTACCATGTATTTGACACACACGCTTATAATAAACTCTTTCAAAAATTTCAAAAATGGAAGTGAAACGGGTGACATCTGTCAATGCCAATCCAAACTCACATTCTATCTTTTTTAATTTTTCACAATACAATATAATACAATCAGTGCAACCTTAACAAATTACGGTTGAATTTCGACCACTGGGCGACCACTAGTCTATGTAAATACATTAAGGGTGGGCCGACCAAAAAATGCCAAAATTGCAGTTACGGTTAAGTAAATATAATTGAAAATACTATCGTATTAAATGAACAAAATATATATTTACTATCATAAGGAACGTGTTTACAATTTGTCAGAACCATAAATTTATAACACGCTATAGTTTTTTCTACAATATCATTTAAAGTTGGGCAAAGATCATGAAAACGAGTGGCGGCGTTTAGTAGATTTCTTATAGTTTATCTAAATTATTGTACCTCTGATTTTGTCTAAACAATCATCAATGGATAAACTACAAATTGCGCGACTACATTTTTGATTCATCAAGTGGTTATTTAAATAATATTTTTTTATTAAGCACCTTAAATTCCTCATACAAAATTAGTATGGCCGCGCGGCATCAAATAAATATGGACGACGACATTTCAAATAAAACATATGACACTTGTCACTTACGGATGGCGCACCCTTAAGACAGTGTCAGTGACAGATACACTGTGTGTTATAAAGGAATAAAAACGACTAAAATCTAATTTGAAAACGTCATAACGGGAACAATACCAATTCACCATTTAGATAATTTAAGTGTCAGAATGCAATGTTACTAGAACGATTAGTGAGCGCAGGCTTCAATTTGTTGGTTCGAGACACAACGATGTTCATCACCAGCTCTTGTCATGTCCCCACTGCTGGGGCACGAGCCCAGTGCGGCTTGGTGGTTATTAACGACTGCTAATGCAGCCGGGACCTACGGTTTTACATGCCTTCTGGAGCACGGAGGAGCTCGAGACAATAAACTTTTGGTCACCCATCCGATGACAGGTCTTTGCCAAAATGGCTTAATGTAAGCAATCGCAGACCGAACCAATGATGCTCGCGTCGCCGCAACAGTAATTTCAGTCAGACACGTCAGTACGTGACTGCTGTCCTCCTCACCGAATTAAATTTTATACGTGCAATGTTCCCGTTTCATCGCGTGATATGTTGATTGAAAGCGTTGTCGTACGTGCCCCTACTATGATCTATTGTGGATGCACTCAACTTTAAAATGTAGATCAGAATCTTCCTGGAGGTGACGAGATATTTTACACATTTACCAAATACCAATGTTGGAGTTTTATTCGTCGATGTAGTTCTTAGTGGATAAGTAATAAAGGAGCTTCTTGGCGGGAAAGTGAAGCGTCATGTCTGCAGTTTTGTCTTATTTTCCAAAATTTGTGTTATGTCGAATATTAATGTGAAATAATGGTGGATTATTAACCGTTAAGTGTTCGTGAGTGTGCATAAGTGTTGGCAAATGAAACAAAACAGTGCAACGTCACTTTTCAAATTTTCTCAAGAAGCTCGCGTGAGGATTTAGTAAAGCCCCACATCTTTACTAAGATACTCGAGGGGTTGGGGGTATATCATTTCTCACTTCCCATTTCTAATATCATTCATCATCATTTATGGAAATATTGTTTATTTATGTATTACTTGTAAGTAAAAAAAAGTAATAAAGCAGACTTATACTACAAAAGTCTAAATAACAATAGTGGAAATAAATATATATGCGAGGTCTGTGAGGAGACTTAGTTTACAATTAAATCAATCAGGGAAACAAAAACATTTTATACACATAAAAATAACACAATGAGTAAGGTATCCATAGATAAATAATGTATTATCCATCCTAATCCTCAGTAATTTAACTAGATCTCTTATTTTGTAGCAACGAATAACACAACAAGAGGATGTAGCTATACTTAGCTTGAGACATGGGAATCACTAAGTATCTGTAAGACTAGTGGTTTTAGTGTTTCATCTAAAGTGGAACACAACCCAAATGCCATCTACATAACCTAAATCATACAATTAGTCGTAAAACCAATATGACCGTGAGTCATTTTCATCCGTACAAGTGCAATCCATATAAATAACATTGTCCACAGGATGTGATATACCGTTTATGAGCAAGTTAAGTGCGCCATTGTAGTTTTCGTCTCACCCGTTTTCTAGTTTATTGCTTTGCCCATAAAAATGCATCGAACGTTGCTATGCTTTTGGTAGGTACTGCTTTAGTATATTTTGGTTAAAATGCCAGACTGCGATTTCATGCGGTTGTGTTTGGTCGATAATCTTAGTTCTTAGAAGACAATACAGTTGTTTGTAGCATGACAGGTAATTGTTTTTAAAATTTAACTACCTACAGTTTTGATTACAATATTAATATAATGTCGATTTATTTTGCTGCGATTATGATTTTTGGTGCTATGCTTTTAATGTTACTAGTGTTCGCCCAGTGGTCGAAATTCAACCGTAATTTTATTAAGGCTGCACGGATTGTATCCTAAGCAATGAAAAATTAAAAAAGATAGAATGTGAGTTTGGATTGGCATTGACAGATTTCGGCCGCTCCTCCTTCATTTTTGAAATTTCAAGACTGATGACAATGTTTTAATTGTTATAATATGACAAAGTCAAAGTCAAAGTAAATTTTTTTTATTCAAATAAACTTACGAAAAGTGCTTTTGAATCGTCCATACATTTTTTTATCTACTACCCTTTCAGGACGTCTATTTTTTAGCTGTGGAGAATAATGACTAGACATAAACCAAAACTTCTTGAAATTCTCTGTCATAAACACTTCACGACTGTTCTATCAAAGGTCAACGACGAAGAAACATTTATCACTATTGAACATACAATTTTATAATCCTGTTTGTCATGCACTGTTATTTACAGTTTTACAGTTGCGGCGCAGTTTAGGTACACTGGAATACTATCTTGACCCAAGAAGCGAATTCAAAAATTGTACGGATATTATTATTATAATATAAGTTCAGTAACTTCACCCGAAATCCTCATTGCTCAGGAACTGGCTATCATACGAGTATGTCTAATAATAAAAAAAAACTAAACAAACTGTCGTCCATACTAGCCTTCATTATTTTTTAATAACTTCGGTATCAACCTCTAAATTTAACTAGAAGAACAACGCTGGGAATCGACCTTGAGGCATTTGTAGTTGTTTCCAGAGGCACAACTCTGGGTCATAATCATCATCATCAGCAGCCTATACTAGTCCACAGCTGGACACAAGCCTCTCCAAGTGCACGCAACCGAGCACGATCCGTGGCTACTCTCATCCAGCTCTTGCCAGCCATCCTGCGAAGATCATCGCTCCACCTAGCCTGAGGGCGTCTCTGGGTAAATATTAAAAAATAGTTAACTAGAGGGGCAAAAACAAGCTTCAGCTAAAAATAATAAAATTTGAAAACCATCCAGATATACCGAATTACAAAAGTTACTGAGCTTATATGTCGGTACTCAAACGAGCAACTGAGCCACCGAGCTTTTCCGTCTACACCCCGTCATCGTATCTAAACATCTATTTGTTTCTCTATTGAGCTTAAGTAATGAAATGTATCTAAATCTGTTTAATATATATTTTTGTTTTTTTACATATATATCTTAAATCTTATCTTCAGTATTTTCAACATCACAAGATACTTGTAAATTAATGATCAGCCGCTTACTCCAACTCGACCTGGGGGGTGATTTTTGAATATCACCGGTGATATCGAAATAAAAGTAACATGAAATACACTAGGAAATATTAATATTTTTTGTTTAATTTACAATTTGATTATTAAGATAAATATCGTTAAAGAATTTCATAGTCAAAAGTAAGTTTCCAGTGTCTGATATCTTATCGTAATAATTAATCACCGGTTCAAAAATCGCCCCCCTGTACATTTTAAGGCAGCTAAAACGGCAACCATTCTTTTGTTCCTCTATGGTCGGTTATAATGAAGTCTTGACTGAGGTCAGTCAATGAGAATACGCTATTCTGTGCCTGATACCTATCATTGAAAGAGCTCCATTTATATTTTATATAAATTTAGATACTTTATGAACCAGTCATGAAAACACTAAACACTAGATAAAACATATTGCAATTAAAGTTTAAAACTCTCGATTCTACATTTTCATATTATATTATACTTAATCAAAAATATTAACTATCCCCTCGTATGGTTACACGAGTTTTATTGACCAAAATTTAATATGTTACGCTTCCAATACCCGACCGATGTATTTATAAATTGCCCAATTTGAGAGGAATACACCGTTTTATTAACTCAGGTAAGTGCATTGTTGAATGCAGCTGATAATCATAATGAATATTTGTGGTAACAGGAAAGTTTAATTAATAGTTAACTCTCTAACGAAGGCCGAATAAAACCATTTGATTTTCAAATAACACTTTACTAGAACATCGCACGGACTTCAAGAGAAAAGTGACATTGTTCGTAATAAAATTAATATGGTAAAGTTATCTAAACGTTCACGAACACGCAACGGTGTCTGTAATGTTATTAATTTAAAACTTTTTTATAATAATTATGCTGAGCATTAAGAGGAAACACTAAGGTCGACTGAATTGAAAAATATGTATGAAAAGTAGACAAAATCAACGTTTCGTAGTCCCCTGATTCCTCTTCCAAAATTAAACCGATTTAATTTTTTTTTAATACAAATTAAAAAAAGGCTTTATCTGTGTCCCTATGTTCTCTTTTTTCCATAAATTAATTATTTAAAAAGATATGAACCTTTAAAACCCTTAAAAATTGGCCAGATTTTCAACTGTGTTTCCCAAATTTGACGAGATAATATAAAAAATCAAAACATAGGGACACAGCCAAAGCTTTTCTTTAATTTTTAATGAAAAAAGTAATTAAATCGGTCCAGTTTTGGAAGAGGAATCAGGGGACTACGAAACGTTGTTTTTGTCTACTTTTCATACATATTTTCAATTCAGTCGACCTAGCATAGAATAACAAAACTACGCAGACTAGCTGAATTAAACACATCAAAGTTAAAATTATTAATTATGGTATAAGGTTCGCGGATTTACTAACCTAACTTATTCAGTGTGCTTGTTATTTCAGAATTTCATATTTCAGTGGTTTTCAGCGGAAGCATGTAAAATAATATCAAACATTTATCGCGGGCCGCTCGAGCCGCCCTGAGGCGTCACGTCAGTTTGTAATCTACTGTCAGATTTATTTTTGTGGCTCGACTCACAAGTTGATAGCGATTTTCCTAAGCGATTTTCCTAAGCGATTAACGAAATCAATTTTGTATTTGAGTAGCACAGTTTACTTGCTTCGTTTTTATTTACTGTATCAATTATTGATTCTAAGAATAGAGAGTATAGTAATCTTAGAATCAATACACCCGTATTGTCGAGTGATGAGCTAACACAAGACCGAAAGGCCGGTTACCGAAACGTTGGGTTGGTGCTCTATGAGATCAAAGGCAGATGACAAAAGCAGAATACATAAAATTTTGGATTAAAATGGGAAACCTATATGTTTAAAATGATCCAATACAGGCTAGAATATAAAATAAGAAGAAGAAAGCTAGAATAGTCTATAATTGTTAAAGGGGAGACTGACCGAAGCTTATCATCGTACAGTAACATGTTCGAACCATACATTCGCATGGTTAGTAGTAGTTAGTAGTACAGTGGAGCCGAGTGGTCGCCCTGTTATTGGTCAGTCTGCCATGACGTGTCAAGCTCGCTGCGAATGGTATGTTACGGTTACGTTACGATGATCGCTCCGGTCATTTCCATCTCCACCCAAAGTTCCATCTGACCTCTCTTGTCGTTACATGTCATGCACATTCACTAAATACACTGTAACAACAAGGAAAAACTTCTCAACCCGCTTTAGCTCCTGACTTACAAATTCAGCCCTCTGTCGGCGATAGCCGATACACAGGCATAAAAAATACCTCACTGCACTCACTGGAAAATTTTAAAACAAAATAGCTGGTTAAATACCGAACTGTTGGTTATTCGATACTAGCATAACTACGGTTTGTTATTCCCGGATTCCGCTGAGCCAGCTTTTGTTTTTATTTCTTTTTATTTCTAAATACGAGTATTAAATATTCGAGTCGAACCAATCAATTTCAATTTCGACGAATTACAACATGATATCGAGATTCGAGGTATTGCAACTGAATCCTTGAAATGTACTTTTATTTCCTGCAGTTATTTGAATCGTTGGATTTTGCTTTATATTATTTGAAAATGTTATTATTATTGGCTTTTACGATTCTTTCTTCTGTTCATTCTCGACGGGAAAGCGAATTGAAGTTTCTTGCTAGCGAATTTTAATCACTATGTAAAGAGAAAGTAAATAGCCTTTTCCCACTGCTAGGCAATGCTGAAGGCATGTCCTATAGCCATCATTGAATTCAAGTCATCACTACATTGGTAGTTAAAGGTTTAATCACTTCACTTACCAAATGCGGGTTAGTGATCAGGTGATTAGAAACCCCACCTGTGCCTGCACCAAAAAGTTTGAAACACACTTTGCCCGACATGAAAATTATTCTTAAGACCTTCAGATAGCTTCTAGTGCTTCGCTACTCGACCACTAAGGTGCCCCTGGGTGGTGCTAAATGAGTGACACTGTCTGAGTGATAGAGCCACGCTGCGTTGCAGCAGGAAATGGGCCGGCTCGCCCGGCGTAATACCACCCTCTCACAGAATATCGGCTTGAAACAACGGTACTCGTTGCTGTTGTGTTTCGTCCGGTGAGTGAAAGTACCGGAGGCCCATCTCTCACCCCTCCTCCCTCCCAATTCCTACTCCCTCCTCAAGATCCAACTCCTTCCTCAAGGTCGCCAACGCATCTGCGATTGCTTTCCATCAGGTGACCCACCTGCTCGTTCGCCTCCTTTTTACATAAAAAAGGGTTGAGCCACAACTACAATGACATTATTACTATATATTATCACCATCATCTAACGTTCACTGCTGGGCAAAGGCAGCCCTCGAAGATCTTCATAACTATATAGGTATAGCTGCATCTAACTAGTTATTTTAGGGTGACAAAGACCACTCCAATATCGCTTCTAATTTCGTTCTGTTGAACGTCTAGCTAATAATTGAATTCTCCTCAGGAGTCCGGACTAACCATCACATAACAGTCTACTGGAAGTTGGTTGGCAACCGCGAGCTCTTGCACTAACTTGCGCAAATGTTTGCCTATCCGTGTAGGTGCACCTCGTTAGAACGGTGTCTAGGACTTCAATTAAAGACGAATTAGGTACACTTGCTATATTATTCTTATAAGTTATTGCAAAGCGTTGTTTCTTTGTCTTTAATGAATACGGTATTATTAGAAAAACTGCCAGGCAGAGAGACATATCATTTATGATAACCCGGAGTTTTATTACATCAATCTGTAATTGGAGCATTTTTTTAAATTTTAATTTAGAAGGTCAATGGGAAGTAGTGTCTGTTTTGTGCTTTTGTTTCTTTGTCTTTAATGAATATTGTATTATTAGAAAAACCGCCAGGCAGAGAGACATATTACTTATGATTACCCGGGATTTTATTACATCAATCTGTAATTGGAGCATTTTTTTAAATTTATAATTTAGAAGGTCAATAGTTAGTAGTGTCTGTTTTTTGTATTCACTTCTCACCTTTTCTAGGTCCACCTCGCAGCGTCCTCCATCTTCAGGAACCTATTGTATTAAGTTATCTTGTCCTACGACTTTTTTGTTAGTTATAAAACTAAATACTTATCAGAAGGCAATTCGGCAACATTTTATCAAAATTAATTCAACTCTACAAACAGGCGGATGATCAAACTTTACATAGAAGATATTAAAACAAAACTTATCGGTTACTTAATAAAGTTGTCTACACAAAATTAACTCGAATCTAAGAATCTCAATAGTCGATCTTTAAAACTCGGAACAAACATTTCGAGTGGAATGTAGATCTTGTGAAATTAAACATTATTTATGTTTCCGAAAAGAGTTTCTTCGCTAACCTTTTATAACGATTACGTAGGTACTTTCTCAGCTTTTTAGTACAAGACATTTCTCTTTCATTTTTGTCCTACTACGGAGGAACGCTTGGTTTTCATCTACTCCCAACATACGAGCTCCCTTCTGCAATATTGAGCCTTTCAAACGGGACGAAAAGAAGCATCTTGCATCTTGAAAAGTAAGATGAGATTGGCTAATGTTGAACTCGCTTGCTTTATACATGTCCTCACATTAAGTCACGGTTCCTGCCTTATATCAGGTGAAGTAGAGTTTAATACATATTAAAAAAAATTTACTTGCATCAAGTTTACAATGTACAAGCGAAAATAAACGCTTTTTAGCTGAAGGGCCCAACCATGGATCTAGCTATCTTTTTGCAATCCAATGGAACACAGTAATGCTTGTTACATTGCAATGATTTAGATAAGATTAGATAAAATAGTGGTAACTAACTAGGCGGACTTAAAACAATCTTTATCTGTTGATAGAAAGAAACAAACTGAGCATAATATATACCTGCTGGAAATAACCCTGTGTATGATAGTTTTACTGGCAGAACATATTTAAAATTGTTACGAGTAAACATTTTTCTAATTCATGGCATCGTCCTCATGTAAACCGTTAAAAATGCTCCAGTATTTTCCACTTGATAACACAAACTAAATTCCTCCGTTTTGCATAAACTGAATATCGAAAATCATCGAAGCGGTCTCACTCAGTGGAGGGAATCGAACTGGGGACCGATGAATCGAGAGTAAATTAATAATCGTATTATACTTTTTCAGTGAAATGCAAATATTTGATGATTGCGTTGCGGGCGAGTGGAGAGCGCCGATACAGTATCGCTCCGGCGCCGAGTGTTTGCTAAAAATGACGAGTAAATAGTACAAATGAATCTGGGAATACGAAAAATACAATTATCGCCAACTCAGCTGTGAGCAGACCGTTTTAGGGTTTCAAGGTGCGACGCAGTGTCTTGCTCTTTAAATTATTTTACAAATACAGTTATAGACAACTCAGGACGCCGTTTTAGGGTTCTAAGGTATTTCTTAAAACCCTAAAATGGTGTGCTGAGTTGTCGATACTGCGTTATTACGCAGTTTCTATCTCTCAAGACAAAATTTTGTCACACAAAGTTGCAAACTACTATACTAAAACTTTTTGCACTATGGTTGGTTGACGTTGCACCTATCTAGTCAGGAGAATATAATGTTGTCGATGTTGCTGACACGTAAATAAAAAGAAGAAGAAAATCAAAATCACCGATTTTTAAGTATGAAAATAGTAAAACATTAAATTTTCATGAGGCATAGAACATAAACATTTCGGTGCCGTGGTAAAGTGCTTGGTCCGGTATCCGGAAGTACTTATTTTATTCTTCAATCCTGCTGACACTGTTGAAAGTTTCCAGATAAAATATATTTTCTTGGATTAACATAATAATATACAGATTGGAAAAAAAGCATGTAACTCCTATGGGAATTTAACGGTAGATACCTACAAATAGCGTGTGTGACGCATTCTGCGGAAATTAGGACTTTACAACCTTAGGCAATTCTCAAAAAAGTCTTAATTATTATAAGCAGTTAAATATCGATCAACAACAATATTTGCCAACCCGCCTGCCAAGCGTGGCAATTACGGCAAATACCCCTCATATCCTTGGGGGAGGCCTTTGTTCAGCAGTGGACGTCTTTTGGCTGAGATGATGATGATGAGATGAAATATCGATGATCGTTCACTGTAATACACATTTATTTATTTATTTATTTATTTATTATTATACAGTATACATGCTAACTCACAGTTTAACACATAACAATTTTAATGTCTACCCCTTTAATTAGCTTTTTGTTTTTATTAGCCTTTTCACGTCCTATCTAAATCACGCAAAGACCTTTTAATTAAAAGTCGCCGCAACTTTTTGGGAAGCACCCTTGAAATGATCGAATGATACGCCTATTGGCGTAGGACCGGTCCCTGGGACTGGACTCGAACCCGTGTCGTTTCAAATGAAGCTGCTTCCATAAAGCTGCTATGAGAAATAATCCACTTATTACAGTAAAAGTCTACTCGTGCACTACTACTAAAAGTGTAACAAAAAATAAGACGTTCATAATCTGTGTCGATAAAAACCAAAGATTTCGATGATAAATATGTACTGTAACTCACAAATAATAACAAGGTGCCGGAAAACATATAAATTCCGTATCCCGTTTGCAAACAACGGGAATACATGTTTTTTAATAATATTCCAAGTGTGGGCATTATACACTCGTTAACAGTACAGCGCGCCGCGCTTTGACAACCGGCTGTCAGCCACAGGCTACATTGACAGTAAAGCTCGCATCACTCGTAAAATGGCTACTCAAAGATTTTCATAATGTGTGACCGAGGTGCCAGTAAAATGTCAATTTTGTTTTTTTTTTAATTTTATTTATCGAAAATACAGCTTTACAAATATATTTAGATAACTTTACGCCTTTAAACCTTAATGGTTTGTCTAGGCGTTGCACATTCGGTTTGGACGCAAACATTTTCTTATTCTATATAACACAATAATAAAAGTGAAGACATGGTGTGTATTTATTAAAACAGCGAGTTACTCATCGCGCCGACCGCACGCTAGCAAAAATACGCCGAATACCCACATCAATACACGGCATTGCTGAGCATTATTGTTACCGACTACATTCGCAAGTTTTTGGCTTGCGTACAGTATGATTGGAGAAAATTGATTCGTGTTTTAATTAACTAATAAAAGTTTAATGAAAATTATTAATTATAAAGTGTTGTTTTATTTATTATTTAGTGGTGTGGTGTTTTATTAATAAGTGTGTAGGTAATTCCGTATCGTGCTCACAAACAACGAAAAAACAATACTTCAAGTGCGGGCGGTATACACCCTTTGACGGGCGCGCTTTGACGACCGCCTGTCGACGACAGCACAGGCTACATTATTAGTAAAGCGTGCACCGCTCGAATGAAGTGTCGACTAAAAGTTAGATTCTAACTTTACAAAGAACAACAAGGTGCCAGTTAACATGTCAATTGCGTATCATGTTTACAAAGAACAAAAAACATGTCTTTAATAATGTGCCAAGTGCGGGCGGTATAAACCCGTTGACGGCGCCGGCGCCGCGCTTTGACGACCGCCTGTCAACCACATGCTACATTAATAGTAAAGCGTGCATCGCTCGTAAAAAGGCTGCCCCAGCCGAGGTGTCAGCCTGTGAAGCTCACTAAATTATTCCCGCGGGCCCCGTGGACGGTTTAATGAATTTTTAATCAAATTACAACGCTTGGCCCCGTGAGAAATTTTACAAATAAATCTTTGCAATCGTGATATAATAGCTGGATCATTGTGCCTGACGCTTGCCAGGGGTGATTCGTGTTGCGAAATTTCCGAAATGAGATCTTATTTGCGAGTTCGCACAATGTTTTATTAAATACATTTGCTTAGTAATATTTAGGCGTTGGAGCGTTTTGGTATTCACCTCTGTGAACTCTAATCTGTGGATAATGTTTCTGATGTAAAATCATGTTTTTTTACCAACTATTTCACGTTTTATACAAAAGTTAAATTTATATTTTTTTATACTACCAATCCAGATTCTTGCAAGACTTACTGGTAAATATTTGATAAAATTATTGACAATATCTCAAACCATTGGTAGAGTTATGGAAATTGCATTAAATAAGGTTACCTAAATAAAATCTTCCTAACTTTATTCTTAATAGTGAGAGGAAATCATAAACAACCTTTTATAACGAGCTGCAGAAACCCTCGGCATACCAGACGGGATCTCATTCCAAACTAAAGCTCGATATGAGACTGGAAGTGGCCGCGACAAGCGGAGACGGCCACATTATTTATAATCTAATATGCATGGAACCGCCGAGTGCGCCCTCTTGCGAAAATATTAAGCAAATAGGAACGGTGCTTCTGGAATCGCGGGGCCACTAGACGTGAGGAAGTGTTGATTAAAGTTAACTCAAACTTATAGTCAGTGCAATGGTCCTAACTACAAGCAGATTGTTTATTTATTTTCAGCTTTCACTGATGCTATTTGAAAACTATTACTTTTTTTAAAGTTTCTCAGCTGTTTATGCTTACTATACGGCTCGCTTGATGGAAATCAGCCACTGCCTCCCATAAACGCATGCTTGCAACACGAAAAGTATTTTGCGCTCGTTGCATATGCTATGCCTTGCAATTCCATTGGAGAGTTGGAACTGGAACACAGAAATGTATATAATGCTGCATAATAGCATGAATAGCAATTTAACAGGCGGATTCATTAAATCAAATTTACAAAGACTTTTCAGCTCCAATATCCAGTGCTAAGATTACATAGTGACTCTTACAAAGACCATGTTTGTCAATGTTGAACAAAATAATGAAGGTTTAAGTTTTATTAATCATTTCCTTAATAAGTTTTATAAAGTACTATACGACGAATGGTAAAACGTTAAACGTCATGTATCTAGTTTACCTTTTCTATATAGAACATTACTCTCGTGTGACGCCATTTTAATGGCCCGTCTAAAATACACAGGCAGCAAAAACAAACAGCGCCAGATTGAAATGTTTCTACAAACACTTGATCTATAATGAGATCATTTTGCTTGGAGACATAGAGTAGGTCACATTGCATAGGCATTTATTTATTTTAAATTGTGATTGTGAAAAAGTGATTTTGATTAAAATATTATCAAATACTAAACAAACTAGAATGTAGAAAACAGATTTTGACTCAGTATTTCAGAACACTTTTTACTTAAACAAACTTTAAGTAGTTCATAATCATCATCATCATGATGATAGTTGGTGATGATGGGTGATGTGATGTCCAGACATAAGTCTCTCCTAAGTAATTGGGTAAGTAGATATCTACGTTAAAAAAAAACGAACGAACCATCATATGCGAACAGTTTTCGCATATGATGTGTAACATTTGACATTTCATCTTTTGAAATCAATATTACAAAATAGAAAATAGAATATAGAATTAACAACGACGTATATTTTTTTCTCTTTTTTATAATCTTTAAAAGTCTATTACACACGAAATGGTATTAAACTACGTTACATTACTTAACATAACTTGAAAAAAAAAAACAGAGAAATAATTGGAAAATTAAGAACTAAAGACCTACAAATAAAAGATGTCTTCCAACTGTGGGCTCATGGGAACGGTCCCAAGAATGCTGGCAACATTGCCCCTTTGGATAGCAAAACTAATACGCTGGCAGAGGTAGCTGCCAGCCTTCTTGTCACCGGAGGCCTCGATAAGGCGAGCACTCGACTCTTTAACAGCAGTAGCAGTAAATACTCATTAGATGACATGTCACACTGTTATCCTGTTACACTGTTATGATCACATTTCTACGAAATCACTCCCACAAATATTACGACCTACAACGGACATTGGGCTTAAAGTGTCGATCACTGGTGGCTTCCCCGACTAACACGTAACAGTTACAGGATCACACTGTTACGACCCTACTTCCGTCCCTTTTCTACAAAATCACTCCCACAAATTATATATACAACGTTAGTCGGAACGGGGGTACTAAGCCGAAAGGAGGGTAAAGTATACATGATAGTGAATAATTTTTGTCTAAGAAATTTTCCTTAAAAATGGATAATTTTAGATTAACAGCTTTTTAAGATTTCAAAAGAAATCACGCTGTGGTAGCCCTGGAGGTCACAAAAAAAAACAAATTAAAAGTTAAGATTATTGGATACATTGGTCCAATTATGGAGAGAAAACTCGACTCTTTACAATGCCCGTACATTGATATTAGAGGTAAACCTATTTGCTGAGAACCTACGTCAAAGTCGTAGCCTACTAGATTTTTGTAGACCAATCAAATGTAAATAAAAAAAAACAAAAAGAAGGAAAAAAAAAGTTAAAAAAAAGTTATTCACTATCTTAAATACTTTACCCTCCTTTCGGCTTAGTACCCCAGTTCCAACTAACGTTATATAGAAGGCGAACGGAAAGATGTTACACATAAAAAAATACTTAGTAAGTATTATTATTTCACAAATAAAGCAGCTAAGTCGAGTAACAAACACTTCACGTGAACAAAGAGCATACAGCTTAACATTCCGTAAGAAACCAATTCGAGAATAGAACCAAAGACATTAAGATCGATGGAGCGTTCACGGGTAACATCGAATACGTCATTTAACTTTATCGCACAGCCGACGGATCTGAAATCATTCGAATAAAGCAGACTCGATTCACAAACCAAAGTTTATTCACCAGAATCCAACGTTCGGCTGAAATACTCTTCCGATAATGCATTTTATTTCTAAAATCTCCGCCAAAGCAGACTATTCGTCCAGCCACAATGTAAGCGAAGATACATTTAGGCGACTTGGATATTTTATAGTGGTTAAAAAAGACTGACAATGATTTTATTAGTAATTCTAAGAAACGAAGTTGACAATATTAGAAGAGAAGATAATTAAAACAAGGAGACCTAATATTAAACTTGTTTTAATTATCTTCTTTGATATTATGTAATATGTTACTGTACCAAAGAAGGTAATATCTTTAAGCCTATAATGTTACAACTAATGTAAGACTTTATGCCGAAAAAAAACCTACCTATAAAAACATAGCGTTAAAAAATAACGATAAGAGAATATATTGTTTTCTGAAGTTTACGCGAACACTACACATTGAAATGAAACAACTTTTACGGATCTACTCACGTTAATTTTACACATTACTTATTTAATGTTTATCCTGACGTTTCGAACCCATACTGCAAGACCAAAAGATACTTTAAACTCTTTCTGCGTAAAACGGAACGCACCTGATTAAATTTAAATGAGGGTATACAAGCTACCAACTAATTGTGAGACAACCAACACCTCAGTCTCCCTGTGACCACGGACCCTGCAAAGGGTTCCAAACGTCAGGATAAACGTTAAATAAGTAATGTGTAAAATAAACGCGAGTAGATCCGTAAAAGTTGTTTCATTTTAATGATAAGAAAATATGCTAAGATCTGTTTGATTCTGTATTACTATTTAATGAGTAACTACTGTTAGTTAACTAAGTTCATTCAGGAATAACAAATATCTGAGGGTGTGCCTGGTGACCTGTAGAACAGGAAACCTACCTCAGGCACCAGTTCCTCGCTAATATGGTACTATACTATATTATCACAAATGATTGCTTTATGCTTTATTTATGATTGGAGCTCGAAGGCACAGTGGTTAACGCGCCCGGTCTGCGAGTGCTGAGGTTAAGCAAATTTGGAACAGGCCGGTTATCGGATGAGTGACCAATTATTTGTCGTCTCGAGCTCCTCCGTGCTTCGGAAGGCACGTAAAGGCGTTGGTCCCAGCTGCATTAGCAGTCGTTGACAACCACCAATACGCACTGGGCCCGCGTGGTGGTTTATGGCCCGTTCTCCCTACCCATCCATAGGGAAGGCTCGTGCCCTAGTAGTGGGACATACAATGAGCTGATGATAATGATGATGATTGCTATACATATTTGCGTGGAAGAAATAAATATATTTTTACTTTAATATGATTTTTTTGTGCAAATGCGAACCATTTTAAACGTCTAAGACGTGCTTGCAAATACGCATCGAATAATGAGGTTTTAAAATGCAAAAGCAAACATCTTGGGGAAGGTAACATTAAAGTGTGTGGCCCATAAAACAGCGTGGCGGCGATACGCACGGCGCGTGACGCCGCATGCGACGCGGGGATCGGCCGCCGCACCGGACCACTCCCAGCGCAAACTCCAACTTTACACTCGGAACAATTGTTTGCTATGTGGACTGGGACGTCTAATGGAATATGGAACGGTTTATGGCCGGTCTAGTCCTATGTTGTTTGTAATATAAAAAAAAATACGTTAATAAAAATTATACGTTGTAATGTGTTTGAATGGGTCTGGGCAGGATGTCTTGCACGTATATCCCCTGATATACACCTTCTACAGGGCCATGGTGCTGAAAAACATTTTGCAAACGTTAGCGCGGCGATCTAGATTCCTTACACAAAAGCCAAGCTGCCCTGCTAGATTGAAGATTGATTTGATGATCGGAAAAGATGGAAGGAAAGAAGAGATACTTTTTCCAGCAGTGGAATAATAATAATATTTTGGAATTAACTAAGAAGACAAACAGATCAATATTCTTAGTTCTTAGTTTTACTTACTGATATTAATTTGTAGGTTTTATACCAACATTATCAAAGTATCAAATATAAATTTATAACACCGAAACATACAATATTCTTGTGATTGCCATATCTATTGTTTAGTAAGATGAACCACCCGTCTTTAACCGAGAAAACCCGAGATCGCTTCCCGACAGAATGATATTCGTATTTGAAAAAACTCAAACATATCGTTTTTTCTTAAGCCTAGTTTATGTCCTAGTTTTTCAATAGATTTACTAGCCTTCAATGCAAAATAATGATGTTTGGCGGCAAAAGACGTAGGTATTATTAAGGTGGTTGCCTTTCAGCTGGATTCTGGGAAGACCCTACCTTTTTTTCCTGATGCAAAAAAAAAATAAGTCATTACCCATCAATTGTAGTGATGACTTGATTTCTATGATGGAGGCCTTTGCCCAACCGTGGGACAGACACAGGCTATTAACCTGCCTTTTACTTTTTAATCGCAACAAACTTATAAAAATACAATTAATATGTATATATTTATAATATAATATTTTATTTTTAATTATTTATATCCTTGGTAATTAGTGTATATATGTTTGTTAGTATAGTATTATAATATAAAATATGTATATATATTATTAATTATATGTATTATTAATTATTCCTTGGGGGAGGCCTTTGTCCAGCAGTGGACGTCTTTTGGCTGAGATGATGATGATGATGATGATAGTATTATTTACAATTTATTAGTCCCGCATACTTGTTTATTGCATCACAGCTAGAGTTGGTTGTAAGAGATCTCTTCTAGAGATAAGCTCACCTTTGTATATGTCCTGTGTAACGTGTGTTTAAATGTAATTTATTTGTACAATTAAGGATTAATATATTACACAAATAAACATGCTAGCAAACAAACTATGCGTTGTTAAAATTGTCATACAATCGATACTCTATGAAAGTTACCCATCACTATGTTAATATATCGCTAAGCCCCGAGGTAATTGAACGGGGTTGAAAATTATACAAACTTTCGTAACATGAAAGCTAACAGACAAGACTGTTAGACTGCTTGTAAGTCGGCGCGTCCCATGTTCTCAAGTCAATATTAATAGAGGATCCGTCAATTATTGATGTCTAGTGATGCTTAAAATCGAAGTGTTCATCGCTAAAGGTTGGTTTACGAGCCTGTTGGCAGATGACAGCATAGATAGGTAGTTTTGAGCAAAGTCAAAGTCAAAGTATTAATTTGCAAAGAGCAGGTATATACAGGATGTCAAATATAAGTATTAGAATCGCTATTCAATTAATAAATATTAACATGCAAAAAAATATTGATAATTAATAATTTAAAAACTCATTTATGCTATAATAACATTTTTCTAACAACCGTATACGTAGCTTTTTTGTCATTAAACTTATAGGTCCCTGTTTTAAATTGATTTGGGATTCTGTTATATACTTTTATGCACATATAATAACAACTTTTTTGATAAAGAGCAGTATTTGGGCGGAAATCTAAGACGAGTCTGTCACTGTTTCGAGGCCACATTTTCTAAACTCTTTTGTTTATATTTCTAACGGGTACGTACTTGGCTCTAATCCTGATGCAAAGTGAGGATAGAGCTGAATGTGGAAGCGGACTTCATTCGGTGTCCGCAACCATTTAGGCACTGACTATCCTATCTTTAACTGTCGGAACACAGCAATGCTACTAACATTGATGTACTCGTAATGGTGATAGCACCACCAACAACACCAACAAAAACAACATGGGGTACACACGGCGGCAGATCAACCTACCCAAAACTGTCAAATTTCTACAATCAATTTTGAACTTTATTGTTAGGTTATAAGGATCAATGTTCATTGGAGAAATTTGACAGGTTTGGGTAGGTTGATCTGCCGCCGACTGTACATCCACCAACCACCAACGACCAACACCTCAGTCTCCCTGTCACCACGGACTCTGCAAAGGGTTCGAAACGTCAGGATAAACATTAATTAAAAGTAATGTGTAAATGAAGTTGTTTCATTTCAATGTGTAGTGTTCGCGTAAACTTTAGAAAACAATATGGGGTACATGTCTTCACACTGGGAATCAAACCCGGTACCACTGCGTCTTACATCGGTGTTCCTAACCACCTACCACAGGGGAAAGTACTTTAAAGTTCAAAGATTTATTGATTTACAAATCGGTTGTCCCTTCTGTTGATCCAAGAATACGCAGTTTTCTTGTAAGAAGAATTGATCATCTGAGCATAGTTATCTAAGTAACATTAGGTTGCCAGCATTTCGAGTTCTTAGTTCTTTACCACACGTCTATATATTTACATATTGTAACACTGTTGGCTTAACATTATACAAAATTTAATATTAATGTTGGAAATATCTATTAAATATCGAGAATTGTAATGAAAGTATTATGCTTAAGGCAACACCAGTAACTTCCCTAATTGAATGTAAGATATTCCTCATGGCATCCGATAGTTTTAGTAATGGGTAGACGTTTAAGTTATAATGCAAACAAGTGATTAATATGCGTATTTGAACCTTCAGAGTATACATATACCTCACATCAATTATATCTCTGCCAAACTTAGTTTATTTTCCGCATGAGTAAAGTCAAGTCTGCTATCGCTCCATGAAAATTAGATTCCATTGCTCAGGAACCAAATTCTTGACGATGTTTATATTTGTATAGTTACATTGTTCTGGTTTTACCTATCATATACTCGTAAACGGAGTCTTTTCGTTTTACAATGTATCCTAACAATATTATAAACGCGAAAGTTTGTTTAAAGGATGGATGTTTGTTACTCTTTCACGTAAAAACTGCTAAATGGATTTGGATGAAATTCGGCATACAGATAGTTTATAACCTGGATTACCACATAGGATAGTTTTTGTCCCGATATTCCCACAGAAACGGGAACCACGCGGGTGAAACCGTGAGCGGCCGCTAGTAGTAAATAAATGTATATGTGAAATAGTGTCACTGAAATCATGGGATTGTTGGAACAAATCTTAAAATCTAAGTTAGCGTGCTGTTTTTGTGTTTCTTTTAATATTCTCTCTCTTAATCCTTCGCTGGTCTTCATCTCACCTAATGATGAGATGATGAGGCCGAAGGTGGAAGAACACTTCACCCTGAATCCTGAACTACTGAGGCACTGGCTATCTGTTATGGTCAAAATGCTAGTGTGATGAACGCGTGCATTTCTTTTCCGAAGATATTTGTGTTGTTTAATTGTTATTTTTTGATGGTTTTTCAAACACGTACATAAACACAAAGTGTTGAGAGACATGTAGGCGTTGGAGATTGGAACCAGCTCACCGAAGTAAAATCTGATCACCTGTTCAATACTATTATTTATTTATTTAGCCCTTCTAAATCAATTATTTTTAAATTTCATAGATTATGTTTGCTTGTTTTACTCAGGAATATGAAGTTTTAGTAATGGGTAAAAAAGGGTTGTAAAATTTTTTAGTAGTTTGATTGTCGTTGAAAGCCCATGCAACTTTAGTGTGGCCTTAAGGCCATTAAAAACTCAGGAGGTCCACAGTAAATATTTATTTAGGTAAAATTTATAATTAAGAGCGTTTACGCCGCACACTAGCGCCACTAATGAAAAAAAAAACATATCTAGTAATTAGAGATAGAAAATCAAATAACGTTACGGCCACTTTTAACTATAACGCCATATTTAACTAAACCATAACATGTGAGGTTTTCATTAGGTGACGTAAAAATGCTAAATTACTTCATTCAAATAGTTTGTTGAGCATAATTTGATTTTCTATCTCTAATTACTAGATATGTTTTTTTTCATTAGTGGCGCTAGTGTGCGGCGTAAACGCTCTTAAGCAGAAAAAACCTGTTTATAGATACAGGTTTTGACATATTATATTTTTAAACATTAGTAATTGCACAATCGATGTTATTATAAAACAATGTTACTATACTGAAGAATTTTGAAAGACTGATCATACCAAAAATACAATAAAATTCCATGACAATGACATTACATTCAAAGTATTCTTTTTCAGAACCGTGCAAATAAATTTGACAGGTAGCTTTTAAAACTACCAAGGAGGCTATAAGATGCATAGCAAAAATATAACGTGGAGTAAATTGCAACGACAACGTTACAGTAGTATCAATTTAAACCCGCTGAATCACTTCTTTGATGTCACAAAAGGAATAAATTATACGTTTGAAAATACCAAAGGATTAGGTTATATTGGGCGAAAATCCGCGCCCGTGCGTACACACATTGTTTGCGTTTACCCACCACGTTCAAATGTAAACATTTAATATCGGCTGCAAGCGAGGGGATAGCAATCGGCGCTGTACATAGCTCGCCAAATATGTGTTACATGGGACACCTACTTGAGTGCGAAAGCCGTTTCATCGAATTTTGTTTCTTCGAAACCTTTCAACGACATCTCTACACTGCGATGCCTTGTTACTGCGATGTTACGTTACATCGAAAAACTGTAAGTACTGCGAATGATTTTACTGCAAAACTATCAGACTGCGAAGCCTTGTTCAATCGACGTCTTGTTACTGTCGTCGCAGTATAGAGATGTTGTTGAACGGTTTTCGAAGAAACGAAATTCGATGAAACGGCTTTCGCACTCAAGTAGGTATCCCTCTATCGGGATACATACATATTATGACGACGGGTCAATCAGTACATATTTTCGTAGGATAATGTACGAAACTTACTCGAACGCCGCCGGTTTCGTAAACATGTTAGGAGTTCGTTGTTGCTATCTTATATGAGTATGAAGCCGAATTGGAGGCGGGAAGTTTGATAATTTGGTATCGATGAGTTCGAAATTAGCGTGTTGTAAATATTTGCGAAGTATGTCTCTATTTATATTTATATTTATATGTCTTTATTTCAAAGAAATCGGATGACCAGTGTTATACCGGTCACTGAATGAGTCATATGTGTTTAAAGCTGCCCTATTCGGTCTAAAATGGGCAGATCTTTTGAAATAAATTTTCTTCTCTTAAGTTTACGGCAACGCTACACTTTGAAACTGGATCTTGTATAGTTCCAAGGTGATATCTAGTTCAATTTACGTAAGGCTCAATGGGACATCACAAATAAGAAAAACTATGCCTTATAAAATGACTAATATTTAAATTACTTTAGCTTTAAAAGAAGTTTCTTGTATATTAACCAGAATACATATTTTTTATAGCAGTCGGTAAAATCAGTAAGTGCTTGTTATGCAAAAGGCTTAGAATAAATCGGTATTTTTATAGCTACGAAAACGCTTACACTAAGTTTATAAATTTAGTGTGCTATAAAGTGTTTTTATAACCATATATTTTATTGGTATCGTCAATAAATCTCCTTTAAACTCAACGACGCGAAAAAGAATGTGGCCATAACAGAAATTATTTTCCCATTACAAGAAGAAGTTTCGAAGAACAATCGAATGTGCATTATGAAAAATCCCCATTCAATAATTAATTCTACGAAGTTTACAGCCCTGAGTAAGCCACCAAAGCCGGAATATTGAAAAAAAGGCGCCCCGATCACCTTTTTACGATGCCATAAGCGAGCCCATTATTGGGGTCACTCTACTACGATGAAACTCCTCGGATAATATTTCGGACCGTAACACTAAAATAAAAATAACCATAAAACTCGATGTACAAAATCATAAAATGGGAAACGCTATAAAGGGAGATAGACGGATCTATTTGCTCTGGCTCAGAGTAATCAAACTTTGTGCCGGACATGAGCCGGTGGTGCTGCGTTTGACTCGGGCACACACGCCTCGTGACACTCCCAACTTGTTATGAGTTGGACACTAGCAGCTGTATAGCAGCTTTTAATTGTTCTAAATGACAAAGAGCTGTGTAAACGAATCAAGTTTTTCTATGTAGCTACTGCTCTTCTGTTAAATAAATATCACTCGCATATAATTTTGTCTGTTGTGAATTTAAAAAGTATGTATCAAACAACTCTTGTATGAGGACTAGCTTGTTTTAGCATTCTGTAAAGGAAAAACAAAATTTCACTTTGCATCAATTTAAAAAAAAAATTATAGAGAGATTGCTGATTGCCTCAAATGGCGTTTTCAGCGTCACCAGGTCTTTTTGGGGCGGCGAGGTACGTAAACGGTACCTCAAGCCGTGTTAAAATGAATCACCTTCAGAGGTTTTCTAGAGGGAACGGCATTGCACCCTTAAAAGTAGGCGTCCCCGCGTCCTACTAGATTCTGCGAAGGGTTCGGATCGGATCGGGGAGCGGAACCACCCGAGGGCGCCTCTAAAAGCACGGACCTCGGCTCGGGTAGACCGGGCCGTGGAGGAGGAGAGAAGCGCCCAGGTACATGTCTGTACCTGGTATAGAGCGCGTGTGAACTGGTTCTACGTACCCTTGTTCTACGAGTACAGTGTCTAACGTGAAGACAAAAAAGTGTGAAACTAGTGTGCATGTTTAGTGTATTCTGTAAATGTGTAGTGGCATTTAGAGGATCGGGCGGGGGGGCGTTCGCAACTGTAATGGGATCGTCGGGGGCTTTGCACCAAGTATGCATGGTGAAGGTGAAGGTGGACCGACAATTTGGTAAAGGTCGCGGGAAGCCGCTGGATGCGGGCTGCACAAAACCGGTGATTGTAGAGATCCTTGGAGAAGGCCTTTGCCAGCAGTGGACGTCTTTTAGCTGAGATGATGATGATGATGATGATGAAGGTCCAATCCAGAACCTACTACTTAGCCATTTTCAGTAACAAAAATACAAGCCTTAAACTGTAACATAGGTGACGCAACATATATACCTACATAAAGTATATAATCTCTGAAACCGTAACCCCGACTCGTTGCTGTTAATACGTCCTGGCAACAGAGCGCAAGCATCGTGATTAGGGAACACCTCAAGTGCGTCAACAAGAAGGTACGTAGATAATTAACAAAATATCCAGTTTTCTCTGAACTCTGCCGCCGACGCCGCGCCGCCACGCCGCGTCGCGTTCGCTTCAGCTCACCCCTGTCATCTTCTAAAGGTGAAGCACGTATCCTGTTTAATTTAACATGCTTTGCGGTTCTAAAAAGAAACGAACGAAGAAAGCAAGTTAAAGACTGCTCATTCAATCTCTAATCTTTATCAATCTTTGTCAATTTATTTATAGCCAACAAACAAACCTACAAATATTTTTTTGAATCATTATTTCAACAGATACCTACATGAATTCGACGTGTTTCTTCAATGGGTACAATTAAACCATTATTGTTTTTCTCCAACACTGCGACTGGTGATGTTGGCTTAGACGTTTTATTTCTTCAATCGAAACAGCTTAATCGCCCGTCGGACACGAATTGAGATAAACTGCTAATCGATACAGTAGACTAATAGAGAGAAAAATCGAAAAACCCAGTTCAGTAGGAGGCCATAAATGTTGTAATTTGCTTTTAGGGTATTACACGGCTCAATTGAGAAGATCATATTCTTAGGTTTACATTAGTTGGAATCTGTAAAGAATTGTTAAAGAAAGTTTATTTCTTAAAATAGTTACATAGAGCATACGCAATGTTCGAATATTAAAATTATAGGATAGTTAAAGAAAACTACTTTTGTAGATACCACCAAGTCCGGGACTAATTACGAGATTATTATCGATTACTGATGACACTCATAAAATGTATTAGATTGTTTTGAAAAACATTATTAATCTTTCCTTCTATATGATATATTAAACTTATGTAAAATCTGTAAAACGCCATATAATGCCATCCTATTGACGACCCAAATGCGAGTTAGTAAGAGTATTAAAAGAATTCCACTGTGTACAAATGCACCTACAGTTTGAAGTTCGAAACAAAGCTGGAACGCTAAAGATGGCGGCAAAACTGAAGCCAACGATCCCATTGACCCCGCTTAAGATGCATACAGTTGCACAATCCCCTCGAGGAGGTCTCAAGAAGACGCTGAAGCGATTGCTATTTTCTGAGTAATATTATGAAAATCAGACACCCTAACTTTTATAATTGGAGCAACAAGGTATATAATAAACTACTGTATCGCATATCAAAGATATAACGCATTTAGTATTAAAAAATATATTACTATTGGTTCTCAAAACCGATTGTGTACACAACTAAAATTGGGTAAAATAAATCAAGATATTTCTTACAAAATAACACAATCTTCTAGATGTGAAAACAGTCTGCTTTAAGCTGTATACTTAAGATGTATACATAGTAAATAAGGATTCACAAGAGAAAAACAAACGACTTTGAAACAAGTGAGTGACGGTAAGAGCAACTTGGGCCTCAAAACATTTGCAGCTCTATGTTAAATGCTATAAACTTTTGTTTTAGTAAGTTGCTACATCTGTATACGTATGATGTAAGCTTATTAAGTCATTGTGTAGTAGTATTTTGCTCAACATTAT
The DNA here is from genome assembly GCA_947562085.1 of Eudonia lacustrata. Taxonomy (NCBI): domain Eukaryota; kingdom Metazoa; phylum Arthropoda; class Insecta; order Lepidoptera; family Crambidae; genus Eudonia; species Eudonia lacustrata. Next base: position 2,636,601 of record OX387317.1, on the reverse strand, counting down.
ATGTTGTAATCCCTCAGGACTAAGTCGCCGTTACGTTGCATTAGGCGTGCTATATTTGTTCAAGGGAGCGCATTCGGTTCTGAACTATTTGTCGAACTATTTATGACTTAATTTTCGATACCAACACCATTATGTAGAAAGCTATCCTAAGCACTGTGCATTTCTAACTTTTACAGAACTCTCGAATGTTAAAGTAGAACAAAAGTGTATGTTGTACAGTATTAAAATCTGAATTAACTCCTCAAAGTTGGGTCAACAGTTCCTTCGCTATCTCTTTAACTGTACTTTGGACTCTGTACTTTGATTAAGCAACAATGTAATTCCCTTTGTCGAATCCCATAAACTAGTTGGTTTCGGTCTCTGAGAGCGAGGAAGCTTAATCTCTATATTTAAAAGTTGACTTACGTATCTTACGCTCATCTAGGTTGGAATCGCTAAAAAAGCTTACTCGCATGCTTTAAGTGCAGGTAAAGCATACAATATTAACTAGTTGTCGTTGTAAACAACAATAATTGTAATTAGATGGTTGAGAAAAAAGCAAGACGAATTGACGACCTCCTTGGTCGAGTGTCTTGTACACCGGTTTTCATGGTGTTGCCATCTCTGAGGTCCCGGGTTCGATCCCCGGTCGGATCAATTTAGAAATACCTGTTTTTCTAAATTGTTTCGGCTCTGGGTGTTTCCTATGTATAATAAGTGTGTATTTAAGTATACTAAGTATGGTTATGCGTTGTCTAGTTAACCATTTCTCGAGTTTCTTAAGGAAGCTTTTCTTGGGGCTAGATAATTGGTGTGAGTGTAGAAAACATTTATTTATTTATTTATTATTATTATACTCTATATCAATTTTCTTTCTTAAAACTAGGTTTTTACAATATTTTAATATAAAAACAGTAAAACATTATAAAAACCTAATCCTAAAGTACCGCCAGCAGCGAGGCAGGGCTCAAGCTACCGGTGATCAGGGCTGCAGAGTGAGGAACCTCCTGACAATACGTGCCGTGTCAAGGAGTAATGCCTTTTGCATCTGACCCTTGACCCAACCTTTCAGCGGGAGCCTCTCTAGGTGTTGATCGAGGCTCTTGGCTAAAAGACCGTTTGCCAAAGCGACTATCGGTACAATAATGGTTGAATCCACATCCCACATGGCGGTAACCTCGTGAGCCAAGTCAAGGTACTTACTGAGCTTGTCCTTCTCGGCTTTCACGAGGTTCTCATCATGAGGTATGGTGATATCAACCAGTATTGCCCGGCGCTGGGATCGGTCGACCACCACAATATCAGGCTTATTAGCGACAATAGTCCTGTCCGTAATGATAGAGCGATCACAGTAGAGCGTTGCATGACCATTTATGAGTACTGGCGCAGGTGCGTACTTATAGTACGGCACCTCCGATCAACAAGGCCATATCTAAGAGCAAGTTGCTGGTGAATTATTCTGGCTACTTGGTTGTGTAATACTCTCCGCAAGATGAGAAAACCAGAAATAAAATGCGGGAGTGATTCTCCTGGACGGCGGCATGCCCGACAGATGTCGACCGTACCGTCCTTCATAATATATTTCCGGTAGTTATTCGTCTTGATAACTTCATCTTCAATGGCACAGACAAAACCTTCAGTTTCCCCAAAGAGGTCACCGAAACGTAGCCAGTTCACCGAGGCAGTCAAATCTACATCAGGCCCAGTTAGAGCCCGATAGTAGCGACCGTGTAGCACCTTGTTCTTCCATATGTCCTTGCGATCGAGAATGCTTAGCACCACTGGTTTGCTCCAGTTTTCTGTTGCCAAGGAGAACGGCGTAACGGAGAACTATCAACTGCCACGACATCCAAATGCATCCCGCACTATATTATTATTATTATTATTATAGAACTATAAAATTGTGACAATGAATTTCTATCCATTTCTATACATTTCTATCCTTAATCCATGCTCATAAAGTTTAGTTGGAACTTGAAAAGTTTCAGGTTGGTCTCTTCTTCACCATAATCCTTAATACCAAAACCACAAATCTCATTCATTAAACAAGCGCTTTGCTATTGGAAAAAAAAATCATCAAAACGTTATAAGATACAAAGCTAAACTATTCGCATGAAAATGTTAAATGTTGAAACAAAAACGCAATAACTAGGACTGGAGTGGACGTTATCATATTTACGATGATGGCACGCAACTGCCAGCGCGAAGCCTGAATGGGAAACTATTTAGGTACCAGTTTATGGCAGCGGCTCCCCTTTTATTTTTTAATTCACAATAGCAAAACAAATAAAGCAGCCCATAAAAACACACGAAACGGTGTCAACTTCAATTAGAGCTATAAAAAACGCAGTAAAACTAATAACAAAGCGGTGTCGAAGGCTTAATATGGTCATTCAATGGCGTATTCGGGTAAAAAGGAAAATATTTTCGTGTAAACTTGTATTTTTTTGCTGCAAGTAATTACTGCTTTGCACGACTTAAAAAGTGAGAATTTTTTTACTTTATCCGTCAAATATAACAACCTAAGTCTCGTAGGTTTTATTAGTCATAAAATATTTAGATTATATGCGATCTTTATAAAACCTATACGTCTTGGAAAAATCAACACGCTTAAAAGGATACTCCTTGACTGACTCTTCGACTAACTCATCAACTCCCAGCCCAAATCCTTTGGCTCAAAAAGCTGATATTTTTGCTGGCGGGTCTCTTTCATGACATAGGCAAAAGAAAAGACGGGATTTTCCGAAATATTCACTAGATGTGTGTAACTACGCGGATGAAGTGGCGGGCACTCGCTAGTTTATGAATAGCCTAGAACACCGTTGAGCATTGGGCTTTAAAAATTTCAAGCAGCATTATTATTTTTCAAGCTATAATACATCGCGCTTACAGCATATTAGCTAAAGCATTTAAAAATATACAAAACCACGGCCCGTTCGATGCAACAGACTAATTTTATTAATATGTACAATAAACGCACGAAGATCTGCATCAATCAATATGTTCTATTTGTGTCTATCGAAGATGGCAGAATGTTCAAATCTGATCTTTACAGAAAAGCACGAAAGATCACATTTTGTATTCCAACCACTGCCGACGGGAACAAAGGCAAACCTTGTCAAAGCATCAAATGTTGCAACCGCAACTTTTTCGTCACGGCTTTTCAGCATTAACACTACATCGTTTGACGCGCTGTCGCCCGCTGTTCGTACCCCATTTCCAATTTGCGCCTATCAATCAGGACCAATCTCGCTGAGTGGATTACTCGTAAATGAAATTTGCATAGGCTGCCGTGCCACTCGGCCAGTTGTAGCTGATATTTACAAGTATGAGTCTAGAACAATGCCAGCGGTTTCGTTCAAGACGGGTTCCTCAGGGATCGATTTTAGATCCCACTTTGTTTATTTGCGAGGTTGGATATGTTTAATAGTATCTATCTTTTTTAAACACTGTTCCAAACAAACTGCCTTAATTTACAGTTGATAGGATAAGTAGATTCATCAACGACGTATAATAGTAATAACTGGATGCTCATATTGCTCATGTTATGTCAATTATGAAGGAACTTATTAGGAAAGCTTTCATTATAATATACTAGTAAGCGTTAGAGATATGCTCTAACTTAATGTTAAATTATATGCAAAATGCTGAGATAATATTTGGGCTTAGCTAAGTAACGGAGTGAACTTAACTTTGCAAAGTAAGCAAAAACAGATAGTGATTTTAGTAGCTTATTTGAGCAAGTTGATTACTTAACCAATTCAAAGAAAGTAAACGATTAACTTATTAATTTAGTTCCTTTAACATATTTTTTTTTAGAAATTTTACTTAAAGTATTATTGTTCCAAGACTAAAGTGAAAGAATAATTTTAATAAGTCTAATATTGAGTATTATTAAGAAAAAACAGAAAGACCAGTTAATTTGATTGGTATTGTTTGAGAAATGAGATCTAAATTAAAAATAGCTAAACAAGGTAATATTCAACTTAATCTAGATAGATGTAAGCTTGTCTTTTGATTCCTTAATTGAACAGGGGATTCGTTTATATGGCCTAAATGTTATCAGCAAATAAAAATCCTTATTTAATTATTGTGTTAAAACCTCTGTCCGACCTATCACAGCATCTCATTCGATTTCACTTTCACAACGAATAGTTTCCAATTAATTTTACTAAATTCTGTGGACTCTGCTCGGCCTCGAAGCAGCCAAATACTCAATTATGTTTTTAATTGAGTCGCGCATTGGATTTGACACCAGTCAGCTTCTCACTCAGGCTTGAATGATTCATTATTATATTTGTTTAGTTTGAAACGTTAAGCGTTAATAGTAATAAATCGTAGCACGTGGCAAGAAGTGATCTATGGAAGACGGGCGTGACTGTACGTAAGTATTTAAAAGCCTTAAAAAATGTTATTTAAAAGAATTTTCGGAATGTACCTTTCTTGTAAAAAATAAGCTTTTGCGTTAGTAAAACCAAAATCATAACAACTTAGACATTCAAAAGTTTAATTTCAAATTAACAGTTATTTAAAAAAAAATGTAAGAAATTTGTTATGTGTAATAAATAAAATAAACTTAACTAAAACTATTACTAAACTAAAATATGGCGTCAAAAAATTCCTCCGCGTCGCTGTCGACTGGTAATGTACCAATGTAATATATGTAATGTAGAAATTTTGGTTTAAACGTCATTTGTCTGCTAATTATCGTTACTATTTCAAAGCTCAGCTAACTAAACATGATCTAAAATAATTTAAAATAACATTTAAATTTAAATAATGTTATAATATTTTCTTAATATTTTTTGGTTTAATAGCTTTTTCTTGTAGGAGAAGATATTGGAGAAAGGGTAAATAGAGTATAAAGTGACCCAACTTCACCATGGGAAGTGATTACCATTGCGTCTTAAATGTAACAAATGGCAGTTGAAACAATTGAAAAGCGTTGCCGGTCTTAAATATCCTTCCATGCGCCTCTAATGAAGAATACCGTGTTGACCTGAGACTAAAAGCTCATTTCAGAAGACAATAGTGCTCGAAAGTAAGATCTAAACTAAATATACATTCCCAAACGATATTTACAGCAACTAAAAGATATTCCTATTGCAGAAACTATATCTTCTATAAATTCAGATCGGTTTATCTGGTTGAAACTGTGTAACAAAAAGCATGTAAAGGGGTTTATTCCGTATTTGTTTGGTCCGATGTTACGACTATCGGCCCCGAGACATGTCCGAGCCGTTTTGTTTTGCTCGAGCGCTTTGTCCTTTAACACCTGTTTCCATCCGTTGGATTGTGTTATGGAACGTGAGACGTTCCATACAGTCGCTACAAATTTTGTTTGTGATAGCAGTGTCTTTCTTTTAAAATTTTACAGGAAAATCTTTGCGTCTTGTAGGAATAATGTCGTGTGGTAAATATTCTTGTAACTAAAAATATTTTAAATATTTTTTGAACAACAATTGATCTAGAAAATTTCAAAATAGATAAACAATTTGTTTTTGTTGCAAAAAAGGTTCTAGTCTAAAGGTCTGAGTTATCGAAGACAGTATTCCCTTCCTTATATTTTATGTTTTAAATGAAATCTATTTTAAAAATACAATTAAAAACAGGGCCAGCGTATAAGCATTTCTATCCAACGTGGCAATGCTAGCTTACTGGGCACTCTGCCTGATGGGGGATGAATTGGGGCAATTTTTTTATTTAAAGTTAGTTGTAGTTATAGTTTATAGTTTTGTTATAAGTTTAATTTTAAGTAGTTTAATTATTATCTTGTTATTGTCTTTAATTGTAAATAAATAAATTGAAATTTTATTGTAAAATAAGTAACAAAATTATATTAATTAGTAAATTATTAAAAACATTAATGTATTGGTTTAAAAAACATGTCTAGTATTTGGTCAGAAGATCGATCAGCTTTCGTAGAAGTAGAGTTGAAAATAAATGATTTATCAGAAAACCTAGTCGTTAATCAGAAATAGTTAATTAAAAAAAAAAAATATTTTCGAGGCACCGATGTTTTACGAATGTTGTTTTCGTCTTTTCGTTGCAAATAGTAGCATTAACAGACCAGTGTGACCCAATAACGCAATCCGACAGGGAGACAGGTGTCAAATGACAGCGCCCTCGTGCGGAACGGAAAACACAGGCGTGTCTGGTTCCAAGCAACCGATATTCGAACCAAACTGATTTTAAGTCAAACAATATTTAGATCTTAGGTTGCCTGTTGTTGCAAAGGGATTTGGTGTGTTGAAAGTTTTTATAATTACTTCTCTGTTACTTTCAAGCAGTTAGTTGTAGGTTTTGATCGGTTACCGGTAATGAGTTTGCTAGTAATGGCGTCTACGACATTTAAATTACGAAATATTTGTTTTTGTGTATAAAAACAAAAAAATATACTTTTTTCAACTAAGTATCTTTATATAAATAAATCTTCTGTGCGTGTGGATGTTATTGAAATCCTTCTAAACGGCTGGATCGATTTGGATGAAATTTTCTGTGTGTGTTTAAGTGGATTCGAGAATGGTTTAGATTTACAATTGGACCCGGTACGTGGCGCTGCTATAGGGGTCCATCATGGGATATGGGTGTTCTTGAGCAAACGAATGATTTGTTTGTTTTGTTGTCATGGAAACTGTCAAAGCGGTACGAAGTCCGCCGGTCAGCTAGTATATATGTAAAAAGATATGAAGTTTCCTCCTCAACTCCATCATCCATAACGGGTGTAAGACAACAGCAAAGTGCATATCAAATTAATCAGAGTGAATAAATACATTTTTACTTTAACTTCGAATTCGGATAACTTAAAAATATCCATCTCCTGACGGTAGACAACAATTCCCAGTTTTAAACGTAACTAACTGTTCCCCGACCTACCGCGTCGCATCGCGTCCGTTGCTCGTATGCGCTGTACTTCGTATTTGCTTAGCGTTTTTTCTGATTTTTTAAAGGTCATATCGTGATGTTAAATAGCTTATATATAGCCTAACACAAAAATTGGGCTATTAAATGCAAAAATATTTTTTCAAATTCTAAATATTAGCGTGTCTTAACAAAAAAAAAAGCCAACTTTTCAGCTTTATTATATTAGTATAGAGTTAGTTATAGAAGGGTCATTCCGTAGCGCCAGTGCCGCGACGCGTTCATTCGGCGTCGCTTCTCTCCGCACGACCGGCCGCGACACCTGTTCCTGCCTCTGTCGAATTCAAGCGATGTATATTGGGACATGTCACTTATACGAACGATTTACTCCACTATTCCCGCTGTTACATTGTTACTCTTGACTTGCTTTTCCTTTTCCGTAAACAACGCATATCAGACATAAAATGTACATAGCAAAAAAAAGCAATAATTCCGTAAATTCACTGATAAATGAAATAAATAAATATGAAAGACACGTTTCAAGTAACGTGGGCTATTTACGTTTGATTTTATCAGTTGGTGAACCTAACACGATGCTTTTTTTTAACTCAATCATACACGTAAGTATTGGTTGACTTTAAATTTAAAAACATTTATTCAACGTAGCACAGTTGGGCTTTATTTAGGTACTATCAATAAAACTTGTATGTGCTTAAAATTAAAATGCTATGAATCGGATTCTCTCAGCCTGATTTGCAGATTCAAGATACGGCAACGCTGATTTTCAGACAGTCATAACCAAAGTCATTGCAGTAGTTATGTTAAGAATAAGTTTTAGTTTTTAAGGAAATAATGATGATGGGCAAGTATTACTGCGAGTCGAGACTTTATTTATTTAGGGATTTAAAATATTTATCGAGGATATTAGAGTACTTAACGTGCAAAGAATCGTGATCTAAATAAATTAGAACGATTGTATTTTATAATTTATTATAGCACAACGGTTTATTTATAACATAATAACATTTCTTATTTACTATTTAATTCGAAGACACAGTCAACCAAGTACGAAAGCAATTTGAACAAAATTGTCACAAAATTGTCATCGCCGTAGTTCATTTTGCACCTGAGCAGACATCAAAACTTGTGATCAGTAGCTAATTACCGGTGTAATTATGAGTTACGAATTCAGCCATTTGTCCCTTTAAATTTGTCGTTTATTTCAAACTGTGATTCGTTTAATGAGAGAAATTCTAGGGCGTTTGATTCTCCGAATTTGCGAGGAGAATCACCCCATTAGAGATGTAATTTTGTTTTGGCCTAAATTTGATTACAGATCTTTGTGATTATATTGAAGTTTACCAAATAAACAACAAAGGAATACTAACGAAAAAAAGTCAAAATGTTTTTTTCTTTCTTCAAATTCTTGTTTTTACATTTTTGACGTTTTCCGAAAATTTAATAGAAATTCATAATTATTATTATTGCGTTTTTAATTAAATTTGATAGTAGCTTAACTGCTTGTAATATATTTTTGCTGCTCGCCATTTTTTTCTAGTTGTAGTTCCTTTTTACTAATTTATTTTTATTTCTTCAAAATGCTTTTAGGTACATATATACCTCTGAAAATGTTAAAATACGGTAACGCTAACAATGCCAAGAAACAATCTGCAAACTCTCAAAAAAAAACCACTGATAATCGTCTAATTCTGTTCAATATAACAAATCTGAGTTCGTATTTAAATAGAGAAAATTCAATTTGCTTTCCCGTTAATTTTCATCGTTTCAACTTTAACTATACTTGCACTAAATGGAGCATGATCTTAATCCAATTTTATATCTGTTACATAAAATTATTTCGCCATTATAGGATGGTTTGGTAAGAGATTAGGAGGAAATCTATTAAAATGCAAATGCCTATTAAGATGTAATGGGAAAACAATAGGTTTAGTGACTTGCGCATGCGTCCTAACAGAGTTATGCTAGCTGGGTATATGGGACAGAATTATTTTATTATTTTATTTTACATCGTTTGAGTTATAATCAGTCGACGGTTCGGTTAGCCCTTATATCCCTTAAGGCGACGCGTTGGAAATTTAGGTGGCGGGGATTTTGATTTTTCCCAACAATTACAAAACATATGAAAGTGATATTTGATGACATAATTTTTCATTTAATTGACTTCATTTTGTTAGTTGCAGAAACACGATTTGTCAACTTTTATAACAGAGAAAAAAATATCAAAGTAACCTCTTTTAAAACATAGATTCGCATTTTACAGGCAAACCAGACCGATTTAAGCATCCAAATTTTCTTAGTAGATTAGTCTTAACACACACTTCAATATTGTAGTTAATTTTTTTTTAATAATTTGTAGTTTTAATTTAAAGGAAAAAAAACAGTTTTTCTTATGGTACGGGGTGCAAACGCTCCGTATGAGATTTATAGTTTAGCGATGCGTCGCCTTAATGGTAAGCAACGATAAAGCTGAAGTTGGAAGAGCTCTTCATCCGAAATCCTTACTACTGACCTAATCTTTTAAATTGTATGTCTATTTACATTCTTTGTTTTTATGAGTATATCTTTGTATATGTCGTTTTACTTTTGAAGTATTTTTTTTTTATATTTGTTTATTGTTTCTTTTCTTTTCACTGTTATTCGCCAATATATAATGCAAACAATTTAAAGCTCCCAAAATGAATACTAAATAATATTAGTTTAAATGTTAGACGTATCTCCTATGTTACCCTATATATCTATCAAATCCATAATTGTCAAAGCCGACAAAACGGCTATAAAGTCAACCAGGCATCTCCTAAAAACCGGTGCATTACTTATTTCCCATAATTGTGTCGACATCTAGCGGAGTTTTCTTCCTAACTCTAATGGAGAGGCCATCCATTGCAACTGCAGACTTCTTTGTCTACAGAATAAAGGCTGCTAGGGGGAGTAGGGGGTCCATTTTGAACGCTCGTCACCACTCTTTGTTAGTTTAAGATAGAATTTCGCAACATTTGCTTAAATAACCCTGATGTCGTATCTAAAGAATTTTATAATGATTTGTTATTCAAAGTCTAAAGAGAATAAAAAAATATTAATACAAGTATTCCATGTGGTGAGTGAGACGTCATGTGTATTTACCTGCAACAAGAAAAAAACAAAAATTAGTTAACACAATACTATATTTAGTTATAGGTACATAATAAATTAGGACTTTATGCTATTATCCCTATACATAGTTCTATAAAATATTTTTTCTATAAAATTAATGAAAACATTGTCACCGCACAATACATCAGAAATAACAAAAACGGCACTCCAATCCCAAAACTGCAAAAACCACTCTCAACCAGTTTCACCTGTTATTTTTTATTGTTTGTTTTTCTATAAATGCTCTACTTAATCAACTGTAATCCATCAAACTGTCAGCGTCGACTGTTATACACCTTCTGGCAACACCTCTATTCAATATTCGTTGGGATTTCGATACAAAAACAAAGCTAGTCGGATGAATGGGTCTCGAGTTTCCAATCACTCATTTAGAAATGCCAACGGTGCGTTGACGTGACCATAAAATAATTTTAACGCAAAACAAATGGTGAAGGAAAAACTTTAGTTATTTTGGCTTTGTCTGAGGAGCACGATACTTTGATGGAGGTGTTACGTGTATTAGATTTATCAAAAGATCTATGATTAGTATTAGTATGTCTTTCCAACGCTGCTAGTTTTTGTTCCAAACTAAGATATTGCTAAAGGAAATACCGAAAAAAGAATCTTTAAAGACACTCGAACAATAATATTGCTTATTAAAACCTCAAATAGTTTTTGAATGGTATTAGAGTTGGATTATTTACTCACTGTCGTTTCTGTTTCTGAATACTAGATATTTTTTCAACTCGACTGCTTTATTTAAATATAAACCTTTACCAGAGGTAAGTAAAAAAGTATTTTCAATTCTAAGTTTTTCTTTTAAAATAACAACTTTTTTATGTGGAGAGCGAGTTTCAAACCATTTGCCACAATGATACTCCAATCACTACTGAACATATAAATTACAATTTAAGTCGAATACTGAATTAATAACCCAGACAAATAATAAGGGAAGAGCAAAAGTTCAAGTGGTCAATATCCCGATTGTAAAGTAAATCACAAGTAGTTTCCTTGTCTATATGCTCAGGCTCTCGATCGTCGGCCGAAATATACCATCATATCCGTAGAAATTTGCCGAAGAACGTGAGCACGAAAGACATTCAAATACTTCAACGTTAAAAGCATTTCTGATATAGATTTTTCCTAGAGGAGCCTTAAATTGTCTTCATACCCGCATTTTCAAGGATATAATCGCATTCTCAAGGATATTTCAAAGTAAACAATGGACCCTAATAAGAGAACATTCAACAATTTTATGGCCAGAACGAGGTCCTATCAATTAGTAATCGTATTTAATTTTCACTTAATTTCAAGTTGAGGTTGTGCTAGAAAATTTTAATTAAAATAGTGTTTGATCTTGTAAGGTTCAACTTACTGTTTCCATGTAATGAATCAAGCCACGATATTATTAATTGGTTTTTATATCATAAATTGGTGTTTTATTATGTTTAAGAAAAATAGTTAAAACTTATACAAGAAAGTTCCTATATTGGATATAAGTTTTCAAAGTCTACCCAAATTTATCTATCTATCTATATCAGCCTTTGGGTTCGTCTTCGAACATAGGCCTCCTCTTCATTACACAAACCAAATTTATACGCATTCTTAAAATGAATGAGCTACCTTAGTTGTTCTTGTTGTAGTTTTTGTTTTTTCTACTTCTTTTTTTGTTGCAATTGTTTTAGCGTTTCCTTTTTTTCAAATTTCATCATTCATTTTTTTTTATTCTTTTTGTAAATTATTGTTATTTTAGCGGTTATAACGTTTTTTAGGTAATTATTTGTAACTTTTAATGCATGATGTGGTTACCTATAATTGTAAGTACAGTTATGTAACCTGTATACTTAGAAGATATTGATATCACGAGTTGCTGTAACTTATGTTGGTAATCTATACTAATATTATAAAGCTGAAGAGTTTGTTTGTTTGTTTGTTTGTTTTTTGTTTGAACGCGCTAATCTCAGGAACTACTGGTTCGAATTGAATAATTCTTTTTGTGTTGGATAGTCCATTTATTGAGGAAGGCTTTAGGCTATATAACATCACGCTGCGACCAATAGGAGCGAAGCATCAGTGAAAAATGTTGCAAAAACGGGAAAAGAGCCTAAAAAATTAAAAATGCTGCCGAAAGTCACTATTCCACGCGGACGAAGTCGCGAGCACAGCTAGTCCAAAATAAAATGAATAAATAAATAAATAAATAAAAACAACAAAAACAACAACATTTATTTTGCACTTTGTTATTCTAGTTTCCAATATTCCACTGGTACACATTTACCGAATACTTTTCATTTTCCAATTGGGCAAATGAAACCATTGAGCGCAGGCTAGCACAATGTTACGATCACGTGTCTCTCACCAATCCAAGCAATCTTTTAGGCTAGCTTCCCACTGCGCTGGCAGGACCGGCGGTTTTGCCAGAAATTGGGAGACGGACAGAGGTCAAAAATATTTTTTTTTTATTGTTATATTAGAAGGAGGCAAACGAGCAGGCGGGTCACCTGATGGGAAGCAATCACCGCCACCCATGGACACCCGCAAAACCAAAGGAATCACAGATGCGTTGCCGGCCATTCAAAAATTCTAAAAATTCAAAATTCAAAATAATTTACTCAGTTTAGGCTCCAAGTAGCTCTTATGAAATAAATAAATTCATTCATTAATTCATTTGTGAATCGTTAGACCTTGTACTGAGAAGAACCGGCAAGACACTCAACAAGGGTATTTATTTCCTCCTTTACAAATAAACACAAAATATAAATAACAAACAACATGTAAAAAACAAAATTAAAAAATAAAGTTTTATTACATTATCTGACAAGAAAAGTCGAGATTCAAATTCTCTCCTCAGTCGAGGTCAGACTCAGGTCTGACCTCGACTGAGGACGATGGACGACGAAAGTGTTGTTGTGTTGTGGTGGTTTCTTAGAAGACACGAGCTCGTTGGTTCATATTACTCCGGTCAACGCGTGCTGTCGGCGCTTCACAGTACCGAAACACCCTGAAGAACGCCGAGCCTTCTTGCCGGTTTCGGCAAAATATGAACAATTTCATATAAATCCTACAGTCACTAGCCCTTCCAGTAGTTTCACTGGCCCGGCAAAACTGCCAGCCCGGTGCAGTGGGCACCCGGCCTTAGGAGAGCAGTTTCGATGCAGCTGCGGATATTGCTGGGACTGTCCCTTTATTCCCGTCACAAGCGTTTAAGACTGACTTCCAGACAGTAATATCAGACTTGAACGGATAAAATCTACTCTCGAGAAGTTTTGTTATTTGCTAAAGTAAATAAGTACCGCTGCGCTTAGATAAAACTAAAATTAAGAGTGTAATATAAATTGCGTCCGTTAACTCCGGAGCTTTTATGTTTGCTTTTAATTCTTGATCGTAACTGGAGTTTTGAGGTGCTCGAGAAAAAGAGTTTCCAAGTCTTATGGAAGAAAATGATGTGGCTAATTGTTTTATACCTAAGCTAATAATTATACCTGTCTTACTGGTTTTTGTATAGGTTTGGCGTACACCTTCTGCATGTGCATAATATTATTATAAAATTTTTGCGAAATTATCACTACCGCTCGCTCAATATCGCTTTTAGTGATAAGGCCACCCATTGTATGACTCCTAAAACAAAAGTAAACTTTTGTTTTCTTTGCTTAACGTGACTGTTTTTTTATGTGTAGGTACAAGAAAGTATTTTTTCAATTATTTTCTATTCTAATCTATTCTACCTACATAATTTGTAAGCCATGAATTTCTTAAATTAACAATTAAATGTATAAAAAAATACATCATGTTTAACAAAATCAACAAAAAATTACTAACGCAATTGCTATAGAAACTAGAAACTAGAGAAGCTAGAAACGCTACACCAAACGCAGTGAGAACTGAACACCTAAAAAGCCGGTACACCAATCACCATTTCATTAAACATTAAACATTCCGTAATCCGAATGCCCAGCGCTGAAGCATTTCATAAAATGAACAATTAAAACTTACTCAGACACAGAATGCTCTCACCGAGTTAGACACTCCGCAAAATTAGAACTAATTGGCTTATTCGCTGCACCACCCGATACAAAGTAGACCCTGGCTGCGCTGATATGCGAAACAAACGCTAATACTGTTCTATTGCGAATAGGCATCATTTCCGTAGGAGCAAAGACAGCGTTATAGTAAGGCTCAACCTTATTAACCTTTTTGGTTAGGTCTCAGTTGGAAATCGGCATTGTAGCTTCGAGTGTGCTGCAACACGAGCTGAGCTAGGTAACTTTTTTTGAGTTTGGGAGACGCAAAAACTGACCCGGGCGACTTTGCTCGGCTTTTGCTGTTCGTGGGCCTGAAGTCGTATCGAAGAAAGGTTGCTGGGTTTTAATGGCTAGGCCTCCCCTCCCTCAGACGAGCTTTTAGCCTGCACGAGGGAAGGGGAGGCAAGCCTAATTCGTGTGATGTTCATTTCAAGAAGTCTTTATTTCGTGTTTCTGCTACCTTTTCTCGATGCCCACTGACCAGTGAATCATGCAAGACGAGTTGTGGCAGAAAAGCGGTGAATTTAATCTTCTTTTCAAAAAACGACATCTTTATGAATTTAACCCCTAGCTAAGATTTGCTTTGTGGACCGCCAGATGTTTACATCAGGACTCGCTGACGTTTCGGACACATTATATTCGGACACAGTGTCCGAATTGACACTTTTTAATATTTTTTTTCACAGACGATTCGGACACCAATAGAATTTGCTGGACAGAACGTACAATAAATTGTCTGTATCAATTGAAGTTTAACAGTAAGTAACGCTTGATAGTAATTGATATCAAGTCATCGCTACAATCCATGGGTTTGGTTTAATCACCACGCTTGCCAAATGCAATTTATCGAAACACAGTTTACCTGACTTTAGAATTGAATCCAGGACTCGCGGATATCGAGCCGTGTGTCATCAATTCGGCCACCGAGGTCCTAGAGCATAACGCAGGAATATATTCTATGACAAGCGTCATTCCCGAGTAGTTTCACCTATTACACAAAATTGGATTTGAGTCGCAACAGGACGTGCGGACGGCATCCGTAATTCAGTTTGCAATATTTAAAAGCGTAAATGCGAGCGGTGGTGGTGGGAGAACTTTGTATGCAGCTCTTTTTGCATATGCAGTTATTTTTATTGCCATACAATAAAATGGAGTGGATACAGTTCCCAATAAATAACGTGTACTTAATATTACGAAATATAATTTTATAAATGTCGTTGTTGTGTAGTTTCTTGCGCCCGTTCTTCTCCAGCTAAAGAATGGATGGTGGTAGGTAAAATATTTATGTGACGATTCAAATGCCCTTGTTTTTTAATTTTTTTTTGTAAATTAACTTGAAAAAATATTTATTTCATTCATTCAAATAGTTTTAAAGATACAATGTGGTATTATAATTTATGTTGTTCGAACTATGCAATATTTTGTTATTTGTAAATTAAGGAAATCTGTTATGTGTGAGCAAGAGGGTACACGACGAATCTATGGGTGATTTTAATTTATCTTTTTGATTTCTCAATCTTAAATAATATATCTGCCTCAATTCAAATAGAGTTCAATGCAGACCTATATCTTTTTTAACGTTACGTGAACACTTCACGTTACGAGTAAAATGACGCACTTCATATAAATCTTCTCGCATTTTTACTGTCTTAGTTACTTATCTTACTGTATGTCTAAGTTAAAAAAGCATAGGAATATTCAAGACGTACCTACACCTACACGTACAAAGCCAAATAAAGAAATAAAAAATGCATTACGCAGCTTCGTAAACAAATGTCTGACGCAAAAACAAAGTCGCATAAAAATGTAGACCAAAAAACAAAAACAACTCGATACCAAATTACTGTAACACCAAACGGAGAATGCTCTCACATCTACTCAGGAGGGGGTAACAAACCATTATGTCTCGTTCCACCTTTAAGTCGGCGCTTCCACAAAAGAAATTACTTCATTCTTTCTAAATTTCAACTTCCACTTTGGCGGGGCGAACGTCTAACAGCGAGAGAGTTATTTATCTTTGTGTCGTATAATAGAATTTAATTAAGTAACGTGCGACATGCCTTACGCGCGCGGAATTTCTCGAAGTTGGGACCGTGCGCGTAGGTGTAGGTTCCAGTATTCGATTTTAGATTCTGCTTCGATTCGGTTTGGATGCATTGGATAGGGGATAGAATCGAAAAAGGTTTTCGTGTCTATATTCATTCTTTAAGAGTTACACTAAAAGTTTTATGAACTAGTTTATTAACTATAATGATTTCGCAGATACTCCACTGCACGTGAAATGTTACTCTCGTCACATTACAAATCTTCCGCTTTTATGTAATAAAAAAAAATATTCTAATAGGAGGAAGAATCAAGAAATTTTCAAGCTAATTAATATCATGTGCTATTCATACTTTGGCGGCTGCACTAATAATTTTATTTATCGTTTCAGTTTTAGGAGTATGATATGCTCCACTGTGCACAGTAAAATGTTAATCTCATCATATTACTATCTTACTTACTTACTTACTCCGCTGGCTCAGCGACCCGTACTGGATGGTCAAGGTCAAGACCTCCGACACATTTATTATCTATTAAATTAAAAAAAATATTTAAAATGGAAAAGGGTTCGTTTAAACTAATTAAACTGTAATTTATGTTTGAAACACCAAATCAAATATTAAATAGTATTTTCGACCAGTCCATAAATATCTATAACAATAAACTCCCTTCACAGAAAACCTTAATTCACTAACAAGCAATATTCATTATTACTTGTCAATTCACAATTTATCATATTACTGTCTGGCGAGGCAACAAATGGTGTATTTTTACCAGAATCCCTGGCACTTTAATCACGTCCCTGATCAAATTTCCTCCCGCAAAGTTTCTATGCGGAAGCGGATATTATTATGCTTTGCATCCCCGTTTACTCTGCTCTGAGGTCTCACTATACATTTACTGCGGTATACAAGTACTACGTTAATATTTACATGGAATAATAAAACTGTAATGTAACAATACATATTTATGTATTAAAGGAGGAGCTCGCTAAGGGTAGGACCAAAAATCGTATCATCTCGAGCTCCTCCGTGCTTCGGAAGGCACGTAAAGCCGTTGGTCCCGGCTGCATTAGCAGTCCTTAACAACCACCAATCCGCACTGGGCCCGCATGGTGGGTTTGGCCCGATCTCCCTATCCTTCTATAGGGAAAGCTCGTGCCCAGCAGTGGGGACATACACCTATGAAATTGGAGTTATTTTTCTCACTTATTAATAGTTGTATTACTTCTAAAAGTCAATATCGGTTGTTAATATTATTATACACCTTTAATTAGGACTATGTTACTTAGACTTCAGTTCTAACAATGATTAATAATTTTGTGTCTTTGGGCGATAGCCCATTTTTTTTTAAATTGACTAACTTTTTTGTTCGTGGGTTTGTCCTTTTGTTTTATTGTAGCTTTGAAGGGACTTGATTTTTTTTTCTTTTTAATGTCTGCTATATTTAGCTAGTAAAACAAACACAGTACACTCTACAATTATTATAGTGTTAAAATAAATAAATGCTAAGAAAATTAAAAAAAAAGGTTAGTATGAAAAATAAAATTTTATCAAATATCTTCATACACTACTCCAATTTCATAGGTAAGGACCTATTATTATAAAAATGGGAATGACGAGGTCAGTGATGCAGCGGCTGAAGCTTTCAAGTAATTTTGGAAAATTTATTATTCCTTTATCATCCTGTTTGATATCGTGTCGATTTACAATCGTAAGCATCATCCGCTATGCCTGCTCCTTGGATGGGTGATCAAACTTTAATCTATTTATGATGATTTGAGAGGCGTGTTTTTAGTTGCTGACATACTTCAACCAGTATAATAGTCTAGTCCCAGCGTAGTATGTTATGGCCGAAATCTGTTTACAAGATATAGTCTATAGAAGACTTGTAACTTTATATATATAATATAGTACAACTGTGAAAAAAGTAAATTAGATTTAACCAGAAAACCGATTCCCAATCTTAAAGGGGAGAAACTCTCCTTTGAAAATTATAGAGATAAATTGATAGCTCATTTAGAATAGCATAACATAATTGCAAAAAAGTCGCAGGTTCTAGAGAATAGTAGTATTTTTTTTTAAAGTTGTGGGTATGTACTTTAAGATATGCATGTATAATACTCGTAATTGTATTGTATACTTTATATTCGACATAAAACTGTTTTAAATTAAATATATTAAACATTAGTAGGTAAGTTCCTATTTAATATGTATTAAAATCCATATAATCACTACATAGTATAAAACAAAGTCGCTTCCCGCTATCCCTATGTATGTATGCTTAGATCTTTAAAACTACGCAACGGATTTTGATGCGGCTTTTTTTTAATAGATAGAGTGATTCATGAGGAAGGTTTATATGTATAAATACATGCATAATATAGTAGAGAAACACTGATAATTTTAGAGGTTTCACATTTTTTTGCGCTTACATTCCAAATGCTGGCAGAACTCTACGAGATAGATCAAAATAATGTACTACAATATTGTACACCTTAAAAGGGTCTACAAAAAAGTCCGCGATGGTATGTCTATCTGTATATGTCTATCTCTTAGGGATAACCCACAATAATATTTTTTTATCCTTTACTTTTTACGAGAAATAATGGCTTATTTACGAAGCGATTTTAAGCAATACAGCATTAATTCTTATTTAATTAAGTACCTTAAATACATTGTGCATTTAATATATATCAATATAACTTTTTACAGCATGTAATTTAAATGAATATTTTCGAAGATATTACAGATTTAAAATGCAAGGACATAGCGGTTGCGTGTATCAGCATTGCACCCGTACGACGCCGGGGCGGGTCGCTAGTATTCTTAAAAATACAAATTGAAGAGGCTTATAAAACTTGTCTTGCATTTATTTCATTAACTAATAATTAAAGCAATTTATTTATTTGTGTAACAAGCCTTGATATCCTTATAAGTAACAATTCCTAACACCACCTCAGACTCAATGATTCCGATTTCGATTCATATTGGAAGAAATAATTGTAATTAATTAAGTTAGTCGTAATGTTTGTCCTAGTTATTTCTGACATTCCGAAAGTCAGAAATAAGATACCTGGTTCATCCGTAGTTGAGCATTCTACACCCTTAACGTCTTTTACTATGAGATGACATAAAGACCAATTACTGTAGTTAAAAAAACCAGTAAAACATCGTACAAAACAACTGCTCCCTCCATCTGCACCGGGTATCCACCGCACATATCGTCAAAATAACTCTATTTTGACGATATGTGCGGTGTTAACTCTTACAACCCCCCCCTCATTCACCTTCTCAATACAAGAGGGGGGGAGAAGAGGGGGGTTAATCGCGTTACGGGTACGCGTGTTTACGTCGGCGCGACTCACGCTTGACTTGGTCCTTAGTTCGACGCGAACGAATTAAGCAACAAATTAATGTCACCGGGGTTTTACTTCAAAGGTTTTCGGATTACTTCGCATTTGATTGGATTACATATTTGATACACACTGTAAATTATAGTTTTCGTTATCGTTGGCGGTTGCGTAGTAACATTTACAGTTGAATTTAATTAGAAGTAAAATATAATCATATATATATGTATCTTATTTATCTTACTATTTTTTTTTCTTGGCAACCACAAAAATATAAAAATGTACATTATTGCGTTGCAATTGGAAGAGGTAAAGAGGACGATTTTTGACGATAAATTATATATTGGTAATAAAAAAAAATTAAGTAATACTTACTATAATTTATTTATTTACAAACATAGACAATAACAAAATAATAATTATACCACTTAAAATGTTTAATTTTACAAAAAACTATAAACTATAACTACTACTAACTATAAATAAAAAAAATTGCCCCAAATCATCCCCATCAGGCAGAGTGCCCAGTAAGCCAGCAGCATTGCCACGTTGGATAGCTATGATTATACGCTGGCCCAAGTAGCTGCTAGCTCTGGGGTCCCGGGTGGTTTATACTAATTTTATAGAAACATCTTTAAAAGGTTTGTGAGCACCCGGGCCCCATGGACCTAATGTCTCTACCCCAAACTACTCAAATATCCCCAGTCAGATTAATAATTTTTTTTTTCAGTAATATTTATTTATTTATAATTATTATTTGTGTAGCATTGACAGGTCAATAGGGTCAGCGCGGCGTATTCGTTTTATAAACACCACCAGACAGGCAGACTTAAAAAGCGCTAGCTCATTCATTAGTCCACCTGCCTAGCTACCACCACCTCATCCAGCTCTATCAACATAACAACATTGTTAGTGGTATAATAATAAACATAGGTAGTAACACTACATATTCCGACCGTTTATCCTGAGTTTATTTTACGTATAATTTTAACATCACAGGAAGTCTAAGGTGTTGGTTGTCCCGAAATTAATTTGTGTAATGCTACCTTCGCCTATTTTTAAACGGGTACGTTCCGTCACACGCATAACGAGCACACAGTGTATTTTGGTATTTTAGAGGTCTTAGGATAAAATAAACGGGAGTCCATCCGTGTAAGTCCGTCCACTTGTCTCTTTCGGTCTGGTGTACCTCTACGCTCAAAAAAAACCAGACACATAAAAATAACTGCAAAGAGGTGTTTTACGAGTATATAATTGTTTTTTATATAGTTGTTTCAGCAGTCGTGTTTTTTGTTTTATTTTAATAATTTGGTTTATTTCAAACTTTTTACTTTTTTTTTATTAAGTATATTCCGGATTTTTTATAGCCTGTCACTCCCACACTCAAAACAAATCTAACGACACCTCATATGTCAAAATCCGCCATGCCGTTTGGGCTGTAGAGCGTGCCAAAGAAAAAGACATACGTACATACATACATACATACATACATACATACATACATACATACATACATACATACATACATACATACATACATACATACATACATACATACATACATACATACATACATACATACATACATACATACATACATACATACATACATACATACATACATACATACATACATACATACATACATACAATCGAAAAACATAACCCTCCTCACGCAGTCGGGTAAAAAGGCACGGTCCGATGGTTGGATTGACTAAGGTCACTTTTATGACAACGATAATGAGACATTTCTTATTAACAATATTACAGAGCAGATCATCATCATCATCATCATCATCAGCTCATTTGTATGTCCCCCCTGCTGCGGCACGAGCCTTCCCTATGGATGGATAGGGAGAATGGGCCGTGAACCACCACGCAGGCCCAGTGCGGATCAGTGGTTGTTAACGACTGCTAATGCAGCCGGGACCAACGGCTTTACGTGCCTTCCGAAGCACGGAGAAACTCGAGATGATAAATGTTTGGTCACCCATCCGGTGTCCGGCCTTTGCAAAAGTTGCTTAACCTAATTTTTTTTTTGAGATGATTGCTGATTGCCTCAAATGGTATTTACAGCGTCACCAGGCTTTTTTGGTATAGAGCGCGTGTGAACTGGTTCGTCGTACCCTTGTTCTACGAGTACGGTACGGTAAACTAGTGTGCATGTTTAGTGTATTCTGTAGATGTGTAGTGGCATTTAGAGGATCGGGCGGGACTTAACCTCAGCACTCGCAGACCGGGCGCGTTAACCACTGCGCCATCGAGCTCCTCATTGCAGAGCAGATAGTTAATATAATCAGCGCGGTATTATTTCATAGCAGAATACGTATTTAGTTAACTACATTACATAACAAGTTATCAATAAGTCGACTTGCGACACACTACCGTCTTCTTCCAATACTTTTATGTATAAATATATCAAAAACGAACATAAACAATTTTATGTCCTATCCTAAGTTATTGCACATATTGTGGAATGTATTACTTCTGGAATGAACTATAAAATATTTAACATCAAGATGATTATTATGTGTTCCCTATTCTTATTTTATTGTTCTATATTGTGTATTATTGTTTCCTAAATAGCATATTAAATAAATATTCATTAGCATTAGCATTGTTGTGTTATAACAGACAAGAGATAGCCCCTGTTCCTACTGTAGATAAAAATTCCAAGTGAAGTGCACTCTTGCCTTTGGCCCTATCGCCACTTACTTACCAGCAACTGAGATAAAAGCAAGACACTTCCCTGTTGTGGAATTATAAAAAGGTCAGGATAAAAAAAGAATAGTTGAAAAACAAACGCAAGTAGATCCGTAAAAGTGTATTGATGGTAATTTAGCGCCGTGGTCAATTTCTAGAACCTACATTTTTGGCTTTTAACTAATATTTGCATATTTACTGGTGAATAATGTTGAAATATAACCACAGAATATATCACTTTCTTTAGATTTAGTCCTATTTATTTACAAGTTATACAGCCTTACGTTTTCTTTTCACAAAGTATCGCAATATCTAACTATGTAACAACCTAACATCAAGTTTTTAAAATAAGCGATAGATTATAGAGACAGCTCGTTGCATTCGTTTAATCTAGAAAACAATACTGCCGTCATAATTAAAAAAGGCACATGTAACATTTTTCAAATCAGGAGAAAAACGGGTTTGAAAAGATAGGCCTTTTTCTCCTGATTCCAAATATGTATCTAACTCAAATTTAAAAAAAATGTTAGTTGTGCCCTTTTTCCTTATGACGGCAGAGTACTACTCAAACAAGTTCCACTTCAAAAAAAAAGCGAATGTCAATATCTGTTTCCAAATTTAAAAATAATTACTTACAGAGTCCAATGGAAAAAAGTAAGGCGCAAACAAAAAAACATCCGCTTATTAGAGTGGCGTAACCCCCAACTAGCGCAGAGTTTTATCAGCTGCGAACTCTCTCTCATAAATATTCGATTGGACCGCGCCCCGGGCCGTCTCTTTGTAATATTGAGATTCATAATTTGACCCGCAACTAACTTGACGATCCCCTGAATTTGTGAAACACTAATAACCCAATATAAATAAATCTTATGGCAATAAAGAGCTAAGTAGCTTGTTTACTAGAACGCACGGGGGTTGCTCATGACGTACTTAAGCTTTGTTTCGAAAAGTGTCCCCAGTTATAAGTAGTCGATTAAGTGTCTTTTTATATTTTACTAGTGAACCCAGCGGACCAGTACCGCCGTCGCCGCCGTACCGCTTTGACGGTTTCCATCAAGTGATTCAATTCTCTTTGGTTTCCATGACAACAAAATAAACAAATCATTTTGTATTGGAAAATTATATTGTCGTTTTTAGTATATTTATAGTGTGATTCCTGTGGGAATATCGGGTTAAAAACTATTATATGAGTTAATCCAGGTTATAAACAATCTGTATGACGAATTTCATCCAAATCCAACCATCCGTTGCAGCGTGAAGAAGCAACAAATATACGAACATACACACAAACTTTCGCATTTATAATATTAGTGTGATGATTGTGATCCCTTTGACATCTCGAAAAGGATTGTTTTTTTAATTGAGCTGGTATTAAGGCAGTTGATCTTTATACAAATGATGATCCAACTAATGTTATTGCTCAGTATTTTGACTAAGTTTTATAATCTTTAAAACAATACTAAGCAAAGGACACTGTCACTTAACAGTAGAAATAGCCACCCAGAATCTTTTGATCTTTTCTTTTTAGTTTTACTACCACAGAATTGATTAAAAACTGTGATTAAAGATCTCAAAGTGATGTTGTTGGAGCGACAATTAAATTTCTAATAATAAAAAACAAAGCATTTTGAAAGACAGCACTTAGCTTGGCTTAAATTCATTCCCTGTGATGAGGAGTAAAATCTTATTTTGTTAATTGCACAAAATACTTGTGAACCAAGACTTAATCTTGAAACTTAAAACGCAAAGGAAATAATGCCTAGATGCCGCTTGAAATGCATGAACCTAAGTCGAGTCGTCGGCTTGACGGTGTTTTGCTGTAAAACTTTTTAACTCACGTCTTAAGTGATAAGCGTAAAGCGGGCAAGTTTGCAGTAAACCATTTTTGTGAAGTTAGTATTGCTGATCATATCGTGGTTTAGGATCCTACCTAGAATCAGACTAATTGGTCTCATTCTAACATCTATTTCTAGCACTAAGCAGAATTGTTATGCATTTCTGTGTTTTGGTGTGATAAACACTAAATTCAGTTAAAGGATAGGTAGGTAGGATAGGTATAGAAGGATAAGAAATGAAGAAGTTCGCGCTCGTGAGAACTTTGTAGCATCTAGAGTCTAGACTCTTGAGTCTTGACTTTTTGTTGCATTGACCGCTCTCTATCTGGCGGTATTACTAGGCTATTTAGCTGGCTAAGAAATTCAAAATAAAACTGGACACTTATCCGAGTCAACTTTTACGATCTTTGCAAAGAACGCAACACTGCTATATATTGGGTCCTTACCTATGAAATTGACGTTTTTTTCTCACTTATTAATAGGTGTATTACTTCTAAAAGTCAATACCGTTTGTTAATATTATTATACACCTTTAATTAGGACTATGTTACTTAGGCTTCAGTAATAAGAATGATTATTCATTTTGTGTCTTTATCGCCCAATTTTTTTTTAAATTGATTTCTATCTTTGTTCGCGGAATTGACCTTTGGTTTCATTGTAGCTTTGAATGGTCTTGATTTTTTTTTAATGTCTGCTATATTTAGATAGTGAAACAAATATACTACTCAACAATTTTTATAGTGTCAACATAAATAGATGCTAAGAAGTTTTAAAAAAAAAACGTTAGTATAAAAAATATAATTTTATAAATTTTTTTCATGCAAAACGTCAATTTCATAGGTTAATATATACTTCCTAATTCTAAGTAGTAGTAGTGGATTGCGTGTGAAGTGCGCTTTCAATGTCGGCCTCATCACCACATATCCTCAGGCATTTGGCTTTCATCTTGAAAGCCAAATGCTTACCCGCCAGAAATTATTTCAACATAGCGCAATGTCTTAAGACGAAAGTCTTTGACCAGTATGTGTTGCCAGTGATGACATACGAGACTAAGACGTGGTCGCTCTATGGGCCTCATAAGAAGGCTCAAGGTCACTCAAAGCAATGGAGAGGGCTATGCTAAGGGTTTCTCTGCGTGATCGAATCAGAAATGAGGAGATCCGTAGAAGAACAAAGGTTACCGACATAGCCCGAAGAGTTGCTAAGCTCAAGTGGCAGTGGGCAGGGCACATCGCTCGCAGGACTGATGGCCGCTGGGGCGGAACAGTCCTCGAGTGGCGACCGCGTACCGGAAAGCGCAGTGTGGGCAGGCCTCCAATAACGTGGACCGACGATCTGGTAAAGGTCGCGGGAAGCCGCTGGATGCGGGCTGCACAAAACCGGTCGTTGTGGAGATCCTTGGGGGAGGCCTTTGTCCAGCAGTGGATGTCTTTTGGCTGAGATGATGATGAAGATATTATTAAAAAAACCGACCAACTAAAATCATCGCTTTCACTCATGACTCAACCCAATCTCATTGTTGAGTAGCGTTCAATGCTATCCTACTCGTAGGTCCTTTGACTCGTTCCCAGCAACTATTTGCTAAGTACTTCGCCGAAATTGTTTAGAAACTGTCACCTGTCTGCAAAATTTGAAAACCGCTTTTATTAAAGGGAAAGAAGCTTTTATACAACTCTGTTTGCGCGTACTGCAGCTTCTGCATACCATCAGAAAAACAGATCTAGTAAGTAGACAAATATTTTATAATTCATAATCCACAATGATATATATAAATCCTATAACAAAAACCAACTCCAAAAAATTTTACTCATAAAATTACACTAAAAAGTAAAAAATAAGAGTTAGACTTTTATAGACTATAACTTTATTAGAAAATCATGTAGGTACAA
Source organism: Eudonia lacustrata (assembly GCA_947562085.1). NCBI lineage: Eukaryota > Metazoa > Arthropoda > Insecta > Lepidoptera > Crambidae > Eudonia > Eudonia lacustrata. The sequence goes on along the minus strand of OX387317.1, from coordinate 2,610,767 downwards.
TTATTATTGTTATTTTTGGGGCCGGTGCCAGCCAACGAAGGTTTTGGAGCCGTTGCCAGTCCGCGTTTGTAGTCAAAATTTCATGCATAAGATTGTATTAATTATTATGATTATATAGTATATCGTTAAATGTTTATGTTAAAGTTACCTTGGCTGGCACCAACTCCAAAAATAACAATAATTGTACCTATATATTTTCTCAATAAAATTATTGTCTATATAAGTCTAACGCTTATTTTTTATTTTTTAGTGAAATTTTATCTGTGTAGTCGGTTTTTTTTTGTTTAAATTTTTGTTTATTTGTCGCTTTTTAGTGATTTGTTTCGATCTATTTATCAAAATCGAATATAAGTGAACTACTAAAAGCGCAGCTCGTATGAGACAGCGCCGTTTAAATGAGACAAGCGAAGAAAACGAGAAACGCCTATTTCAAAGTAGGAAATCAAAAACTGAGTTCAGGTGCCTGCCTTCTTTTGCTTTGTCATAGTTGCTTAACTATCTTAATCGAGATATTTTATCGCCACCCGTGAAATACTTATCATTGAGGAGTTCCGATGGCAATCTGTGGTCTTTTTCATCAGTTACACTTCGTCAAATGATACTTTCTGAATGCAAATGCTTGACTTATTTCTGATAATACCAAAATCGCTATAGGTATGCTTAAAATATTTGAGGAGTTCCCTCAATTCCTTAAAGATTCCATCATCAGAACTGGACCAAATTAAAATGGGACCACACGGGAAGCACCAGCTTTCAAATAAAGAAAGAATCATCAAAATCGGTTCACTCAGTCGAAAGTACAGAGAGAGGTAACAAACATAAAAAATACAGTCGAATTGAGAGTCTTCTTCTTTTTTTGAAGACGGTTAAAAAATCAAGGTAAGGCATTTCCATTACAAATATAGTTAATGTAAAACAAATGAACTTTTTTATCATTCACTGCGGTTTAGCACTTGGAGTTAATTTAATCTGATTTTAAGTGATGATAAGGCCAAAAGTGGAAGGGTTCTTTACCCGAAATTGCTATCTTATGTATAACTATGGGAATACAACAATGCTTCGGACATTGATGATATTTTTATGGCGTATTATTGAAATAAGATAAGATAAGGTAAGGTAAGGTAAGATAAACTTAATAAGTAAAGTAAAGTAAACTTAATACCGATCCTATTTAAACGTCTTTTAACCATAGATGTCGTTTAACAAAACTTTCGTGCAAACTAATTCCTATTCGAGCGGAATTATTTTCCTTTATCCTTATTATATTATTAAACTTTGTATATATACTGAAGCCTGTTCAAAGTTAAACATAATGGTAGGCAGTGTCAAGTTTCTTTAAAATTAATCAGGTGGTTGGGGCGAGACTCTCAGTCGCACAATCATACTCCAGCAGAAAAGCTAAATTTTATCTTAACGCATTCTTATAGTGTTTTTGACTTATTTTTTATCAGTGTATAGCTCAAAACTGAACAATCAGTTTTGGTTTTGTATTAAACATTTTTGAATTCAAAAATTCAAAAATGCTTGAGCATTATGTTGTTCCATTGACAAATATTATATATCATTATATTGTATTATATTATATATTATAATAATGAAGGTAAAGATCGCGGGAAGTCGCTGGATGCGAGCAGCACAAAACCGGTCGTTGTGGAGATCCTCAAAGGAGGCCTTTGTCCAGCAGTGGACATTTTTTATATAATATAACCTACGTTACTCAGCGCTAATGTAGCATTCTAATGGTGAAAGAATTTTTTAAATCGGTCCAGTAGTTTTTGAGTATATTCGTTGTAAACATACATACATACAAAGATACAAAGGTTTACTCTTTATAATATTAGTATAGATATAATTAGTCCATGGTTGTACTATTAATTGTACTGTTGTACTTGTATTGATATGACTATATCATAAGACCGAATCTACTAGCTTTTAACGAAGATCCTTAAGCTAAGAGGAACTGGCAAGAAAGACATGTTTCAACAATATATTTTGTTAAATATTCTAGTACCTACCATCAATTCAAATAATTAAGACTGCTAAACAGATTCAGAATTAAGATGAAGATTTTAATTCTTAATACCCTGAAATAATAATAAGCAGCGAAAGATTATTTGAAGTGTACTTTATAATGTGTAAATTATAAGACTGCCCTACTTAATTTGTTAGAAAGTTATCCTACTAATATTAAAAATGCGAAAGTTTATGTGTATGTATGTTCGTATATTTGTTGCTTCTTCACGCTGCAACGGATGGATAGATTTGGACAAAATTCGGCATACAGATAGTTTATAATCATATAACACATAGGATACTTTTATCCAGATATTCCCACGGGAACGGGAACCACGCGGGTGAAACCGCGAGCGGCCACTAGTTACCAATAAACTAGCCTCCGACCGCGGTTTCACTCACTACACATTTTTACACTACACAACTACCATAACACTTCTTAACTATCTTTGTGCATACAAGCCATGTCAAACAGTTGGTCATTTTTGACTTAAAGGTATTCCTTTTATTTTTTTTTTTTTTTGTTTGTTCGTAATTTTTTTGTTTGTTGTATAAAAAAAAATTAAAGTACTCATTGGCACGGCATGATTCAGTCATTTGACGACCTCCTTGGTCGAGTGGTTTGTACACCGGTTTTCATGGAGTCACCATCTCTGAGGTCCCGGGTTCGATCCCCGGTCGGGTCAATTTAGAAATTATTGTTTTTCTAAATTGTCTCGGGTCTGGGTGTTTTCTATGTATAATAAGTATGTATTTAAGTATGTTTATCCGTTGTCTAGTAACCATTTAACGAGTTTCATAACGAAGCTTCTCTTGAGCTAAATAATTGGTGTGAGTGTAGGAAAATTTATAATTTATTTATTTACTTATTAGAGCTATTGGTAAATTTCCAAACTCAGGCCAATGAGACGGATACAATTGTGGTCTCGATTCTACTATTAGCTTATGGCTAAATCCAGTAGCATTTCACTTACTATATCGGCAAAATGTTATATTGCATTTACTCGCAGAAGCTTTATAAAATTATTCGATCGTAGAGCTCAGTAGAAATGTAGTACAGTTATAATTTATTAAATTTCGGTGAACATTTACGCTTTTGTGTAGTACCTAACAGCAACAGTGGAACAATTTGTAATTACAACATTTCATCTGAAAGTTAAACCTCACAATATTGAATTAATCGAATACGCGGGGCAATTATTAGCAACAATTAGGTGAAATTTGAGGGCCCTCGACGAAACCACTCGTTAATTATATTTATTTTGAAACATTTGAAAATTTTATTATTATATTTCGCACAACATTTACAGAAAACAATAACAGTTTTCGTTTCGAATACCACCGAGCTATTGTATTAATATTGAGATGGAAAATTCACGTAACAATATTGAAACTAGTCGACCGTATTAAAACACTCTGTTCCATACAGAGCAAAATGTGTTGTAAAATGAAACCTATTTATCTGAAGCGTAATATAGCGGCTCACCAAAATTGTATGTCAATTTCATAATGGTTTTCGTTGATAGTTCCAAATAGGAGTCAAATAATGCAGTCAGTTGCACCAATTAACTTTACAAAATGCGTTGCGACTTTAAAAAAAATCATCAAAAACTTATTTAGACGTACTATTAAGGAATATAATAAGTAAATATACCTTGCGTTTTCAATTTAAACATATTATTCCTGTAAAAACAAAGTCTCGAGACACGCTTTTTTTACTGGAGAAAATGCTTTGCGCGTATCTCTGCGTCATCCAGAGAGACACAGATGGTAATGTGGCACTCTCCTTCCGAACCCCCCCTGCCCCACTCAGTCCCTAAGGGCTCGGCAGAGCACGGGAAACGGAGGTAGGTATACCCACAAAAACTTCAGCACTTCACCTCTCTGCCTCCAGGATTTTACGGGATCGTCACCGGAGATAACCCTAGCAGCAAGAGCATGCCCGCGGAAGTGTGGTGCCATGGTGGGCATGTTCCAGGTCACAAGACACACTGCTCGTCCTTTGGTGTCTTGGACCCGATTCACCAACGCGCTCTACCAGGTACAGACCACATTCATAATGTGCTCGTATTGATTTTTTTTTTCTGCCGTTTCGAACCCTTTATAGGGTCCTTAGAGTAGATTCGCTATAAGTGTTCGCTGTAAGTAAGCTTTAGAAAATAGTTTGTAAAATAAATATTATTGGTGCTATACATAATATATCTAAGTGATTGAATATTGCTGGCACTTGTTGTTCGTGATCTTGGCACCGCATCCTCTGAATCCGCAATATCGCTTACCCGTTGACGTGATATTACCGTTTTATCATATCTTTTATGAGACTTTCATCTAGAAGTTTTATTAAAGTCGTAGAAAATTAAAGTCCTTATTGAAGTATATTGATGTTTATTGAAGAATTGAAACTTCTCTTTTAATACGTTGAAATTAATTTTTAATATATACAAAAAAAATTACTGTCTTACAAATGAACTGAGTATATGTTAAGCTTGTTATTCCGTGTTTTGTTATGTCACTCAAATAAAATGTTGAATCGTATGAATTATGACAAAGCAGTGCATTACTATTCCAAGATTATTATCAGTTTAATAATAATAATAATAAGTATATTTATTTGCCAAAAAAAACAGACAAAAAGGTCTATAGTCTATATATAGGCTCAGTGTTTGCAGGAGACCCACAAACCCTGTTATTCTGCCATAGCCATAAATTAATACATGGATAAAAACATAAATTGTAGCTATATCTAAACAGTGCAGCAATTAGCACTTGAAAATAAAAAGTATAAATTTACAATATTCAATCTACTTACAGAATTCTATATATTATTTACCTATATTTGTAATTAGCTAGTGCCAGCGACTGCTCATGGAGCAGTTTAATTGTAAATGGATTCATATTAGCCTAAAGGCGGGCACGCACAGTCGAACAAAACACTGTTCCTGTACAGTCAAATGTTCAATGATCGGTGTTCGTTACTGGTACGCACATGCGAACAAAGTTGTATGTTGCATGTTCAACATCAGCTCATTTTATGTCCCAACAGTTAGGGCACGAACCTTCCCTATGGATGGGTAGGGAGAAAAAAGCCATAGACCACCACGCGCGCCCAGTGTGGATTGGTGGTTGTTAACGACTGCTAATGCACCCGGGATCAACGTCTTAACATGCCTTTTCTTACGTGCCGAGCACAGAGGAGCTCAAGATGATAAAGTTTTGGTCACCCATCCGATGACCAGCCTTTGCGAAAGTTGCTTAACCTCAGCACTCACAGACCGGGCGCGTTAACCACAGCGCCATCGTCATCGAGCTCCTCATGCTGTGTCGTAACAAAATTGTTTGACTGTGCGTGCGCGCCTTTACGACTAAACCAAAGCTAGCGCTATAATGAAGGCACAATTTTATGTCCTATATCTGTCGGTACGTAGTCAGTGAAGACATGTCCTAATTGGGTGACATGGTAACCTAGCAACATGATCCAATCGGTATCCACCCATGACTAGACGTGTCGCAAGCAAGATGTCCATTGAAGCAAATAACATTGTCAATCGTCGCATCGAGTGAAACTACCGGCAAATTTTAATTAATGCCTATATCAAATATCGTCTTACTTATGTATGTAATATATACATGTATGTATAGATACTAGTGGTCGCCAAGTGATCGAAATTCGACCGTAATTTTATTAAGGCTGCACGGATTGTATCCTAAGCAATGAAAATTAAAAAAAATAGAATTTGAGTTTGTATTGACATTGACAGATTTCGGCCGCTAATCTTCCATTTTTGAAAAGAGTATACGTGTGTTAAATACATGGTAGTATGTGTAATGTTTGTTTTATTGATATAATGTATTTTCATGCATAATTTTAAAAAAATATTAACATTCAGATAACCTTCTCTATATAAACTATAAGTGTGCGAAATTTATACTCCTCCGTCCGCGCAATTTTCGTAAAAAAGGCGTACAAAGTTTTTGTTTCACGTATTAATATATAGATATGCCGTATCCGGTGACTGGGATTATGTACAAATGATGTATAAATGACGTTTATACGTATACTCGTAGTTGGCTTATAGCAGAATATAAACGGAATACAATGATTATTTGAGAAAGACAAAGTGTTGAAAGAGTTCCACGGCAGGGATTCGAACCCGCACCACATGACATGCCGGGTCAGTTGCACGATACCTATCGTGTAGTATCGTGGTTGGGAAATTGCGGCATGACATAGGGTGCAGGTTCGAATCCCGTTTGCAGAACTTTTTCAATACTTTGTTATTTTTCAAATTGTAATTTGTTTGCAATAAAATTTGCGTAAAATTTTATATAACCATAATAATATTGTTTTCTAAAGTTTACGCGAAAACTACACACTGGTCCGTAGTCACAGGGAGACTCCCTGTGACCTCGGACACTGCATAGGTTTCGAAACGTCAGGATAAACTTAAATAAGTAATGTGTAAAATAAACGCGAGTAGATCCCTAAAAGTTGTTTCATTTTAACCATAATAACGGAAAACGGTTTTCCGTTTCAGGGTAATGCCACTTTATCCTTCAGCTCTACTTAAGACACTTTGAATATCGTTACCACATCTCAAAAAATGTTTCTCGTCTAGAATACTTGTTCATGCTTAAGTGAATGGTGCGGAATCCGACCAAGCCGCGACAAGCAAGGTCTTTTTAAAAAAACAATAAAAATTTCACGTACGGAGTTATCTACCTCTAAATCGTCGGCTTGTTCCTCTATCCTCATTATTTACAGTTCGAACGAAATTCAAAAGACGTCCGATTTTATGGGGGGGGGACCGTTTCAAGTTTCTCCCCTCCCAGTTTCTCCCCTCCTTCTGCCCACGCCCGCACTTTTATCGGCGGGTAATTGAATTTCCGTGGTCCGCTAGAAACAGGAAGTTGTGCTGCCCTCTCACCGCTGAATATTGCATCGAAACTGATGGAGTTATTATTTTCAATACTGCGATTAACTCCGTGCCAGAAAATTGTTGAGTTGGCTGTTTTCGTGAGTTTTCGCCGAATAGTGTGAGGTATTCCTTTGACGTTACTGTTCGTGGTGGTGGTTTAAAGTAGTGTATAGCGGGTTGTTGTTGTCCCACTGCTGAGCAAAGGCCTGTATCATTGAAATCATGTCAACGCTGCAATGAATAGGTATTGGCTTAATCACCATGCCAAATGCAGGGATCACAAACCCGAGTTATGCTTCAAAAAATCCGAAACACATTTTATCCGACCTGGGAATTGAACCCAGGGCCTTCGGGTATCGGGCAGAGCGCATTGCCGGTCGGCCATCAATGCAAGATAAATAAATAAAAAAAAAAAAACCCACACTCACGCCAATTATCTAGCCCCAAGAAAATCTTCCTTAAGAAACTAGACAACGGATAAACATACTTAATATACATACTTATTATACATAGGAAAAACAAAAGTTAAGTAAGTGCCTGGTCTCCATCTCATCTGATGCTTGAACTGAGCTTGGATCTGATGGTGATGGAAGTTATGACAAGATCGAGATGAAAGCGCATTTAAATAAGAATTTCAAAACTAATTTACAAAAAGAAACAGAATCATCAAAAATTACTCGATTCGTTCATGTAGGAATGTTTTTCGAAGATGTCTAGTTTTTAGGGGCTTTCTTCAGTTTGGCGTGCGTGAAAATCCACAGTCAGTTACATCTGGCCTATACTTCTATACGGATGCGAGGCTTGGACTATTAAGGAAGATCTCAGGAAACGTATAGAAGCTTTCGAAATGTGGGCATACAGGCGCATGATGTCTATATTCTGGACTTAGAAAATTACAAAAGAGGAAGTTCTGCGATGAGTCAGCCAGAAACGTAAGCTTTTGCACACTGTCAAGCAGAGAGAAGTTGCATATCTGGGTCATGTGCTTAGGCATGATACATACTCTTGCAACGTATTATGATGGGAAAAGTGGCTGGAAAGAGGAGACCCGGTCGCAGAAGAAAGTCGTGGTTGCGGAATATTCGGGAGTGGATGGGAATAGCGAGTGTCACTGAACTTTTTCGCCTGGCCAAAGATAGGACCAGGTATGCAGAGCTGACTGCCAACCTTCACTGGTTGGAGAGGCACCCTAAGAAGAAGAAAAAGAAAATCCACAGTACCAGCATCCAACACTATCAACTATGATGAAACGCTTTGTCTGTATGTGTTAACGTTGTTTCGTAATAAATTATTATGACCAACACTTAATTTTAAATTTACGACTATTAGCACCTTAAAGCTGACATTGTCGATGCGCTACAATAAGTTGGAGATAACATGTTGCATTTTATGTGCTTGTTATTCCATTAAATAAGCTTTAAGCTTCTCCTTATCACATCACCAGCTTAATCTGTGTCCCCGCTGCTGGGACGAACCTTCCCTGAGGATGGATAGGGAGACGGGCTATCCAGCTAACTAGCACGCGGAAACAATGCGGATTGGTGGTTGTTAACGACTGATAATGCAGCTGGAACCAACGACTTTATGTACCTTCTGAGGCATGGAACAGCTCAAGATGATACATTTTTGGCCACCCATCCGATGAACGGTCTGTTGTTTAACCTTGCGCAGTGGTTAACCAATCGCAGACCGATTGCGTTAACCACTGCGTTATAGAGCTCCTCAAATCAACTCAAATTTACGTTGAATTCTGTGGTTTTTGTAAGTAAAATAATCTAACTTTTGTCACCTTTGTTTATTCAAATGCGATTTGTCTAATATATATAAGTGTTGATAAACTAGTAGATAATAAGGAAACAGTGTCCCAAGGTCTTGCTGTCAAAATTGAAACAAATCAAGGCCAGAAGTGCCATCGAGCGGCGTAAAGGGCGGCATACCTTCGCCTGCCCAATTTGTAGGAGGGCCCTCCGTCGGCCGCTGCCACTGACGTCCGCCTAAGTACTATGAAATTTATCGAGCGTACGCGCCGCCGAACGGCTAAAATAAAAACAAATTGGGAAGTGTCAAAGTCCACTCGGTACGCGCGGCGCTGGTGACACTTTGTGGTGCGTACCTACCTTGTTATTCCATTCCGAAACGAGGACTAATACTCGTATTTGAACGCGGTTTAAAACTTTTGATGACTTATTGTAGATAGCATAATTTTAATTTTTCACAAAGAATGAAAAAGTTATAATTTTTTTTATCATTTTGAATAAATTTGTTTTCAATTTCACTTTTAACGGATCTAAGTCTAGTCGAATAATCTACTCGTATTTTTTGTTATTTTCCTGAGGATGTAAAAAAAGTGTGGGGGAAGGCCTCACCCATACCTTCGACCAAGAATCGCCCAAAAGTATGACACTTACGGCTAATAAAATAATATATTAATTTTAAGAAGTATCTTTCGATTCTACTTAATTTATCGGACTAGATAATTTTTAACAAAATAAAAATAATAAGTTTCACTAAAAATAACATTAACGCTATAATAATATTTCATTGAAAGAAGGTAAGTTTGTACAAAACATTAAAAAAGAATATTTAAAATATCAAGCTGCATATACATTTTAAACAGCTAAAACAGAAAAACAAAACATATCATACGAGTACACTTGGGTCGAAAATAATCCTCCGTACATTTCAACTGCACATAATCCGATACAAGAGACCCTCGTCTCGCGAATTCCTTCTTTCCAGTTGTTCCGTACATCGGGTCCCGTGCCGATTGCCTACAAAGCCTCTTTAAATAGTTTTTGAAAGCATCCCCGAGGCTCCAGACTGCTCGCTCTTATTTACACAAGGCGGAGTTGCTCACTGGGAGGCTTTCACATACAAACATTTGTTTTATTCTATTTCATAATTGCGTCTAGCTCACCCGTGATTTGATAGCACGTCAGAAGTGGTCAGAGATACAGTAGTAAGACGCCATTAGATGGTATTCTTAGTCCAATAAACAAGTTTTTTGAAATTCAATAAAACTATAAAAAAAATACACCATAAGCTCCTTAGAAGCTGCAAAAAGCATTACTGATTGATGACTTTTCTGCAATGATTTCAAAACGAAAGTGAACCATTTTAGAGAGCGGTAACACCAAATAGCAATATGTGAACATTGTGACTTACTTACTCGTACATTTAAGCCTTTACTTGTTCTCGTACTTGTCCTACTAATAATATAAACGCGAAAGTTTGTAAGTATGAATGGATGTTTGTTACTCTTTCACGTAAAAACTACTGAATGGATTTAGTTGAAATTCGGCATACAGATAGATTATAACCTGGATTGACACATAGAATAGTTTTAATCCCGATATTCCCACGGGAACGGGAACCACGCGGGTGAAACCGCGAGCGGCCGCTAGTTTGTCATAAAATAAATGTCGTCAAAATTATAGCAGGTACCTACAGAAAACTCCCACAGTTAATAAATATTGAGAAGTAAGAGTAAAGTATAGCCTATACTCTCTCACTGCTGGGCGACGGCCTCCGTCATTGAAATCAAGTCACCGCTACGATTTACGGTACCAAGCTTGCTAAACGGGTTATGCATCAATAAATCCGAAGCACAATTTGCCCGTCCTGCCCCCTGACTATAATCTCTTATAGCAGTATTATTGCAGTTGTGGAAAAGAGACGCGAGTATATTCGCCGCTACACGCGTCTCGTTTTCACAACTGCAATAATACTGCTATAGGAGCTCGTGGTTACCCCCCTGGGACCTTTAGATATCGGACAGAGCACTTTGCCAGACGGCCACACGCATATATTAAGTTATAATTCAATCACACTAACATTACAAATGCGAAAGTTTGTGTGTATGTATGTTCGTATATTTGTTGCTTCTTCACGCTGCAACCGAAGGATGGATGGATAGTTTATAACCTGGATTAACACAAAGGATAGTTTTTATCCCGATATTCCCACGGAAATATATAAAAAAAGATATATTTGTTTGTTTTTTTGTCATGGAAACGAAAGAGAATTTAATCACTTGATGGAAACTGTGAAAACGGTACGAAGTCCGCCGGGTCCACTAGTTATAAATACATTCTTCTTCTTCTGCTTAGACGGGCACTCTTGGCAGAGTGGCCGTGGTTGGAGTCGGTCTTGGTTAATGACGGCTCTTGCAATGCGCCTCTGTTGGAAGCTTTGTGAGAGCAGTCAGTCATCATGGATTGAGCAAGGGAGGTAATGAGGTCTGCCCATCGGGTTAACGAGCGACCACGGGATCTCTTGCGCTACGTTCTGCCCTGAATTACAAAACGCTACTTCAAGTCTTCTTTGCGAGTTATGTGCGAGAATAAATACATTATAATTAGTTATGTAAGTATATGTTTCAGTTATAAGTCTTGTAGAATTTGTCCACAGCTAGGGTTGACTCTCTTCTAGAGATAAGCTCACCTTTGTATATGTCTTGTGTTAAGTGTGTTTTATATGTAATATAAAGATTTTTTATATTGAAATAAACATACTAGTTCGTCCAGTGTAAACGCTGCGTAACGCCGTTAGTCTTAGTTGAACTATTTGTGAAAAAAAAGCAAATAACCGACCGACCTTGCAAGTGATCGGTGGAGTCGAGTGCGCGCCGGTACTACAACAGTACGGTTCTGTTCGATCGCTGAAACCTACTTTACGGAATAAAAGGTAAGAGATATTTTGCTGTGCTTAGTTGTTGTTATAGATACCTATGCCTATAGGTACCTATCTTCTTGATGAAAAAAGTTTTTTTCTAACCCTCGACCTTAATAAGTATAGCTTAAAAATAGTAAAAAAGGTAGATTCAAAAGTACTTATCACTTAATTTATTTAAATAAGAAAAAAAAATATACTTAATCAGAAATTAATTATACATTTTAGTAACAAAATTAATATATACAAGTCTGATTATAAGGTTTGTCTCAAAATATGATTGATCTTATTCAATAAATAAAAACAGTACTTTACAGACATCAAAACCATGACTGCTGCTACATGAGAAGCAAGCAGAGCTACGACCTAGTAGCATGGTATCCTATTTTTGACAAAATGTACATCTTAACTAAAACATCAAATCACACCCTTATTTATTTATTTTATTATACAAGTTTATGTACACACATAAAAAGGTAACAAAAATAAAGGTAAAGTAAATGTAGTACAAGGGCGCTGCTTATTTCAGTGCTGAAATATCTTCCAGCAGGCCCGCAAAATGAAACATTATAAATAGAGGTAGAAATAATGTGTACCTCCTGCAAATTTAAAATAAACTTACATAAATATTTATAATACACATCATCATCTCAGCCAAAAGACGTCCACTGCTGGACAAAGGCCTCCCCCAAAATGGGGGGTATTTGCCATAATCGCCACGCTTGGCAGGCGGGTTGGCGATCGCAGTAGGTTGAAAGTAACCTCAGAGAGATGCTGCTGCCCATCCTCTGCAATGGTCCCTTAGTCGCCTTTTACGACACCCACGGGTTGAGATGGGGTGGTGCAATTCTTTATCCCCGGCACCACACAGGGAATAATACACATACATACTAATAATTGCATAAACAAAGGAAATTTAATATACAAAACAAAAATAAACCCTTCAACATGCACTTTCATTAATCATTTCTTACATTAACTTTCATGTGAGACTAGCTATTTCACGTATTATTCTGATTTACTTTTATTGAAGTGTAGTTCAAAGACCGCGTTAAGAATCGACATTCCGAGTTATCACAATGACTGCGTCTAATGGCCGCCAAACAGCCATCGAAACTTTGCCCATAACTGATAATTTAATTTTGTTCCTAGCTGAAATTTCGCTGTGTAAGCAAACGTGAACTCTTCTTTTGTAACTTATATACTTACCTACAATTGATGAGGTTTTTAATAAAGGCAAAATTTTGCTATATTTATAATTTATAGTTATGTATAATTTTACGCAAAAAGTTTTTTCGAAACCTTTTTAAATTGTTTTGCGTAATTATAGGATAAGTAAGTAAATAGCCTATAACTGTCCCACTGCTGAGCAAATGCCTCCATCATTGAAATCAAGTCATCACAAAAATTTAACTTAACTAATCTTTAGTATTTGTGAAAATATTAGAATCGGATGTTGATGACGTAGTTGTCGACATTGAATAGGGCTCCTTCGGCTTACAAAGTAAGAGTAGATAGTGTTGATAAATTTCGACTCTTTAGCCAGAACCACGATAGTCATGGAATGCGGGTTCAAATTCAGCTCAAGGATTTTTTTAAAACTTTGACATTTATTTCATTTACAAAATTTATCAGTATTTTACAAACTGCCTTGTAACACTGAACCGGAGAAGGAAATATAATACAACGAAGCAAGGTCCATCCAGACTTAATAAATTAAGTTATTATGACTGACCCACCCACCTCATAGCGGCCATCGCCAATAACACTTTTAAGCATTAACATTCGCTAGTCACTTCACTAGGGTGCGCTAATAGGTACATATAATTTATTAATCTTACTACTCACTTATTGAATCAGAAATAGCGACAACCCCAAGGACAAAGTATCAATATAATTAGGAGTCTTAATTAGATTCACATGTACGTCGCCGTCGGTGGAGACGTGACTTATCAAAGAGCCTTTGACTGTCCGTACGAGGGGGCGACACATAAGACCAATGTGCCAGTTTGTGACCTAAAATGTGAGAAATTGTTAACTACGTTGAGCACTTGCATTAAAACAAAAAAAGGAAGGTATTGTATTAAGTTCTCGGTTTTGGCGTAAATCTTTTACTCGTATAGTGTGTTTACTGTCTACAATGTATATAACACAGAGGAACACACTGCATTTCTATCCGATTGTGAGTACGGATGGGGATACGGATACGGTGTGCGTACACAAAACATTCTTTGGACAATTACTATGTTGATAAAAAGTAGAATAAATTAGAAAATATTAAAGTTACAGAAAAAAAATCAAGTAACTATTCTTCAAAATAGTAATTATTTTTTGATTTGACCTAAATATTAACATAATATGTAATCTAAATAGTGGTGGTAGTACGTAGTCCCCAATAGGTAAGGTCATCATAGTACGTTACTCCCCTATAAGTAATATTTATTAAAGAATCTAGTTTTGACAGGTTTTTAGAAGTGCCTCTTTTGACTCAATCTCAAAATAATTCAAACTTAAAATTGTAAAATAATAACTAGTTGACAAATTTATAGTTATAATTTATATGGTCTTTCAACAAGGACGGGTCGATGTTAAAATTGAGTAAAACTAGATGTGTGTGAGATATTAACGAAATTTTTATTTTATTTGTAAGGCCCATTAATGCCATTATGAATGGAATATCGTTCAAATGTCCGCCGCGGCTTCGAATGGTGGCACGAATCCGAGAGGTCCAATTTTTAATTTTGGCCGAAAAATAAGAGCTTAGAATGGTATATCGAAAGACTCTTCGTCGATAGATAACTTCACCGAAATCACTCTTAGCCGACCGTTGGTTTTACGAAAAAATCCTTCGCCGATAAAAACGTTTCGCCGATAGAATGTTTTGCTGGTTCAACGTATCGCCAATTGAACGTTTCGTCGATAGTAATAATCGATTATTACAATCGGTACATTGTAAAACTTTTAAGTAATACTTATATGTATACTTACAAATACTTAAATGTTCGATATTTCCATACACAAAATTCTATTGATAAACATATTGTCATATTTGTCATATTTTTTATGTTTATCAATAAAATTTTGTGTGTGGAAATATCGGACATTTAAGTATTCGTACGTATCGGCGAAACGTTTTATTGGCGAAGGATTTTTTCGTAAAACCAACGGTCGGCTAAGAGTGATTTCGGTGAAGTTATCTATCAACGAAGAGTCTTTCGATATACCATTCTAAGCTCGAAAAATAATCTTTAGCGACGAGGCACATTTTTGGATGAATGGTTTTGTTAATAAGCAAAATTGCCGTATATGGGATGACCACAACCCACATGAGGTTCACCAGGTGGAAATGCATCCACAAAAAGTTACTGTTTGGTGCGGATTTTGGTCTGGCGGCGTCATTGGTCCGTACTTCTTCGAAAACGACGTTGGCGAGGCCATCACCGTCAACGGCGAGGCCATCACCTTCAACGGCGAGCGCTACAGATCAATGATTAACAATTTCTTTTGGCTTGAATTGAACAATATGGACGTGGACGACATGTGGTTCCAGCAAGACGGCGCTACGTGCCACACAGCGAACGACACAATGGACATTCTGCGTGAACGGTTTGAGGGTAGGGTTATCTCTCGCAGAGGTGACGTGAATTGGCCACCAAGATCGTGTGATTTGACGCCGCTAGACTTTTTCTTGTAAGGTTTTCTGAAGTCACAGGTCTATGCCAATAACCCACAATCGACCGTTGCCCTGAAAGCCAACATAACGCAGGCCATCGCTCAGATTCAGCCGGATCAATGCAGCAGAGTCATTGAAAATTGGACCTCTCGGATTCGTGCCACCATTCCAAGCCGCGGAGGACATTTGAACGATGTTATATTCCATTCATAATGGCATTAATAAGCCTTTCAAATAGAAAAAAAATTCGTTAATATCTCACACACATCTAGTTTTATTCAATTTTAACATCGACCCGTCCTTGTTGAAAGACCATTTACTATTCACATTATAGGATATATCGTTATTGCACATTTATACTATATTGTAATTAAAGTAAACTATTTGTCTATAAAGCTTAAGATTTTTATTATAAGCCAACCTAAATCTTTATTTATTTAAGTAACTACAACATAAAAACTCGTAACGATATCAAACAGATGTATGCAACTGCAATTTTTGGTCTGTCATCTAAACTTATTGTCCATTAATATAACCAAACATCAACTCAGACATAGAAACAAAATGCTACCAGCTTCCAAAATGAAACCATTCTTCCAGCTAGTCATGTTCATAAACATTTTCAATAAGTTACCCGATTCAATAAAAAACATTAGCAATGATAAAAATTTCACAAACAAGTTAAAATAATTACTTTATAAGAAGGTGCTATTATAATATATCAGAATATTTAGAAGACAAACATTTATAAAAATAAAAAATGTAAAACTCAAATTAAATATTATAGATAAACATCTTAAAAAATATAATATAATAAATAAAAATATAAGAATATAAGCTTATTTACTTCAAAATTAATTGGAAAAGGTCTTCCCTCTTCAAGTTGCTGTGATCTACAGGGCCCATAATGAACATGTACCTTATAACAACTTTGTAACATTATGGTGTGCAATAAAAATATTAAGTACTAGATGACCCGGTGAACTTCGTATCACCTTCATGTATTTATGAAAAATATGGTCAAAAACCTCCACAAATATTTCAAAATCAAAATTAGCCAAATCGGTCCAGCCATTCTCGAGTTTTAGCCCGACAAACGGACAGCAATTGATTTTTATATATATAGATTGAGTATTGAGCATAATGCGTTGTACACTTCTAAACCGAAAAGTGCTACAGTTTCATATGAACTACATCGTCTACAGAGCGCTTTAAATCACACCCGGCCATAATCTACAGTTAAAATTTAATTTGCCCCCATCCGTCCGTACAAATATTTAAATAGCTTACCTGTGGTTCCGTGCCTCCGAAGTGGCTTAGCTGGTAACTAACTTAGAGACTATAAAGGGAATTATTAACTCGCGTGTCTACAAGTACTAGCTAGTTGAAAACATCCTGCTGGCAACCCTTCAGTTAGTGCAAATGTTTCCACTGGATTTTAGCGATTCACTTAAGTTGACATGCGGATGTTAAACACTAGTATATTTACACTAGTTTATTAGTGGGTTTTAGTGTGTTGTACCTTCTAGTTGTGAATTCAACAAAGACATTTGTTGGTTAGCTGGTTTTGGGAAAGCTTTAGTTTTTAATTATTTTCTTTAGTTAACTAATTTTAAATTTTAAAAGTATTTTATATAATCATTAGGAGTTATTATTGTGTATACTTTTTAAATTGAGTTTTTTCGTCAATTATGTGGTGTTACAGGTTTATGATAACCTTGAAAATATTTGAATTTATCTTTGGTGTAATATTTTGATACGTGTATGAACATGTTTAATTTATAAGTCTACATAAAAAAATACATACAGTGGAAGATAGAACCTCCTCCTTTTATAAAGTCGGTTAAAAAGGACGGGTTAACCTGCAAGTATTTATATCATTTCATCTAAATCAAGTCTTAGCTTAAGTGACTTAGTATTTTAACTTAAAATTAAATAATATAACCACCGACAAAGAAACACTAAATAATACATTTCCATTAGCTGGTCAATCGCGCAACCAAAAAGTTCAATCAAAAAGCCTTAAAAGATTTGCCCTAGCAACACACGCTCGAACATCACTACTCCCAACTGGAATGCGGAGCGGGGATTATGTGTTTCATTCGGGAATCTCTTACCGATGTCTCTGCGTAATTGTGGATTACCGGGAGCTCATGTTTTCATCTGTGCCACCCTCTCCCTCAACGCGCCAACTTTTTTACAACCGCTTTTATGCTCTTCGGAAACGTATAAATGAGTTTGTTTTGCGTTATCCGACGATTCGTGTAGTTTGGTTAATGCAATCGCTGTGCGTGTTGTTAATTCGTGAACGGATGGGACATCAAACGTGTTTTTGTACCTTAACAGTTTATTTATTGGTTTATATTATATTTTAAGCTTCCTCAGTAAATATTGTTGTTCTGGTTTGTACATATTATTTTCAAAATAAAAATAAAATCTTTTACGAATCATTTTGCATTTATTTTTCACAGTATTTTAATAAGGTAGTTGCCTAAAACACTATCAACTGTGCCAAGGGGTTCTTCTTATTTTTATATGTTACTAGCGGCTGCTCGCGGTTTCACCCGCGTGGTTCCCGTTCCCGTGGGAATATCTGGATAGAAAGTATCCTATGTGTTATTCCAGGTTATAAATTATCTGTATGCCGAATTTCATCCAAATCCAACCATCCGTTGCAGCGTGAAGAAGCAACAAATATACGAACATACACACAAACTTTCGCATTTATAATATTAGTAGGATTGCAATTATGGGTTTATGAAGGAATGGGGTGATGTTGCAGGGGACCGGAAGGTTTACAAAGAGTGTGGGGAGGCTTTTGCCCAGGAGTGAACAGCTATATAGCTGATATAATATAATATATTGCTATCAGTAGATAAGTAATTATGGTTAAACAAAATCCCATAAGAACGGTCAAATACAGAGTTGTCAGTTATGTGAGTGAACACTCGTAGTCGTAAATAAATATCATCGAAATATGTACGTAATATGACAATTCGGGACATATAACATTTGTCGCAGATCCGCCCGTCGATATTCTGCGAATACTCGCGGGACTTGGACATGAAATTCCTTGTACGGTCGGCCACAAAACTGTCTTCTCTTTTGTCTAATAATTCAACATTTTGACATCCAAATGATGAGAATAAGACCTCGGCTCTCTTAAACTGAGGTTGTAAACTTAAAAGATTACTAAAATATCACAACGTTGTCAGTCACCTGATGGGTGACGAAATTAAAATATCTTGAGGTTAAAACTTTTGTTTCTGGTAGCTGTCATAAGATCACAGTCGTTAAAACTCATCACCGCACATTGGATACGTGTAGTTGGTCACGGCCCGAGTGCGAATTTACAAAGGCTATATACTATTTGGGTCACGAGTCAGACTCTAATAGATGAGCTTTTGTTTATACATATTACTCGACAGCATATAAACATAGAATTGACAGCGCGTGTCAGTTCTAAATGGTCAATAGAGGACGGCGATCCTACGCTGCCGCATCTCCGTAAATACGACTGCGGAGGGTAGTAGTCACTTGTTGCTGTTACTGGTAGAATTTAAAATCTGTACGTAGTAACGCTTTTGTAATATTAAAACTTGATGCATAATGTTATTATGCATCAAGTACTAGTGATGTACCAGTAACACAAACCAATGTAAACAAACAAATAAATTAATTTCATTTCAATTTCATTTCATTTCATATATATTTATATCAAATGTACAAAAATATCACACAATTTTTCATTCAAATTCAAAATTACTTACTACTAGCCCACCGTCAAAACCAAAACACTTACACACTAC
The DNA here is from genome assembly GCA_947562085.1 of Eudonia lacustrata. NCBI lineage: Eukaryota > Metazoa > Arthropoda > Insecta > Lepidoptera > Crambidae > Eudonia > Eudonia lacustrata. The sequence continues at coordinate 2,591,685 of OX387317.1, read as the reverse complement.
ACACAAAACAATTTATTAAACATTAACATTTCTGCTTGCGACTATACACAACATTGTTACCGGTGACTTCAGAACTAAAGATCCACTTCTATTTTCCGATAGGGAGGGCATAGTATCATTCAACTTTTTTATTATCTCCGCGGGTCAGCGGGCCCGATCGATGGTCAGTCAAATACTACCGAACTGGGCTTTACGGGTTATTTATAACTTAGCGGTCATTAATTTTAAAGTGACTGAAAACGAGGGTTCTTCGAAAAGTATTATTGGCTATGACGGCTCTGTTAATGTATCTCTATTTTTACTTTTAGGCAAGTGACTGATCCACCTGACCTAGTAAAGCAGTGTTGTACCGCTTGCTAACCCACAAGTAAGTCAGTCCTTTAAGGTCTTTAAAATATAATCGACTTTATTTCACATAACTCAAGTCTGAAAAGAAGACTGCAGTTTCCAGTATTTAGTAATAAGGATCAGTGGTACACTAAAAGATATAAACGACTCGAGCTGTTTTGAGTTGTGCTCGATATTCAATATAGCTTAACCTCTTAGGTTAAAATAAGATGGATTTATGGTTGGGAGTGATTTGTATATATAAATCCTGTATGAGTCTAAAGTAAATTAAAACAAGAAAGTCATAATCAGGCTTGTATTGCAGTTATAATTATTGTTTTAATTAAACTACCTGTATAATATAAAAATATACAAAACACGCGCCTTACAAGACTCACGACATCCGAGGCTTTTGACGCGAGTCTTTTTAGGTATTTTAGGTAACGTCTTAGTTTTACGAACTAAGTAAACTTCGACTTCCAAGACCCTGAGGCTTCAAAATGAGTCTCGATTCTTTATAAGCCTTAAAAGTACCGAGTTTCTTTAATCACTACCCATAAGTTGCTTCTTCACATCAAGGACCGTATCGAGGACCCCATGTTGTAGGAAAGAGGGAACACATGTGCTGCAAGGGAGTTCGATAACGAAATGAGTCACAAAATGTCTTTGATTGCGATCAAAGAAATTTTGTGACTAGAAACTAAGATATTTGTAGGTTTCAGTTTTAGAGAGAGACTTAAGAGTCATTGTCTCAGAAAAAAAATCTTGCAAAATTCACAACCTTCCCCCGTTTGCACATACATGACCGCACACTTATCCACACTAAACTCCATCTCGATAGCGTTGCTAAAAACCTTAGTGATTTTTAACAACTTTACCAAGTCAGGGCGTTTCGGTGTAAACAGCTTTAGTTCGTCCATATACAACAGATGAAAAATGATCTCACCCTCTCTGCGAAGTCGATAACCTAGTCCTGAATCCTTCAGCAAAGTGCTGAGAGGATTCAGAGCTAGGCAGAACCACAAAGAACTCAGACTGTTACCCTGGAATATGCCTCGCTCTATCCTTATGAAGTCCTGCGAGCCAGATAGGCTATCTACACTACCTGGTTGACGAAGCACTATGGTCCACTGCTTCATGCATGTGCTTAAGAAAGATCTTAGAGTTGTATCAATTTTATAGAACTCTAAAATTCTCTCTAGCCATGAATGAGGCATCGAATCATAGGCCTTCCAAGCAGTGGAGAGAGCCCTTTTGTTCCACCGGACTTGTTGGCATATGATCATGTCTATGAGGTGGAGCTCCTTAGTACCACGGGACCCAATCCTACATCCATTCTGAGCTGGAGCCAAAATATTGATTGCAACAATGTGTGAATTAATTATTTCTCTCAGAATAGATGTAAGAAGCTTGTATAATGTGGGCAAGCACGTAATGGGTCTATAGTTCTTCGGCTCCGTGGTACTACTGGACTTATGAAGCAGGAAGGTGACACCAGTGGTCAAGAAATTTGGCAGGGTACCAAGCTCGAGGGCTTCTTGGAAATGTATTGCTAAACGCTCGTGTGAGTATCGAAACCATTTAATCCAGAAATTATGCAAGCCGTCCAGCCCAGGATTTTCCTAATTCTATGCCGTACGAATCGCACAACTAACTATAGACCTCATGTATGCATGACTATGTGTTAGTCAGGCGAGTCCCTCTTTCTGTGGCCCCATAGTAGGCGCGCAAGCAATACTCATTCATTTGTTGAGCCCATTTCATGCGGCGCACTACACCACCGGTAGCGAGGGCCGGGTGCGGCACAGGATGCCCCATAGGCCCCTAGTGTGCCGGCAGCGGAGGTCGTCCACGTCGCGCAGGTGGTGGCGGCGGCAGAGGCGACGGCAGCCAGTCCTCGTCGCTCGACTCGCTGGTCTCAGGAGGAGGCACGAACTCATCCCCCCACGAAGAACAATGAGCGAACGAGACGGGCGTTGTTGTAGGGCGTGCGCTTTGTTGTAGAGCCGCTGATTTATTTGCTTTGGATCGGTTGATCATTTTTCTTCTTTGTGTTTTTCACTTCTTTAATTGACAACTCTGTCATATTATGTGTCCTATGCATATTTTTTATTCACAATAGACAAAACTGATTTGTAATGAATAATGATAGTTTTCAGTATAATGTCAAATATTACATACATAATGAAAATGTATTTCAGCGAAAAACAAGTCGGAAAATATAAAATAAATGTATAAGAAGATCACTCGATCGCTTGTGAAAACGTCAACGTCATTATTAACCCACTTACTCCTACCGCGTCTTTAACGACACACCAACTTTAAAAAAATATAAAAGTTTATGTGGGTACTTTGTTCTTTTTTTTTGTGTTGGATCTGACAGTCAAGATTATACATGGTTATTGTGAAGTAATAACTGTGAGTTACATTTAATATATTTTGTTTGTAAGAAGTTTGAACTTTGTGATTATTGCAATGAGTAAATTAAGGTGGGTTGAGATAATATTTTATCGCGATTTGTATTTGTGTAAGAACAGATTATCAATATTTTATTTCTATATTGTAAGAAAATAAAAAAACAAATTGTTATTTTATAATATTTCATATGGTATTTGCCTTTTACTTTAGGTGTTCCGTAAAAGACACGACATGTAGGAGAATGTACTACTATCTGCTATACTACCATTCAATATTAGAACATTTTCCAACTGCGTCTTTTTATTATTTAAAAAACATTATTATTTTTTTTATTGCATATTTCTTTAATAATATGTATTTCGTACAAGAATTTAAAAATCCCGCTGTCGTTGAATAAAATTTTTGAAGAGTTGGAGCAAAATGATAAAAATGAGGTTCCAGATTCTATAACTAACATGCTGCCAAAAAACTGTAGCGTGGAAGTTACAGATGAAGACTCTAGAGATGAAGACTATGTGTTGCTCCAAAATCTACCTGGGTCCCATCTCAGAGCACCTGCTGAAATTCAACGTGAAGATTCTTCTGATGCTAGTGAGGATGACTGTTTATCTTTAGTACAGCTATCTAAAAGTTCAAAATATTGGTATTTTTAGGACTAGAGTCCGTGGGAAAAAGTGGTCCTTCTCACTAATGAGTCATTGTCTTGATATGGCCACTTATGATGCCTGGCAGTTATACAAGATAAATGGTGGGCAGTTGGATCATTTGAAATATTAGAGGAATGTCGCTATGTCTTCTTGAAATAAACAAGAAAGCTGACAGTCATAGGGATGGAGAGCTATCACAAAGTAGAGCCACAGCAATGCAGTATACTCATAATAGTCACCTGATAAAATATAGAGAGGTTCGACTGCGTTGTGGTGTCTGTCATAATAGTGCATATGTTTATTGTATGAAATGCGATGTAACATTGCATCCGAAAACATGTTTTGAAGAATATCATATACAGAAAATAACCATATGTGTATAAAAATACCTAAATAAAACATTTGATTGAGATTCATGTGTTTGATTGTCGTTTTTGTCAATTTATTATGGAGCCGTAATAAATCTAAACAATAAGCTATCATAGTAGCATATTCTCCTACTGTGTCGTTTAAGACACGGCATTTTCCGGCTTTTCTTCAAATGGAATATTTTTTTAATTATTTTTCATGGATTATTTATCATACTAATGAGTATATGAGTATATGAAATTTCAAACCAATCTTACAAAAAAAGTTAATTCAGGAGTAAGTGGGTTAATACATTATTATATTAGTATTATTATTATTATATTAGCCATAGCTGTCCGACTCCTAAGCAAAGGCTTTGTTACAATTACCAACAGAAAACACAGGAGTATTAAAATCCATCATCATCTAAGGGTTACACCGAAACGCTATTTAAATATAAACAGCCGTAACAAATCCGTTTCATCGCAAAATCTAACTAACTAAACCTGATTAAAAGCCACATCGTGTCTGCAGTCAGGCCGCGCGGCTATCGCGAAAATGCTTTAAACCAATTACCGGTTTGATCCGGTTGACGGACCGGGACCAAATTCGATTTTTCAACACCTTTAAGATAATCGGAGCTAATTTTGGTACGGCCGGCCGCTCCGAAAGCTAGTTTACATTTTGCAAATTAAATTTTTCACTTGCAAATGGACGTAATGGGTCCACGTAATGGCCGCCGACGTACATTACATTACCGGGCGTACAGGTCTTAAAAAGATTTGGTGCCGGTAGGGACTGGATAAGCTTACTGTCAAATGGAGTTGGCTGATTAACTAAGTCACGCCAATTATCGGAATAGTGGTGTCCTCTTAGTTTGTTTCGAAATACGTCATGTATTTTTTTAAAGTGGCAGTTAATTAGTCTTGCCCTGTTTATTGGTAGTGATATCTTTGTGTACTGTGACATAGTTTTTCTATTAAAAGAACCTCTATTAAAAAAAGAAGAAGAATAATTATTTAATTACAAGATAAACTTTAACTAAAAAAAATCAACCAGCCTCGAGTGGGAATTGATAATAGCATTATAGCATTGTGAATGTAAAATTTAAAAATAATATATAAGACTAGCGGCCGCTCGCGGTTTCACCCGCGTGGTTCCCGTTCCCGTGAAAATATCGGGATAAAAAGTATCCTATGTGTTAATCCAGGTTATAAGCTATCTGTATGCCGAATTTCATCCAAACCCATTCAGTAGTTTTTACGTGAAAGAGTATCAAACATCCATCTATACTTACAAACTTTTGCGTTTATAATATAAGTTAGTTATTAGGATAATCCATTAAAAAAATAGTTAATGGTTAGTCATGAAAAACCAATATTTTCAATATTTCTTTGTACAGCACTGCCATTAAGTTTTTCAAAAAAGCTCTAACTATATCATCATCGTCGTCATCATCTCAGCCAAAAGACGTCCACTGCTGGACAAAGGCCAACTAACTGTATAGTTTATTAATATCATAAAACACTGTCATTTTCTATAATACAGATTTCTATCAATATTTTTCTATACAAGACCTAACTGTATAGTGTGTACAACACTGTCGTTATCCATACGAAGCTCTATCAGTTTATTAAAATAAAAGCTCTGGCCTTAGCATAAAGCTAATAGCTAATATCATAAAACACTGTCATTTTCTATGGAAAGTTCTATTAATATTTCTCAATAAAAACCCTAGCCTAGTGTTACCGTCACTGCCGTTTTCTATTTATTTATTTATTAATTTAATTGTCATGCAAGTTTACAGAGTGATTTAAATATGTATATAATTATAATACAGATCTCTAGCTAAAAGCACGCGATCTTAGCCCCCCACGCCAGTGTCAGATTAGCCGATCCGCTCACAGCTCGCCGTCCTAATGTGTGTGATGGACCGAAACTGATTAGACTTAATTAACATCTGAGTCTGTTTGTCGGCTGATGATAACACAATTGGCGAATGTCTCTTTGATGTCCGGTACGAATTTGTACCATGTGCGACACGGTCAGATGCTCACGAAAATCCTGACTTTGAATCATGTGACAAATGGAATTGGGTCATCAAATTAAGAGGTTTTGAGAGTCAGTCAACTGAGATGCCGAACTTTTTTTGTTTGTTTTGTTGATGTTGTCAAAGGACGTAATGAGAAAAAGTGCTATTCGAGTGAAATTAATTGCTTCTATTTTAACCACATCTAGTTTCGTTGTTAGACCAGCGTTCGCAGACCTAGAATCTGATACTAGAACGATTGAATGGTTGATAGTAGTTATATGTTAAAAGGTAAACATCGCCATTAGAGATTATTTGCTATTGGATAGACAAGAAAGAGATGAGCACTATAAAAGACAATTTAATCAAAAACAAATATAAAATATTATTATTTAAATTGAAGGCAATACAATTATTTATTTATTTATTGCACTTATGTATACACTATACAGTATCACTTTTATACAGTAATATACTAAGAATATGGTGGCGTGTTACAAACCTTTTAGAAACAGTTCAAATCATTTATTTCAGGAGTAGATTGAACCACGATTTACAATATTCGCTTTCAACACTTATAAACTTATTTTACTTTGGTCGCTGCAGCCTTTTCAATATGTATGTAGAATAGTGTTTAATTGCGACCATCGCGTTACGGTCAAATGGTTGTCAAAGCTAAGCCCGCGCTGCTCGCGTGTGCCCCCACGGTTCACGGGCCACGGGACACTGTATTGGGAGGCGGTTGTTGACTTTGAACGGCGCATATGATTATTGGCAGCGTGTTTGTGTGCGGTAGCGTTGTGTCGAAAAGCACATTTTTGACAGAAGCTAGTTGGGACTTTTCTACTGTTTGAACTGTATCGAAATCGTTTTGTATACTTTAGTCTCAGAACAATAACTAAAGCTATAGAAGGAAGGCTAAAATAAAAATCGTGCAACTATGTTTAGTTCCGTTCTATCTTATGGCTAGAAAAGGAGGTTGGAGTGCGACAAATGGTTGACACTTAGTTTTTATTTTCTGTATTGTTATGTCAAACGGTCATCAGATAATCGGTGATCAAAAAAAATCTTTGAGTCCTTTTTATAGTCACTCACTACATTAGCTCAAATATGACGTTACAAATCTGGTGACACCTTTGCTATTTTAGTCCGGTTTCTATAGCTTTAGTTATTATTCTGAGACTTTAGTGGTTAACGTCTTAAATTCAATAAATGACGTCTGTCAATCGTTAGTTTCATTTACGGACGTTGTGACGCTCTGCATCAATCTCGATACAATATTCCACTTTTACGATAGCGAGCTTTAAGAGTTCGATAATCGTTCACGCTAGACCCATTCTGAAGCCATCTGTAGCCGTCTGTACGAATCAAAATATTTATCCAATTTAAATTATTGTTACGTGCCAATTTTGATACTGAAATTCGAAACGTCAGTATACAATATTAAGTAATAAAAATAAACGAGTAAATTCGTTAAACAGTGTTTCATTTCACTTTTTGTTTTCATTGATGTCTTTCAACGGTTTGACAACCCTACCGAGCCAAAGGCACAGCGGTATGTGAATAAAAGTAAGCACTTATTTTTGCGGCTTCCGCGAACCCAGGAAGCAAGTATATATACTGCAGTTTCAACTTATTATTAATTCTTTCAATAAGGGCTTCCTTTAGACGTTCCTACTTTCTTTAATTTTATTTTGAATTAACTCCGGCATAATAAAGGCTTCTGGCAATCAGAAGTTGCCTCAATGCTAAACAAGAGTTGTTCAAGAGTTTCCAAGTGAAACCTCAGTAGTACGCCTTTCTTTTTACAGAAGTTTTTTTCAATTAAAAACGTATATTTTCATATAAGTACACTGCCTTTTAAGTATTGTCTCGTGGTCGGGTCCGGAAAAGAAAATTATCCATAACTAGCTGTGCTCGCGACTTCGTCCGCGTGGAATAGTGACTTTCGGCAGCATTTTTAATTTTTTAGGCTCTTTTCCCGTTTTTGCAACATTTTTCACTGATGCTTCGCTCCTATTGGTCGCAGCGTGATGTTATATAGCCTAAAGCCTTCCTCGATAAATGGACTATCCAACACAAAAAGAATTATTCAATTCGAACCAGTAGTTCCTGAGATTAGCGCGTTCAAACAAACAAACAAACAAACAAACTCTTCAGCTTTATAATATTAGTATAGATATATAATATAGTACATTTTTCCGTTCTATATGTTACGTTATTGTCCGTATGGTACATGACAAATAAAAAGTAAATCATGAATGATGATTTACTTTTTAAGTGGTTTAATAATTTTTTTATAGTATATATTAGACAAAATAGGTCTTGTCATTAATTTATAAATACTACATCAAACGAATTGAAAGTAAAGTAAGTAAAAGCAAGTTCAATTTTAATCTGAGATAGTGATGCTTTTTTAAATCCATATTCAATATTAGATTCAAAAATTCAAAAATTCAAAATTCAAAATCATTCAGTTTAGGCTACAAATAGCTCTTATGAACGTCATTTTATGCCATCGGTTCGTAAGTCTATCTACTCTGGGCGGGAGATCTTGTTAGACACTCTATACAGACTTATATGAGTTTATTTTACATTACCAATATTTTATCATGACGTTTCCCAGTCGCTGGATCAGTATCCAATTGTCATGGGAAAGATCAAGATCAAAGGGTTAGGTAGATTAGGTAAGGTATAAGACAAGGTTCGATTTGGGAGAGAGCTTTGCTCAGCAGTGACTGACTGCGACAACTGTTAAACTAATTCAACTTTATATGCCAGACTTATTTGTTTGATTGTATGAGTAGGTTGATAATATTTATAAAAAAACGTCATGTAGGTACAAATTATATGTAAGTGATATAAACTGGAAAGTTTCGAACTACATAAAAACTGTTTGAAGTTTAAATGGGTTGGGACGTTTTGTTATAATTATAATATCTAGATTAAATTCTCTAAGGCTTATGCTGTTTAGATGGCCCTATCAGTCTTATTTTATACATAACATACAAACATACATAGGCAGCACCTAGTCTCTTGAACATTTTTTTCAACACAGGACTTCGAAAAAATAATTTGTTTATTATAGCACAAATTTAATTTAATTTAATTCTTTTTTTTTATTTAATTTTAAGTTTGATGTGAATTAACATTCACATGCCCTGTGTTTTTGGCGAAACAGACGTTCAAAATGATAAAATTACCATCAGCTAAAATGTACTTTGTTTTACGTAAATAATTAATAATCATTTAATTTCAATCATTTGTAAATTAAAGGCAACTTTTCTTACCAAAATAATAAAATTCTTCGCTAAGTGTATTGATAAGCAACACACGTTTCCAGCGCAACGAAAGCCTCTCATTAATAAATAGCCACTTCCAAAGGTACAGATAGCGGTCAAGCACAATCGCCAGATTTGTTAATAATGAAGCGGGTTTTCAGCGGGATTAACTTTATATAGGTTTTGTTTACTTTGGTAATCCTTTTGCAGTGCGCTAGTGGGGCCATTTGGGCCTCAGGCTAGGGATCTGGCCCAAGGAATAGGGCTTTAACGTAGTGTTAAAACCTTGTTAAAGAATATTAATTTTGAAATGGTTAAAACCTTTTTAGCGTTTGGTTTTATTAGTATTAAACGCTTGCTATCTTTTAGAAAAATACATTATTTTCGTTATTTGAGGGGAGATATGACCACAAACTCTGTGATTGTAACATTTAATGTTCTTTTTGAAATATGACTATTTACCAATTACTTACCTAAAACAATTTTACCTCACAGAAGGTAGAAGCGCATTTCTCGCATCTCGCATTTTTTTTATTATAACAAAATCTGACAATTCTTTCTCCAAAATACAATATAATGCAGTCATGTATGTACTTATTGATTAAGCCAATACCCATCAATAGTAGCCATCGCTTTCATTTTGGAATTTCTTCTTTTTGGAATTATGAGTAGCAAGCAGCCCGCATACTTATTCAATAAGTTAGAGTTCACCCAATCACACATGAGAATCGCACCACGCCTCCTATGCCCACGACACAAAACGGCCGCCTTTCGTGGCAGCTTTCGCTATGCTGCCTCAAAGTGCTGGAACAATCTGCCACCGCCAATTCGAAACTGTAAAACTCCTAGCACATCTATACTAATATATAAAGCTGAAGAGTTTGTTTGTTTGTTTGTTTGTTTGTTTAAACGCGCTAATCTCAGGAACTACTGGTTCGAATTGAATAATTATTTTTGTGTTGGATAGTCCATTTATCGAGGAAGGCTTTAGGCTATATAACATCACGCTGCGACCAATAGGAGCGAAGCATCAGTGAAAAATGTTGCAAAAACGGGAAAAGAGCCTAAAAAATTAAAAATGCTGCCGAAAGTCACTATTCCACGCGGACGAAGTCGCGAGCACAGCTAGTTCAAAATAAAGTTAAAAGAGTATCTATTATAGTTACAGATTTCCAGCGCTTAAGCGGTCGTGCTGTGTTGATATTGTTGTTACTAAATTATTTTTGGGATTTAGTTTTAGCTTTATCTATTCTATATCTATACTACTATATAAATCTGTAGGCTCTGTGTGTACTTGCAATTTTTCTGACAAATTTTGGGATAAATATTCATTTTATGACTCACTGACACCAATTCTACGATTTTTGAAATATTTGTCTGTCTTTCTGTCTGTATGTCCACTTTTAACTCAAGAACGGTTTGACCGATCTTGATGAAAATTTGTAGTAAGAACATGAGATTGTGCAAATGATAGGCTATTAAACCTTTCGGTAATCTTGATTTTTTTGAATTGCGTAAGTAGAATAGTCATTTGTTTCATTCCATACGTTCGTATATATGGCCGATTTGTAAAAATATGGTCAAAATTTGCCCATGCGCGATCTATACTACTATATAAATCTGTAGGCTCTGACTGTACATGCAATTTTTCTGACAATTTAATCTATCTATCTCTATCTATACTACTAACTTTATAAATCTGTAGGCTCTATCTGTACATGCAATTTTTCTGACAAATTTTGGTATAAATATTCCTTTTATGACACACTGACACCAATTCTACGATTTTTGAATATTTCTCTGTAAGTCTGTGTGTCTGTTTGTCTGTATGTCCTCTTATAACTTGATGAAAATTTGTATGTAGTAAGAACATGCGATATGATGTTGGTGAATCCAATAATTATTTTGATTAGCATTTATTGATCCATTATATTCGCACAGCGAAGCGGGCGGGTGACGGCTAGTATTCTATAAATATATATAAAATTCTCGTGTCACATGTGAGTTGCCATACTCCTCCGAAACGGCTTGATCGATTTTTATGAAATTTTATATGTATACTAGCTGACCCAGCGGACTTCGTATCGCTTTGACAGTTTCTATGTCAACAATACAATCAAATCATGGAACATTTTGTATTGGAAAAAATATATGTTTAGGGTGGACCACCCTTATCACATAAGAGTATAAAAAATAGATTACGACCGATTGTCAGACCTACCGAATATACATATAAACATAAAAATGGATCGAGCCGTTTCGGAGGAGTATGGCAACTAACATGTGACACGAGAATTTTATATATATGTATATTAGCTCTGACAATCGGTCGTAATCTATTTTTTATACCCCTAAGTGCTTATCACTGGTGGTCCACCCCAAACATTTTTTTAAATTCTATTATAAGGCAAAACAACGTTTGCCGGGTCAGCTAGTAGCCTCATGTTAATGTGTACTGTATGTTATGGTTAATATTGTATACAGCTCTCACCGTGTAAATTTTTAAATTCATGTCTGGAGCTGCGCCTCCCTCTTTTACTGGTTCCACAGAATATCAGCACCTTTGCACGTCAATGTCATGGCATAAGCTTAGTGGTGACCATTTCGGTTGCATAATTATAAATTCAAAATGTCCATTATGTTAAGTTGTCATAGATGCTCCTAACAAATATTTTTCATTTCACTTCATTTCATTTTTCACGAAGAAGGCCTTTGGACACCTTTGAGACAGTGTACAGGTCAAGTACTTTACTTTACAGTATTTGCCCCCACTGGGAATTCAAACCAGCACTTCTGACTCCAAAGCCGGTGGTATAACCATCAGACGCCAGCAGCAAACGAAATCAACATAATAATAACATTGAAATATTCGGTGTCGACCCGCTATCTCTTTTAACTTAGGCCTCATCATAAAGAGAGTCCAGAAAAGCGACCTCTCTCTAATTAGAGAACATGAAGACTGCCCCATGTTGCCGGCAGCGGTTGCCGGATTTTTAATTTGATCAGGATTTTGCGAAGTAAAGGGGAGGCTAGTGGTAACATCGATACTGTTGTCGCATGCTGCCTTGTTAATGTAATATAGGCCGTTCGACTTGATAATTATGGTAAAAGATCTATAAATTTCCAAACTAAAACGGGTAAACGGTTTAACGAGGTGTTAGAAGCAAGTTGAGGATTAACTCTAATGGATCGGTACACCGAACAATTTTAACGCCATAAAAATGCGTTAACAAAAATATTTTTTAAAATTGAAAATCTACATTTTACAAAATATAAAATTGTAAATAAACGAGTTGATTGTAGCTATGATTTGATATTTTGATGATGTAGACCTTTGCGCAGCAGTGGAGCAGTTTATAGAACCGACTCAATTAATTTGAAATACAATTGTCTAAATGAACTACTGATTTATGTACTGTAACAAGTTGTCGTGAGTATGTGCGCAGTGTCTGGAAATACTCGCTAGGGTTTTAGAAATTAGACAGACCAGAAGTCAAAGTCAAAGTCAAAGTCAAATATTCTTTATTCAAATAAACTTTAGAAAAGTGTTTTTGAATCGTCCATAATTTTTTTACCTACTACCCATTCAGGACGTCTATTTTTTAGCTGTGGAGAAGAATGGGCGCGAGAAACTCCACAGCTTTAATTCAATATGTAACGACATTTACAAAATTATATGTCGTTACGTTACCAAGTTATACAAGTTTAAAAAACCTTAACGATATTTTGGATTAGAAATAGATTGGAGCATTTTAAACACATGCTGTTTTGTCTTCAATGTAATCAGACACTTTATAATAAGCTTTTTTATAAAGCTTTTCTTTAATAGCGATTTTAAATTTATTAATATCTAGTTTTTGGATATTACTTGAAACTTTATATATATATTACAGACTATGTTAGATTTAAATTTAAATAAATAATAACAAAATAATATTTTTTTGTATAGCGTTTTGAACTTGTTTAAATATGCAATACAATTTTTAATTGCATCGTTCGCTTTCAAAAGATAAAACAAAGCACTACCCATGTAAATAATCTTTTTACGAACCCTCAACAAATGCATTTAAAATTAAAAGCCTACGCAAAGTGCATACAAAACTTAATTAGGCACATACATTATTTTCCATCAAACTTTTACTGCGAACAATAATGTTATTACCTACGGCTGATGGGAGTGCAAGCGTATTGCCACGTTCCAAGCTACGCGTCCGATGTAAGGCAGCTGTATTGTACGTGCTTCGGCAAATCGTTCCTCAAAAGAGAAAAAAAGCACTTCATATTAAGTAACACTTCATTGATTTTTTAAAACACCTTCAACACATTTAATTATGTGTAGTGCATACACACATGACCTTATTATTCACGTACTTTATTTACCATCAAACTTTTACCGGGGCAACATAATCCAACCAATTGCCAATTTGGCAACTTTAATATCCAACGTTTTTAGAATATTTTGAGCCTTGGTCTTTTGTTTCTGTAGTATCCGTTTATGTGTCTTTTTACCAGCTTTTTAATATATGTAATTTCAAATTAAACACTGCCAGGGCCATATCATTTCTCATTCGTAACATAAACAATCTTCGTACATACGGCGCGATGTGACACACTCGTAACTCCATTTCACGGCTGATGGGAGTGCAAGAAGTACTGCCACGCTAAGCTATGCCACAGATAACTTATGCCTATGCGTCCGATGAAAGGCAGCTGTATTGTATGCACTTCAGCAAATCATTTCTCAAAAGAGCAACAAAGCACTGCACATTTCGCTACACTTCAACATTATGCATTAAAGGTATATAAAACCTCAATAGTATTTTATTTTCCTTCAAAATTTTACTGTGAACAACTTTTGGCAACTTAATTGTCTACAGTTTTTAGAACAGTTTGAGACTTACTGCCGTACTCAGAGACGTCAATTAAGTTTTAATGACATTTAAGTCTCTTGCTGTCACTTTCTTATGTATAGTGCTAAATAGAGAAGGAAAGACATTTAATTGTCATTTAAACTTAATTGACGTCTCTGAGTACGGCAGTTAGTCTTTTGTTTCTAGTAGTGTCCGTATTTGTGTCTTTTTAACAGCTTTTGAATATTATTAATGTGGTGTGAAATTTCATTTCATCATTTCTCATACGTAACATCAACAATCTTGATACCTGCAGTGCGATGTGACACACTCGTAACTCCATTTCACGGCTGATGGGAGTGCAAGCAGTATTGCCACGTTCCACGCTATGCGTCCGATGAAAGGCGGTTGTTGCTCGACGTAGCTGCGTGCTAAGTCGGCCGTACTGTACGGTGTAATTGGCGTCTTCCTTATCTAAGTGGCTCAGTACGTTGCTAACTACGTGGCTCAGGTTCGTTTTGATTACTACGATCAAATGTGAAAGCGGTCATGTTGAAAATTAGGTTTCTGATATTGAGAATGTCTCGGATTGTGTCGTCATTAGATGTAGACTGGCTGGAGTTTCGTTTTTAAAAGTATCATTGCAATTTGTGGGGTGCAGTTGTTTGGCAATCATTTAGCCAAAAAAAACAATTTATTAAAAAAAATATTAAGGAAAGAAACATAAGTACACCTATGAAGTTCAGGTAAACTTAGGAAGCCAGTACACGCCTTAAAAATAAGTATAACTAGCTTTTGTTCGCGGCTTTGCTCACGTGGGCTACACGACTTGTGTTTATTCGTAATAAAAGCCAAACTTGTCAAAGGTAAATATCATGAGGGTATAAGTAATAAGGGTTAGACAACTAAACATGTCACGTCATTTCAAAATTAAGATTTTCATTTTTTATCATTAAAAAGCCCATCCATGCGAGCTAGAATTAGTAAAAGTGTCTAACACAAAACAACGTAATAAATACTGTATAAAGTAATTTTGGTCCGTTTTAAAACCTGTACAAATTATCATCCCCAACTTAAGGGATCATTTTCAAAAATCCTTTTTTTATTTTTTTATTTATACAAACTTTTCACCCTTATTTTACCCCTCTATGCGAGGTTTTTCAAAAAATGCAAAACTTATTTTTAATTTTATTGAAATATCTATAGATCGATAAAAATATTTATTTTTATAGTTATTACTTTAAAAATAACGATTTCCCCAAAAAACCTACCCTTTTTTACTCCTGTAAAGGAAAATAAAAAAAATCTGAGAAAAGTAATTTTTTATTTCTTTGTAAAAAGCTAAATACCAATTTTTCACGTCAAAACTGACGGACTTACATACAAACTTTCACACCCTATTCGACCCCCTTAGGATATGATTTCCGTAAAATCCTTTCTTAATGGCTGGTTACGTCACTCAATTAACCTACAGTCCAAATTTCATCTAATTAGCTTCAGCAGTTTCGTCTCGACGATGATGAATCAGTCAGTCAGGACAAGTCATTATTATGTATGTAGATGTATTAAGTTCGTATAATATTTTTAATGAAATGTATTTAATGTTTCTAGTTGTAACGATTTTGATAGACACCGAATCATTTACAACTTTTTAACTTCTCATGACGCTACACGTCAAATGTCGAGTGAACCGATAGGGAACGGCAGACGACATTAACGAAGTCATCAACAAAAGCCTATTTAAAACTGGAGAGTAAAATGCAGCATTGTGAGGGACAATGCCACGTACAGGCTAATGCTGCGAAACGAATTGAGAGCGGGACAAGTTCATTGTAGCTTGAACATAAATAAGCATTTGCTTGAAGCCCTGCTCTGTGGTGTGACAGACGGGCGGTAGCGTGAGAAAATAATTACTGCTCATAATCGCTATAAGCGGTGCGATTTTGTGTTATTATTAATTTGAAAAATGATTTTAGTTTATTAAGAGATTTGTAATTATTGTTTTTTTTTAAATAAACATTGAACATTAGTATGTTCAATGTTTATTTTTAAAAATATTTGAAGGATTTTATTTGTAAGCGATAGTTCGCTTACAAATAAAATAACGTACACTAAAGTGAGACTAATTAATTTTCGTCATTAGTATTATTAGTATTACGTCATCTTTACAATACAAATTTCAAGAATCAGTTGAGCATTTTATTGGGTAGGTAATAATTGTTTGTACCTGTTTTCATTGTCAAATATGATGTGGCTCACTTACCTGTAACAAATAAAAAATAATTAGAACATGCTACACAAAACATTATTATGAAAAAGTGTTAAAGTCTTTAATTGGTTGATGCGTTTGATTGTACCTACTCAATAAATAAGTGCAATTTAATACAAATCCCACCAGCTATGACATACAAACTTTGCTATAACTCCTGCACTTAAAAACTTTAATCTTATAGCATAAAAATTTAAAATGGTGTCACAGAGTTTAAATACCAGCCATGGTCATGAACTGACTCCTACACGTATTTCTGTTCTACCCAAAGCACACGCTCCGCTTTCGCTCGCTATTTGCGCCCTCCGCCAGAAGCATCAGGGTTGTCCCAAGAATTAAGATCGCACTGCCGGTGATATATTGAAACGGTTGAACGCATAATAAATCATAACCAATTATTTTAAACAATACCAGCGCGTTTGTGTTTTAGTAAATGAGTCGCCGTTATTTGGCGGTGAAATATTTCGGTGTGCGAGTGCCGTTTTATTGACTTTCCAAGCCGTATGTTGGCTTGTGGATTGTTAATGGAAATAATTTTAGCGTAATTAACATGGCGGATTCGGTGTACATTATTATGTAAGATTGATGTTAACTTGCCATGAGTTGTGTTGGTAAGTTAATAGGATAATTACACTTATTATGTATACCTTTAAAAACGTTTTCTTTTATTTACAAGTTGCCAAGATAAATTGAGCATACTTAATTCAATCCGTACTTTGCAATTGTGACAATAACTCAATTACAAAGTAACCCTTTTTATGCCTTTTTTCCTTAGAGGGTACAAACTGCTAACTAGCCCGTTAAAAAATATGAAACACGTTTACACGCTAACATGGTTACCCACCAACCCTTAGGCCAGCGTGGTAAGCTATGGCACCGTACAAGAACTGCTTGTGTTAATGAATATTTTACATAACTTAGTGGGGCTTGCTGAGGTTTCCCTCTTTAAGGGTAGCACTTTGACACATCACGATCTTTTTGAAAATCGTATTTTCTAGATGCACTATTGCGTTTGCGTCACTCGTTCTATTCTCGATTGTACAACAGCAACATCGACGGTGTGGCGTTTACATATGGAAAAATACATCAAAACTCGATATAGAAATATTCACTTTATAAGGATGTACTCGGATTTATTTTATGTTTAAAAATCAAGAGTGGGATTTTGAGACGACCAACACCGTAGGCTATGTGACCATCGACCCTTGCCTCAAATTAAAGTTCCTACGAGCCAAGGAACTATAAAGTCCCAAATATACAAAAAAAAAACAAAACAACAGCAATAAAAATCGCAAATGACAATATTCATAATAACACATAAAGAGCCAATTAGCGCTGTGCAAAAAGTGAGCTCGCAAAGCGAAATACAGGAGGCAACCGAAAAACAATTTCGCTTTTACCGAATTTAGAGCGAAAAGTTTCGCACTTAAAAGAAAACAGAACACAGTCGTTTTTATAAATAACGGATTCCTTCCCCTCCCACCCCTTCTTACGTAACGTTTGTTATTCATATTATATTTAATGGGCAATAAAAAACCTCTAATTCGATTTAAAGTGTACCTACCTCTTATATAATAGTTGTGTTTTGCGTGATATAATTTCATATGTAACTTAATGTGCTGGTCTTGTACGTAAAAATCTTAATTCAAACAAAATCAACAATAGAATCTATTTTTTGCGTGTATAATGCCTTCGTAGTTTTTTTTAAACTGGTTCAAAGAGTTTTTATCCAGTTCTAATAGAAACTTACTTAAGTCTTATCTTTTATGTTGTTTGTATTAATTGTAATTTTTGCCTAGGATGCCTTGTTTCGTTAAACATTTTCTTTATTATTAAGATCGAAAGTTTGAAAGGATTTTATTTTAAAAACTACATATGCACTTATGTAAAACAGAAATACAATTAGTCTTTTTTAACTTCTTAGATTGTCAACCATTATTGAAACAAACGAGCAACGATAATCAAAAACTTTCGCAACCTACACAGTGGGCTCAGGCTAATCTCGAGCGGCTTATAACTCTATCGGTGACGGTAAACACGTTGTATCCGTCCAAATTATGTTGACAGTTGAAGTTTGCGCGACTCATGCCGTCCGTGTGTCTACGGCCCCTCCCGGGATTATACCCTGGCGCTATTAACGACTGCTACTATACACACGTGACTGTGCAATAGTGTCGCTATCTAGTTTCCTAGAGAGCTCTAAAAATAAATGTCAACAGTAATTGACTTTAAAGGAATGGCTGTTAATTGATAGTTTGGTTGGTTAAGTTTGGTGGCTAGCTACCACCACCTTACTTACTTACTTACTTACTATCTTGTTTATATATAATGTTGTGTTACGGCAGTAATAGATAAAGTACCTTGTTCCTCAGTAGTTCTTATCTTAACTTATCTTAGTGAGGCTTGCTGAGGTTTCCCTCTTTCAGTAACACTTCGACCCATCGGGATGTTTTGTACAACCCCATCCTTTCACTCTTCTTCCTCTGTAAAGATAGATAAATCCTCAGTAGTTGAATACAGTGTATTGGCGCGTCCACCTTAGACCCTATTGTCAGAAGAATTAAAACTATTCCATCGTAGAATAAAAAAAGTCACATGTGTCGTTTTTAAAACATCGATGATTACTTTTATAGAGCAAAAGAAATTGTGCGATAAACCAATCTTTAAGACGTCATCTGTTCAAAGAGAATCACTCCACTAAAAGCAAATAAAAATAGCCGACAAACACCAGAAACTAACAGCAATCTGGATTACAGGCAAATGAGACAGCGTTTCCTCGGCAAATATAAAGTTATAATGGACCCAGATTGAGTCCCCGAGAACTTCGGCTGCCGGATTATTGTACCTTTGGACGATTGATCTCGATTAGAGATGTACCCAAAAGGCTTAGAAAGCTTTTGAGAAGTATATTATCAGTTTTCACTAATGCCAATTAGTAGCTCTGTAGGGAACAATAACTATGCTGTACCTTTTATTAGTAGATAGGTTTTATATAAACATAGTATATATATTTTAATGAGCCCCTTTTACTCTAATGCTGAGCTAGTGCTTAATTAATACATAAATGCTAATCCTTATCATCTTTAAGGTGCAGATTTAGACACACGTCAACATACAACCTGATATATGACACAAAATATAATTTGATCAAATAAGTCGATGAAAATTTAAAAATACCAAACAATAATAATAACAATAATAATATAATAATAATACCATCCATTTTTTATTAATTTTTTTTTTAATTTTCACTTTCGCTTTAGACGATAACTTTTCAGCATGACTGTCGTTAAGTAGAAGCGGAGGTCAGGTGCAAAGACACCTAGTGCAGCAGAATTGTGCCTTCCATCATCAGCTCATTTTTATGTATGCTAATGCAGCCGGGATCAACGGCTTTAAGTGCCTTCCGAAGCACGAAGGAGCTCGAGATGAAAAATGGTGGTCACCCATCCGATAGCCGGCCTTTACGATAGTTGCTTAACCTCAGCACTTGCAGACCGGGCGTGTTAACCACTGCGCCACCGAGCTCCTCAATCAATTGTGCCTCAATGCCTCAAATATGCCTTACTAACCGTCATTACCTTGCCGAATTCAATAACGTACCCAATTCATTAAATAGTTAAAAAAAAAACAAAACACAACGTTAATTATTTTTCTCTTACTAATCCTACGTCACCGAGACCTGATTTATAAGAGTTGCTACAACACCGGCGCTAATTTGAAAAACAAAAAACAAAAAGTTCAAATTGATCCACCACTGGCCCCACCTTGGCTGATCTGGATGCAGGCCACGTGATTTATTTCGCGTCAAAGTTGAAATTAATTCACAACACCGCGCTTGGCCGTGATACTTGTACTTTAGGGGATATACGGGTAAGTGTTTTGAACGTGGACGACGCGGTTAAGTAATTATCTGGTACAAAAATCTATTGAAAATGGATTTTAGTTGCTGGTTTTGTGGTTTTTTTTTTAAATATTTTACGGGTAAGCACAGTGCCTTGATCTCACCTGATGTTAAGTGATGATAAGGCCAATTGGTGGGAACACATTTCGCCCGGATTCCTCAACTAGTGAGGCACAGGCTATCTTATCTCTAGCTACCGGAACACAACGATGTTACAAACATTGATATTATGGCGACATATTTAGATAAGATGGTGGTAGCTAGCCAGGCGGACAAACATGTCTTACCACCAACCGCGACATATTTAGATAAGATAGTGCTAGCTAGTCAGGCGGACAAACAAGTCCTACCACCAATCAGTGGCTGGACAAAGTTCCTCGGACCAGACGTCTATGTTCACATCAAATAATGTACCTTATTTGAAATCTGCCGCGTTACCAATGGGCGTTTGTGGTAATCTCGATTACGGCTAAAGAATTTACCAGCCTCTTTTGACATCCAGCGATATTCGCATCTTCATATTATTATTATATTGTTGGAACGCTACTTCCAGAGGACATGTGAACGGTTTTGGAAAAAAACATCGATCTCAATGTTGAGTAATTAATTTTACTAGTGGTCGCCCACTAGTAAAATTAATTAGGTACTCAACATTGAGATGCCCACTAGTAAAATTAATTAGGTACTCAACATTGAGATGCCCACTAGTAAAATTAATTAGGTACTCAACATTGAGATGCCCACTAGTAAAATTAATTAGGTACTCAACATTGAGATGCCCACTAGTAAAATTAATTAGGTACTCAACATTGAGATGCCCACTAGTAAAATTAATTAGGTACTCAACATTGTCGCCCAGTGGTCGAAATTCGACCGTAATTTTATTAAGGCTGCACGGATTGTAACATAAGCAATAAAAAATTAAAAAAGATAGAATGTGAGTTTTGATTGGCATTTACAGATTTCGGCCGCTCCTCTTCTATTTTTGAAATTTTTGAAAAGAGTTTGTTTTATATACGTTTGTGTCAAATACATGGTAGTGTGTGTAATGTTTGTTTTATTGATTTAATGTATTTTTATGCATAATTTAAAAAAATATAATAACATTCGGATAACCTTCCTTTTAGAAATTATAAGTGTGCAAAATTTCGTACTCCTCCGTCCGCGCAATTTTTGTAAAAAAGAGGTACAAAGTTTTTGCTTCACGTATTAATATATAGATAAATTGAAAATAAAACGTTACAAATTTATTGACTATTGTTTGACGACCTCCGTAGCCGAGTGGCTTGCACGCCGGACTTTGGGCGGCGCTAACTCAGAGGTCCCAGGGTCGATTCCCGGTCGGGTTAATGTTGACAACGAACTTTTTGATATAGTGTCGGGTCTGGGTGTTTGTGGTACCGTCGTTGTTTCTGATTTCCACAAAACGAGTGCTTTAGCTACTTACCTTGGGATCAAAACAATGTATGTGATGATGTCTAACATACTTTTATCAAGGCAATGCAAAAAAGCATTATATTAATCGCATTAGCATTATGACTTCAGCAATATATATTATTCACTTATCTATATCATCATCATCATCATCAGCCTACACTAGTCCACTGCTGGACATAGGCCTCTCCAAGTGCACGCCACCGAGCACGATCCGCGGCTATTTAAATACCGATCTATAAATAAAGTAAATATATTTAATGAAATTCTCAGCCGCAGTAACTTTACTATCTATTCACAAATCGCTTGTAATTTGTCACCGTCTGATTCCGAGTACGATCCGAGCGTTGTAGTGGTTTTAATAAACATGCTTTGTTTCCAAGAGCCTTCGTTCTGGAGTTGCGACACTTAATAAGACATTCCTCGCTTTAACTAGAAGATAATGAGCAATGCGCCCTGTACCGTGTACTTCGAAAAGGTCGAGTTTGTGGAGCAACGTGTCTTGCTTAGTTATTTATCTTGATTATTTGTACGACTCTGCATGTTTCGAAATAAAATTTTTTTTCTTACTCGTAAGCAATTGGCTTTTAAATATCTCACCTGATGCTAAGTGATAAGGAATCCTCAACTTTTGAACGTCGGAACACAACATAGCTAATAAATACTAACATTGATGTTATGGTTACATCTTTAAGATTTTTATTTTTTATATATACCCTACCCTATATAAAAAAAAATATCCTTCTAGGATATTTTTTTTTATATAGGAAGGAAAGATGGTGATACATAGTCTGAGATCAGTTGTTAACTTCAAAATCAGTTCAATCAACATAGTCACATTGTAAAGGTGTTACAAATTAATATAATGCTAGAATAAATAGTAATAAACACATTATCATAAGACCATTATTATAAAAGTTGTGCTTAAAATTTATTTAAAGAAAATTAAAAAAAAAAATTATCAGCTTCCTACAAATAAATTAAAATTGAGTATTGCCAATCAAGTACTTATCTTTACTATGATCGCTTTTTCTTCAATATGAAGTGTAACGAAACCACTGCCTATCATAACGTTACCAATAGGTATGTAAGACACACATAATCTAATGATCGTACGCAAACTCCGAGCATAAGCTCGAAAAGTTTAAATTCCACTTTGTATTAAACCATAAAGCAACAAATCACCCAGCCGTAACGATTAAAAAATAAAACGCGCTGCAATTGTTCTGGCCATAAATAAAAATTGTTGGGGAAACACCTCAGCAGTTTTAATATTTTAATCCTCGACGCTGGAGAGCATAAATTTTGTTTGGCTGTTCCGTAGGGGGCCTATTCTGGCGAATGGATTTTGCACGTATGTGAAACAACGGTTTTTTATGTACTGACTGAGCAATCCTTTTTTTCTTACGTTGATATTGACAAACTATTATTTTTCATCTTATAGTTTCATCATTTTTTACAATGATAATTTTTAAATTATTATGTAAACATAAACTTAAATTCCTTAGATTATTTCAGCGTTGGAGCGGTGACCTAGATCTAGATTAACCGCTTCTGTGGTCTAGTGGCTAGGACCATCGGTTCAGACCCAGAGGTCCCGGTTCGATT
The DNA here is from genome assembly GCA_947562085.1 of Eudonia lacustrata. Lineage (NCBI taxonomy): Eukaryota > Metazoa > Arthropoda > Insecta > Lepidoptera > Crambidae > Eudonia > Eudonia lacustrata. Next base: position 2,568,570 of record OX387317.1, on the reverse strand, counting down.
CCCAGCGGGAGATACATGTTTGTGTACTCGGTTTGGTTGGTGGTACTTGTTAGTCCGCCTGGCTAGCTACCACCATCTTATCTAAATATGTCGCCATAGCATCAATGTTTGTAGCATTGTTGTGTTCCGGCAGCTAGAGATAAGATAGCCAGTGCCTCACTAGTTGAGGTTCCCGGGTGAAGTGCGCATCCATCATTGGGCCTTATCATCACTTAACATCAGGTGAGATCAAGGCACTGTGCTTACCCGTAAAATATATTTTAAAAAAAAGATTCGTACTGCCCAAAGTGGCCGAAAACAGTTAAAGATCACAAAGATGGAAGGAAATGGGAAAATCTTTGTCCAACAGTAGGGTATTATAGTAAAATTTTTCTAAGTTTAGATGTAAAAAAATATATTTTGTTGACTAAAATTATAAGCACAAAAAGTTACTACCAAACTTAATAACAAAAACATATTTTTAATTATTATCAGATGAAACGTGTTTAATATATATTACCAACAGGATATAAGAGAAAGTATAGCCACACGATAAACACAGCCCGTGGGCAGGGGCCTGGTCTATTAAAATATTCACAATGTGCACTACACACTAAAGCGGTCAATGGAAAGTTAGAGGTTTCAACGGACTTGGCGAAAGCTTTCAGGAATAAAATGTGCCACGGACGTGAGACCTATATATTTTAAAAGGAAGCCGAGGGAACAAGGCCCGTTTCATTTTAAACCTTATAAATGTCAGACAGTGCATCAGTAACTTTTGACAGCTGATGGGATCTGCTCAGAAGTTCTGCTCTGACCGGATGGCGACCTGATACCGATTTTTACCGTCAAGCAGGATATTTTGAATTGCTGTATTACAGCTTGAAGGGTAGTAGATACACCGACGCTAAAGAAGAGACATCAGAATTGTAGGTTCAGACTAGCTGCTTATCAGGCGTGCCGGGTTGTATGCTCGATTTCTGGCACACGAATAAAGCCTTAGTGGTCAGGCAGGATTGTACACAAAAATTATGTTTTGGTCAAGTGCCTACACAATCCTGGCCACATGGTAGTCATCATTGCCGATTATCAACCAGTCTCAATTCACCTATCAAACCTTTTTGGATTTATAACATTTTGAAATATTTTTCAAATTCTCCAGAATTGGGTTCTAAGGGATTGTTGGTCTCCGAGCGCGGTATATTCATCCGCTCGACAAACATTTGGCTGTTGGCAATAAATCATAGCCGTTTGTCAGCCTTATAATTTGTATCGAACCTAAAGACTTTTCCGCTGCCGAATGGTCAGTGATTTATATTTAAATTACCTAGTTCTGATTGGTTAGTGAACTGTCTGCATTACCGGAGCCAGACATTGTGGCGGACGGGTTTGATATCCAACGGGGAGTAAATATTATTGTACTAGATTTTTTTTAGTAAGTCGGTCTGGCTATATCTACTGATTCAACAAGAAACGAGAGAGATATAGAAGCCAGTTCAAGATATTAAGGAAATAATTATCAATATACTGCCGTGCTAATTTAAAACGCAGTAAGAAAGGTTAGACAACTTTTGAGTAAATGGTGGTTAAATATTTTTTATTTTTTTAAATACTATGGCGTTATTTTAAAGTTTAAAAAAAATGTTTTACTGTTATTGTATAGCTTGCATAGTTTATGCATAGTTTCATATAAAAGATATAACTGAACTGAAATATCTCTTAAACTGACAGCAATTTTAATATTAAAAAAACATACTTTTTTAGCATGGTTTTGGTGAATAAAGAATTATACAAACTTAAAATGCAGTAAGGACGGACTTGCTGCCCTCTTAACTAGTAATTGGGGAGTACTGCATTTATTTTTAGTAATTCATTGTGACACTGAAAGCAGTAACACATGAAACTGCTCTTCATATTAGTATTACGTCTTCTTCCAAATGTCAATACGACTACTAAATAAAGTGCAGTATCCTATATTACTGCAGTTCAAAGTTGTTTTTATGATCACTTTACTAGTTTTGTTTCACAAATTATAATAGCAGTAAGTGAAGCTACTGCTTTTATTAATTTGTGTAATAAATCTCTTTTTACAAAAGTCCCATCGGCAAAAAGCCGTAAACAGCCAACTGCAGTTCTCATTAGTAATTAATTTTTACGAAGAGACATACTGCATTTACGCCATATCAAAGTATAACATTCCGTATAGCTATAGAAATAAGAATTAAAGTGCTGTAAAGAGCTCTTCGCGAGGATTCCGAATCTAAATGTACCTCAATACTTGAAAAAAATATTACTTACTGCAAAAGCACAAATGTTGAAAAAAAATCCACGAGCAGGATTTGAACCTGCACCCTTCTGACGTACCGGGTCAGGTGCTCTCCCAATTGAGCTATCGTTCTAACCAGCCCGTCGAAATTTTTCGACACTATTTATTTTTTACTTTGAAAGTCAAAGGCGCCCATTCAATGTCAACAACTACCATCATTAACATCCGATCATAATATTTTAAGAAGTAAGCAAGCTATTTATAAAATGTTTTGTCTTGTTTATATAATTTTAAACACAAATGTTGAAACAGGTTCAAATCCTGCTCGTGGAAGTTTCTTCAACATTTGTGTTTTTGTAATTTGTTCGCAACAAAATTTGCGTTAAAGTTATAAACAAAACAAAAACATTTATTTCCTTACTGCGTTTTTAATTAGCACGCCAGTATAGTGAGGCGTTGATTGCCGACGAAATAAATGATCGGGTCGAGTTCTATTAATCGTGGTTCAATTCACAACACACTCCTACCAAAAGTACATAAGAGAAGTTAATAATTCAATTCAATTCAATTCAATTCATTTATTTCAGCCTTTAAAAACGTTACAGCCATTTAATCAATAATATAATAATGACTTCTTTTTAAATAAGAACCTATCACTAACAAGAAAACTTCATCAGTCATATTCAGGAATTGGAAAATAATGTTAAAGTTCCAACTGAAACTGTTTTAGGTTAAAATATATCTATATAAGCGCAGTGTGGGCAGGCCTCCAACAAGGTGGACCGACGATCTGGTGAAGGTCGCGGGAAGCCGCTGGATGCGAGCAGCACAAAACCGGTCGTTGTGGAGATCCTTGGGGGAGGCCTTTGTCCAGCAGTGGACGTCTTTTGGCTGAGATGATGATGATGATGATGATGATATCTCAGTGGAAGCATTACTGGAGTCAAAGCGCTCCTTGCACATTTGTTTGAGCAGCGGCAAGTAAGTGCAAATATTTAACCGGGAATAGGAAATCGGCCGTCTGATTCTCTAACAGCAGACTTCTGTGTGAGCACACTTAATAAATTTGATGGTTTTAAATTGCCTCCAAGTCTTTATAAATCGTTCAAATATTGAAGGTTCTTTGGTTTGATTTTGAGGTTTTGTAGTAAATCAGTTAAGTCCGTAAATCCGTCCGTTTGTTAATTGTTAATACAACTGTATCTTGCAGATATTAATGTTAGAAATCTAAAACTGTTATAGGCTATTTTTGCAGATAATTTAGAGGCATAAAAAGTATATTAATGACTTACTTATATTTATACCTATTGTTTCTTTAAGGGTAATAAAATGTTAAGTGTTAAAATTTTATATCATGACAAGATTTAGACAATGCTATCAAGCATTACATGTCCCAAGAGCATATTCATCTGATTGCTAATAAGTACAACAAATAAATTTAAACGGGAATTAACGCAAACTAATTAGTAAAAGATTTCATACCTTCTTTACGGTACGGTAAAATTCATTCCAGTGATTTGTGCCTCGTTTAAGTAGATGTTCTGCAATTGCTGATTTATTAGACTGCCTGTTATTTACATGTATAGTCCGCTTTGTTTGGCCTATGTAGGATAATTGTTTATATAATTTTTAACGCAAATTTTGTTGCGAACAAATTACACAAATGTTGAAAAAATTTCCACGTGCAGGATTTGAACCAGCACCCTTCTGACATACCGGGTTTTTTTCTATGTAGGATAGTTCCTACATAAGCCAAACAAAGATAGACTGCAGCTGTGGTAGTCCACAGCTGCAGTCTCTCTCGTATACGCCTGGTGTTTGAAGTGGCAAGACATCCTTCGGAGTGCCCACGATGTTGTGACCACGGCCGTTGTAACTTGGTCGAAATGTCGGGTATAAAGAAGGTATGAAACCTTTTACTAATTAATTTGCGCTAATCCCCGTTTGCTCGCAGGACTGATGGCCGCTGGGGCGGGATAGTCCTGGAGTGGCGACCGCGTACCGGAAAGCACAGTGTGGGCAGGCCTACAACAAGGTGGACCGACGATCTGGTGAAGGTCGCGGGAAGCCGCTGGATGCGAGCAGCACAAAACCGGTCTTTGTGGAGATCCTTGGGGGAGGCCTTTGTCCAGCAGTGGACGTCTTTTGGCTGAGATGATGATGATGATGATGAATCCCGTTTAAGTTTATTTGTTTTAGTAAAACAAATTCTTATCGACCTCTTACTCTTACTTGCAATATAATGCCTTCCTAAAAGGGTACTACGGGTACACACTACTCATAACACGAACCAGCTACAACGAAACATCGTCCACAAATTGCGAATGGCGACCTATCCCGAGTCCAATCACACTGCTCTGGTTTTTTATTGCTTGCAAACCCTGTGAAAAAGCTTAATATTTGTCACAGGAAATACCCGCTATTTACCCAATAGGTACACATCCGGCCTGTAGGGCAGTCTCATTGATTCCCTTGAAGGGCGCACCCTTTGATATTTGTACCGGGGAGCCAGTAAATAACGTTTGTATCTCTAATATTTGCGTCGGCCAACGCATATTTTGCTTTTATCGTTGTGGGTCATTTTTTGGACGCTATTGAAAGCGTATGGTATGGAGAAATCTAAATTTTGATGTCCGCATTCGTGAGCCACTATCAAATATTTTATTTACGCGCTGATTGGTGTGCTCTTTGACAAATTTCGAATATGTTATGTGCTGCAATTGATTGTAAGCTTTTTAGATCACTTTTTTTAAATTGCTACAGTGAAAACAAAACGTTTTTTTACACACTCTGTAAAGTATATGTATTTTAATGAAAAAACAGTTTGTTCTGTTTATTTTACTTTTATATGAGACATAGGTTAATTATATATCTAATAGCTGTCGCACAAAGTCACATACAACGACAAAAATATTCGAATGGCGGTTCAAGTTGCAGCGTTGCAGCGTCTCATCGTCCAAATATCCTTGCAAAATATTCAAAATAAAATAAAGCTAAGCAGCAATAGCCAGCAGATAGCTCCACGGTCTTGCTATCTGTCCCACACAGTGGAAGAACGACAGTATGTATGTATCTACAATAGATTTTTTTTATTGCGTTCTGTGTGACAACGGTGAAAAACAAAATAATAACACATACGTTAATATTTACGTGCTCCTTGGCGGGTTCGGCAATGTAAAAAAGAGATATTTTTTTGATATATTTGTCTATTAATGATATATTTTGGACTCATTTTTATTTTTTTAAATTAGGATAAGTCTGAACGATACTTTTCTCCCATTTTTTTTTTTTTTTTTTATACTTAGCTCGGCAAATGACTCCATCCCACCTGATGTTAAGTGGAAATGAACTCCAGACGCGAAGACAACTGGTGCAGCGTGGAAACAAACGTAGCATCAGTTAACTTCACTCTGCCGGCCCACAAGGTGCTTCTTCACGCCTCTCTTGGTTTCTAACATATGGTATGAGTAACATAATGGTCAATTATAATTAGCTTAACTCAAAATAGTTAAATTAGGAGATCCGCAGAAGAACTAAGGTAACCGACATAGCCCGAAGAGTTGCTAAGCTCAAATGGCAGTGGGCAGGGCACATTGCTCGCAGGACTGATGGCCGCTGGGGCGGAATAGTCCTTGAGTGGCGACCGCGTACCGGAAAGCGCAGTGTGGGCAGGCCTCCTACAAGGTGGACCGACGATCTGGTGAAAGTCGCGGGAAGTCTCTGGATGCGAGCAGCACAAAACCGGTCGTTGTGGAGATCCTTGGGGGAGACCTTTGTCCAGCAGTGGACGTCTTTTGGCTGAGACGATGATGATAATGATGAAAATAGTTAAATATTACAAAAAACATATCTGCATGCTTCGTACATCATTGTGAAACATACCTACTGTGTGTTACTTCGTGTTCTGTGCCCCTGAGTGTTCGGAATTCATTATGTTCAAAATTTGTTTGGGATATGAAATTCCTAAGACGCCTCTACAGTTTTCGAACAATTTGCGTTATTTTCAAGTCACCGATATATTCGTTCGGAAATTTCTCGACGATAGATATTAGAGGACGGTGCTTGAGAGTATTATTGAATCATGCGATATGACAACTTGACTGGAATAGCGTAGAAAACGAGAAATACTGTTTTGATACACAAAAATGTCGTCGTTAGACACTAACCACTTATACATAAAATGTTTTTGTTTTGTTTCTATAATTTTAACGCAAATTTTGTTGCGAACAAATTACAAAAACACACATGTTGAAAAAATTTCCACGAGCAGGATTTGAACAGGCACCCTTCTGACATACCGGGTCAGGTGCTCTCCCAATTGAGCTATCGTGGTTCTAACCAGCCCGCCGAAGTTATTCAACACTATTTACTTTTTACTTTGAAAGCCAAAGGCGCCCATTCAATGTCAACAACTACCGTCATTAACATCCGATCATAATATTTTTGCAAATACTAAAGATCAGTTAAGAAGTAGGCAAGCTATTTATAAAGTGTTTTGTTTTGTTTATATAGAAGGGTTCATGTTCAAATACTGCTCGCGGAACATTTTTCAACATTTGTGTTTTTGCACTTTATATAAACCTTGGTGTTCCATTTTTATCAGTTGTTTTAACGGGGATTAACGCAATTAGTTGCATCGGACGTCAGTCAGCCTGTGACCACGGCCGGCTCAACTAGGTAAAAACGGCAGGTACACAGGTATTTGATATACCTACATAATACTACCAATTAATAAGTATTATAATATTGTTTTTTAAATTTTGCGCGAACACTACACATTTTTACATCAGAAACCTGAAACGTCAGAATAAACATTATTTAAAATTAATGTATAAAATAAACGCGAGTAGATCCGTAAAAGTTGTTTCATTTCAAGTATATAATCTTCGTAACACCATTTTCTTTAGAAGATTCTGACAATATAACGGTTTTGAATACCTAGTTGTTAACTATAGTTGACCATTATGAGTGCGGCAGTTATTCAATATGTCATTATTACAAAATAAATTGGCATTTTAAAATCATAGGTTCTACATAATCATTACTATATTTTAATAGGTTTTTATTATAGTCCTGTGAAAATAGATGTCAATATAAAAATAATGTAATGTGATCTCTGAGTGCGGTAATAACAGCTTTACGTAAAACTATTGTGTACGTAACTGTATTGTTAAAATGTAAACTTTTAAAAGAGATGACAATTTCATTTCATTTTATTTCATTTCTTCATGCACAAAACAGGTTGAGACACAATTGAAACTTAAAGGCTAGGTTGAAACCCTTAATATGTACATACTACTAAACATAGTACGAACAGAAAATAAAATAAAAAATATCTTTACAAAAATAAGTTAAATTAAATTTTAAATTAATACATTTTACAGTTCTTAAATTAAAAAAAAATAACAATTTATCAAATCTTAACTAAAAAAAATAAAAACCAATAATGTAAAATGTATAATGAAATTAATAATTATTTAAAGTGAAAATAAATCGCGTTGTTTATGATGGACGATGGGATTTCGACTTCCATTCTTACACCCATAAACACAATACACCTTAGCATCAAGATGCCTACCCAGTTTTTCTCGTTTACACGAATCCTAATTATGTGTCTAATGGCATCTTAAAATTGTTTGCAAAATTTCAAAATATTGCTCACTCATAAAATGACTCGCAAACATTCAAAAGGCACGAGTCGAGGCCCCGTTTTAATTAAATGGCATCTTCAGTTCCAAACCTTACGCCCTTACATTCCAGCGTTCATTTGTTGCCAGAATTTAAATATTTTACTCTTGAAAAGGTTCTTCGATCGTTACCTTAGGCGTTTTAATGTTCCTCTGCCATTACTCGAAGTTCAATTAGATGATATCTGACGTTTATAGTTCTTTATGCATTCAGGGAGTCAGATTATACGCCGACACTGTCAGATAATGCCATTTAACGGCCGTCCGATCATTACATCACTTTAAAGGGTCTAATGAAAAATTTACTCTGGTTTTACGATACCATCCTAAAGGCTCTCTTAACGTCCATTTTTGTGTGTTCCTGTTTATTTTTTAAGGTTAGATAAATCAAAAGAGCCAGCTTGTAGGTGCTTGGGGTTTTATGTTTTTTTTTATTTCACAATGGGGAAGTGCTTGGTCTCCATCTCACCTGATAGTAAGGGATGATAAAGTCGAAGGTGAAGCGCACTTTACTTGAAATCTTAAATTTTACATTGATGTATTGGTGACAGCTAAGATAAGATATTGACAAGCCACCGAACTACCTTGCAATCTCTGGATCGTATGTACGTATGTGGTCAGGAACGCAAAATGCCTGTTAGACAAAAAGCCAGAAACGCAGAAAGCCAGACGCAGAAAACCAGAAACGCAAAATGCCAGAAACGCAAAATGCCAGAAACGCAAATTGCCAGAAACGCAAAATGTCAGAAACGCAATGGATCTAAGAATGGTTGTTTAAATACTAAACCACTAAGGCGGACATTAATACAGTAGTAATTAGTATAGATAAAACCGAACCCTTCGGATCTAGTAGGGCACGGGGACACGCACTTTTAAGTGTGTGATGCCGTTCCCTCTAGAAAACCTCTGAAGGAGATTCGTTTCACACGGCTTGAGGTACCCTTTACGTACCTCGCCTCGCCGCCCCCAAACAAGCCCGGTGACGCTGAAAATGCCGTTTAAGGTAATCAGCATTCTCTCTCAAAAAAAAAAAATAATAATAATATATATGAAATAAGTATGAGTGACCTTTCTAAGGTAGGTGGTTTTTAGACTATTTAACGTTTTATCTATTTTGTAACAGTTACAAATAAATTTTTATTAAGTTATAAATAGCATGTAAGTATACAAGTATAATCTGATAATGGATAGATAACCAAAGTAACAATTGCCTTCAGTCCAGCCCCTTTTTTTCAAGTGCTATAAATTAAGTGGTGCTAATTTTTATTACATTTGTAGTCCAATTGACATGTCAATCTAATTGGTGTACTTATAGACATTGCTTAGCAAGGAAAATCGATACTTATTTCCAAGTAAAAAGACCTAATATCACAAAGCAGGTTCCGTTGTAAAGTGAAACAAATACCGAGTCCGTAGTAAACATCGTAACTCGTCCGACTCATAAACAGCACCGTTGGGAGTTACTGGTGCAAGCGAGAGGAATCCGGAGACAAGGATGGATAGATAAAACTCTGTGGCTTTATTAACTTAGCTGAGTAACATACATCATGTAATGTGATAAGGTTACGTGTTTCGATTCACTTGTAAGTACTGTGTTAAAGTTACAAATAAGAACGTTATTACTTTCTAACACGTTGCAGTGTCCATTTGTATAATTTTAGAATACAGAATTTCTTTACCTAAACTTTTATGTTTTATTGAACATTTATAAAGACAGTAAAAGATTAAAATGAAAAATATTAAATATTTGTAAAAGTACATTTTAATGAAATAAGTAAATCAGCATTTTAATGTTTAATACACAAGTTATATCGATTGGTTAGAAATTTAGTAAATTTGGAAAATTGTTTTAAAAAAATATTTAAAATGATATTATGCTTATACAGATTCCTTCGAATGTAGATACAATAACACAAAACCAAAATAAGTAACAAGTGAATTTACTCTACTATGAATCAATATCGCACCAGTCTCATAGCTTGTTCGGATCAGCGGGGAATCAATCAGTGATCCTCTGTCCCTCGATCATTTATCCAGATTTTATGCGACGCCCGCCCGGCTCGGCTTTATGGGCCATCAGCGGGCGTTTGTTTTACATGAGTCTAAAGCGCAGATTCGGGAACGGGGATTGTCCGCCCCGATCCAGAGAATGGATGCAATGCAAGATCTGGAAATTTCAGGGTATGAACACTTTTTGCAGGTTCAATATTTTTTTTAAAGTAAGAAAGACAAATTTATATTAGCAAACACATATGATAAACAAAAGAAATAAAGCAGGCAGTACACAAAACAAAAGAAAAGAGTAAAAATTAAACAAAAAAAGAAAACGAAGATTGTCAACCTAATGGACCATGTCTCAGCAAAAGCTTCTGCGTTATTTGTGAATGTTCAAAATATTATTAAAATTATAAATCCAACGCCAAGATATAAACATAGTAGTCATGTATCAATTTGCGTCGTGGCACTCTGTGCCTCGGCTAAAGCTGAGCGGGAACCTATTTGGCTTTGTTGTGCTTTTTTTTTAATTTGTTGTTATAATTATGTTGTATATTTATACCAAATAAACTTTTTATTTTTATTTTTTATTTATTTTATTTTCCTACATCACAATCGATATTAATAATATCTTTCTTTTATTTAGACTAGCTCGCTTGCCCACGACTTGTCGCACACAAAAAGCATTATACTTGACCTGGATAGAAGGTAGCAGGTACGAATAATTATATTATTTTTGAATCGGTTCGTTAGCTTCAGAGATGACACCCTAACCCTCTTTTTCTCAAATTCATAATTACGTTTTTTTTATGAATAAGGGGGTAAGTGTTTAAACATTATGGTTTTGTAATAGAAATATTGAGTAAGTTTTAAGTAATCAAAAAATATTTAAAAAGATACTTATTGAACAATATCATTATTGTGTAGGTACTAATAATGTTCACAATACACTAACTGCATCACTCAGTGATGCAGTTGTGTATTGTGTCTGTCAATCTGTCGATGTTTAGTAATTAAAAATAGTTTATTTGAAAATAGTGCTTACATCTTCATAATTAAAGATTATTTTACAATGGAAAATTAAAGTGATAAGTAATGCTAATTGGGGTGGCTAAGTGCGGCAGTTTCTTTTATACTAAGGGTCTTCTTACAAATAAACAAAGAACAAGGTCCGAATAGTTATTCCGTGTTTTGTCTCTTTTACTCAAACTTAAAATGACGTTTACATGACAGGAACAAAACACGGAATAACAATTCGGACCTTATTCTTTGTTTATTTGTAAGGCACTAAAAGCATAATATAGTCCACCTAATTGTAGGCCATGACCGCTTTCGTTTTGTATTTGCAATAAACTCTCAATTTATTAAATAAGGTTTTATGTTTTATACCTATTGTATCTGTGTTGGAATCAACCCCCTAAACTTGCATAAAAATCACGCGATTATTTTAAACAATTGAAATTTTTGTTAATTATGTTTTTAGAATTTAAGTCGAAACTCTAACTCATAATGCTTCATCAATTATGAACTTTTAGTTTACTTTTGCTATAAACTAAATGATAATAACTATTATAATTAATGCTCTATAACCTTAAAAGACTAAGGCAGTAATAAAAGTAATCAATTTATTATTACAGAGATACTGAATGGTTGCGGTATGCATAACTTGTCCTCATATTTATGATTAGGCCAGGTACACTGAGCGCATACCGATGAGCCTGATATTGTATTTACACTCCATCCATCACATTCTTGTCTATTTCAGCGCTACTGCAGTACAATATAACGACCGACTATATGGTAGGTATAGTGCGAGTTTGAAAAAATCTTGGTTTTGCATAGAAATAGAAAAAATACGGTTAATAAGAAACTTTTTAAAGTTTTTTCTATAATATTATTTAAAATCAATACACAAGATAGACGTTGGCTTGAAAAAATAAGAATCTAAAAAATATTGAAATATAAGTTGTACCTATCAAGCCAATTCATTCACGTTATATCAGCTAATTTTAATTTTAACAAATATATTTCAGTTACGCTTTCATAATTTTCATTATAAAATTCGTGTCTACATAATGCATCAGAGTTACCCTCGCGAGCAGCAATGGTCTCCTTTAAAACAGAACGAAAATTTGTCCACGAGCAAAAATACCTCCGAAGCAATTTTCATAAACGGGCTAATATTTTACAATTCATAAAGACCACGACGACTGCCGGGACACTCTGAGGGCGTTTAGTGTTTTATATGCCGAAGGGATTTATGTTATTACCGTCCATATTTCTGCGGACTCAAGCCGCTGAGAGGTCACGAAATCTCGCTGAGTGCTGTTGTTTCCCTCTATCTCGGTTGTGTATCCCTTTCCCACTCATCTAGCGCTTTAAAGCGATGAATATTAGGCACCGTTTCATTCTAATCACGTACGAACGCAGCGTACGGACCCTCGCGAACTCTGATCTCCAGCAGCGAGATATAACGTTAACAATGAAAAAATTTCGCTCGCTCGCGAAGGTGGAGGTTGTGATGACAACTTCCCGCGAACTTCGTAATCAGTTGTAACAAATTTATGTTGTGCGCGTGCCGCGCCGACCAAGTTTTCGGTTAGTCTCGAAATTATTTATCGTGAGTATGCGATGCGAAGTATGTTACGGGTTAATTAATGGTTCGGTATCTTCAACGTGACTTTATTCTGCCACGTAGTTGCTTTTGCGTGTGTGCATGCACGGCCGTTCGAGCGTGCGTGTATTAAACGTGACTTTTCAAATATTGAGATGTTGTTTTACTCTATGCTTTGAAATTTTTAAATGATTTTTTGAGATACATATTTGGATTAAAGATTATAAACGTCTCAGTGAAATGAAATCTTTGTTGTAGAAAATTTGTTTTAAATTGTTTGCTAACTAGTTATTCTATGAACATTTGGACAACAAGCTTTTATACTCAATGGTGGTACCAGGTGACCGATAAAAAACTGAATATCCATTATGTCTGGCTTTGAAGCACTCAACATGTTAATAAAAATATATATATTAAACAATGGCATATTAATAGATAGTAATAAAAAATCCTGTGTAAAGAAATCATGCTCTTCAGCAAATATGTGTACAATTCAGATCACAAATTGTTCAATCAATTTTAATGTAGGTACAGCATTATTATAATAGCGATAAGCAAAGTCTAAAAGTTTTTTTGTGATAATCCCGTTAACAATTTATTATTCTAAGGTTAGTGACCATGATAGTTTAAAAATTACTTTTTGTCAAAAAAATGAAGGGTCCAGGGAAATAACGATGAATGTAATTTTTCAATTTTTTTTAATTACTGGTAACATATCAAAGTCGATCAAGAATAGTATCGTTTCATTCAGAATACCAGGCTAAATACGCACTTTGTCACCCTAAAATCAACTACTAAAGTTTGAGGCACAGGCTAAAAACGATGAAGGTTTTGTGATACTGACGAAAAACGATGGATGGCAGTAGAAAAATGATGAAGGTGTCTATGGTATGGCGGGGTTTTAACCTCAGAACAATAACTAAAGCTATAGAAACCGGACTAAAATAGCAAAGGTGTCACCAGATTTGTGACGTCATATTTGAGGTAATGTAGTGAGTGACTTTATAAAGGACTTAGGATTTTTTTTGATCACCGATTATCTGATGACCGTTTGACATATAACAATACAAAAAATAAAAACCAAGTGTCAACCATTTGTTGCACTCCAACCTCCTTTTCTAGCCATAAGATAGAACGGAACTAAACATAGTTGCACGGTTTCTATTTTATAGCTTTAGTTAATGTTCTGAGGTTTTAACTATCATATGTCAAAAACTATTTTCTGGCACTACTCAATACAAATAATATCATTGAAGATGATATTTAGTGTAAGCCCTAATGATTAATTAAGCAAAGTGTAAGTCTTGGCATTTCAGTTTTGGGTGACATTAATCACTTTTTGATTGACATACATCATTTTTCCCTCGGAATATTGGGTCTTATTTTACAACATTTTTGAAAAAAATAAATGTAATGTCCAAATGACGACTTTTATTATTTACAATAAACATAAACCTATAAACATGAATTATATTTTAGTGTTTGGTTAGTGTAAAGAGATACCTGGAGTCTATGAACCTAAGAATCTATTTTTCTCTAACTAAGGTGAAAATCTTTTGGACGTCTTTTGGCTGAGATGATGATGATGATGATGATGATGATGAAGGTAAAAATGACATCCATCATTATTCCCTTGGACCCTTCATATGGTACATTGTGGTGTTATATATTAAGGTCACTCTTGCTCTTTTATAGGTATACATATAACATACCTACTTATTAACATATGTCAAAAAGTTTATTTATACCTGTATAGTTTATTCACCTCTTGCACTATCAATGGACGACAACAATACTTCGTGCAGACAATGTAACAGACAAACAGGGCACCCATTTGCATAAGAAAACAAAAATGTACGTCGTCTCAAAGGAGCACAGCACTATCGTATGAAGAAACAAACTTCTCCCGGGTCCATTGTAAACTTTGTTTGCAAACAATATAAACATTTAATCCTTTCACGTCGGGTGAAAATCTTAAATCGACGAACACGAGAAACTCATGCAAAACAAAGTTGCGATGCAAGAGACCTTAGAATGGCATTCTGCTTACTTTTCGTATTTCTTAATACGACCTAATGTGAGAATGCAATTCATAAGCGGCAGCGGCGAACGTTTAGCGGGGCGAGCTTTTTTATAGTTAATTAGGCTTGCATTTGACTGCTATCCCACCTGATGGTAAGTGATGATGTTGCCTACGATGTAACATGTTTGCCTAGAAGGTACCTATTTACTTGTGATTTGAAGACCCCAGTTAAAACCTCTTTAACATCAGTTATTTTACAAATGGCTGCCCAGTGGTTGAAATTCGACCGCCATTTACCGCCTGTTGTCCTCCTCTAAATTAACTTTTACTTTTAGTTTAGTATAAAGTTCTTTCAATTAGTTCTAATACTAACTATAACTCGTTGTTAGATTCGAAAGACACGTTAAGCCTTAGCCTAATCTTGTTTATGATTTTCATCTCGGTCCAATGTTACGGGGACACTGGCGAGCTACGGTCTTTGTAATATCATCATCATCAGCTCATTTAAATCCCTACTGCTGAGGAACCAGCCTTCCCTATGGACAGAAAGGTAGAACAGGCCATGAACTACCACACAATCCCTGTGCGGATTGGTGCTTATTAACGACTGCTAATGCAGCCTTCCAAAGCACGGAGGAGCTCTAGATGATAAATTTGGTCACCCATCCGATGAACGAACTTAACGAACGTTCTCGTTTTGTTAAAAAGTCGAAAGTCTAATTAAACGCCTCCGCTTATTACTTAGCCCAGAACACAAGAGCTGAGCTGGGATGAAAGAAACTGCACCTTAAGCGAATACGTGGAGTCAATTTGCGAGTAAAGTTTAGCAGTTGGTTTGGTGCTGCGCCGGCCAGACTTCTTTACTGGCTCTAACACAGTAGTTAGTGTTTGTTCAATGTCGCGAGTAAGCTTTTTTTCCCGTCTAAACACAAACATTTTTCGTTTATTTTGCGCGAATTAAATAAACGGTTTGCTAAACATACCGTATTAAAAGCATAAAGATTTAGCTAACATCTTACTTAATATACGTTTCTAACTATTACGCTTTTTAATGGTTAGAAATGTATATTTAACGGTTAGAAATGTATATTAAACGTATATTGGGCGCATTTTGGCTGAGAAGCCCCGAAAAAAGTTTGTTAAGATTTAGCTACTAAATTAATTTATTATTTACCAAATAGTCGACGAAATGAATACGTAACTCCACGCAATAATGTTTCTTTAAATAGACTTTTCATTCATTTGTTTTGTTTGTTCAACGCTTTCGTTAGTAGTTAGTGACTGTGATTAACTTAATTTTTAATAAATAAAGATAAAAATGCTTTGAAGTAAATTGTCCGAAATTGTAACCGATCTAAGCTTAGGTTTTAAGGTATGCCTTCTCATGTTATATCTGTTAAATCTTTTGATGAACTGTTAACATAACTGAGTAGTCCATTATGCCCTAATACCTTTAATTTTGATAATCAGATGCTAAGATATACAATTAATTTAAAACGTTTATTTTTATTTTTTTAGGGTGAGTAATTTAATAATTCTAATTAATTATCAGAAGTTATATGTATTCAACACAATGTAAAAAATGTTATTGTAATTGTAAGACCTTAGAAGTAGATTTAAAAGAGTCTGATAGGTACCGGAGTTTATCTACCGAAAACAGAACAATAGTGTGGCTAAGGCAAGACTGGCAGTGACTGGCTTGAAACACGCCATAATAGACTACAACTATAACAAATATTTATTTGTACGTGTATAGAAGAAGTTCCATTATAGTTAGTGAAGAGATAGGTAACAGGGAGTTTATATCAACGAATTGTCGATAATGGTCGGGTTGTCGATAATGTTTGATTCCTGATTGGGTCGGGTAGGCATTAAATTTTTTTTCATTGTATTTTATAAATATTTATAAAAAAATCTATAAAAAGAAATCTTTATTTGGTAGAAAACATGGCAGTTAAGATAGTAACAATATGTAGGTACATCATCTTTAAGCATCATCATTAAGCGTGAACATACAATTAATTATTGTTACAATTTCAATATAATTTTTTTATGACTCTAATCTAAAAGGTTTTTAATAAAACCAGCTATTGCATAACAAATGAATCTGCCACAAACACCCACAATCAGATACACTTGGTTTTGAAAGAATAAAGCCGCCGCTACTTGTGAAGCACGTACGCCGGTAATATGGCCATGAATATTAATGTTTGTCAATTTATTTGCTTATTTATTAGCTGTGGGCCCGATAATAACCCGTCGCCCTGCACTGATGACATTTGGGCACCGTATAATGTGATGTTACTATGCAGTGATTGAGTAACAATGTGGTTATGCGATCGAATAGTTTCGTAATGCAGTTAGCTGGTTTTAAAGTGCTCGAGTGACTGTTTATATGAATTTTTGGGAAACATTATAACTATGCCTTTAAAGCCTCGGTGACCGATAACTGAAGTTCCGATTCAGTTCGTAGGTTAGGTTAGTGTGTGTTATTTTTTATGTTAAAAGGAGGCAAACGAGCAGGCGGGTCACCTGATGGAAAGCAATCACCGCCGCCCATAAACAGCAAAACCAAAGTAATCGCGGATGCGTTGCCGACCTTGAAGAAGGAGTTGGATCTTGAGGAGGGAGTAGGAATTGGGAAGGGGGAGGGGTGAGAGATGGGCCTCCGGTACTTTCACTCACCGGACGAAACACAACAGCAACGAGTGCCGTTGTTTCACGCCGATATTCTGTGAGAGGGTGGTATTTCGCCGGGCGAGCCGGCCCATTTTGTGTGTTCGGTTTTTTCAATGCATATTAGCCCGGGTTTATGATCACCAACCCGCATTTGGCAAGCGTGGTGATTAAGCCATCACCCATTAATTGTGACTTGATTTCAGTGATTGAGGTCTTTGCCCAGCAGAGGGACAGTTATACGCTATTTAACTTTTACTTTACTATGCTTATAAGTGTGTGGTAATGAATCAAGTGGGTATATTTTTAGTGAAGGTCATTTACTTACGTGTAAATAAAAAGTTAATTGCACTAATACGGTTTGTATGTCTTTTACATTGATTTGCGGATTTTTCCCATTTAATTAAAGTAAGAAGTGATCTACAGTAGGTACAATACATTTTTTTTACTGTACTAACTTATTTACGTTATTTTACGAGACAAGACTCAAAATATTCACTCTGGATTCAATCACACCTTCTAGAGAAATAACAATTGAAATAGAAATTGAAATAGAGAAACAAATTATTCAGCACCACAAAATAACACATTCATACAAATTTATAATATGAGTAGGTATATGATACTTGGTACATGTTACTGAAAAGGCATCTTCTCAGCATATGTCATAGCACTTTAGTAATGCTACGACGCTGGTCTTCCGAAGATGCCTAGACTAAAACTAAACTAAACTTAAAATAAGAATAGAAATAAAACACTGCTATGTACTCACACTGCCTAAATGATAACTCATACATTTTGTGTTTGTAGTAACAGATACAAACAAGGCGCATGCCGGAACATAATGTCGTTCATTCTGAGATTAAGCTCACCACAAACTTTAATAATGAAAATAAATCATTACACCGGAACAGGTATTTCTCTCGGTGAAAAGGTTTCTTGCAAGATTAGTTCAGATGTCAGTGTGATAACATACGAACTTCACGGAAGTTTATCTGTTTCGAAAAACTCTGCAAAAAATATTATAAAGTATTTTGGAAGGTTCGAGCGACCCGGAGCTGAAACGTCGGCATAACGAACTCTGGAAACGACAGGATAAGATAAAGATAAATAAACCTTATTGTACTCCAAAAACTTTACTTATGTACATTAACTGAAGATAAAGCTAAAATTTACTATAACTTAACGATCGAAAGACTAGGTATATATCTACTAGCTTTAAGACATGGCTAAATATTATTTAGATATATATGTTTAACATTTTCCGTAGTGGAAAAATAGATCAATCTTGTTTGAAACTATTGTTTTTTTTATTTATGGATACAGAAGAGGCAATTTCATTTTAAAACCGGGTTTGTCTCTAGTTGCAGGTTAGCTTTTATTGTAATAATAATAAGAACAAGGATACAGTATCAATCATTATGGGCTTAATCAAAGCAATCATATCATAAAGATCATAAAGAGTTATCCTTGAAAGTTAGTTAGCCGGTTCAATCTAAAAATAATAAATAAAAACAAACGTGAGATAACATAACAAAAAACTTAAATTGCTCATTAGTTATGCTAACTTCGAGTCCAGTTGATCACAAAATCAACTAAGTAATTACCCTTGAGTGATTTATATAGGAGCCGCTTGACCGTCCCATGAGAACACAAATGTCGTATCCGAGGTTCATTATGACTTATTTATCAAATAATCTCAACCGTATACTATTGCTGTGTCGAAGTGCAATCCTAATAAATCGAAGTAAATTATGTTTCTGCTTTGAAAGTACAGACAAGAATTAAAGTGACTTAAATTCTTCTTGTCACTTTCCGTGTACAAAAGCGGCTTAAATAAGAAAATTTTAATCACTACCTACTTTACATAACTAAATCATAAAATAACAAATAACCTTTTGACGATTCAGAAGTACAAAATGATTAGAAAAGTATATTCAAATAAAGAAATTTAGTCTTTGACTTAAATGCAACGAGCGCTTGATAGATTGATAGCTCCGTAAAAAACAGCTAATACAACAAAAAGCACTTCCAGTAAAAAAACTAAATCTTCGTAAACGGTATCAGTAAGTATATTGATTCCATGCTTCGGCAAACACCTGCGTCGAAACTTTGATAAAGAGGGATTTTAGCATAACTCGTCAACTCCGAGTCGCGTAACTTACACTGTGACGGTGACAACACTCACCGTTTTACGACCCACCGTGTTTTTCTACTGGGAAAACTATGGCAACGCGGGCCGGAGTGTCTTATCTTGTTAAAAGTTAGGATTTCTTATGACTCCGACGCTGCTTTGGGTAAAATGAACAGATGCCACACATATATTTTTGGTGTTGTGACAAGGTAGAAGCGTGTGCAGGGATTTTTTTAATATTGTATTCCATACTGGGAAAATTCTTAGATAGCCACACTGGATAAATTCTTACAAGCTTTCATGAATATTTTGTTTGTATAAAAAATCATTTATGTAAATTTCCTATTAACGCGTTGTTTTGTTAACTCATTTAAAAAGCTAATACGCTTTATGTACGTGAATACATTCGCGTCAGTAATCCTACGGAGCTATGGGGAATTAGTGACGATACATCATTCAAATATCCCAATAATAACGTCAAGCAAATTGTACCAAAATTAAGACAAACCAATTGCAACTATCTATTTGCGCGTGTAAAAGAATAATTGACAAGGCTCCAAAAACCATTTAAAATAAGTGCAATAAAAATGTAGAATTTAGCCGACATCTATTTGCCGAATCCAAAGACAAGCAGTGAGTCCATCGTTCGGTAGTCCGCCGGCTGAAACGTGTTCAGAAAAACAAACGGACAGATCCAAACAGCACTGGAGCAAGTTACGATCCGTGGCGGAGCTACGTACGGCAGCAACCGGTTGTGGATGCAATGCTTTTTTGACATTGGAACTGTCTTTTCGTTTGCTCCAGTATAGGCTCCGATTTGACGAAAAAGTGCGATCCCCTTATATCTCGGAGAGTTGTGAAGATATGATATTTTAAAACAGCTCAAAAGACGCGTATTCACAAGAGCTGTAAGGTGCAAAAAGAATTATTCGAGAAAGTCAAAAACAAAAAGTTATGACCGAAATAGTTAAAAAAAATATTTTTTTTCCGAATTTTTGATTTTGGTTTTCGATATTTTGGAAACGAAGAATGATATCAAAAATTGGAGAAAATTCCTCTGGACAATTTAGCCAGCTACAATTTGAGCCTAAAACAAGACGATCCGGGTTAAGGGTTTGTCCTGTAGCCTAACCTTTTTGAAAAACGTCAAAAAGTCAGAACGACAATTTTTTTTCGAATTCCGTAGATTCATCATTTCCAATGTGCTTGATAGTTGTGTGAGGCACAAAATCTGTGAATTTTTGTTTAATGTAAAATGGAGAAACTGGGGTTAGGTACCCCTCAAAACCGGGGCTGAAGTTAAATGAATGATATTAACAGCTTGCCAAATTCTCCTCCCTCTACGATCTCCTACCTCAAAATATTCCCCGTCCCATTAATTTGAAATGCACTCTAAGCCTGGTAAATTTTCTACCTATTTTAATTTTTTTCTTTTTTTTTATTGGTTATAGGCAGGCATTTGACTACACCTCACCTGATGTTAAGTGACGGTGCGGTGTTTTTTTTAAATATAAAATGACATCATATCAAGTTATAAATAATTCTTGTGTGTGTATCCTAAGGCATATTGCAATGTCCTTGTTATTGGTAAATTTGCTTAAAAACGCAAAATTATAATTGATTCCATGCGAATCCTTCCGTGTATTGGCTCGTGTATCTACACGTGATATTGGCGGAATTGTGTTCAGCAGTAGACACAAAACATGCCATAAATAAAAGAAGAAAAAAAGAAGAACAGCTTGACCATGACAAGAATCTCAGAGTATAAACAAAAGACCATTGAAAATTAAAAGAAAAATATAAAAAGTATAAATTACAAAAGATTATTTAAGTACATCGTGCTTCGGAAGACATGTAAAGCCGTTGGTACCGAGTGAATTAACATCCGTAACAACAACCAATCCACACTGGGCCCACGTGGTAGTTTACGCCCCGATCTCCTTAGCCATCCATACAGGATCTTGCCACACCTTTGGGTACATAAATTGAGCTGGTTTATTATTTTATTTTATAGCAATGCATTCTTCTTTTTCAACTTATATGTATTTGGTTCGGTCTGGTTTTCCTTTCGAGACCAGTAACTTTTTACTTAATAACAAAACCGGCCCAACGGGCTGGTATGTTTGTTTAGATGCATCCATTTCACGATTTAAATTGTGCAGACGAAATTTTGTCAAAAGTAAATAAGTGTCTGGCAGAATTAATTAGAGATTCAGAGGAGTTTTGTGGTTACGTAACCTTCGAAGAGAAATTTGTTAGAAAAGTTAGTTTAACTACAAACCGCTTATCGGTAATTCAACTGCAATCAAAACCGCAATAAAAATAGTTATTTTATATTAAATTCCATGTGTATTCATATTTATTGTATTGATTTATGATTATTAAATGTAACTTTGAGTTAGTCAATTCAAAGTCAACCAATACTAGGCCGCATCATCCCTTACCATGTAGGCCTTACTATGAGCTGCAGTATTACACTCAGGGGCACATCTAACCGCCCACCCCGTTATTTTTATAGAAACATGCACACTTTGCGACTCATTACATAAAAATGACAATACATTTCTGCAAAGATCTGTATGCTAATGTTTAGGTTAAGCGTTCGACTGTCCAATTAGCATTTTGAAAGAGTACCGAAACTATTGCATTTGTGCATAGAGACAGAACAATAAATGCTTCATCAACTTCCATACAATGTGATATGGCAATAAAGTAATGCTTTGCTTAAACGAAGGTTTGGAAACGGGAAGAAATTTTTAAAACTGTTCAAAGTACTAATTGGATAGTCGAACGCTTAACCTAAACATTAGCATACAGGTCTTTGCAGAAATATATTGACATTTTTATGTATAGAATCGCAAAGTGAGAATGTTTGTATGCAAATAACGGGGTGGGCGGTTAGATGTGCCCCTGAATGTATTTTTAACATTTTAGAATTTTGCATTCACTAAGCTTTTTAAAGGTACCTAATTACAAGATTAAATGTTTTTTATAAATATTTAATTTAGGTTCAGTGCAGCAATTAGCACTTGTAAATAAAAAAAGTAAAAATTTACTATAGCGTTGTGTCATCAAATTTGTGGTATTTATTCTGCAAAGATGAATCTGCATAGCCATCGGTTGCAAAAACCGTTGGATAGATGGCGCACTGTGCCGCTATTAGCACTCAAAAATTAAGAAAGCAGTGATAAAATTCAGCGCTTACGTCAGCCTTCCCGGTAGCGGATTGCGGAAGACCCAGATTCGATTTCTGGCTGGGTCGGGTAGGCGTTTAATTTTTTCACTGTATTTTATAAATATTTAATTTAGCTTCAGTGCAGCCATTAGCACTTGAAAATAAAATAGTAAAAAGATAAAATTTTATTAGACAAAATCAACCAGCCTCAGGAAATCGAAGTGGAAATCGAATCCAAGACCTTTGTGAGGGTAGTAACTTCAAACTTCACAGTGACGTAATACGGCTGGCTTGCAGCGTAAGTCACAAACTACTAGAAAATCTCAACGAGTCTTCTGGGGCCTCGGTAGCTCAGCTGTCAGAGCACTGGGCCGGTTATCCAAAGGTCTTGGGTTCGATTCCCACTCGAGCTTCCTGAGGCAGGTTGATTTTTTCTAGTGAAATTTTATCAGTATTATTGTTATGAGCATAGTAGCGTATATTCGTAAGTACTAGCCTCGTTTTCACAACTGCAATAATACTGCTATGGTATTAGTTTCCAGGCGAGATCGCAGTCAAATACTTTCCTATAATGATTACAAAACAACGTTCGCTTTTATTCATTTCTCGATATATTTTTTTCATATACAGGGCGTCCCACGGCCATGCCACATGGAGGGAAAGTACCTTAATTATTGTACATGGAAAGTGTTCCATCCAAATTCCAAATTAAATTGATTAATTTTGAATTAAAAATATCAAAATTCATGGTCTTCCTTTTATTTCTGATGCTATGTTAATCAGCAAAAAATAATCCTTATGATGAAGCCTTCTGATCGGTATGATAAAACTACAGAATGATTTTTTTCTTGTGTACCGGGTTCGATTCCCGGTTGAACCAGGCAATTATTTAAAATGTATGAATGCAGTTAAAATTGTTTTAAAAATTAAAATAAAGTCTTCTTTCAGTAAAATGTTCCATCTACAATAATTAAGGTACTTTCCCTCCATGTGGCATGGCCGTGGGACGTCCTGTATATATAAGTTTATATATATATATATATATATATATATATATATATATATATAAATCTCTCTCTCTCTCTCTGTAGACTTTCATATATGAACATTTGTCCGTTTTGGACAAACAAACTTTGAGGTTTGCAGACGATTTTTTTCATTTTTTTATTCCTTAGGTGGCCTTCATCTCACCTGATGTTAAGTGATGATGAAGCCAATGGTGGAAATGCATTTCACTCGGAATCCTCTACTACTGAGACACTGGCTTTTATCTCTTACTGTCAGAACACAACAAGCTACTAACATTTAACATCTATGTCATGGCGACTTAAGTAGATAAGATGTTGGTAGAGCCAGGTGGACTTTAGAGAAGCCCTACCACAAACAGTGTACAAACATCTGGAACCTCTTGGTCTCAGACTGGTCTGTGCCAGTGCAAACTGGTTATTTGTTCGGATGCAATCCCTCCTCGTATACGATTAAAACAGCGCATAGGACAGCGTCCTGCGGGAAATCATCGGGGAAACGCACTGCATAATTAGCTGCAAAGGCGAGTCTGATTTATCCAATCGGATCACTGAATTATGTATGAATAATAAAAAGTTGTAGGAAATACTATATAATGTTATTTTATTATATTGTATCATTTGTATCTGAATGTTGAGTCTCTTATATTTACTTTAAGCGCTATTTACTTGAGCTGATATTTATATGCATTATCAATATATAATATATGAAATAAACAACGGTGTATATTTCTTCAAAAATGTTGTATCATGCATTCCATTGGACCATTTTGAACAACAACAAAGCAATAACGTTGATAAGCAAAATATAAAATAACGCATTGTCTAATAGAGTTAGGTTCCTTCAATGAGCCAGCGGACAAAAGCGTTTGTGCAAATGCCCACAATGGACATTCCACGCAAATAAGTTCCACCAAAGGGAACAAAAATAAAACTGAGGAGTCTTTACATATTCCTACACTCCTTCAACTATATTGGGGTTGCAATATGGCCGCCACTGTACAATTTAAATTAATTTTGCATTTTAAGAGCTTTCTGGAACCACAGAGGGATGCTTTATAGGAATTCTTTATGCATATAATAAGAATCGAATATTAATGAGAGCGTCAGTGAATACACAGATGTATGTTGTAAGTTCTGAGTTAATCTTGAAATGTAGTATGGACTTCCAACGAAAAATAAAGTGACTTATCTAAGCAGGAGTACCTTTATGAAATAAGTACATGAATCCTAACGCAAAAGTTTGTTTGTTGTTTTCGATAATTTGCTGGTCTGCGATGGCATCAATTATTGTCTCACTAGATATCACTTTTGTAACGGGTGGTTCTGATGGTTTTTCCCAGTCGATCAAGTCAGTATAGTCTGTTGCGTTGAAATAAAAAATAGGTAGCTTAAAACTCTTATTGGAGAGAACCCTGACGTACGTTCTCAGTCTCAGAGACAACTCTCTGATGTGTCTTCGTTCGTCGTTTAGCATACTAATAAGTATATTTTCGCTGTGGCCAAAATACCCATTGCGTTGAATTACGGGATCTACCACCTTTTTCAAATGCTCTGGAAGGATAAGAGATAAATTGAACCCGGAACCTTCGGGCATCGGGCCGAGCGCTTTGCCACAGGGCCACCGAGGCGTTATTACATGAATCGTATAACTTTGTATAATGACATAGATATCGAAATGGTTGTATCTAGCCGCACCTTGCTTCCACGATGAAAGGGCTCATAATTTAGTAAGTGTCAGCGAAGATGATTAAAAACCGTCGCTTGTCACAATAACAACGCCATTAGCTGCAGATATTTATTATGAGACGTTTATATGTCACGACTTACGATGGAGAAGGCATAATATAACGCATTTAACAGAGGCCTGCTAAGGTCATAATAAACTCAACTTCGGCGTTTTTATGTTTACATTGACCAGCGTTCAATAAGGATTATTTATATACTAGGTTAATATTCATGGTTCTATTTACCGTGTAGCTTAGAAACATGGTAATTTTACATTTCAAGCACACTATTAAGACATTATTATTAGATTATATGTTTAGAGATATTACATTTATAAGCTCATTTTATTAATAAAAAGAAGAAACAAAGTAACTGACTTCGACTATGTTTCAGCAACGATAAGAATTTACTTTACTTTCAAAGACAATGTAGTTGTATGAAGATTGGAAAGCAACAAAAAATATATAACGCTGTAATAATCAATGAGTTGATCAAACTCAATTAGATCCAGATTTTAAAGAACTACCTACATCATCTATCTTATTTGTAGAGTGTTCATAAAAGAATTTCGAAAATCGTTAAGTTATCGTTACGGCGTCGTATCGTCAGTGGTAAACGCCGCCATAGTTCACAACCATCTTTTATGATTGATGACTGGAGCAGACAATTTTTCCATTCATCACGGTTAATTTTATTGAAGTGTCGCATGCGCCTCATTGTGATGAATTGGCTGGGGTGCGCCGTTTATTTACTAATCCAGGTGAGGTAGGGATTAATTCCCTTTCCTATAGATATATACATTGATATGCTTTGCAATTTAAATTGTTTCATTTCAGTACATTTATAATAGCGTGGCCACTCGGGCCACTGGAAGTTCTATTTAAGTAAAACCTCGATAGCTTTTTAATTGCTTTTATTAAAGCTACAAGTATTGCAAAACAAAATGGTATTTAAACCTAGACAATATTTTAATCAATAATTAATTTAAAGGACGTTACAAAATTCAAGTAGTCAAGGGCTATAGCAAGTGGTCGGATGCAAAGTGTAAGTCCTTTGGATGGCGGCGATGGCGGCTCTCTTGACGTCACAACCGCTCGCCGCGACGTTCCATTTTACGTGGCGCAGACATAGCGTAATAGAGCAAGTACCTAGTAATAAGCTGAGCTGTGGCTTCCATCATTGATGGGTACTGTCTTGTCAAATGTGAGTCACTAACCCGGGCTGATGCTAAGGCATCTAAAAATCTGAAGGACATCTTGCTCGACCTGAAAATTGAACTTGGGACCTTTGGGAATCTGGTAGCCACGGAGTGGCTAAAAGTGAGCGTGATAGAAGTACAGAAAAGATGAATAGCGTTTAGAAATTACTAGTTTCTGGACCATTTTCACCTAATATGTGACATTATAGGCTATTCAAACTTTATCTTGATCATATTTGAAGATCTTTTTCTGGTTTAGAATTGTGGTTCTAAATGGAATTTGGCACTTAACAGTAGGTACGTTTTAAAAAATCTTAGTATTAATTTGAAATATGATATGTACCAATTCCCAGAAGTGGTACCTACGTTTATGAGCTGACGATGAAGATTGAAATGTTTTTGTTCATTACAGAAATAAAACATGGTTCATCACACACCAGAAGTTTATAACGGTTGTTACTAGTACGTAGTTAATTGACAAGTTGTTAACACCATTTCCTTGTCATAAAACGCCATAGAAAATGGATTACGTAAAAGTCTATTGTACCATGAATATTTAACTAATTTACTTTTAAGTAATAAATATAATCGATAGAGAAATTTTATTCATTTATTTATTTAAAAGGACATCAAAAGGTTGAAAGAACTACACAGAATACAATTCCACACATTTTTATAAAATAGAAGACTACGTTTTAAATTAAAATTGAATTCCAAATGAAAGATTTTTTTTAAATATTATTTATTATCTTTACACTTTTATATAGGTAAGGTAAAAGTTGTAATAAGACGTATTTATGTCAACAGTTACTATTTTTATGGTGATACATCTTTACATGTAAGAAATCATTTCGTACATTTAATTTTGTACCTGTAACAATGAGTCAGAGAAGGATACTTATAATAAATTTAGAAGTATCAATGAAAAAGCTGTTCCTATATATTATGTTTTTGCTACAATTTGTCACATAATTAACGCTTTTATCACAAGTCGCTTGTCAATAAATAGTTGTATATTAATA
This sequence comes from Eudonia lacustrata, assembly GCA_947562085.1. Taxonomy (NCBI): domain Eukaryota; kingdom Metazoa; phylum Arthropoda; class Insecta; order Lepidoptera; family Crambidae; genus Eudonia; species Eudonia lacustrata. The sequence goes on along the minus strand of OX387317.1, from coordinate 2,541,048 downwards.
CTGGTGCCTGTATTTGTGGGAAATAACAACGCTTAAAATCTAGTATTTGCATTTAATCCAAACTGTGTTTGTCTTTAGTACTGAGACGTATTGTTGAGAAGAGACGTCTGTCTTGCCAGAAATCGCCATTTAATGCTTCCCCGACGGGGCTTAGTGAGAGCTAAACCTTGATTTATTGGAACCGTATGCATTGAGACTGCATGGAGATACCACTACACGAGGCTTTGGACTTTATGAACAATTTGTGTAAGGAAATGCAACTACTATTGCACTAAGAAGCTTAATTCCTGCCTTGAACTTTAGTTTAGTTAACATAAATGTGTGGGAAAGGGGCAAAGCACTCGACCCTATATCCGAAGGTCTTTGGTTTAATTTTCTAGTCTGGTAAAATGAGTTTCCAATTTGTAGATACACAGGCCGGGTTTGTGATCACCAACCTGCATTTGGCAAGTATGGTTGAGTTCGAGTTATTACGTATAAAAATAGCTTTGACTAAATTTCATTGATCATATCGATATACAGGTTGTTCGGCAGATCGTTGAACATACGAAAATGGGGGGTAGGTGGGGTCATCACCTAAGTATTCAGGCATTATAAAAATCCTGGTCATAAAAATCTTTTTATAGAATTTTTATTAGATTTTTTGAAATTTTACCACTGTCGTACCTCTAAACCCCTATAACTTTTTCTTTTTTTATAGCTAGGCCCAATTTTTTTTCTTTATTGGAATCTTAAGGATTAGGTCCTAAAAAAATGGTATTTGTTACAGGTTATTGCTAAAAGCAAAGATGTGGTCTCCCAAACCTAAAAAAAAGTTGAAATAAAATTTAACGCTTAACTTTGCGTTGCATTAAAAAAAAGTAAAGAAAGACTTTGGTTTTTTTTAATACCTCTAAAGTGTAGGCTTTCTAATGGTATGTTATTTGTTTCGATAACATTTTCGTAACTGGAGTTATTAATTTTTTAAAGTAATATTTTTTTTTTTTAAATTTTTTTGGACGATTACGATAAAGTTCTACTAGGACCTACTCTTTTAGGACCTGCCATCCCCTAAGATTCCAATAAAGAAAAATAATTGGGTCTTGCCATAAAAAAGAAAAAGTTATAGGGGTTTAGAGGTACGACAGTGGCAAAATTTCAAAAAATCAAATAAAAAATCCTTTAAAAGATTTTTATGACTAGGATTTTTTTAAATGCCTGAATGGTTAATAGATGACTACACCTACCCCCATTTTTATATGTTCAACGATCTGCCGAACACCCTGTATATAAGATACAAGCTGACCGGCGGACTTCGTACCGCTTTGACAGTTTCCATGACAACAAAACAAACAAAACGTTGACAGTTTCCATGACAACAAAAATCAAATCATTCGTCCGCTTAAGAACACCCGTATCCCATGATGGACCCTTATAGCAGCGCCACCTTCCGGGTCCAATTGTAAATCTAAACCATTCTCGAATCCACTAACATACACACGCACAGAAGATACACCGTCACTTTTTGAACGATTTAATCCTGCAGGTGGGTTGATCAGACCATAAAACTGAACAACTTTTCCCAAGAAACAAGTCAAAAAACGAGTTTTTTTTAACTTTCCCATACAAACCAAACTCTTTCAATAGAGCCTTTGTATGGGAAAGTTTAAAAAAAATCTCGTTTCTTTTGTTCAGTTTCATGGTCTTATCAACCCATCTGCAGGATTAAAACGTTCTACAAGTGACGGTGTATAATAAGAACAGAATAGAATATTCATTTTAAGTCACCATCTAGTGACCAAGACTATGAAGAATATGTTAGTATGACTTATTCTATGTTAGTTTGTTGTTTTTTTCTTTATATATTAATCTAATTTAATAATTAGATTAATATCTAAAGAAATAAACCGCAAATCATATAAGCTTGACATTCTCAATTTCCAAACGCTAGCTATAAAAGTATACTAAAATTCAAAATTCAAAATCATTTATTCAGTTTAGGCTACAAATTAGCTTTTATGAATAATAATAATAATAATAATAAACTTTTCTACACTCACACCAATTATCTAGCCCAAGAGAAGCTTCGTTATGAAACTCGTTATACGGTTACTAGACAACGGATAAACATAATTAAAATACTTAAATACATACTTGTTATACATAGAAAACACCCAGACCCGAGATAGTTTAGAAAAACAATAATTTCTAAATTGACCCGACCGGGAATTGAACCCGGGACCTCAGAGATGGCGACACCATGAAAACCGGTCTACGAACCACTCGACCAAGGAGGTTAATGTTACTATGTCACCTACCTACCAAATTATATATTTTTTTAATTAAATTGTAAAACAGAGACCAGTTTTAAATCCACCGCATCTTTTTTTAATTTACGTTACAACCAGAAAAATGAACGTGTCTCGAAAATTACTAAAGCTCCGCCGAAATGTTAGCGCTCGAACAGAATAAACTGCGAACACACGCGGCACGTTCAACGAAAAGGTACCAGACATTTCGCTGTTAGGGCTACCAGGGAAAGAGATTTATAGACATTATGCAATAACAAATAATGTCAAAATAATAAGGTAATGTGGCAATTTGACTTTAAGATTATGTTAATTTGTCGTTAACATCAGAATCTGTCTGTCGAATTTTGCCTGATCCAGGAGTTAACTTAAGACCTCCGGTTATTGGGCCAATCGCTTTGCCATTCGGCGTCTATTGTACCAGATATGATAATTGTATTAAAGTAAAAAAGATATAATATAATTTATTTATTACAAAGGAAATACTTTAATAAATAGATCGTGAAATTTTAAAAACAAATACAAAAATATCAATACTAATGTTTTTATTTGTCTAAATCTAATGTATTGTTTTGTTTAAGTATTGGATTGTATATTGAAATTCAATTATTTATCTATATTTGCTGTGCTCTTTTACTTAGCCCCTTCGTGGGCACTTTTGATGTTCTAAAACCATTTTATAAACAAGAAATGCAAATAAAGAGTATTAATGTAACACATATGATACATGTGGTTATCACTGTATTCTGGCAACTATATGCAATATATATACTTACTTACAAAGTTGCATTCAAGCTGCACGCGACAAGACGCTCTCACACACCCGAACGCCCTCAATGTACACCCAGCCGTTACAAATTAGCAGCGCAACTGCTATACAAGATGTCGTAGTCGTAAACTCCAAATCTGGGGCCGTTCCAGGCCTAATTAAATCGTCCATAATAAAAAGCAGCGATCCGTTTTCGTCACAACACAATTTGGTAACCCTTCTCCGCTGAATACCCAGTAATGAAGACGCGAGCTGTGCTTAACACCCTTGTTTTTGGGGTGCCTGTGTTTTAGGGCTCATTAAATTAAAGGATGAGATTTAGACTCGTTAGAGGCTGCACGGTCCCTTCAGTGTCTTCGTCAACCGAGTTCTTTGTTGCTATATTCGTTTGAAAGCGCATACTGAGAAACAGTTGCCGGATGAGAGTGACGTAGTTTCTTTTAATGACGGTAGATATTTTGTCTTCACGCTTGGAAAGTTTTGGAGAGGAAGCGTGCAGTCTACGGCATTCTATGAAAGAGAACTTAAACAATATTACACTTTAGTGTCAATATTCGATAAATGATTCAAATTTAAATAATTCATCAAAGTTAAACCTAGACCCTATCCACCCTACTTATTTTTCCTGACGACTTACCTGTAACAGAACAAAGGATAAAATTAATATTGCATATCTTATAAAGTAATAAAAAAATACATCAACAATTTCAACTAATTTGTAATTTTTCTGTATTTTGCATGTTATCATAAAGTTAAAAGCCGAATAAAAGTATTTTATTTTTATCCGTAGCTAGCGGTGCTACAACGCTACGCCGCGTAGCCACCGTAGCGGCACCGTAGCTATACTCGTAGCTTACAAACGTTAACTACGAATTAAAATGTCTTTACTTACTAATTTTAGGACGTCAAAGAAAATCGTCGAGATACTTTATGGTCCCTAGTTTACAATATATTCATTTCTATTATTAATTCAGCCATAACTGGCCCTGGCAACTCCTGGGCAATGCCCTTATACACTTTTTCCACATCAATTATATTGCTTTTTATTTATTACCCATCAATTGTAATGATGACATGATTTCAACGATGGAGGCGATGGAGGATGGAGGGAAAACCCTAACCCACTAACCCGCATTGGGCCAGCGTGGTGGGTTATGGCCCAATATCCCCACGTGCTGTTGTCCACGTGGGAGGCCTGTGCCCAGCAGTGGGACGTTTATAGGCTGATGATGATGAGGCCTTTTCCCAGCAATGGTATATACTAGGCTATTTACTTTTTTTTTCTTTTTCAACAGCTGGGGGAGCGTTTGGTTTTCATCTCACTTAACTATAACTGAATTAGCGGTATATCTAGATTTAAGTCTATGGTGCAACTCACTTTAAAATTTATATAGATACGTTACCGACCGTGAAATTTAGCTCTTTTGCCTCTATTATTCTATTTGCAATTTATCCGTTATTGATACGGAAAGTTCGTTACGTTGAGCCTAACTATAACTGCATCACGCCATACTACATCCCGGTAAAGTACAACCTTTAACTTCAAAACGCAACATACATCTTGAAAGGGCCAGCGGATCCGACCGGCCAAAGCTCTGTCGCGTCGCCGTGATTCAATTTACATGCAAATGGGGGAGGGAGGCGGTGAAACCGTGCCAATAGTACGCTGATGTATCGCGTCAGAACGTGTCCTGTGAAATGCGGGGCGGGTCACAAGTCATAAGCTTAAGCGATATTGAATATTACAAGTACTTTCATTGGTTTTAGACTCGAGACTCCAGGTAATCATAATTATCAGCATCATCTCAGCCAAAAGACGTCCACTGCTGGTCAAAGGCCTCCCCCAAAGATTTTCACATCAACCACCAGTTTTGTGCTGCTCGCATCCAGCGGCTACACGCGACCTTCAACACATTGTAGGCAGTGGCAGTACCTTCACATAAACCGAAAAGCCCGGCTTGTCCTAGCAAAAACTCAATTCTACAAATGTAAATGGCAATGAATAACAATCACGTAATATTTTTTTGTAAATGTAAAAGACAATGATCATTATGTATGGGAGCAGCTTGCCTTTTTTTTCCCGTGGCCAGTAATAAGTTGCTGAATTTCGATTAGGATTTATTATATCTTGTAAAAATTGTAATACACACATTGTTCTAAACTCTGTCTGTACCGAGATACAGAGGCCTAAACTTTTAAAAACTGCAATGTGTCTAGGACTTTTGTACTTGCTGTAATACTACTTGTTGGTCATATATATTCACTAATAGTATTATTACATTTTTATTTACTGATACTAGACATTGTATATATGTCGCAGTCGCAGGCGGATTGTATGCCGTATTACATTCCGGCTAGCCGTTGTACAAAACAAAGCCGGCATTACGGCGGGTCAACGTTCAGCTGGCTTGAATAATGGCCACAGATTACATAATAGTAAAAGTTTATGGCTAAATGAAATCCGCCGCATTGTAAACGTCGCTATGCGTTCATCAGTGCGGCTAGCTGTAATGTATATATACACTTTAAAAATGTTTCTCTAAATCGTAATAAAAATTAAGTCTTAATATTTAAATATAAACATAATTTATTTTCATCTGCAATGTGAGAAGACTAAGAAATGAGAGGAGAAATCCTATTCTAGCACTTACTGCTCATAACAAGTAAAGCAAAGGGTTGATTTTAGGTTGATATACACTTATTTAATTTACAATAAACATACGTGAAAATATATTTTTTTAGTAACCAGCAAAAATGCATTTTTTTAGATTTAGGCTTCTTATCTCAGTTCAGACTGAGTTTAGGGTAAAGTACCCATAACAAGCTTTATTTAATTAATTATATCCTAATCGAAATTCTATGTTATATAAGTGGCCGTGAAAAAAATGAAAAGCAAGCTTTTTTTGCAAGGGCTTTTTCCTTGCCAACATTAAAATTAACAATTTTAAATAAAATTAATCGATTAATAAGTCGCTAAACTGCGTACAAATCTAAAAAATATTTTAGAGATAGAAACACTACGAATCTTTACATCTCACTCGCACTTCTCGGCTTACAAGCGGACTTCGCGAGCTCTATACCTGCGTCTCACCTAACGTCAACAAAAGTACTACCAATAAACAGGACACTGATGTACGTATCTATAGATTCTATGATATATTTACTATCTGAGCGAAAGCCAGCTTGTTAAAGAAGTTGGCAACAGTTGGAAACAAAAAAGATACCAGACAAAAATTACAAGAACATTTTCGTTAATAATTATTTCCTTTCCTTAAATTGTAAAACCTGCCATTCCTGGTTGTATTTAAGTGGTATATGAGAAACTATTAATATTCTATTAAATTATTGGTATTCCGCTTTTTTCTTGAAAGGATGCGTTTTTAAAATTTTGCGATAGTATTTTAATTTTTCCGTCTGTTATCACTCTCATGTAGCCATTTTGGTTTTATTGTTGTTGACTTCACTTTTGCATAAGTACGTTTGAGTTTGATAGTTTTAGTTGTCAGATGTTTTTCAAAAATTCGTGAAGTTGTGGTGATAAAAAATGAGTTAAAGTGCAATTTATCGAAGCGAGATAGTATTAGTAAGAATTAATTATAACATTTCTTAATTTAACTTGAAAAAAAATAAAACAGAAAAATAATTAGAAAATTAAAAACTAAAGACCTATAAATAAAAGATGTCCTCCAACTGTGGGCTCATGGGAACGGTCCCAAGAATGCTGGCAACATTGCCCCTTTGGATTGCCAAACTAATACGCTGGCAGAGGTAGCTGCCAGCCTTCTTGTCACCGGAGGCCTCGATAAGGCGAGCACTTAACTCTTTAACTAGATGCTTTGCCTCCGGCCCCCATGGACCCATTGTTTCCACCGCAAACGGAACAAATAAATAATTTCGACCTAGGTTTGCGTATTTGTGCCGTTTGCGATTTTCAGCGCTTACCGCAGCAGCCCCCACATGAAGTGAAGTGGCGCGAACATGCGAGGGAGCCACGGTGTCAGCACAGTTTGATAGTTTTAGTTGTCAGGTGTTTTTCAAAAATTCGTGAAGTTGTGGTGATAAAAAATGAGTTAAAGTGCAATTTATTCTTCGCTTGGTATTGTTCCTTGTGAAGGACTTTAATTTGTACAAGTGTAGATCGGCGAGGGAAAGGTAAATTGTTTGGTTTTTTCAAACCTACTCCAGATTTGTGTATTTCGCTCCAGATTTGTGTTCAAAACTCGTTGAATTATTAGTTCCCATTCAAAGAGATTATAAGTTTTTGGTGTTGCATACTTTTTTCGAACAACAAAATGCTTAGAATAACCTCTGATTATGACTATTTAAATAATTTCACTTTGTTTGAGCGATTGTTTTAGTTTCAGGTATAATAAATATAATAATAATTAAATAGATTGGTGTGAGTATTTTTATTTTTATCTTTTATTTAACATAATTAAAATACATAAATTCGTATATGTGATAGGTATAACAAAATTTGATCATGACACAATAGAAAACGACTTAACTTTAGCAACGGTTAGTATTGTTAGCAAGATTTGGAGCTTCGGGGCTTGCCCTAATCTCAAGCCCTGGGCACGCCACTGATTGTAGGTCCACCTTAGATGGTAAGATTTACACAAAAAATATTGTGTTCTGCATTCCAAAGGAAATCTAGATGAGTAGGTATCTCAACGGAGTAAACTTGACAAAATACGACAAGGCGACGAGGTAAACTGAAATATGCGTCTTTTTATCCTTAAGAAAGTCAAGCTTAGGTGTTTTCAAAATTTTTTAATTGTCTTTTTTATATTGATTGACGTCCTGCGACTTATAATATAGCACTATTCATGCATATTTTCATGTGTGTACACGTTTGATGTGTTTCGATCAAAAATAACTGACTCATTATCACCTTACCCGCTTAAGCTCATACCTCGGACCATACACCAACGCGTGCAAAATATGACGCTACAGTAGGTGTCTCGGATATTGATAGGGCATATCGGGTCAGCTCAAACCGGGTCTGGTTCGCTTTTTTAATAATAGTACCTATCTAAAGACGTCTAGAAAAGGCACACACTTTATCACTAAAGATATGGATCCAAAAAAGGCTAACCTTACATTGAAAACATGTAAATGGAGACTCAAATGGATTTTGAAACATAGTTGATATAATAATAATCAAACTTGTTATTAATAAGAGATACCATTTTTTTGACATGCAATCGTATTATGAGGATGAGGTATTTAAGATAAAGAGTAGTCTTAAAATAATTAATTTTAACATGCTGCTGTAATTTATTTTTAATCTTTTAGATTTGGAGTGTCTTTCATTTAACGTAGTGCTAATACTGGGACTTCATAACCTGAATGATGCAATTCTAAGCAGGATAAAAAAGTCTCTTCGGCCCTTTTGTTTTTACGTCGACGTAAAACCGCTAAATAACAGCTGACAATCTCGCAATACCCATAGATACCCATCAGACTAATGATTGGCTCGCGACCGGCCACTAAGATGGCGTTCGATTTGCGGCCGTTCATTTATTATAGATGTGTTACGCTCTATAGTCACTCTGAGGTAACACAATTTCTGTTGTTACACAGGAGACTGCGGTTTTAGTTGGCCTATGTCTAACCGCTCAGTAATAACAGCTGACAATCTCACAATTGCCACACACTAATGATCTGGCGATTCCAAGATTGGTTTTCAACCGGCAACTAAGATGGCGTTTTATTTGCGGCCATTCATTTATTACTGATGTATTACGTTTAATGGTCACTCTAAGGTATAGCAATATCCGTTGGCACAAGAAGACTGCGTTGGTAGTCGGCCTCCTGTTCGACTTGCGGTCGTTCATTCATTACCGATGTGATTTGCTGTGTGGTCTCTGTACAGAATGGGTATTTCCGTTGTTACAGAAGGACTGAGGTGCTCTACATCGACGACAAACCTAAAGTAACAGCTGACAATCTCACAATTGCCACGGTGTAATGATGTGGCGATTCTAAGATTGGCTCGCAATCTCAACCAAGATGGCGTTCTACTTGCGGTCGTTCATTCATTACCGATGTGTTTTGCTCTATGCTCTCTGTCTATCGGAATGACAATTTCCGCACAGTGATTGCCCCGTTGATACGCACTGTGTATTCATAACGTTCATTGGTAATCATTCTATATGCACTGTGTTCTGTATGCAGAGATTTCAATATATTTGTAATTGTGTATTTATAGCACAGATGTATAACAGTTCTGCAGCTGACACGGTTTGCATTCAAAATTCAAAATCCAAAATCATTTATTCAGTTTAGGCTACAAATAGCACTTATGAACGTCATTATGCCATCGGTTCGTAAGTCTACCCTGGGAGGGAGATCTTGTACTGAGAAGAACTGGCAAGAAACTCAGCAAGTGTCAAGCTCTTTTCTCCCTTATAGCGTCAAAAATATTGGAAAATGCCCTATCATAAAAGGACTTTTTCCATCACAAATGATAACACAAAATATAAAGGACAATCACACATGTTAAAAAAACAAAAGAGAAAATATGATAATATTTAAGTTTGCAAATTTACATCAGTTACGTAAGAAAGAAAAAAAAACAAAGTTAAACTATAGGTAGTTTATAATAATAAAATTAATAGTATGCAAGCGCAGACCAGCCTCATTCATCACTAGCGATCTAGAAACGTCCAAACCGTTGGGCTAGGGTTTTAGTCATAAAAATATACATGTTATTGTTAAAAAATAAGCACAATCAGTCATATTTAGCAAAGGAATATCTCCCAAGGCATATCACAAAATTTATAAGGTTGAGATTAACTTTAAATGGGTAAACGATGCAATGCGTTTTTTACTCACACAGCATTTACACATAACTGCCTTTTTAAATATGGAATATTTAAACGCCTTTTTGTATATCTATCTGTCATAATAGTTTTCAACTTACTTACATCACTTACCGATTAGTCTAGACATATCACACATACATCACTTTTACATTCATTCAGTAGTACGTTCGAATCTTTCCCCCAATGTTACAAAAAAAAACACAAAAGAGATTTTTCTGCGCTTTCATAGTGCCGCGCCGACCGCACGCGCCACGTCAAAGCGCCACCGATAGACGGTAGGGTTGAAAAGACCAACAACGTCTATCTGTTATAAAACTATTAATAGTACGGCTTCAAATAACTAAGGAAAATGTGGAAGAATCACACGATTGTAGTCGTTTTAAAATAGTTGAATTGAGACTAACTCACAACTCTCAAAACTTTATAATAACATATTGATAACTAGCTGTGCTCGCGACTTCGTCCGCGTGGAATAGTGACTTTCGGCAGCATTTTTAATTTTTTAGGCTCTTTTCCCGTTTTTGCAACATTTTTCACTGATGCTTCGCTCCTATTGGTCGCAGCGTGATGTTATATAGCCTAAAGCCTTCCTCGATAAATGGACTATCCAACACAAAAAGAATTATTCAATTCGAACCAGTAGTTCCTGAGATTAGCGCGTTCAAACAAACAAACAAACAAACAAACAAACTCTTCAGCTTTATAATATTAGTATAGATAAATTAAAAACGATTGCAAGATGTTTTACAAACGAGATTTTATGCACGCAGTTACATCGAACTTATATTAGGTTTCATAATAAAATGAAAGTGTGAACCCACAGCATTTTAAGTTTAGAAAACGCTGATGTATATACACATAATTAAAAGCTATTCGGTGACACATGATGACATCAAAGTCTTCTATTTCGTATTATGAAAAAAAAACCCGTTGTAATAATATTTGACCAAGCAGTCCACAACCCTATTCGCGGCCTCGCTCCTCTTAAATAAACATTCAGTACAAACACTGTCCCGCCATTTTATTTTAATTAGCATGTCCTAACTTGTTCCCCGTCACGTGGACGTTGTCGGGATAAACGCAACGGCCACTGTGTTAGCCAGTATAATGCATGAGAAGCTCTATATCTACAGGTTCATGGTACAATGTCACTACAGAACAGATTAAACGTGAATTGTAAACGTAACTAAATACGGAATTCATCATACTGTACAGACAATCAGTACTCGTACCAAAAAATATGGCAAGTCGTTCCTCTGTAAGACCATTCGACTTTGGAATTCTTTGCCTGCGCATGTTTTTCCTAGTTCCTGTAGTCCCGGGTCTTTTAAGCGGGGCGTGAAACGGCATTTATACAGGCCGTCATGAATGGGTGCGCTTGTTACCGTGCTTGTTCCACGGTGAGGAGCGCTCTCATTACCTTGGACTGCAACGGCTGCTTACCATCAGGCAGGATGTGGTTACTATGACAAGGCAATATAAAAAAGAATCTACTGGCATTTATTGATACATTATTTAATACCTATACATTCGGTCCAAACAATCATGTGGCAGGAATGGTTATGAGCTTTTAACTTAAAGGCTATAAGGGGAAAGGCAGCCCACTTCATATTTACAAGCATAATCATCATAAGCAATGAATATTCTAACCAAATGAACGGACCGTGTGACAAAGTAACTAATGAAGATGAGAATGACATAAGTGAATGAAATAAGTATTTAATTCTTTCGGAATAAGCTTCAAAGCTGAGGTAGTATTTGTTTTTGTCGATGCAAATAAACCTTCCAATGACTAAGCAGTAAGTGCAACGCTAAATTTAACACCTGAAATGCATTACCTGAATTTACAGTGGCAACAGATTAGGTAAAACTAAATTGAGATAAATCCAATCTGCGATTTGTCTAATCTTTCGGATCGTGGGCTAAGATATTTATACGCTCAGGTTGTAGTCAAATCAATTACAGTCGTTACGGGCTATAGGAATTCATTAACTATTATTTATTTATATAAAAGTGTTTTAGATGGACATTTTGCAATACAAATCCAGACGAGAGATTAGTTTCCATGTCGAATTGCCTGGCTAGCTACCACCAGCTTAGCTAGGTTACCATAGCAACAATATTTGTAGCATTATTATTGTCCGACAGTTAGACTAGTCAGTTCCACTGTAGCTGAATAATCCGGGTGAAGTGCACTTCCACCTTCGGCCTTATATGATGAAGGCCAAACGCTTCATTGGAGATTTAAGCAAAGTGTTTCTCCAGTAAGCTGTGACGGCGCATTAGATGTACGAAACACATTGCTTTGCGATTATTATTTATTTACAAACAAAGACAACAACAAGATAATAATTATACCCCTTAAAATTAAACTTACAAAAAACTATAAACTATAACTACTACTAACTATAAATAAACAATTTGCCCCAAATCATCCCCATCAGGCAGAGTGCCCAGTAAGCCAGCAGCATTGCCACGTTGGATAGCTATGATTATACGCTGGCCCAAGTAGCTGCTAGCTTTGGGATCCCGGGTGGTTTCTACTAATTTAATAGAAATATCTTTGAAGAGCTCATTGCTTTTAATGTCCGACATCATCGTTTGACGTCCGAACGAGATCTGGATATAAACGTGGTGCTTATTAGTCACGTTCGCAACGAATTGTTCGCAAAGCAAAATTTTCTACTTCGACTATACGCTCCTGGGAATTTCGTTAGGAGCTTGCTTTGCTTTTTTTTGCTGGCGAAATTTCCGTGGACAGAATTGGGAGGGCGGCATTATTGCTCGCAACTACTGTGGAGCTGGTGCAGGATTAAATTTTTAGTTATTCCGTTCGGGTCCAAGATTTGTAACTGCTTCATTGCAATCCGAGTTCTTTGGGAGAACTACTTATTATGTTGGTTTAAATATATTGTCTCCATCTGTCTTTTGAACTTGGAACCAGCATAAATAACTTTTAAAGTAACAGGCGTATATGCGGCAATGATGTGTATTTGTGTAGTCACTTTGATTATCACAGTTGTTGTCATCAAGAAAAGAGAGAAGTCCGCTAAATATTTATAATACTTACTATAAATATTTAGCGGATTTAAAATCTAATCTCTTTCGGCGATCGAGTTAGAAGCTATTTCCTTTCTTCTGCTCCCATCTAGCAAACTATAAGTATATATTTCAGTCCTTATTTGTAATTTTCTTTTTTCCTTAATCTGTACATATTTATTTATTCTCAATTCTTTCTTTCTTTATATGCACCTACTCCCCTATTACTCCTTACTATTGTTTTACTCTTTACCCAAGGTTGCCTGGAAGAGATTGCTATAAAGCAATAAGGCCGCCAACTTGTACTCTCTTCTCTGTCTATTGTCCTGTTTTGTAACTGTTTATTTTTTAGTGTGCAAATAAAGTGTTTATTATTATTATTATCTCTCTATTTATTTTTTTACATATTAATTTACATTTTTAAATATTTTCTAAAAAACAAAACAAACATTTAAAAATATAAAAAATAGGGGTCCAAGATTTGTAACTTTTTTATTTTTTTATTATTATTATTATTATAAAAAATTTAACTGTTATAAAACTAGTTATATATTACAGTAGTTTTTATTTATTACGGGTAAGTACTTGGCCATCATCTCACCTGATGTTAAGTTATAATAAGGCCAAAGGTGAAGAGCACTTCACCCGGAACCCTCAACTACTGAGGCACCATTTTATCTCTAGCTGCCGAATCCTCAACTACGGAGGCACTGGCTATCTTATCTCTAGCTGCCGGAACACAAAAATGCTACAAACATTAATGTTATGGCGACATAACTAGATAAGATGGTGGTAGTTAGCCAAGCGGAAAAACAAGTCTTACCACCAACCGAGTACACAAACTTCTGGGAATCGAACCAGGGACCTCTGGCTCTAAATCGAAGGTCTTAACCACTGGACCACAGAGGCGGTTAAATATGGTTAAATAGTAGTAGTCATCATCATCATCAGCTCATTTATGTCCCCACTGCTGGGGCACGAGCCTTCCCTATGGATGGATAGAGAGAACGGGCCTTAAACCACCACGCGGGCCCAGTGCGGATTAGTGGTTGTTAAGGACTGCTAATGCAGCCGGGACCAACAGCTTAACGTGCCTTCCGAAGCACGGAGGAGCTCGAGATGATAAATTTTTGGTCACCCATCCGATGACCGGCCTTTGCGAAATTTCCTTAACCTCAGCATTCGCAGACCGGGCGCGTTAACCACTGCGCCATCGAGCTCCTCAACGTAGTTATTATTCATCTATATCATTATCATTCATCTTATTCATTTCAATAGATCCAGATCCAGATCCAGAATCCAGTAAATTCTCAATACAGGCGCTCTTGCAATATTACATTTTTGCGCGATAGCCAGTAATAAGATTGTTTGTGTATTAAATTGTATGCCTATGTATTAAAGCGAAACTCAACACCGAGCAACACAACATAACCCATTAACTAACACAAAAGACGTCTTAAGACGCTCCATACGCTAAGTACAAAACGGTTAAGAAACTCTTCACTGTCTTATTACTATTACACCTTCGTCATAACTGATTAATTATTTACTCCACAAAGGAACTATATTATTGTGAGATCCCGTAACGAGATACCTTACTCCACGTCAAAGGAAAAACAACGTTGCCCCGAAAACAATTGGGCTGGTTCTTGTATGGCGGCGTCTCGCAACAAACAAAAGACTGCTAATGGTGTGTGAACTGATTTAATCTAGCTTTATGTCTGTCTCGAACTGGTTGCTTGCCTTTATGGCGGTGGTTTTTGTTCTCGGAATATATTTTTATTTGCGTCTGTAGACGCGTTTACGTTAAAGCCATTACAAAGTAATATAAAATCTTACTGTCTCAAACGAGGCACACGCGGTAATTCGATTCGACGGCGCGGAAATTAGTTGTTTTATTGCTGTTCAAGCCTGCAGCCCTAATATTATTTTGCATGATTTAACATGCTTAATAATAATAAAGCTATTTATGAGCCACAACTTCTGTATTTACAATTCCTTCGGTGGCCACATAGCTTTCCATGTAGATAGGCATTACCTATATATATTATACTTAAGACTATTTTTAGTGGCCCCGATACTGTGAGACTATACGAGAATATAATACATAATGTGAAACCATGAACAAAGAAACGAACTGAAGGAGGTCATCCTTTTATGAGTAGAGCAACTAGGTTGGTGACAGGGCTTGTTCTAAGATCGTCTGGATATCTTATCTTTATCTATGTCTGTAACCATAGGAACAGTGTTAACGGTTATATTATGTTTCGTTAGTTAGGGATAACATAATGAGTAGTGCATTGGTATAAGTATTCTGGGTAGTGTACCATGTACTTTCATTTAAAATTAGGTGAGATGAAAGCTTTTTTCATCAAAACAAAGAAAAATTAATTAATTTTTTAAGTACCAAAATTTTTTTTAAGTATTGCAGTTGCTGTAACGTTTACATAAGCATTCAAACGTATCACTTTTAACTTTTAAGACTTGATACTCAACCATGAATCGTTGTCAGGAAATTGGTAAGGCCTATTCATTTTAATTTCATACGACGACTTTCATATTGACGACCTCCTTGGTCGAGTGGTTTGTACACCGGTTTTCATGGTGTCGCCATCTCTGAGGTCCCGGGTTCGATCCCCGGTCGGGTCAATTTAGAAATTATTGTTTTTCTAAATTGTCTCGGGTCTGGGTGTTTTCTATGTTTAATAAGTATGTATTTAAGTATTTTAAGTATGTTTATCCGTTGTCTAGTAACCATTTAATGAGTTTCATAACGAAGCTTCTCTTGGGCTAGATAATTGGTGTGAGTGTAGGAAAATTTATTTAATTTATATTTATATATTTTTTTTAATTAAGAAAACATATACTTAGAATAAAATAATACATAGAAATAAATGAACAAATAACAACACAATTGCAATCAGTTTCCACTACTAATTAATACACAAAATACGTTGCAAGGACAACAATGCGAAAAACAAAACTAACTTTTTTATTTTTCTATTCAAAGCCCTGCATTGCACAACCTTTATGGTGAGGTAGTTTGCTTTAGCTGTCTCTGGAACCGCACAATCCCTTCGTGGAATATGTTGATGTGATTGAAAGCATTATTAAATTTGTTGACCACTCTTTTATTAAAACTATTTTGTCTATACTTAGACTTGCAGGTAGGTACATGAAAGCTAGCTTTATGCCGAGCATTTGTTCGAGGAACTTAAAGAATATTTTGCTTAACAAGTAAGTAAGTCTACGTGGTTGCGTATAACCTTGTTTAATAAAATTTGATCCTATTGCAGATTAATCGATATCACCAAAAAGAGATGTGCCGTATCGTAAAAAATGTACATTATCTCTAAATCCACGGATACGGTTAATTAGTAACTAGATCCGCGGAAACGGATACTGACCTCAACTTTTTTAACTCAATCTGTGCCGGTGCGCATGACCCTGTCGCCCTCATTCACCGACAGCTGTTTTCAACAATAGTTGGTGCGTGATTTGAATGCAATCCGATGGAGCTCACGAAAGTTGTAATTGGTTGGAAAACCGTTACTGCAGCGGTTCCTAAACTTTTGAGGCATACGTAACAAACAATAAATCCCTCGGTATTATTTATCGTAACTCAACACCTAGATATCTGTTATCAAACCTATTTAGGGATATTTTATTGTGTCAGGTTATTTACCTATATTAGATACCTACAGTCATTATATAAATATTAAACTTTAATGATAATGGGGTGGCCGATGATAGAGAAGAGTGGAGCCGCAGAGGGGAGGCCTTTGCCCAGCAGTGGGACACAACAAAGGCTAATATAAAAATATAGTAATAAGATCTGAGTATGATTAGGTGTATTATTATTTACTTTTTGATTTAAGCAAGAATGTTCTCAAAAATAGTTTTGAGAACATTCTTCTTATATTGGGATAATTTAAATAAGTTTTACTGTTTATGTCAAACCTCTAAAGTAGCTATGTTACATCAAATACAATCTGTCAGGCAAAATTAGTGACAGATCCGAATTAGTCAACCCTGACCCCCTGTGGTACTAGTCTGCCCTACCCCTAGAGTGTATACATATAACAGCCCGGAGGCGCGGAGGGAGAGCAGCCCCGGCCAGCTGTAACCAACTGCAGGCACCATGTGAGCCGAAGTGGCTGAGGCTGCTGCATAGGCGAGCTTTAATTTAAAAAAAGAATAAATCACAAAAACTTGGGTTTCCGCGTCTCCCACCTTTAAGGGGGACACCCCTCCCCCACTGCCGTAGGATACTAAAGCCAACCTACTATTTTACCTAAATGTTAAGATAGTTTGACCAAGACGCTGTTATGATCAATTTGATGTTGACTGTGCAACTGAACGAAGAACCGTTCAGCCACGAGCTTTAACATGTAGACAATTTTGACTCTTAGTCCATTGTTTTAAGAGTTACATTTGTACGACTACTTATTGAGTGTCATCCGATGAACAGACATTGCAAAGGTTGCCTTACTAATAAGATCGCAATGCGAACGCGCTAGCCCCGGCGTTACCAGGCCTTCTTATTATTCAGTCTCACTTCAAATCAAATCAAAAACGTTCAAACAAAATAACGAGTAGGCATCAAAATTGCCTTTAAACCACCTAAAATATAACTTACATTGCTCAAATCGGAGTTTGCGCGGGAACAAACTACTTGGCCATGTTTCCACCTCATTCTAACTTGTAATTTGTTGCTAACACAATTATACAGGGAGCGGTGGAAGGTAATAACCGGGAATTTCGAGTCCACGACGCCCGATCCACTACTCAGAACAACACGATACACTTGATGCTGAAATATTTGTTAACAACGCGGTGCTTTCGGGTTTGTGGTTCAAATATATTTGTAAATAGAAAGATAAGCAGAAAGACAGTTTATTTTTATATTTAACTACCTAAAAACGTATCTTATCTCTTTAAGGAGATATCTTCATAAGATCTGTGAGAGCTGTAACGAGATTATAAGTAATTAGATTATATAAATCAACCTCGATCTGAGCTTACTGTTGGAACTAGCTTAAAGATTATTAAAATGCAATGTAGGTAATCGGCAACAATATACTCAATTTTTGTGGTTATGAGCAAATAATTATTCCATTTTATTAAAAGAACAACGTTATTTTTTAATGAAATTTAAAAATTAAAAAAGTAATTGTTTGAACAACATATTTGGCTACCTACTGTGATTTACCTTTTCCATTCAGAAATCGCTCATCAATGTTTACCAAGTCAAAAACTATTGTAGTAACACAACCCTGATAATGTAAAAGCTAAAGAACTTCGAGTACATATTTGCCCGAAAGCTATTCGTCTTGCTGAGCCACGTCACAGGCGCTGCATAAAAATGTTTGTGGAACTGATGAAAAATCAACATGTCCCATCTTTTATAAACATAAGACAGTCGATGTAGTTTAAGCTGATATGTTTGACTTGATTTCGGTTCATTTGGTCCGAGAAAACAGGGGGAGGAGCAAGCACGGTATGATCGTTGTGATTTTCAGCGATCTTTCAAATATCAGAAGTATTCTATGTGATATTTGCAGTATACATGACGGTTATCTTCTTGTATTGGTTGTGTTTTAACTGAAAAATCTGTGATTTGATTGAAGACTTTGTATTTGATAAGGGTTCAATTCTTGGTCCTTTCTTATTTTTAATTTATATTAACGACTTGCCTTACTTTGTAAAAGACAACCATGAGATAGTATTGTTTGCAGATGATACCTCACTTTTATTCAAAGTAAAACGACGACAGCCGATTGATGACGATGTGAACAATGCTGTCTCAAAGATAGTTCATTGGTTTAGTGTTAATAATTTGCTATTAAATGAACAAAAAACCAAATGTATAAGATTTGTATTACCCAACGTTAAGGAGGTAAAAACCAGTGTGAAAATTAAAGATAAGAATGTGGACCTTGTGGACACCACAGTGTTTCTAGGCATTACGTTGGATGCAAAGCTACAGTGGGGCCCACATATAGATAAATTGTCGAGTAGACTGAGCTCTGCGGCTTATGCAGTAATGAAAATTTAAAGTTTTCTCAGAAAATAAAATTAAGGATAGCCCTAACTATTTTTGGACATATGTTAAGTCAAAAAACCAATCGGGAGAACTTCCTCAAAAAATGTTTTATGATATTAGAATAATTTCGTCAGGAGACGATATTTGTAATGCATTCAATGATTTTTTCCAATCCGTTTTCATCAAGTCTATAAATGATCATATAAATGTCGTCCCAAACACCTCATCAAAAAGTAATACACTCGTAGATATCGGTCACATAAACTTACAAGAAAGTAATCTACTTAAACACTTAAAACATGTCATCATACACAAAGGAGCCGGCTCTGATGAAATACACCCTATAATAATATCCAAATGTGCTGAGCAATTATTAAAACCAGTTACTATTATTTTTCAAATGTCCCTAAACTCAGGTGTGTTCCCTAGTCTTTGGAAAAGAGCTCTGATCACGCCTATACCCAAAAATAATAAAAAAGAATTAGTAACACAATACCGACCAATATCGAAACTATGTGTACTTGGTAAAATACTGGAAAAGATAGTAACATCCCAGCTTTCCTATGCTTTTCGTAATCATATCTCCGATAAACAACATGAATTTATCAAATCCCGCAGTGTTGACACCAACATGGTAACTTTCACCGATTTTCTTCTAAGAGCTATGGATAAAGACACTCAAATTGATGCTGTGTACACCGACTTTTCCAAGGCTTTTGACAAAATTAGCCACAATTTTCTTATCAACAAGCTTTGGAGGCTCGGTGTGCACGGCAGCTTGCTCAGATGGCTGGAATCTTACATTCGAAATCGAAGTCAGGCTGTCTGTCTTAAAGGTTATTGCTCAAGTTATTTACCAATACCATCTGGAGTCCCACAGGGTTCTCACCTTGGGCCGGTATTGTTCTCTATATATATCAATGACATCAAAGAAGTCCTACTAAACTGCAATCACCTTCAATATGCAGACGACACAAAAATTTTCAGAGTTGTGACTAATATGGATGATTGTCTTAAATTGCAATCTGACTTAGACTCTTTAAGTAGATACTGCATTGAAAATCAATTGTTTCTTAACACAGATAAATGTCAGGTGATAACTTATACAAGAAAATCTGCCCCTATTTCATTTTATTATAAACTAAACGACATGATTTTAAATAGAGTGGACAGTATTCGCGATTTGGGTATAATAATGGACAGTAAGCTCTCATTCAAGTTACATTTTGACTCAATTGTCAAGAAATCCTTTAGTAATTTAGGTTTCATCAACAGAATAACCAAACCATTTAAAAAACCTATTACTTTTAAAATTCTTTACTTCAGCTTTGTTCGGTCTATTTTGGACTTCGGCTGTGTTGTGTGGAATCCTCACTATAAACAAGACTTAGATAGAATTGAAAGAGTTCAAAGAAAGTTTATCAAAATACTAAACTACCGTAGTAACAATACCAGTGAGCCATACAGTGAATCATTGAAAAGCCTCAAATTACTGTCGTTACAAAATCGGCGTAAGCAATTCGACATAGTCTTTCTTTTCAAATTGTTAAATTCCTACATAGACTCTCCAGATCTCTTATCTAAAATAAACTTTATTACCAAAGGTCGTTTGCCCGCACGTTCCTCACGTTCCTTAAAGATGTTTGTGCCACCTCGATCCCGAAAAAATTACACTAGGAATAATTACTTCAACCGCTGCCATACTTTGTATAATACTGAATTTTCAAACACAGACTTATTTTGTAACTCTCTGAATAGCCTTAAGTTAAAACTCTTTACACAATTATTATAATGGATCTATTAAGCACTGTCAAAATTGTCAAAGTGTGTGTGTGTGTGTAAGGGTGTGTGTGTACGTACATGATTAATGTATTCTGTTATTTTTTGCTTTCAACGCATTGTTTTGCAACTGCATAATAACTATACCTACTTGTTCTTCTTGTACATTGTATTAGTAAGTTAAAGTTATGTTTGGGCACTCATTGTCTATTAACCTTGTAAATTTTTAGTATTAGTATTTTTTTTTGTAATGACTGTTACGTGCCACAATAAATTAAAAAAAAAAAAAAAAAAGAAAATTCGTCAGATCACTGATATTGAAACAGCTAGACTTATTTACTTTAGTTATTTCCACAGCGTAATGTCGTATGACATTTTACTGTGGGGCAATGCTGCCGATTTTCAAACTATCTTTGTGTTGCAGAAGCGGGCTATTCGAGCAATTTATATCCTACAAGCTGGTAATTCTCTTAGGGAGAGATTTAAAAATATTGAATATAATGACAGTTGCATCACAATATATTTACGAGAACCTAATGTATGTTTATAAAAATAATGAAACTTTTTCTAAAAACAGTGATATTCACAATGTAAACACTAGAAATAAAAACAAAAAGCAGTACATTATACTAGGCTCCACAAATTAAATAATTCATTGAGAGGCCTGTGTGTACGTTTTTACAATAAAGTTCCAAGTAATATCCAAAAACTTGATATTAATAAATTTAAAATCGCTAATAAAGAAAAGCTTAATAAAAAAGCTTATTATAAAGTGTCTGATTACATTGAAGACAAAACAGCATGTGTTTAAAATGCTCCAATCACTCCAACAGGTATTTGTAATTCAAAATAATGTTAAGGTTTTTTAAACGTGTTAACTTGGTAACGGCATATAATTTTGTAAATGTCGTTACATATTAAATTAAAGCTGTGGAGTTTCATGCGCCCATTCTTCTCCACAGCTAAAAAATAGACGTCCTGAATGGGTAGTAGGTAAAAAAAGTTATCGACGATTCAAAAGCACTTTTCTAAAGTTTATTTGAATAAAGAATATTTGACTTTGACTTTGACATAATAAGTTCGGATTTTTTAACTTTGTTATCAGTAATGTAAGAGTGATATTTTGTGGTTAGGCGGGGTAAAGGGGGAAATTCCTACATATACCATGGTTGATCTTGGCCTCCGTGTATGTACGAGTATAAGTCAGTATTTTGACTAGTTGAAAAAATAAGGCTATCGCCTGACTACAACAATCAATCAATTCCTTTTAATTATCTAAAACTTAATAGTTTTAAAAAGTTTTAATGCTTTGTATATTAAGGGGTAAGTTCGTGGCAAACCTAAAATCCTGTTAATTTACCTACACGGTGACATGTAAAATTACGACCACTTCAAATGAGTTTGTACAAGTACAAGCTCCAAATCCAATAGAATCATTTAATATTCCACCGCGTATTGCAAAGCAATAAGAATCATCGTCTCAACAATACCTTATTGAGTACGGAGCACGAGTATTCCGGACAGTGGGGCATTACCGGACGCTCGAGCATTACCGGACGCCCGAGTATTACCGGACAGGTGGAGGTAAGCCCCCGTTGAGCACTCTCCGCAATATATCAAGCGGCCGTTTATTTCCCACACTGTAATTTAATACTATGTCTTATAATATATTTTACCTTACATTAATTGTATGTTACAACATAGGCTTATTACTGATGCGTACATAATTATATGTTTGTTGCACGCATTTCCTCCAATTTCTCTAAGTCATTTAGCTATAGTAGCATCGCATATATATGATAATTAAAAAAATTAAATACCTACTTACTATTACGGTTATTCTAAATTATGTAACAGGTCGCAAGCCGTCGGGCCCAGACACAATAGAAATTCAATTGTTTGTCGGTCAAATGGCGTTTAAGGTGTTAAAGTTTCAATGACGTAAGCTTGAGCTAAGCTTTCAAAAACTAATCATTTTTAACACAGCACTAAATAAGGGATGTACCCTTATTTAGTGCTTATTAAGTAAAAAAAAGAATCACTACAAACATTCTCAGACACACAGCTCGCACCATGTCCTGGGAAAAAAGAAGCTATAACCGAGAAGAGATTTATATTTTTTTTTTTAAATTCTATGTAACGGTACACCGAAAAACCCTGAGTCACTGCAGCTGTCTTGCGATGGCATTTGGGACCAAGACAGGGGACAAAGTTATCTCTCTTCTCTCCGTTGGGATAGGGAACACCGCACCGTCCGTTTCTATTGCCGCAAGCAAGCAGTCTGTGTTGATTTACCGAAGAGGTGTAAAATTACGACTGCATAGTATCTAGTATTTTTTTCATATTAATGAAAATAAAGTTGATACAACAAAGCAGTTTAGCGTTTAACCAACTAAACCGAATATAATAAATAAATAAAACTTTTCTACACCCACACCAATTATCTAGCCCAAGAGAAGCTTCATTATGAAACTTGTTAAATGGTTACAACGGATAAACATACTTAAAATACTTAAATACATACTTACTATACATAGAAAACACCCAGACCCGAGACAATTTAGAAAAACAATAATTTCTAAATTGACCCGACCGGGGATCGAACCCGGGACTCAGAGATGGCGACTCCATAAAAACCGGTGTACAAACCACTCGATCAAGGAGGTCGTCAAAATGATAATAATTAGTACTGTAGAGTTTTATAGCTCTTTAATAAAAGGCGGTAATATCACTATTATTTTATATATTCAGCTCAACGTAATACAAATCAGCCCTAGCTTCACGGTGGGCTGACACCGAATCCATCTTCATCTGTTTCCTTCTCACTCTCTTTCTTTCTTTTTCTCAGGCCACGTCGTGTGCCATAGAGCTGCCCGAGCAAGGAGACCCGATCACCACAGTACCTACCCTAGGTCCTCTCGGTCTGAGACAGGTTTTCTAACCTCTATGGTTAGGTTAGACAGAGGCGTCCAACCATCGACTAAGCCTCCAAACTAAACTTATAAAGCTTATCCGTGCCATAATGGAAATTTGTTTGTTAATTAAGCGTACCGAACGTGAAAACCAAATTAAAGCGATCGAAACGCGACGTGGCATAGTTGCAAACTTAAAAGTATTCCAGACTCGCGTACTTACTTAATTTAAAAACGGCCGGTCCAATTTAGGGGCCTTCCTAATTAATTGATCTGAAGATTCGCGGAAATTGCTCCAGCCCCCCCCGCACCCCCGCCCTGCCCACCCCAGTGTATCTTTGGCTTTAATTTAGAATTGTTAGCGCAAAGGGAATGCAATTTACGTAAAATAATTGTTTGATTTTGGATATTCCGTCGCTTACCCTTCCGCTGTAGCTCGCATTTCGGTTTACGGTCTGGTACTGGGTTTCGTGGTGAGATAGTGGGATCTTGATCGAATGATCCTTTTTATTTGGGGTTTGTCGTACAGTATAGTAGCTCGATGGCGCAGTGGATAACGCGCCCAGTCTGCGAGTGCTGAGGTTAAGCAACTTTCGCAAAGGCCGGTCATCGGATGGGTGACCAAAAATGTATCATCTCGAGCTCCTTCGTGCTTCGGAAGGCACGTAAAGCCGTTAGTACCGGCTGCATTAGCAGTCGTTAACAACCACCACAGTATGCATAAAAAATAACTACAAATAGATTTCAAATGACATAATTTGTAACTAAAATATTTATATTCCATCTTTGGCAAACTTGTAATTTGGACTAAGCACACACTTATTCTCTCTTGCCCGCAGACATTAGGTTTAATCGCATTAAAATTATTAGGTAAGTATAAAATTTTGTCATGTCATATTTTAAAGCAAATTGCCTTTAATTACTCAGACAACTGACTTTTTTGAAACACTAACACTAACTAAAACTAAAAAGTTATATTTCAAAATAAAAAAATCACTATTAAATTGACGTAAATTTACTAACATCTAAGACAATTCTAAATTTAAAAGGGAATGTTACTTAAGCCCTCACCTCCCACACATTTCGCCTTCCGGAGCACGGTTTTTTTTGCAGTAATAAGATAAAAATTGTCTGTTCTGTTATCCACGGTAACAACAAGAGACATCGGATCATACCCTTAATGTTGGAAATCGAGTTATTTCCGAAAAAAACTGGAATATCATGATAGCCGAGATACGAGTGTCGTGTAAGATGCTGAAAATAAAATTGTTCAAAAAATTTATTTTTAAAGTAATACTAATACAGATTAAATTAAAATTAAAAGCGATATTAATAGTAAGACTCAAATAAAAATATCTAGATATCAATAGGAAGGTTTTCATATCATTAATAATTTTCTCAACAATAATAATGCGCGGTCAACCTAGTCTGCTCGACTGCACTTGCTGTGATTGTATTAAAACATAATATTTATGTGAACAAACAGGTTAGGTATAGTCGACCATGAAATTGCTTTATCACTTTTGACAAAAACTTTCATTACAATAAAATTTCGCTAAGGCTCATTGTCAATGATGACAACGTATCTGTCACTTGGTCTTTTAAACAAAAATAGAACTTGTTGTTTTATTAAATGCAATCAAAATTCACTTCTAAGGTAGTAAAGCAATTCAACTATACTAATTTTCTTGTTCGAATCTTCTTAATTGAACAACCTACTGTAAACACGGTAAAATTGCATGTAGATATTGTTTTTTAAATCGTATATTAAAACTATTACGGCGTCTACTCATACTATTCGTATATTTATGATGCTGTTTTCTTTTTCTTTTATGACATATACTTGACCGTTCCGTCGCGTATGGTCAAATTCGCAATCGGTCAAGTGACTGAAAAACCGTCAAAATCGCTTGACGTTCGTATGTGCTTAAAATTAAAAGAACAATTTTTTTTTTGAAGTCGCAACTTATTTTGTTTGTTTTGTCATTTGCTTTGTGTGTTGTTGTTGTATCTCTGTGTGTGCACCAAGAAATAAATAAAAAATATATATTTATTTTCCTTTCAATTATGATTGTTTCTATACATCGTTTTTCCTTTTAATTTTATTTCAAATAAATCTCTACTATTCAGCCATGACAATAGTAAGGTCATACTACAAAAAATAAAATACTGGCTTTTAAACCAGTTTATATTTATATACAGTGCATCCATCATGACAAAACGGATTATGTCTACGATAGTGTGGCATCGTCTGCTTTTACATTCATTATTTTTCCTTAGCAACATTTTGTACGTCTCGTACAATCCACTGAATTATAGAGGACACCGTGAACCACGCGATACTGAAGCTCACTCCCCATCGATCTTTGTGTAGACCTCGGACTTACTTATTTATGGAAAACACAACGGTTCAGAAGCAACATTACCTTATAACAACTTAATACGTAAAAAATCGAACCTTATTGAGACTAGAAGAAATCGACTACTGAATATTACTCACAACAATAGACAATAACAGTGCACCTACAAACATTGCAGTGGATTGTGTGAAAAAATTTAAAACTATAACCTCATCACATCATCACCAGCTCCTTTTGTGTCCCCACTGCTGGGGCACAAGCCTTCCCTATGGATGGATAAGGAGAACGTGCCATAAGCCACCACGCGGGCCCAGTGCGGTGCGGTGGTTGTTAACGACTGCTAATGCAGCCGGGACCAACGGCATAACGTGCCTTCCGAAGCACGGAGGAGCTCGAGATGATAAATTTTTGGTCACCCATCCGATGACCGGCCTTTGCGAAAGTTGCTTAACCTCAGCACTCGCAGACCGGGCGCGTTAACCACTGCGCTATCGAGCTCCTCCTAAACTATAATTTAATTAGGCATTATTACTAAGACCTCGACTAAGGTCGGCCACGCACGAGTTATACAGATGTGTTGTAAGCATGTGTAGGCCGCGGAGCTAAGTGCTAAGAAGTGGATAATTTAAGGTATACATAAGGTGGAATGAAAGGTATAATAATACATCAGGTGGAGCGTTAGAAGACTACCTCTACAAAAAAAGTGTATTTTTGGCATGAATGATGTTGAAATTTCACCTAATGCATTTCCTGTTTTTGTCTTACTATTGGGACTTAATATCGTTTGTCTACTAGTAGCTAAATCTGCCTAAACATCTGCTAACTTTTAGTAAGCCTACCGCCATAACAGCAATGTCATCAATAAGCTTGTTGCGTTCTATCGCCGCGCTGGAGTTACGATACCTTGGTTCTCATTTGTTATGAATAAGCTTTTATACATTATCGTCTTTAATATTAGGTGCGATAAACGCCAATAACTTTACCGTTTTAAAAAGCTAGCTTTTATCAAAACATGACGTTACAAAATATAACAAAAGCCACGTCTGGAACATTGTGGACGTCTAGAAAACACAAAACCGAGTATCTCGTTGCAAATACGGTGGATATGAGATTCGCAGACGCCCGTTTGAAATGATAGTGTATGCAAATTACCATTAAAAAATTGCTTTTTTAAGCAAAGCAAGCTTTTTTGCTTTTTCTCCAGATTGCTCTGGATTTGTTAGTTCCATTCCTACATTCACTATTGAAAAAATGTGCTGCAATTTACATTTTAAAAATGTCTGCTTCAAAAAATCACAAGGGACAGAAAATACATAATTTAATTTTTGGCGCAATTTTCGAGATTCCCTTTAGCATAATAAGCGGTATAAAAATGATTTTAATTTTTTTACAATTTTAATACTGTTGATATTCATTTCATGGTCAATAAAATTTGAAATGAAAAACACTTTAATTGACGCAATTATTTAAAAAGATAAAAACGACCTTTTTAAAAACAAATTGTCTTAAGCAATTTAAAACCAACTCCGGAAAACGTAATGATGTTGTGATACACCTAAGTAATTAGTCAAAGCAAAAACTAAAACAAAATCAACAAACCCAATAGTGTCAAGAAATATTTTAATCAATCTACTGAAAACTTTACTCCAAAACATAAAGCAGAAATCAACACACGTAAGCTGATCTACGTTAACAGTTTATACCGCGACAACTCGAGTCGCATCCCACCTGAGATGATAATGTATGCAAATTGCCGGTAACTCGGCGCGCAGCCTGCGAACGCTGTATCAAACTTGTTATTTGTGTGTTTTAAGTTGTGTGATGATTTACGCGCGGATTACTGGAGGGGAGGATGGAGAGCGGGGTTGAGAACGTATACTAATTCGTACTATACTCGGTAGGATAATTAGAAAAGAAAAGTTAGAGATGCAAAGTATGCTAAGTTAGTTTTAAATTGCTTATTTCCGTTCCACGGTTACTAGATCCAGTTACTAGATACAGGGCAACGAAGCATAAGAATTTTTAGGATCGGGAACGCGTGCTTGCTATCATTACTAGCGCTTATGGGTTGCGGGGACGCTCCTTTGCTAGCTCAATGACGTAAAAAAAATTGTTAGCACCAAAACAGTTAAACGGTGAAAGTGGCGAAGAAAGGTGGGACGATGACCGATGGAGGAACGCAGTCACAGAATGGCGGATTAAAGCGCCTGGCTGACCACCGGCTCGGTAGGTGGACGTCAGACTTGTCAGAATCAGGCTGGCACAAGTCAGAGCACAAATTAAGGCTGCTAAGACATATAGATAGAAGCGTGCAGCTGCAACACATGCTTTTTCGTTGTCAACCACTGACCATTCAAGTTCGTTATCGTGAGCCTGGTCACGATGTTTGTACACAGTTTACCCACAGCAGTATTCCAGCAATGGGCTAAGTGTAGCAGGTGCTGGCTCGTGATTTACAGAGTTTGTCACCGTCAAACATGTAGTCGCACTAATTTTAGTGGGACGACTACTTATTAATCAGTGCAGTGTAGCAGTTTTGATACATATTATGGACTAATCTTTCAGATAGAACATTTCAATGGTTAAGACGTCGAAAATCTCTCATAAACCACACATTTTGTTATTGCGAACAAAATAAAATATAAAAATCTTATGAAACACTAAATAAAACCGACGCCTTTCATACGCCTCTGCACGGTATTCGTTGATCTCAATGTGGAGGGCATAAACGCTGCTCTCGATGAATGGGACGATTAAAATCTCCCTTCAAAGAGAAGTGCCTTTAAATAAAACGTTTCAAGTCTTAGCCTCTACGTGGACGCGAGGAAAAGGAAAATAAAACAATAATGTTATAAAAAGGAATAACAGCTTAAGTCGAGTGACTTTTACATTGAGAGCCCTTAATGTACTTTGGGATAAGTGTAAATATGCCCTAGAAGATGAGACATTATTAGGTTATGCGCGTCCTTTAATACAGAACGATCGCTTTCTTAAACTAGCACGGGCGTTATCGCTCAACTCGCTATCTTTAAAGTTGTCTTGTTATAATGCCTTGTAGGTAGTTATAATATAGAAATAACTTGTGATGAAAGGGTTAGTTCCTTTTTCTTTCAGAGTATACAGCGTGTAACAAAAAGGTGTGGTGAAAATTAAAAGATCCAAAGTGTTTCCCATCCAGAACTTGTATGTGTTGTTATTAAGACATAATTAATTACTTTAATGTGTCATGCAGTGGTTAATAAAATATTTATATTTGTGAAGTGATGCGCGTCAGGCGCGCATAAGCTAGCAGCAGTGATCATATATGTTAGTACACAGAGGTTACTAAACCACTAGGGCTGAGACTTGTTTATTTTGATGTGACGTCACAATAGAAATATTAAATAAAAAAATGCAATAACACATTAAGGTTAATAATCATGACTTAATAATCATGACTTGGACGTAACTCTGCATACAAGATCACTTTGGATCTTTTCAATTTGACCACACTTTTCTGTTACACGTTGTATGTAAAATAATACATAATGCGTAACCCTATGACGATGATAACGTGTACACACGCCTGCGCATCAGTCCACCACAAACTGTCAAATTTCCTCAATAGACTTTAACCTTTATGTCTAAGAGCATATGGCTGATTATTTATTGAAGAAATTTGTGATATGCCTATTGAATGAATGAACGTCATAATTATTTAACTTTAAGAAGCAACACATCCATAAGCCCACAAACTTTGACTGTGGGTACAGAGTCCGCAAAAATAATGCAAAATTATATAGACTTCGTACCGCTTTGACAGTTTCCATGACAACAAAGCAAACAAAACGTTGACAGTTTCCATGACAACAATACAAACAAATTATTCGTCCGCTTAAGAACATCCGTATCCCACGATGGACCCCTATAGCAGCGCCACCTACCGGGTTAAATTGTAAATCTTAACCATTCTCGAATCCACTTGAACACACACAAACAATTTCATGCAAATCGGTCCAGCCGTTTAGAAGGAGTTCAATAACATACACACGCACAGAAGATTTATTTATATAAAGATAAAGATCGTAATGATGTCACAATACCGCTACTATTCAAAACACACCGACATTATTTTGAGTTTCCACTGTATTAGTCTTGTTGTAATAGTAAAATCCGAAAAACGTGGTTTGTTGAAATAAGGCTGCCTTTTAATTTGTGTCGTTTGAAATAAGTATAGACAATCTAATAGATTATTACCATTTATTGTTTTTCAAAGAATTCTCCGCGATATTTAATACACTTTTGCATGCGTTCGAACCAGTTTTTAAAACATTTATTCCACCCCGAAGTGGGGTTAGTCAAAATGGCCGATTTGTATGCGTCAACAGCTTCTTCGGGTGAGCTGAAACGTTGACCACGAAGACTTTGCTTATTTTTGGGGAACGTAAAAAAATCGTTAGGGCTCAAGTCAGGGCTGTAAGGCCAAAAATCTTTGTTTGGCGGGCGGTGCGCGAACTTGCATTGTCATGGTCATGTCATACGACGTCTTGAGTTGTTTCTTCGAAACTCTGTGATGACTTGTGGCAAACAAACAGTGGTATACCAGTCAGCGTTAACCGTCTTGCGATCTTCTAGTACAATAGTAGCGACGTGACCACCCTTTGCCACAAACGAGGTAACCATTTTTTTAAGTGCTCCGTGAGCGTATGACTTTGGTCGGTTTTGGCTCATTTTGGAAGACCCAGACAGTTGATTGCTGCTTGGATTCTGGATTGTAAGCTTATATCCAAGGCTCGTCACCACTAACCATGTCATAAACGTGTTTTGACTCTCCTCGGTTGAATCGCTGCAGAGTATTGCAACACCATCTAACACGAGCTGTCTGGTCGTCTGGTGTTTGGTCGTCGCTAAGCAAATGTGGTATCCAACGAGAGATCAACTTTCTTACGCCAAGTTCTTCGTGCAGGATTTTTTGGATACTAGTCCCTGAAATACCTGCGGATGCCTCTATTTCACGGTATGTCACATGACGATCTTCGACGATTAGCTGCCTCACGTCGTCTACATTCTCTTGCGTCATGGTGGTTTTTGGACGTCCTTCACGTGGCTTGTCACTGAGGCTAGAGTGCCCACGTTGAAATTCTAAATACCAGCGTTCTACAGTCCTAAGATATGGTGCTGCATCACTAAACACAGAAGTGATCTTCTCAAAGCACTGAAGTCGCGTTAATCCCACTTGAGAGTTATAGAAAATTATCGCACGCATATTTTCCTTTGATATTTCCATTTTTACAACCGACTTGTCACCTTTGAACAGACGCTACAATAAAACTATTCGACTAATCAAAAAACAGCAGTTGTAGTGCAGCCCTACACAAGGTGTTGGTGTCCGGGCTTCTCAGCAAAAGGACGAAAATCAGAATTTATAAAACGGTTGTGAGGCCGATCCTGATGTACGGCTGTGAGGCCTGGACACTGACTCTGAAGGAGGAGACCAAACTCTTGGTGACGGAGCGAAAATTCTCCGTAAGATACTTGGACCGGTGCAAAACGAAGACGGAACATGGCGGCGGCGGTTTAATAAAGAAATCGAAGAGTTAGTGGCCGAGCCGAATATCATCGGCGAGACAAAGGCACACAGACTTCGCTGGCTCGGCCACTTAGAGAGAATGACGGAGGATCGGGCGGTGAAACGTGCATACGTGGGACGGCCGAGTGGGCGACGCCCGGTTGGCCGTCCCAGGTATCGCTGGGAGGACGAGGTCGCTAAGGACCTGCGCGAGCTCCGCCTTGAGAACTGGCGGGAAGTGGCGCGGGATCGGAAGAAGTGGCGGCAGTTATTATCGGAGGCCAAAACCCATCTTGGGTTCCTGCGCCACCCCAGTAAGTAAGTAAGTAAGTAATCAAAAAACATTATTTTGTTCTCGAATTTTAATTTCAAAAAGATGAAAAGTCATAAATGCTTTTTTTAATAATTGCGGGAGGTTTGCAAACGAAACAACTATAAGGCAGCCTGCGTACAGTTAAATTCTGTACTGTTACAAGTGTTAGATAATTAGTTAAATTTTAAAAACGCGAAGAGTTTAACTAGTATTTAGTTTTTCATATAAATCTCATTTTAAGTTAACATTGTAATAGTTTACGAGGATCTTTAAACCCAAACACGACAGTGCAAAACAATACGAAGTAAGTAAGGTATCTTAAATAAACAGATTCATTAGGAAGATATTGTATTCGTTCGTCATTTAGTTGTTTACTCGGCGATTTGTAAACATTGTCTGATTAAGATGCCCTCTGGCTTTGAGCAGTGGTTTTATAAATAATGTTGTTGTTCACAGATAGTTTGTAAAAAGCGGGGAATGTTTAGCAGAAACGATTAAATTTTCACGAAGTTTATCTAAACATTTTCGGACATCTCTTTATCTCATTAAATCTCATCATCGACATCATTCATAGCTTCGGGATGTTCAATTTATTCTCCCAAGCGAAATGAAATAGTCAAACAGTATTTAATTGCTTCAAATGCTACACACAAACAAAATTCACAATAATATAAGTTTGTAATAAATATCAAAATAACAATGTAATAACACTGATAGAAAAGTTAATCTAATATTTTAGTACCTACAGGGAAAAAAGATAAACCTACAAGATACAATATAGTACAGACGCCTGCACATCAACCTATCCAAAACTGTCAAATTTCTTTAATACATTATCAACCATATTGTTAAGGTATAAAGTTCAAAGTCTATTGCAGAAATTTGACAGTTTGTGGTAGGTTGATGTGCAGGCGTGTGTACATGTACACACGGTGGCAGATCAACCTACCCAAAACTGACAAATTTTTACAATTAATTTTGAACTTTAATGTTTTATTATAAGGATCAATATTCATTGGAGAAATTTGACAGGTTTGGGTAGGTTGATCTGCCGCCGTGTTTACTTACTTTACTATTTAAAGTTCTTTAATAGTTTTATTTACAATCTTGTAAACTTATCCGTAATTCTTAAACATATTATCAAACTACTATCCTGTTTCAGAAAGTTTTATATACAGGTAATAAAAATGCGCAAATGCATGTCAATGTTGACCGGAGATCGGTTCTAAGTTGAACATGAATATTGTTTCACGTGAACGTAGGCACAAAAATGCGACAACTTCGTGTGGTCGAATGTTATTGACAAATCTATGTATTTATCATGTTTTCAATTCAACAGAGAAAAAGGTACTACTCACGTACAGACAAATTTTTATCAAGCGAGTAACTGATCAGCCAAAACTTAAAATTTGGCTGGTCTCATAAGTGTAGACATCCGCTAGATAAAGAATTTTCATTCTCTCACACGGTATATTGGTGCTTTTGCAAATGAAGTCTCAAGCAGGCTGCTAGTTTCTATATGAAATCTTATGTTATCGCCAGATTTCGATCTTTAAAGTCGCTAGTAAACTTCTATAAAGAACGCTTTAAATATTTCTCCTAAAGTGGCATTTGAACCATAAACTACTACTATTTAAGCTACGAGCAAAGGTAAGTACAACATTAAATACGTTTTATGGTAGCGAAAGATATTGAATGCGTTTGGACCCGTTCCAACTGTGGAAAAACAAACACACAAAACATGGACTATCTTTGATGCGACCTGCACGAGTTATAGGGGTTAAATACCGTTGAAACACTTTTCTGGAACAGTTATTTCATATTTTTTTATATATTGTTCTTTTATTTGTTAATATTGATAACTTGAACAGTAAAAAGTGTCTACAAACCAGGTACGTATAAGACAGTGCAACAGGGAAAGCATTCTATAAAATTAGGTAAATCTCAAAGCCTAGTAAAATAATATATTCTAAGTTTATAATGAACAAAAATAAAATCATCTTTGGCACTCTCTGAAACCCCAAAACTCCAAGCGACGCTGAAAATAATGAACCTTCGCTCACTTCCAGTCACAGCCACCTAACAAAAGCGGATTTTCGATTTTTGCAAAGGCTCCTTACAAAAATTCAGCTTATATAACGGTATTATCTGGGCAGAGGGCGCTCTGCTTTGAACGGCGTACAATGCTGGCTGCGATATACGCTGCATTTACATGTAGCTAAGTGAGGCTGCGATGCACTATGCCCACCCGTCTGGAGCACCGTCTCTTGACCGGTCTAACTTAATAATAAAACCTCTTCGGTAGCTGGGCGCCTCGTTTTTGGGGTCCCTGCGACATTTTTACATTATCATGCTTCGGTGTAAGTTGATTATTTTGACAACCTGCGAGTCACCATTCCCGTGAGTTATATTCAACCTGACAATAAGAAGCTGCAAACCTTATAAAAATATAGCATAATATTGTTATTATGTCAGTCACATAAGTTGCTTACTCAGTTATCAGTTTAAAATTAATAGAGGGAGCGATTGCAGCACTGCTATGAATATATAATTATCAAAATAGGCACTGTAAATATTATAATATCTACACCAATGTTATTTATGAAGAGGGGAAAGTTTCTTTTTCTAGTTTTTGTATTTACATACATTACCCTATCCACTATAATATATAGGAGTAATCTCGGTTACGATGTACCTACTTGATTCTAAAGATTATTTCAAAAACTAAACTATCCCCGAGTTATATAGGCTACCTTTTATCCCGGTTAAGACCGGGAAAAAAGTTCACAAGACAATGTTCCCGGAGCACGCGATCAAGACTTTTGTGACAGACTTAAAATACAAGGGTCGTAGCACGCGGACCACATAAACAGTAACAACATTTTATTTATTTATTTATTTATTTATATACATGAGCTTACCACTATTATTACAGGTTCACCCAATACAATAGTGAAGCATTATTATAACATATTATTAAATTTAAACATTATTAAATTACTATATTATTAAAATTACTAATTACAATATTAATCATACATATAATTCCATTATCGACATACATTATATATTATTTTAATTTTTACCAATATCTTTATAATAACCTAACACGAATAACGCACACTTTGTGAATTCACACAACGAACACGCAAAAAGGTCAGTATCTTCGGCTATCACATTAAATTCCGCATCGCCAGATTCTTATTTGTTTGTATAACATAAACGTTATACAAACAAATAAGAATATAAGTATTTGAAATCGAATGTATGAAAATCTGCACTTCACCATGGTGAAGTCATATCAGTGGTCAGTGGTGGATATGTCATGACATATATCCATTTGTACACTAGACAGCGATCAAAAGTGCCAAAAAAATGTTTATAACAAAGCAAATATTTTAAAAAATACACTGCATCATAATTTTGTGCTCTCGTCACTTTACCGAAAAGGCCATTTACAAATGAATTTGCAGCGACACGAAAGGAACGGAACCCTTTATTCGCTGCGAGAGTACATTTTTTTTCAGCGTTCCGTTTTACTTTCGCAAGGTTCTCGGGAACGGAAAACGTTCCTTCCTTCCTTATTTCTCTAAAACTGACGTGGACTCCAGAGAGGGTATTGGAGTAACTTTATTTAGTTTAGTTTTCTATTTCACTCTGTGTACATCGTGTAAATGAAAAAGGGTCGGTGCGAGTGCATTTGTCATTTGGGTTCGGGGTGTTTTTGTTGGATTTATAGCCTTTTTCGGGTAAACTCTGCGGTAAATATATTTATCTGTTAAGATTGGTTTGCCTTCGCGGGTAATGAAATGATTTACGTCCGTGTACCGGCGTCAGACCCGCCAGTATTTTGGGTTTTCAACTTCCAAAACCTATGTCTCCAAAATAAAATATAAAAAGGTAAATAATAACATCTAAACGACATGTGATATTGTTTTTGTATTGCTATGTAAATTTGGGTATGTACATATTATATCCTGTTATCTGCAACGTCTCCTCTAAAAGGCGGCGCGGCGGCGCTTAAAATTACAATTAACAATAAAATCTTTATAATCAATCTCAATAAATAAATAAATAAATCTATTTCAATTGACCGGTAAGTACCATAATGTTGATAATATATTTAGATTGGTTGATTTCCTCGACTGTTTCTTGTCAGCTCAATAACCTAAGCTCAGAGTCCCTAAATTTTGAATCCGTAAAATAAACTCAATATTTTATAATAAGTTACTATTCGTAAAGTAAGAGATAATAATATCAGTGGTAGATTGCATAAACTACACTGGCCTGCAAAACTAAGTACTACACTTTTAATATTTATTTATTTTCTAAACTATAGCAGTTAGAGATTTTTAAATAAAAAACGTTTTGCAGCAATTTTTATCAGCTTTCTTTGAAACTAAAGTAAATTATACATTAGTAACATTTTTCCTTTTTGTTTCGAAAGTATATCTTGTGTAATTAAAAAGTTATTGCAATTTTAAAAGTGTGATACTTAATTGTGCAGGCCAGTGTATAACTGCAGCAAGCCACGCCGACCGGTCTCTTCATTCACACGTCATTTAGCAACCTGATTGTCGATCACCTACGGATGTAACGTAATCATATTGTATTAAATACGTGATTTAATCAACAGATCGGCAACGTTAATTAAAATTTACGTGTTTACTTAACGAGTTGTATGGTTTCCATCGGGAAATGTATCAGTTACGCTTTTGTTAATTTATAGGTTTTTGTTTTAAAATGTAAACCTTTTAATATTTTTATGTTTTCTCCAATTATAATTGTCTAACACATTTTTGTTATATTTATAATTAAATAACATACGACAACTCGCAGAAAAAAATTCAACGATTGTTTCGATAGAGCAGTCAGTGACAATGTAGCGGGCTCAGAGCACTCCCTGGGAGAACGCCGTACATCTGTCGCCAACGGGCCGTAATGCACATTTAATCCCCCAACCACTTCAAAATCTGCCAAAAT
This sequence comes from Eudonia lacustrata, assembly GCA_947562085.1. Classification (NCBI taxonomy): domain Eukaryota; kingdom Metazoa; phylum Arthropoda; class Insecta; order Lepidoptera; family Crambidae; genus Eudonia; species Eudonia lacustrata. Next base: position 2,504,181 of record OX387317.1, on the reverse strand, counting down.
GCTTTATTGCTTTCCTGAACAAGTTCTCAAGCTGGCTCTCCGTACTGAAGATAAAACTTTACAAGCACAATGAATCCAAATCGCGCCGCCAATTTTCCAAAACTGTTCAAGACTTTTGTTTAAAATAAAACTTCAATCTATTTCGTTTGCTTGGATTATTAATTTCGCCTCTTGTTATTGCGTAATCGGTTACCTGTCTGTGTTTTTAATTTTCAGATTAAAAGAATTGGGCTTTGTTGGAAGACTTGAGCAGTGTGAAATTAGCGATTGTTTATGTTATGATTTATGAATAATTGCCTTTCTAAATATTGAAAAAATTTTGCTAGAAAAGTTGATTTATTAATTAATATTTTTTTCTTGCGTACTCTTGCTTGTCGTTTTGTAAAATGTATTTGTTACATTTTAAGTCTTTGTATTAGTATTTGTATTAAATTATTGGTTTCCCAATAATATAATACATATTTTATTTTAGTTTATGATCCTCACAATTTTACACATACACAAGTCGTGTTGTTAAAAAAGAAAATAAATAGTTGTGAACACATAACAAATTATTATATAAAGCATTACCTACTGGCATTTAGTTAATAATTTATTATACATTCAAACACTGTGGCTTCGTCAAAAAAAACTGAAACTCTGCTACACAAAAAACCAGATGTTGGATTTTATTTAACAAAACAATGACCTCCAAGAGCTGCAGCTTTGTCGTTGGGTCTGGACTAACTTTTAATCCCTAATATCCGTTCCTAGGAAATGAAGTTTAGAGTCTGCATCCGTGGCCTTGCGGACGGACCCAGGCTTAGATGCGAGGAAGCAAATCCTTTGAGAGTGTAAGGGAGCTAAATTGACTAGCGAGATAATGTTTTTAAAAAGTAGGTTTTTAAGACCTATAGCTGTTGATTATAATTTTTGAAGAAAGTCATTTATATGAATAAATTATTTTTGATTTTACGGCACCACTTGACAACTGAACCAACCACGACTTGGAAAACACAATTTAATGAACCCTCAACGCTTGGGTCTAAATCAGTTCTAAATGCAGATTTATTTTGATTTTATAACTCTGTAAGACGGATTTTTCAAAACCAATGAAAGAATAACTAAATGGCAACCAAATTGAGTTTCTTTAGCCTTCTTCAGTTTCGAAATTGTTTTGTATATAACTTTGGTGTCATGTTGTTTTGTTATTAATCCCAAATTATTTACAGATAAATTACAAACCATAAACGTTTTCCCGAAACGTACGAACACAAAATATCACAATCCCAATTCAGCGTCACCAAAATTCAACCGTTTGACGGCCCTCTAATCCCCAGAGCCCAGAGCACAGTCATGAAATCCAGTCTTCGAAGTGTAAAGTACCCAAACTAAATTATGAATAGCCAAGTCTGTTTGATAACATTCTGTTATTAAACCTTTTACAAAGCGAAACTGCTTCTCTGATTCCCTTAATTCTAGGGCTGTCATACGTGTTGGATATGAACGATCGTTTTTGTTAGAAATATTTTGCCTTAACATATTTATTAAAAATACTTTCATTAAGTTAACCATTAATGAAGCATACCATGACTAAATTACTTTCAAGGTACAATCCAAGAGTGTCTAACTTGATGTTTATTATTGCTTACACTATAGTTCTACTTGCTAAGTTCTTGAATATGAAACTATCACATTTTTTTCTGTCGGTTTTAATTTAATCAAAGTTTTAAACGTATCCGTGTTTCCAACAGTTTCTCAAATTCCTTGATCTACGGCGCTTCCGTGACGGGAAATCCAATTGTCCTCGATAGTAATTTCATAGTTAGCAACCCTGCTTAAATCACGTAAGCCGAGAACTTCCCCGGGCGGTCAATGGGGTCCGTACGGTTGGCAGGGATTTGCTGTCAACTCTCCTCATTAGTTTGATTGCATGAATCTGCAGCTATGTCAAAGAGGTTACAACGAATGCGAGATTAAATAGAAATTGTTCAGATGTTTCCGTAACAGAATTCTATTTGAAACAATCCTTTGTAAATGTTTCGTCAATTAGTGTTAATCCAGTTTTGTTTTCTTAATTACTACAACTTAAATGTATAGCAAAAGTCAAGTAAAATGCACAGCTAGACGTATTTGTAAATTGCATCCAGGTACTAAATTCGGAAAGCGTAATCATTTATATTTTTGACTCGCTTACAAATCATGCAATAGAGCTTCACTTGAAAGCCGAATACACAATAATGACCCTTGAAGGCAATTCTTCACGGCAATAAGTCAGGCGGCATTTTCACACCTCCCATTTGCGTGCTTTTGCACCTGCAAAGTTGAAATAAACAAGGTAACTTTTGCCATTCCGCATTGTGCGGATGGAAACGGCTTTTATGCTGAGTCGTAGTCAAATTAAACTTGTCAGATTACGAGACTGCATTGAGTTGATACAGACAATTGTGTAAAGGGAGATGCAGATCTGAAGAGAGTTTAAACTGTTAAAGAAAGATTGGAAACATTTATTGCAACTTCACAAAAAACATTATACCTACATAACTTACAATAAAAGTAAAGTTAAAATATAGTGGTCGTATCTCTTTAAAGCGATTCTTTTAAACAATCAGTAAGAAGTTGTGAAACTTATACGCTTCGGAGGTGCAAACGATATAATAACCAAACAATTGTAAGTTAATTATATAATAACAAACTATTTTTTTATACATTTTCAAGGTTAATTATTCATTGCTTTGTTGCAGTAGCGATACTCAATCTCTTCTCACTGCAGTAATTTAAATTATTGATCAACATCGCACATTCAAACTGGACGCTGAACCTAGAACGCTGAAATTTCGCAGTCCCTATCATAACGTAGCCGTAGGTAAGACGGGATTTTCAGAAATTCTTTTGGGGTCACTGGATTCGGGAATTTACTCGGAAGAAGTCGCGGGCGGTTACTAGTTTGTTTTATATTTTAATATTGACAGATTGTCTTCGATTACACTCTGTATTCTCATTTACAACACTTTCAGCTGATGCAATATATTTTGCAGCAGCATTTGCTATACTTTATTTATTATATTATTATATTTTTTTATATTTTTCCCTGTGTGGTGCCGGGGATTAAGAATTGCACCACCCCATCTCTTCCCGTGGGTGTCGTAAAAGCCGACTAAGGGACCATTCCAGAGGATGGGCAGCAGCATCTCTCTGAGGTTACCCTCAACCTACTGCGATCGCCAACCCGCCTGCCAAGCGTGGCGATTATGGCAAATACCCCCCATGATGATTTGGGGGAGGCCTTTGTCCAGCAGTGGACGTCTTTTGGCTGAGATGATGATGATGATGATGATTTGCTATACGGAATGATTTTTTGTTTAAATAATAATTAATATTTTTTATATGTTTTGAACTTGGCTATTGGCGCACGCTGGTTTGTACAAAAGATCCTAATGGGTAGAACTGCTGCTGGGTAGGGAAACCTCAGCTGGTTCCAGTAAGATATGATAAGATATGCACGCTGGTACTCTTACCTTTTTATGACAATCATAATAAGTACGAGTAAAGCGACAAAGAGTAGTTAAATAAGGTATAACTTTAAACACAATCCTTAACAGTGTCTTTCTTAAAATTCATCTGGAAGTCAAATAAATAATGATTAATTCCGATTTACCTAACCGAAACTTTCCTTTATAGAACTTCCAAAATATTTTTAGCGGCTGAGTAAATACTGCGCCTATTGTACTTTATTACAGTACCATTCAAATTTTAATTAATTGTCAGAAACTGAGGAGCGTTTGATTGAAACACTTCGGAAACTTGTTAGATATTGTTTGGACAGGTTTCATGAGCAAACCTTGTCTATTCAGATTACAAGCGTCTTGGGAATTATTTCGATTAAGCCGACTTTATTTATTGGAGGGGGATTTGATTTCCACTAAGAACTAAACTTTAATATAAATACTATTTATTTAACTTTTATTTACATTACAAAAGCAAACAACATTTTAATATACATATTCTTAAACATTTTTGTAATTAAAATGCGACAAACTATCAAACAGACATCATAAATATTTCATAACAGTTATAATGGTAAATACTTCGTAAATTCTAGTTAAGAGAAAGTCGTCTATGTAATAAAATATACCTTTAACAATAAAATATTTGATTAAAGAATGGTGTATCGTGTACAATATTGTTTGATCATGTCGACATATTATCCGATGTGTAATTAATTAATTTCTTAGAAATGTGCGTAGTTTTGTGATAAAATATATAACAATAACATAATTTAACGAAGCCACAAAAATTTGGAGTGTTAATTCAAACGCTAGTTATTGGCTTACTTTATATAGAATGGGTTAGTTAGTTAATGAAGCAAAATTAATACGTAGAAGGGTATGTTACACATATTCGACACTAGCTTGTCATAATCTTCACAAAAAAAATGCTGTATGTACTATGTACAAACTGTGGATTAGAAAGTCTGTGAAACATAGTTAGATATTATTTATATTATGACCATATTTTTAAGGAATTATGGCCTATGATTATTTACATATAATTTTGTTGCGAACAAATTAGTATTAAAAAAAATGACAAACGTACGTATTCCACGAGTTGGTATTGCACCTGACCCGGCATGTCATGGGGTGCGGGTTCGAATCCCGCTCGTGGAATTATGGCCTGTTTTATGTATTTTTCAGTTTGACATAGTGTAATCTTTAACAAAATTGTCAAGGTTTGCTCTACAAATGTAATTTTGTGTGACTCGAAAAATCCGTTTTATTTCTCCTTGTGTTGACATTGCATAGAGCGCTCTAGCTTGGAGTTTTTTAGACTTAGTAAAAAGATTTGCGGATATTGTAAGGGAGCGTAGGGCTTTGTCTGTCCGTGCGAATATGATAGCCCGCAGACTTGCTCGCTGTTCTGGAGACGTCAAAATAACCCTGTACAGGGCATTTTGCACGTCCTTCTGCACGAGCAGTCTGTGGGTGGATTGTTTTGCCACAACCATGCGCAAGCGGCGCACATCCCTGGTGCGTAGGGTGCCAGCCCGAACAGTATCCTGCGCGCTTTCGCCGAGCGTTTTGACTACCAGTACGTAAATCACTGTGACATGGTACATGTACGGGTTAATAATGTTATATTATAATTGATTTATTTTATTTTTAATTTATAAAAACATGTAATTTATCAGTTGTAATTGGTTCATTTTTTGACTTCGAATAAAAAGTATTATTATTATTATTATTCTCTTTGTTAAATAAAATCTTATGAAAAATTTTATATTATTATTATTAAAAACCTATCACGGTGCAAGGTTTTAAAAAGTAAAATATAGTAAATAACACGTAACGGCGATTTTAATATAGATTTGTAGACATTCTTTCTAGCTATAGATTAATTCTATGATTGGTAAACAATAGCTCGTCATCAATTTACCTCCTTACTTTAAAAAGTACCGTTATTGATCCGAATGTTGCCTGCAGATTAATCATCAGCCAATAAAGATCTCACTGTTGGACTCAGATCCTTTTACATGATGCGGAAAACGGCAATAACTCTGGTGGGTTTTAACGACTGCCAGCTGACGGCAACAATCCGTGTGCTTATGACATTTTATCTTGGTCATCCATCCAAAAGGATCTGAATGAAAATTGCCTTCGTAAAAACAATTTTACGGGCTTGAAGAACTCTGACACAAGGTTAACGGCGGTTATTCATCGTTTATAAGTATGGTAAACATTAATCATAACTTAGAGCACTTAACTGAATTTACTTACAGATAACTATTTCTTTTAAATTCTTTACGTGTACGCTCGACTGTTATTTTACCTGATTATAAAGTCCGAAGGCCGAAACCCTCAATCATACAGGAATTGGTTTTCTTATCTCTAACTTTCGACATATAAAAAATTAAAATAAAAACATCCATCAGCTGATGCGGGTGCGTTTTTAAAGCCTTTAAGTACCTGATGTTGCAAGCAGTCAATAGCTTGCGCGAGCGGGATGTAGTCACGCCGCCGTGTGCGTTGGAACGAGACGGTGGCGAAAGCCGCGCGCTTGGTGTTCATAAAGTCTACTTTACTTTGCACCTTTACGTTTTGATCATAATATATTTATTGTTGAGAGTCGTATTGTTTGTTATGGTATTTTGTGAGGTCCATGAGGGCCGGAGGATGACTGGCGTGCGTCGGCCGCGGTAGCAACAGGCGGTCACGGGGGCGGAGCGTACGATAGTCGCGCATGCGTAATAAAGAACCGGTTACTATGACAACGCCTCCTCTGAATGTTTGTGATTACGCGATGTATCCAGCCTCACAGGAAGGAAACTTCGTTATGATTGACGTGTGATGTTCAATAATTGTGTTTGGATGTTGGGCAGCTTTTTATGAGTTATTAGCCGGGCTTTAAGTTCAGCTGATTTATGACTTCGGAAGTAAGTCGTAATGGTGTATTGCGAGGCAACAGTTTGCCTTATTTGAGTCTTGAGGTTTGGAGAACTCATGAGTTCGCAGTTGTAGTTTTGTGACAACTTATGATGGATATTATTGTAGTGGTCAGTATCCTTTTGAAAAGTTTGTATGCAAAAAGGAAAGGTTGGTTGTAAGGTTGCGAATAAGGAAAAAAAATCTTTTGTCGCATCTGGTTGCGAAACTTAATCATCAGGATGCCTAGTTGCGGTAAAGGAGAAAGTTCTCTTGATTCGCAACTGGGTGCGAACAAAGAATAAAAAATCCTAATTCGCAATTGGTTGCGAATCGTAGTTGCGGCAATGGCCGGAGTGAAATAAACGCACACACTGAAAGCAGTTTGTTCGGAATCAGCTACTGAATTTATATCAGATGTTTTTATGTAAGTAGGAATTTTTTGTCCTTTAAATAAATATAAACACAATTACTTACAGAAAAGGGTTACTATACATTACAAGAGTATTTTAAAGACGATCTACAAAATAATAAATTAAAATAAAATGAAAAAGCACATGAAACGTCCTCCTCTCCCCTAATTTTTTGCTGTGCCCGACAGGGTCCATACTGATCTTGACATTATTTTAAGATCCTTGTAATACATATGGGAAAGCAATAAAGATATAATAATAATGATAATAATAAAGTAAAATTTTGTATTTTAGTAATTTATTTAGTAGTTTGTAGTAACAGTTGTTTCTTTGTTGGAAAGTCAACACTAGCAACCCTGAAAAATAAAATAGACAATTTCATTTGTTTCGACTGATCAACGAAGGACTGACTGCAATTTACTAAATTAAAAAAATAGCTATAAGTCAAATATCTGAAATAGATTCAGTAGTCAATTTTTAATTTACTTAACTTTTGTATACTGTGAGCAAGGACACAGAACTAAGCAGAACCCAACCAACATAAATGAATGTTGTTTTGATTAAAATCCTTAACTATTCCAAGCGAAAGCACTTACCACATTTACATTAACCCCAATGGCAATATCATTCAAATATTTTTAACCTGACTGGACCTGCCCCATCTCCATACGATATTGGCTATACCCTTAAGGGTAACTATCTAGAGCTCGCTCAAAGTGAAACAAAACTTTATAGCCCGAAGCTCTTAGCTGTAGCGCCATAATATCGCAGAGTGGCCCCTTCTATGAGAGTGTTCTTTTTGTGAGACACACACTTTTAATTATCATTCGTTGTTGACGTGCAATCGTTGGTTCTTTATATACAGGTACAGGTATGTTCGTTTCATTTATCATTGCGTCATGTGGACAAAATGAGATTATATTTAGAAATATTTCCATGTAAGTACCACAGTTTTTTAATTAAAATGTTATTAACTTTTTGATTTTGATTCAAACTATTGGTTAAAACCACCAATCCGTACTGGGCCCACGTGATGGTTTATGGCCCGCTCTCGCTATCCATCCATAGGGAAGGCTCGTGCCCCAGAAGTGGGAACGTAAGATGAGCTGGCGTGTGATGAGTGGATAATTCGTCTTGCTATCCAAGACTTGAGATATGAGATATTTATTATACCTATAGTTTCAGTCAAAACCACATTCGAGTTAGAAGTAGTTTTCATTAGGCAAACCCCCAAAAAACAATATTCTAAAGTCAATATTATGGAAACAACATTTTTTGCAGCCTCGTACAGTGCACATATACATCTATGAAAAAAAAAAGTGAAAAATTAGTGTAGAAATAATAAAAAATTATTATTATAAAACCAGCTTTTAATCAATATTAACAATATAATAATGAGCTAGAATATAAAATAGATGGTCTCGTAAACCAAAACACAGTTTCTGCTCTGATCAAAAATAAAATTATTTAAAGAAGGTAGTTAAAAGTGCCAATGTAAGAAATCAAAATAAAACGTGTACCTAAGTGATTGTATTACATTAAGTTGTGTTGTGTTTTAGTAGACAAAAATGTAAATAGCTATTTAGCTAAGAAAATGTACATTTCGAACTAGCAACGTTCACTTTCATTTATTAAGAATGGCAATACAAATGTAGGTACGATTGTAACTCTCATAAGAATGGCAATACAAATGTAGGTACGATTGTAACTCTCATAAGAATGGCAATACAAATGTAGGTACGATTGTAACTCTCATAAGAATGGCAATACAAATGTAGGTACGATTGTAACTCTCATAAGAATGGCAATACAAATGTAGGTACGATTGTAACTCTCATAAGAATGGCAATACAAATGTAGGTACGATTGTAACTCTCATAAGAATGGCAATACAAATGTAGGTACGATTGTAACTCTCATAAGAATGGCAATACAAATGTAGGTACGATTGTAACTCTCATAAGAATGGCAATACAAATGTAGGTACGATTGTAACTCTCATAAGAATGGCAATACAAATGTAGGTACGATTGTAACTCTCATAAGAATGGCAATACAAATGTAGGTACGATTGTAACTCTCATAAGAATGGCAATACAAATGTAGGTACGATTGTAACTCTCATAAGAATGGCAATACAAATGTAGGTACGATTGTAACTCTCATAAGAATGGCAATACAAATGTAGGTACGATTGTAACTCTCATAAGAATGGCAATACAAATGTAGGTAGGATAGTAACTCTCATAACTCATCATCATCACTTTCATCATTCTTCTTTGCTTCCTTGGATTTATATTTCAAATACATTTATTGATATCATAATATTTGGTGCTCACTCCGGCCAGGTGGGATGATGACCTGCGAAAGACTGCAGGCAGATGCTGGATGCGTCAAGCTGAGGACAGGGCGCTATGGCGCTCATTAGGGGAGGCCTATGTCCAGCAGCGGACTAAGATGGGCCGATGATGATGATGATGATGATGATGTAACAAAAGGGTCAGGATCAATAAATAAGGTCTGCGAGTAATCTTTAACCATGGTGCATGAGCCATCGTATTGCGATGATTTCCCGTACTGTTCAAGCCTTATTGATTTTAAGCCCTGCAAAGTAATCTTCTCTTACAAATTTTTCAATCTAATGGCACAATAAGCCATAATTATCAACTAATAACATAAACATATTGCATGCCGTGGCAGCCTCTAATTGAGACGACGACACCTAGCTTTAAGTTTACAATGTGTTCTACGTAGTCATTGCTCGATGGCCCAGTGGTTAACGCGCCTGGTCTGCGAGTGCTGAGGTTAAGCCACTTTCGCAAAGGCTGGTCATCGGATGGGTGACCAAATATTTATCATTTCGAGCTCCTCCGTGCTTCGGAAGGCACGTAAAGCCGTTGGTCCCGGCTGCATTAGCAGTTGTTTTCAACCACCAATGGGCCCCCGTGTTGGTTTATGACCCTATCCATGCTCCAGGCTCGTACCCCAGCAGTGGGGAGATAAAACGAGCTGATGATGATGATGAGTTAATGCTTGTAATTGTATTTGTCTTGTTGGCTGTCCTTTAAATAAATAAATAAAACAAAGTTTGAGAATAGCTCTCAAAGCGTTTTCAGCGAAATGAAAAATTGTAATTCAATTTGCGGCGCGGTCCTTTTAACACTAATCTCTTCTTTGATGTCCATTGCTGTGATGCTAATAAATTGATGGTAGCTTTATAAGGGGAAAGCCTAAAAAGGGGTGCACGTTTATTCATCTATAACAGTATTAATTTCGGTGGCCTTGGGATTAATTCTGCTATTAATGTAATTACTTTGTTGCAATGGAGGACAATGTTGTGATTCTCTGTAAAGTCAAAATACAAAGGCCCCATCAAAATTTTAGTAGTATTATTTTTCTTTATTAGTCAAAGTAAATTAATTAGTCTATACTAGTCCCACCGTTAGGCAAAGGCTTCTCCATCACTTTTTATTCACCTTCAAAAATACTGTTATTCCAAACAGAGTTATTATTGTTGGTTCTCTTTCGTCTATTTCTAGGATAAGCGTAAGTTGCTAACAACTTGAATGGGTTTCCCTTTTCATAAAAACTTATACAAGTCATCGCTGCTACGGAACTGACTTAACTTCGCCAGTACACCGGTCAGTTGTACCAACTCCAACCAAAATAAAGTCATACGAAGAAGATCTCAATAAAAACTTGGCACATCAACAGCTTTACTGTTCATTAAGACCGTATTAAGTGGAATACGCTATACGACGATACATATGTGTTGTTATGTCGGATTTTATCGTCCAACTTGTGTCGTAACTGTTAACATACATATACATCGTGAATAGATTGCGACAGATCTTTGGATTATTGCAGCATTACGCTATCTGAAGTTAATACAGATACTACACATGAAACTTACGAAGGAGTGTTGCCTTCTGTATCTGACCCTTGATCCAGCCATCCAGTGAGAGCCTCTTGAGATGTTGGTCGAGACTCTTCGCTATAAGACCGTTTGCAGATACGACTATGGGGACAATGATCATCAAATCCACATCCCACATAGCGGTCACCTCGTGAGCCAAGACAAGGTACTTAGTGAGCTTGTCCTTCTCAGCTTTCACAAGGTTCTCGTCATGCGGGATGGTGATATCGATGAGCATTGCCTAGCGTGTCGATCGATCTGTCAAAACAATATATTTATAATTTTAATTACGGTGACTGTACCTCTGTGACTAAAATTTATCGAGTTCATAAATTCATGAGTGCCGAATTGGGAAGGTGCCGAAACGAAATTAAACTGAATCTGGTTACTAGCGTTTTCTCATAATATGTGTTTTTTTATACTGACGTTGTGATCATCGCTTCGGGCCCTGCAAAGGGTAATTATAATCAAACAGCAGTCAAACAGCAGTCAAACGGGTTTAGGAAACACGGAAGAGCTCGAGATGATGCATTTCAGGTCCCCCATCAGATGACCAGCCTTTGCGAAGGTTGCTCAACTTCAGCAATCGCAGACCAAGCTCGTTCACCACTGCACCAACGAGCTCCTATAAAACGGTTAAAAAAATCAGAATAAAATAAAATGTAAAATAATTGCGAGTAGATCCGAATAATATGTATTATACCGTATGCATGTAATATGTATTATGCTACCCGTTGGCCTTGCACATATCGTAGTTATTTATAGTGTTCTTTCTCTTTTATTTTTATTTCTATTTTTTGTAATTGTGTTAATTGTTTTAAGATGTTCTTCTTTTTTATTTTATTTTTATTTTTTCTCATCTGTTTGTATTTGTTTTTGTGCAGGTCAATAAATGTTTCTTATTCTTATTCTTATTATGTTCTATTTAAAATGATAATTGCAACATTCTTAAATAATGCAGTAATAAGTGCTTTGGGGCTTTTGAATTATTCAGTTTAATACTTTCTTATTCATATTTTTGAATCATATTTTGACTAAATTGTCTTATAGATTTTTTTTATTACACGCACGGTAACATTTCCCTGCCCCCCGACCGCCTAACCGATCGCTTTGACTATGCGTATAGTTTATGACATCATCTTGCCACCTCGCACCGCCTATGAGGGCAATATCAAAAGCTAAAGGTTATAAGCTTTCGATATTGCTTTCATAGGCGGCACGAAACGACAACATGACGTCATAAACCACACACGAAGTCAAAGCGATCGGTTAGGCGGTCGGGCCCCTGGTCTCTTTCTCTCTATCCTCTCTTCCTTTGCCTAGTTGGAAGAGGACAATGAAATCCATGCATTGAAAGTAAATAGCCTTTGACTGTCCCACTCCTGGGCTAAAGCCTCCATCATTGAAATCAAGACATATCGCCACAATTGATGGGTAATGGCTTAATCACCACGCTTGCCAAATGCGGGTTGGTGATCACAAACCGGGGCTAGGCATCAAAAAATCCAAAACACACTTTGCTCGACCCGGGAATTGAACCCGGGACCTTCGGGTATCGGGCTGAGCGCTCTGCCACTTGGCCATCGAGGCGTAATGCAGTGAAGGTGATCGTTAAAACCGTGTACGCGCAATGCCGATTGCATACACTATGGCGCCTACCGTTAAGTGCTATTTCACGCCCACTTATACGAGCCGGGAGAGTAGGGTGAGAACACAAGTGCAGAAAGTACGATTTACACACAGACAGTATGGTAAAAGAACGATTGGCTCATTTACCGATACACAAGTCTTGATTCTCGTCCTGATTTACCGATGACTCCGTAGATCGTCCTGGATCTAGATAGAAATAGAGAGGGCGTAAGATCAAAAAGCTCTTCGAAGCACTCGCTTGCCGCCATTATTCTTATCATTATTATTATGACACTAGCTGTGCCCCGCCGTTTTAACCGCGTTCTATTCGTCAGCGTGATGTAATATAGTCTATTTCCTTCCTCAATAAATGGACTATTCAACACGAAAATATTTTTCAATTCGAACCAGTAGTTCCTGAGATTAATATAGATTTGTAACATTTATGCTGTTAATAGTTTTATGTTATAATTTAAAGTATATGAGATAAAAGAATATGATACGGTCAACTTTTTTTAAAGCTTTGTTTGATTAGGTAAAATAATTTATTAAAATTTGTAAAGTTAGGTTAAGGCGACGCACCGCTAAACAATTAATCTAATACGGAGCGTTTGCGCCCCGTACCATAAGAAAAACTGTTTTTTTCCTTCAAATTAAAACTACAAATTATTTAAAAAAAATGAACTAGCATATTGAAGTGTGTGTTAAGACTAATCTACTGAGAAAATTTAGATGCTTAAATCGGTCTGGTTTGCCTGTAAAACGCAAAACACAAATCGTGTTTCTGCAACTAGCAAAATAAAGTCAATTATTATAAATGAAAAATCATGTCATCAAATATCACTTTCATATTTTGTAATAATTGGGAAAAATCATGATCCCGCCACGTAATTTCCAATGCGTCGCCTCAACTTAAGTTAATTACTTGCATTGTTCGGCATTGGTAATTCGTTAGCCTACTCTTAGTTCTCTTGCGCTGGCGCACTCACTAGTTCATTGTAAACTTATTCTTAGAAGTAGAAGATTAGATTATATAGATAGATTATGAGATAGAAGATTTTATCCTTAGATTTAGGTTTAGAGAATACATTTCTATACTTGTTTATCCTCTCAACCTGTGTAATGACATTTACGTCTCAAATATTCACTCCAAAGCAAACTAACAGAAGTAGTTTAACACCAAAACGGGTTGTTTTTAAACAAGTGTCATTACTCGCGTCTACAGCAGGTAAGATTGCGGTGAACTCTCAACTCATCGGCGAACTTCCTTCATGCCCGATAAATTACGGAGTCACTTTTACAGCTCCGGAGAACATATGACTAAACTTTTAGGGGTGCCGTCCAAGTTAGCGGCTAGAGCGGCTAATAAATCAAGAGATTAGCGTTGGCTGTTAGAAGAAAGTGTTCGGTTCGATAGCGACAATTGTTCTGAGTGCAGTCACATACTCGAATTTATTTCTATAGTCAGTTTTATTTGATTGTGGTGGGTAGACTTTTTGGACATGTTTTTCGCTTATTATTTCTATTTTAGTAGAGATAGCTTGGCAAGCTTCATCTTACCCGATGGCTGATGCTCACTTCACGCAGAACTTTCAACCACTATGGAACTGGGTACCTTATCTGCAACTATGGTGATAGTTAGAGTTACGCTCTACCATTAATAAAAATTAATACATTAAGTACCCGTCACTTGGAATCAAATGGCATAATCTATGAAATACTATAATTTCTTCGATATAAGGTAAAAAGTATGCATGCGAACAAATATACATACTTAAACAAAAAATATTTAACAAATAAAATTGAGGAGCTCGATGGCACGGCGAGTGCTGACTCTACTGAGATTAAGCAACTTTCGCAAAGGCCGGTCATCGGATGGGTGACCAAAAATGTATCATCTCGAGCTCCTCCATGCTTCGGAAGGCACGTAAAGCCGTTGGTCCCGGCTGCACTAGCAGTCGTTAACAACCACCTGTTAAGGACGGCATCAAGGAGTTTGCATAAAATACTCTTTTGCTTGTACATAGTCTTACCTCCTCGTATTGATGACGGACGTTTTGTTTTTTCTATGGATGTCACTTGTCTTGTAAAAGAAATAACAAACTGTTTTGGAATGTCTGACTGAATTGCAGTCAGACATTCCAAAACGTTCCAGTATTTTCTTTGTATAAGCTTCCTGCTTGACCAGGATGGAACCATTTTCATGTCGCTCTATTTCGAGTCCAAGGTAGTAGGACGCTTTCTTGGTAGTGATCTTCAGTGATCCGCTCAGTTCCTTTAGAAATTGATCAGCCAGCTCCTTGTCTGTAGCGGCTACGAGCCCATCATCCACGTACAGTGTAATGAGGATCTTCTTATCTCCAATCTTCTTGGTAAAAAGGCAGCTGTCTGCGGAACACTGGTTAAATCCTTTTTCCAACAGTATTTCCTCAAAACAGGAATTCCAGCACCGTGGCGCTTGCTTCAACCCATAGAGGCTCCGTTGAAGTCTGCATACCCTTGAGGTGCCGTCGTTGAAGCCCTCTGGTTGCTTTATGTATATGTCCTCGTCCAGTTTTCCATTCAGAAAAGCTGTGGAAACGTCGAACTGCACACAGTATAGGTTTTCTTTGGCACTGACACTGAGTAAAGCCCTTACAGTTGCCATCCGGGCCACCGGACTGTAGGTTTGTTCATAGTCAATCCCTTTTCGTTGTTTGAACCCTTTAACTACAAGACGAGCTTTATATTTGTCAATCGATCCATCTGGGTTTCGTTTGATTCTGAACACCCACTTGCACGGGAGTGCCTTCCTATCTGCAGGTAATTCACTCAATATCCATACATCATTGTCAGCTAGAGATTTCATTTCATTCATCATGGCATTTTGCCATTCAGTGCTGTCTTCCCTCTCAATAGCTTCTTTAAATGTTTCTGGGAATTTCTCGATTCCTACGAAGCACACGTAGTCTTCAAGTTTCTTAGGAGTTTTTAGTGTAGATCTGTCTCTCAGGTGGTATCTTGGCTCTACTTCTATTTCAGGCTCCACAACTTCGAGTTGCTCTTCGCTGGCATCGACAAAATCTCCATCCTCCTCCTCGGGAATCGGTATGGTCCAAACTTGGTCTTGACTAGGTCTATCTCCCTCTATAGACCTAGTCAAGACCAAGTTCATCCCGATCCCGAAGTTTATTGTATTTTCACAAAATAAATCTATTCGAACAAAACAGTTTGTTATTTCTTTTACAAGACAAGTGACATCCATAGAAAAAACAAAACGTCCGTCATCAATACGAGGAGGTAAGACTATGTACAAGCAAAAGAGTATTTTATGCAAACTCCTTGATGCCGTCTTTAACACTTTCCCACATCAATGAGTTTCAGTCCCAGCTTGTCTCTGATCTTCTGTAGACATGGCTTCGGAACTGCCTTCGTAAGAATGTCAGCCAACTGATTTGCAGAACTTGTCTTCTTGACTTCCACTAGACCTTCTTGTACTGCTTCCCTTACAAAGAAGTGTCTGATCCTAATGTGTTTTGTCTTCTTATGGAACTCTGGATTGTGCGCAAGACGAATCGCAGCTTCATTGTCTACATGTAGGATAGGGATCTCTTCCACATGTGTCAGCTGTGTAAATATTTGCTGTAGCCATATCAGCTCACGAGCACCTTCGCTTGCTGCAACTATTTCAGCTTCGGTCGTTGAGATGCTAACTGATGCTTGACGTTGACTGAGCCAGGAAACTGCTGCTCCGCCAAAACAAGTTATCACACCAGTGGTTGATCTTCCAGTTTCGGTACAACCTCCGTGGTCAGCATCACTGTATCCAACAATGCCGCTTGTTGTTGTCGAATCTCCATATTGAATCCCTAATGATAAGGTGCCTTTCAAATATCTGAAGATTCTCTTAACTTTCAGCCAGTCACTTGCGGTTGGGTTTCTAGGTTTCTAGAAACTACTCCTACTGCGTAGGCTATATCGGGTCGGGTGCCCGTCATCAGGTATGCCAAAGCTCCTACGGCTTCTCGATAAGGAAACCTTCCTACAGCTTTCCCATTTTCGGTACACTCTCTTTCTATAGGCGTAGTGACTGAATTGCAGTCAGACATTCCAAAACAGTTTGTTATTTCTTTTACAAGACAAGTGACATCCATAGAAAAAACAAAACGTCCGTCATCAATACGAGGAGGTAAGACTATGTACAAGCAAAAGAGTATTTTATGCAAACTCCTTGATGCCGTCCTTAACAGGTGGTCCCGGCTGCACTAGCAGTCGTTAACAACCACCAACCCGCAGTGGGCCCGCGTGGTGGTTATGGTCCGTTCTCCCTATCCTCCCTATCCAGGGAAGGCTCGTGCCCCAGCAGTGGGGAGATAAATGAGCTGATGATGATTATGATCCAGCAAACAAGCATACGGTTCGCTTTATGGGTTATAGGGACCACCTTAGTCTACTGACGGTTTCGCTTAAGAGTATAACTTGCGCGTTACCGCCTTTAGTTATTATATTGTTAAATTATATGTCCAGTAATTATACATTACAATTATAGTTTTCAGTATGGTTATATCTTTTGATCTGAAACACATTTTTTTTATATCTTGCTCAGAAAATGACTCCACTCCACCGGATGATAAGTGGAGACGGAGTCCAGATGCGAGGACAACTGGTGCAGTGTGAAAATAACGCAGCATCAGTCACCCTCATCATACTGGCCCACAAGCCTGCATAATTAATTCAAAATACTGCTGATTGACTGCAAAAATAGTAACAGGAATGATAGTTATTCAGATTGTATCGAAACATGGCAATAGGTATGGCTAAAACCAGTTTTCTTAGTTTTTTTATTTTAATTTAAATAAAGGCGAGTACGTTGACTGCGTATTAACACAGATACGTAGTAGTGTGGTAATAATGGATACTTTCATTTGTTTCACAACATCCATCTTGTGAGTGGAGTGGATGGACGAATCAAGCTGATTAAACCGCCCCGCCAACGCTCATGCCCCGCGACACTTGTAAGCCCCAGTTGCATTAAGTGGATAATCCAGAAGTTCATACTTTCATCTCACTAATGGATGCAGCGAAAACCATTTATTACTATCGGATATGTTTTTATGCGCAACCGATTGGAGTGACAATATTGAGTTTTTAGCGATGGAAGCGCCGCGCCCGCCGCTGCAAATTGGCGCAAATGAAAATTAATTTGAGATTTTTGCGATTGCCCGTCAAACCGCATCGTTCGCGTCCAATTAAATTTTACCATACAGGTTTGAATTATAATGAGCTAAATTGATAGTGACGGAATATTGTTAATATTATCCAATATTCCGTAGCAAAGGATGAGTTTTTGAGAATAATTTATTTGTGGCACCAACAATAATCTCTGGACTCCGATTATTCTTAACATCAGATGGAGTGGAGTCATGGCTGCCCAGACATAAAAAAAACTGAATGTTTGAAGATAAGTACAATGCAACCGAAACTTACTATCTACTATATTCTTTCACCATTAGAATGCTACATTAGCGCTGAGTAACATAGGCTATATTAAAAAAGAAATGTCCACCCGTGCGAAGTCGGGACGGGTCGCTAGTATAAGATAAAAAGCAAAAATTTTATTAAGAAAAACCGTTATTATAAAAATTCATTAATAAATTGCATCATGAGTGACTTGACTGATAATAACAGACTATACCTACTAGATCTTTACTGTGAAGCACCTCTCCCTGCTAAGTCACAAACTTCGGCTAAGATTGCCAAGTTAACTGGCCAGACTTTGCAGTTCCAAAATCTCCGATGCACTTTCCTAATCCAACTAAAAGGAGCATTAACAACAACACCAATTATTCAGAAACACTACATTAAAGTAATCGACAACATGGTTTACGTTTTCTTTGCTTGACATAAAAACAAATTTGTCTAATCTAAATGAGTAATAATGAGCCATGACGTCACTATTTTGTTCCAGCAACTGAATAGAGCTTGATAGTGTCGTCATGACTCGTTATTCTCTTATAATTTCTATGAAAGAGGTTCGTCTCGACAGGTACTAAACAGTTTATTTTTTGACCAACATCAAGTACCCTATAATATTAGTTTTTAATTTTGAATCGTCAACAAGGTGAAGTTGAACTTCTTGCATTCTTGCAAGTGGCAATAAGGCCAAAGATGGAAGCGCGTTTCATCCGGCCTAGTAATACAATTCTTTATACTGTAGTATAACTGAAGAACTGTTTATATTGTATCTTTCAGAACAAAATAATTCTACAAGATAGTTGTTACGGCGATAGACTCAACGGTTTTAACTAATTACGCGGATTTATAGCAAGCCCTATTACCAAAAAACAGACACAAAGGCGAACTCGCTTTTCAAAATTGAATGCTAACCGTCTATCGACTAGACCACAAAGGCCAGTAAAATAACAAGCACATTGAACATGGTTAATTCGTTATAATAACATCGGAACAAACTTTTCAACTCTTTGTTAAATGCATAAACATCTTGATATTTACTTTGCGGCTACTCAGACGTCCGGTACATCAGCCCGACGTGAACTGCTGTAAACACCAGTGAAATATGCCCGGCTGTAGACAGTTTTAAAAGTAGCCAGCTTCCAGCGATGTCTGCGCTTAGTTTTATCGGTACACGTTTATATTTTAATTGTAGCTGTTTGTAGCGTTATGGGCTGTTGCAATGTTATCGTAAAGAACATTTTAAGCTTACACATTAGTTAGTTATTAAGTTTTGATCCTTTTGAGGATAGTTTGTATTTAAATTATATGTAACAAGTCTTGCATGTAAGCGAAATAGTTAACATCCAATGAATTTATAACAAAACCATTCATACTGTTCCCTGAAAGGACAACAATATTTTTGGGCTTAAAATAAATGAAAACTTAACAGAGATCATTTCTGTTGATTAATTAAACATTTAATACTGCGATTCTACACTATTTGCAGAGTTTAAAAGATGCCTATTTTTATTTTGTAAAAAAAAATATTACTTTAAAAAAATGCGTCGAAAGGAACTATGTCCGAGTTCTTTTATGACAGTTGAGTGTCTTAAACTGACAGCTGAACCAGCTGCTATTAACATGACGACACTATTGTAGTATTTTGGAATTTTTTATTGTTTATTACCTACAACTTTTTTGTTTTCCAATGCAGTAATTCTTTTTTGATTTCATCGCTTCACTGTCGTGCAGATTTTGGTATTTACATCAACAATCAGCAACTCTATGATGGAAACTCGAGCATTTGATTTTTTTTGATGATTTGTTGATAATAATGTTCTATTTATTTTCTTTATTTTACTACGTTACCTAGGTACTTAAAAGGATAATTGTAATATTTTAACGCTGTTATCATCATGATTTTAGTGATAAAGGAATCAATAACAAAACGCACTGACCGCAGTTACGTCTATGTCAACACATTTTTTTATTATGGCAACATTACTTCTATTATTGCTAGGAAAATGTATTTTTGTATATGAATTAAATTAAAATGCGCGTCTATTTATTAATATAAATACTTTGATTGTAGCCCTATTATTTTATTCTTTATTTTGATATATCATTTGCTTATGTTAATTGAGTTTTTATTTTTAGCCCAGCTCCCATAGTAAAAAATATTCTTCTTTATCAGAGTCTGTTTATCTGTTCTTTAGTCTCTTTGCTTACGTTTAGATTGCATTATACGAGTATTAGCCTTTGTATATCTATAAGTGGTTGTATTAAGTCTCGTACTTTGCAATTTGCCTACTTATATAATGCTGATAATTAAGTTCTGAAACTATACTAGCGTTCAGTACAAATGCTCCGAGAACATTACATTAAGGAGCTTCAAACTTGCAAGAGGCTTGAGGAGCTTATGTGACATGATGTCCGGGATGCGCCGGATATATTCAGAACTATCCATCATCGGAGACGTGCAAACCAAATTATGTCCTCAGATGTGCACTACTTAATGAGTTCTATGTAGTTTGTAATGCAATAATAAATTTCAGGAATATGGTTCCGATTTATAGAACCTTCTGAAAATTGCAGACTGCAGGATTCTGTTAGGTTGAAAACAAATTAACACATTTTTTACATGATTATTGAATTGACTGATAATAATAATAATAATAATATTACTGTAGTCTTTTAATTTAGTAAGTGTGACCAGAGTTTCTTGCTTCTTTAACCTACCTACTACCCTACACCTACTGTATTAAAAATATAATGGTTTACTGAATAACTACTTTAACTGCAACGGTCATAGTTATTGTTCCCAAATTTATAGTTTTCTTTGAGTATTCAATATTTTGGCACATTTTTATGCGCAGATGCTACAGATGTTTTGTACAATAAATCCCGTTGATAATTTCTCTAATTTTTACTAAGTTATATCAATATTACAAATAGACATTCAAATATCTTTTCTCTAATCGATTTGTAGATGACATAAAGACCATATTTCACTTTGTTTCTTCATACTGTTTCCTATCACTGCAACTGATAATTCGTAACACATCTTGGTTTCAGGCTTATACAAAGATAACACAGTGTAACATCCGAATTGCAGTTGGAACATACCGAGACAATCCGTCATAGCAGACTGGATCAGGACTGAATCTGCACGATATAGTAGCGAAGGAATTCATACCTGCGTCTGAACGGCACCGTCTATATTCAATTCCTTTACAATTTACTATATTCATTCTTGTGAAACGACGTATCACTTAAAACATTTGTATTTGTTGTGACAAATGTGATGTGTCACAAGAATATTTAAGTATAGAGACGTGATTATTTTAGAGTATACGACATATTCCGTAATTTCGTGGTGTCCTATGGAGACCGAAATCACGAAATCCCTGGTATCCTTATCTCCCTATACAACTTATCTTTTTAACTAAACATACTAAAGTATTCCATCGTCAAGGAAAAGTTGTAGGTTTCTAGCCGAGTTGTCTCGTGTTCTCCGGAGTGGGAACGGTACAGGCAAGCGTAGACATGGCTCTTGGAACCAAGATTTACGTGTACCCATAGGATGGAGAAGGAGGGGTCCTCCAAGCAGCGCAAACGTCGACAACAAACGTCCGTCCTGACGAAAAGGCATACTCCGGCTTTCGCGAAGAAGCACTCCTCAAGCACTTAGCCGGGGTAGAGCACGTAGCCGGGGGGAGGGGGGGATAATTATGCAGTACCCTATCGACAAACGTAATTAAAGTATCTGGAAGTCATAGTATAATTTTATGTATCAGGAAGATATCGTTTTTGTGACTGCACTGTTGATAGTTACACTTTTCACCTTTCCCGCTTTTGCAGTTTTGGCATTAAACTTACCTGAAACAAAGTAAAAAATCACATAAAAAACAATGCTTATTTCAGATAAGAACATTTCACTTCAAAAATAGTTTTCTACACACAACTTGGGCAATTAATAAGTACTGTAGGGAATGGGGGGTTAGTGATAACACACTTTAGTTTTAACTGCGTGTATTAAATAAAACTATTACATAATGTTATAACGATCTCCGAGCACCACGGCTCTTAACCTGTGCTGTCTAGTTCCAGATTCCATACAATTTTCTTTATGGACTGTGTCAAACATTGTTCTGTGGTCAAACCATTGCAAACCTTCTTAATTACTTAACGATGATTCAAATAATCATCTAGACTAAAAAGGTTTACATACAAATAATATAAACTTACTTTTGCTATGAGCTGCATATAAACTCCTTACAGTACAATAAAATAGTACACACGCCTGCACAAATTGTCAAATTTTATTAACAGACTTTGAACTTTATGCCTTAAACATATGGTTGAAAATGTATTGAAAAAAATTGAGGGTTTTGGATTGTTTGATGTGCTTGATGAGGCGTCTGTACAATAGAATACAGAAAATCGAATTATTGTTAGTACACTTTAGTTTAATATATAATCACTATTTGACCCTCTCATAATAAACTCCAACAGAAACACAATTTGATTTTATCCTGTAGCCGTCCATAACAATATTGTTACCAACATTAATTTTGTGTTTCATCGTCTTATTACTGATTCTCGGAACTATCTAAAGTTCCGAGAATCAGTAATAAGAATACAATAAATTTTCAATAGTTTTATAAAATAAATCATGTTTATTTGTGTTCTATTAACATACTGGCAGTAATACAATTATCCTACTAGCGACAAAAGTGCACGCGAAAGTTTGTAAGTATGGATGGATGTTTGTTACTCTTTCACGTAAAAACTACTGAATGGATTTGGATGAAATTCGGCATACAGATAGTTTATAACCTGGATTAACACATAAGATACTTTTATCCCGATATTCCTACGGGAACCACGCGGGTGAAATCGCGAGCGGCCGCTAGTCTTTCATATATTTTTTTGTTTTATCTTTTAGTACAACATACCATCATATAACATAGTCTATTTGCGGAACTGTTAAATCATGACTGTCTGGATTATTTTAAATGAAAGTGCAGATTCGCTTTATACATAGACCCGTTAACGTCAACAGTTTATTTTAATAAATATACGTCTGCAAAAATCCAAATCCGGTAAGCGGGTACTGGATTTGGAGTCATTTATTACGAGATTATATTATTTTTACTTCGGAGACCAGAAGTTTGAATAGTTTTTAGCGATAGAAAAACGGTAAACCGATGATCAACGGAAATGTGTGTAGGGTAGATTCTATACTTTAATTTATTTCAACCTTTCATAAATTCTTAAAGACCTGTCTATGTAATAAAGAAATAATGATTCTGTTTTTAATTCAATTCAGTAAAACACATTATCATACAGAACTATTAGTAGTATTAAGTACTTGAAAACAAACCTAGCTAGTTATTCACGATTCAAAAACATAATTCGTAATGGCATACGTTACACATTGACCAAAATAATTTTTCTTGTAACTTAAGAACTAATTTTAACAGTTGGCGAACACACAGAATGTGTATAGCAGCGTCACAGTAATTTATTACGGGCTTATTAGCACAGCCCTGTGGGTGAGATAGGTTGTCTAGGGAACACGATCCGGGGTTAAAGTAACTAGATATGAAAATGGTGGGCGAGAATATTATTTTGTCTGCATTGCAACACACTGTGTAACTGTAGCTTGATAGTTATTTAAAAAAATAGGAACACAAACTTTGTCTTGAATAGGTCTAAGAGGCCCCGGGTTTGATTCCCAGCGGAGGGTACATAATTGTGTACTCGTTTGTACCACCACCTAATTATCTAAATATGTCGTCCTACCGTCAAAGTAGCATGAAGGGCAAGTGCTTACCCTTATTGGAAGAATAGAAGTTTCACCCGAGTTCTTTGTTTAATAACACGTGTTGTGAGGGTCCATTTTAAACTCAATCTACCGTATAATAATTTTTTGATGTGTAACCTCTTTCCGCTCGCTTTCTATATACGCAATTTGTGTAAATGATTTCGTGAAATGGGACGGAAGTATGTGTAACAGTGTAACAGGAAGTCAGGAAAGCCCGCAAGCGCGCGCCATTTTGTAAATTTCAAATCGATGTTATGAACATGACATATTATAAGTATATGAGACATATTGTGTCATTTGACTATCAAAGGTCATTTTGCGATTAAATGTCTTCTAATGAGTATTTACTGCATTTATTTTATAGTTATAAAATGATGTAATACCTGACCCATTTTTTTAGAGTGTTAAAATTGCTCAATACTAAGGTGAGATGCCAAATGTTACACATCAAAATGCGACTACTGTAAGGTTCGCTCGTTTTTTACTTGAAATTAGCTTAATGCTAAACGCGAAGCCAACGTATTAACATATAATAATAATAATGGAAGAATTTATTAACAGTAAACATAAACAACCATTTGTCTTTATTTCACTTGAACTGACTTGTTCTAGAAGTATTTTTTCGCAAGGAAGCGCTGCGTCGATATATTATATTAGTAGGTCGATTGAATAATCAAGTTAGCATACTAAATGCTGGGTGCCAATGTGAGTTTTGTTTACTATCCGTATTCATTCGATTACGTTTACGAAAACGAAAATTAGTATGGCATTGAAGCAGCGCCTCCTGGCGGCATACGAGAACAGTTAACTTTTTGCTATACAAATTCTCGTTTTCGTTAACGTGATTCAATGGCGAATGAAACTCACACTAGGCACCCTGATTACCATTCGAATACACTAGAGTGATCGAATTCTCGTTTTCGAAATCGTGATCGAATGGTATATATTTTTATTTTATTTTATATCATAATAAAAACATGCAGAATAACAAATTAGTTTTAATCGCTTTGTTAAACACTAAGATTGGTCATAATGCGACTGCATTCACAATACTCTCAACTAAAAACATTTAATAAGCAATTATAAAAAAACAAAGTTATTATTGAGGAAATGGATAACTATATTTACGAAATATTTTTGCAATTTTGTATTTTTATATTTGCAGTCAGCACTGTGGCTTAAAAACAATGGTGAGTGAGCTTTATTGTTTTCTAAAGTTTACGCGAACACTACACATTGAAATGAAACAACTTTTACGGATCTACTCGCGTTTATTTTACACATTATTTATTTAATGTTTTCCCTGACGTTTCGAACCCTTTGCAGGATCCGTGGCCACAGGGAGACTGAGGTGTTGGTCATCTCAAAATTAGTTGGTAGCTTGTATACCCTCATTTAAATTTAATCAGATGCGTTCCGTTTTACGCAGAAAGAGCTTACAGTATCTTTTGGTCTGGCAGTATGGTGTTGGGGCTGGGATTTAATATTTTGTAGATCCCAGGCTGGTGGTAGACCAGTGGTGAGCTTTACCCGAAATATCTTTTGTATCTTGCTGTCAAAACACGTTTTTGTTCAGCGCCAACTACCATTTCCAGTAATTCTATAAAGACACAAAGATTTTAAATTACACTCCCTTGATTGTGAGCAGTTTGCATATCGCCGTAATTGGTTGTGATGGATTCGGGGGGGCGTCGGATTACAAACGACTCCTTCTATTACCTAATCTGGTTTTATACGGCTAGCATTTATTACGAAGTGTACGACGATTAAACTCCTCATTGTTATCTGAAGCTAGTTCACTTACCGCCTCACTCAGAGACGTCAATTTAAGTTAATGATTGCATTAGTACCTTAATATTTTCATTTTTAAAGTTACGACGAGTTATTATTAGAGACTTTTTTTCATTGAAACATCTTAGCTGCTAAGTAAGTTGACATTTTTGGAAAGTACTAGGTATCGGGATTGGGCTGGTCACGTCTGGCGTATGCCAGAAGTGTCATGGGCCAAGTTGGCAACATATTGGAAACCAAACACAACATGGATGCGCCGCGGTAGACCGACAAGGAGATGGCGAGACGAACTGGATGTATTTATTTTATTTTTTATTTTTAAGTGCTAATTGCTGCACTGAAGCTGAATGAAATATTTATAAAATACAGTGAATAAATTAAATGCCTACCCGACCCAGCCAGGAATCGAACCTGGGTCTTCCGCAATCCGGGCGGCTGCACAGACCATTATACTGGCAAAGTGCCATCTATCCAACGGTTATTGCAACCGATAAAGGAAGTGTTTAACCAAAATTAGAATCAATTAGCTAAGGACCGCAATGGGTGGAAGAAATAGAGGGAGGCATTTGCCCAGCAGTGGGACAGTGAGGGCTAATAAAAATAATAATAAAAAATAAAAATAAATGTAATTTTTTTTTCTTAGGATATACATTATTATATTTAATAAAGAAAATAATAATAATAACTAGGTATAACTCCGGCTACGAAATCGTAGCGCATAATATACTACTAGAATATACACCTCCAGTTTCTCTGATTACTAAGAGCATTAGCTCTTTTAGAGGAGTAGCTGTGAAACTTGCTCTGGAGCGTTGTATGTTTTGTAAGCAACATTCCCTGGAATCTGTGGACGTGTACGAGTATAAATGCAAAGTTTAAAGAACCCACTTCATCTGTTACAGTTGAAATAATAAATATTACATCGCCATAATGTCGCCATAACATCAATGTTTGAAGCATTGTTGTGTTCCGGCAGCTAGAGATAAGATAGCCAGTGCCTCAGTAGTTGAGGTTTCCGGGTGAAGTGCGCTTACACTATTGGTCTTATAATCACTTAACATTACCCCGCCCGATCCTCTAAATGCCACTACACATTTACAGAATACACTAAACATGCACACTGGTTTAGGCCCAAGACACCGTACTCGTAGAACAAGGGTACGTTGAACCGGTTTACACGCGCTCTGTACCAGGTACAGACATGTACTTGGGCGCTTCTCTCCTCCTCCACGGCCCGATCTACTCGAGCCAAGGTCCGAGCCTTTAGAGGCGCCCTCGGGTGGTTCCGCTCCCCGATCCGATCCGAACCCTTCGGAGAATCTAGGAGGGCACGGGGACGCGCACTTTCAAGTGTGTGATGCCGTTCTTTCTAGAAAACCTCCGAAGGTGATTCATTTCACACGGCTTGAGGTACTCTTTACGTACCTCGCCGCTCCCAAAAAAGCCCGGTGACGCTGAAAATGCCGTTTAAAGCAATCAGCAACCTCTCTCAAAAAAAAACTTAATATTAGGTGAGATCCATTAACATCATTAGCTTTAACATTCTTCTGCTGAGCTTAGGAGAAACATTGCATATTTAAGTGGTAACTATGTATATAGATAAGGTATAAATAAATTTAGTCAAATATCAATACCAATCCTCTTGACTTCGGAAGTAACACCGCACTCTACAGAAATCCGTTTATATTATTTTCTTTTCTGTCTTGTTCTATGGGAGGATCCAATAACCATTCCCTTAGTAATATTTATTATTTACCACCAGACTCAGCACGGGATGATATAGGGCATCCATGCGTCAATACCAAATAAAGGTGTATTCAATTTGTAAGAAAGTCGTTCCCGTGATATACGCGAGTATTGTGCGCTTGTACTGAATTTATGCGGAAAACACACGTCTTGTTGGTATTCGGAAGGCAAAATATACCTACGGCTGCAGAGGATAAGAGTTATAATTTAATTACAGCTATATTAATTCGGTGTTGTATGGAGACTCCGGTGACTTTTTATATAACAAATGGCTGTTGGTTAAGCTGTTCTATTCTGATTATTGTACCTAGTTCAATTTTTTATTTTATTTATATAAGATTTTTTTAAATTTTAATTTCTTTGATAAAAATTTTAACCAGAATAATAAAAACCTAATAATTATTAGACTTACTATTAATAAGTAAAATCAGAACTGTGTCAAGGATTAAGTACACTGTTGGTTGGTTATTTTATAAATGTTTGAGTTAACACAATCTTGTTTTATCTTCACCTGTATTACTGTGTAGTTACAACTTTGTAAATAGATTTCCTTTATGATACCTATTTATGTTCCTTCTTGTTGCACTACATGGCCGTGTGTATCGTATAATACACGGATAACTTAGGACTTAGAGCGTCGTCGTTAGCTCGCTGTGAGATCGGTTATTTATGATGCCAACTACAAGTACACAGGTTCATAAAGGGGCATTGCTGTTACAGTAGCGTCGATGGTTCTTCTGAGCAGAATGTTATGCAGGAGAAAACACATTTCTTGTACATAATGAACAACTGTAAAAACTGATTTGTACAAAAAATTTACAAAATTTGTATATTATTACACTAGCTGTGCTCGCGACTTCGTCCGCGTGGAATAGTGACTTTCGGCAGCATTTTTAATTTTTTAGGCTCTTTTCCCGTTTTTGCAACATTTTTCACTGATGCTTCGCTCCTATTGGTCGCAGCGTGATGTTATATAGCCTAAAGCCTTCCTCGATAAATGGACTATCCAACACAAAAAGAATTTCGAACCAGTAGTTCCTGAGATTAGCGCGTTCAAACAAACAAACAAACAAACAAACAAACAAACAAACAAACAAACAAACAAACAAACAAACAAACAAACTCTTCAGCTTTATAATATTAGTATAGATGAGTACATCCGTGATCATGGCGCATGCAACTGTGCCGAAATATCGGATACTCAAACACGACAATAAACATGGTAATAATCCCGTTAATAATATTTATTCTAATTAGTATAGATTATTGTAATTTGGTTGAAACGATGGAGAAAAAGAAATAAGCCTCCTGAGTTTCTTGCCAGCTCTTCTCGGTCGTAGGCTCTCCCAGAATCCAAACTGGTGGTAGATTCAGTAATTTAGTCTTAACTATTTTTTAGTTTTTATTTATTATTTGATTTTTATAGTTTTGTCGTCAATATGTGCCTGTGAAAGCTTATGTTGAATAAAAAAAAACATTTATTTCGGACAGGGTCTATAGGTATAGTGTTAGTAACAATAACCTTATAAGCTATGTCAGTACAAAAATTGCTTAAAAGTAATTTTACTGTTTTTGACGAGCTGGACGCGAGTCCAGTGTTGCATTATAGAACTGTCTACGTCCAGTCTCGCCGCGACGGTCTTCAGGAGGCTGTTAGTGCCACCACGCACACGCGGCATCAGGGACGCAATGCGCTTTCTGATGATAGCAGAGAGGCTATCAACCTCTGCTGTAGATAGCATTCCTGCTCCTGCTGCAGTGTCGCGGCAGCCCCATCAGCCCCTTGAACGCATTATTATACTGAGTACGTAGGGCCCTGTACGCTCCTTGGGTGTAATTAGTCCGCAAGCTGCAAGTGTACAGGGTATGGTATGGTAGGGTATGATGAATAAAAGATTTGGCTTTAACTTTGACTAAAACAGAAGTCTTCGAAGTGGGAATCGGAAAACTCATTCTCTTACTTAATCACTGGAAAATAGGAAACTCAAAAGGAAACAACTTTGATGATAGGTATCTCGTTAAAATGTTGAAATGACGGACCCTGGAAAGGGTTACTGTTAAAGGGTACACTAAAATGAGCTGTTGCATTGCGTCCAACAATATTAATCCGTCTAGCATAGTTCTCACAAATCTAAGCAGCAAGCATCTAGGAATATATTCTATTCACTTACTATCGATTTGTGTACACCGAAATGAGCAGATGCATTTGCGTCCACCGAAGTGACCGCCTTGGTAAGGTCGGTCGGTACATATCTTGGCGATGCTATTAGATTTTTACAACTAGCCGTTGAAGCCTGAATCTGTTTTATGGTAGGAACGTGCGGCCGGACCACCCAGCCGGCTACTTAGACGGTCGTAAATCTGGAGCTGTAGCGGCTAGTTTATATCGGGGTGGCAGTTTATCCTGGCACTCTTTACAATCGAAGCATGCTTTATGGGGCTCGCTGATTTAAATTATTTCATGCTTTGGTTTATGTACTTTTTTAACGACTCGGCGGTCTAGGCCACTAGCCTCGATCCGATCCGAACCCCTCGGAGAATCTAGTAAGGGACGGCATCACGCACCAGTGCGTGATGCCGTTCCCTCTAAAAAACCATAGACGGTGCTTTTTTTTAAAATATATTTTATGGGTAATTGGGCAAGCACAGTGCCTTGATCTCACCTGATTGTAAATGATGATAAGTTCAATGATGGAAGCGCACTTCACCCGGGATCCTCACTAATGAGGCACTGGCTATCTTATCTCTAGCTGCCAGAACACAACAATGCTACAAACATTGATGTTATGCCGACATATTTAGATAAGATGGTGGTAGCTAGCCAGGCTAACAAACAAGCCCTACTCCCAACCAAACCGAGTACACGAACATGTACACCCCGCTGGGAATAGAACCCGGGACCTCTGGGTCTAAACCGGTGGTCTCAAACACTATACCACAGAGGCGGTTATCTGCGTTTCACACGGCTTGAGTTCCTCAAGCCGTGTGAAATCTTTTGCCTTTGAGTTTCTCGCCGCCCCCAAAAAAGTCCGGTGTCGCTGAAAATGCCGTTTGAGGCAATCAGCAAACTCACTCTTTAAATAATATAAAAAGATAGGCCACTAGTGGTTGGCCCACATCACCAGTCTCCAACCCAGAAGGAACGGATACATGTTTGAAGTTGTGTACTCTATTGTTTTCTAAAGTTTACGCGAACACTACACATTGAAATGAAACTACTTTTACGGACGTCAAGCATAGGCGCGAAAATTAAGTCTGCAGTATGCGAACATTACCTAGAGGGGCCCAACCATTACATCAGATTTGATAAACCACAAATACTCGCTAGAGAACAACGATTCATCCCTATTCATACACGAGGCTATTGAAATAAAAAACATCCTAATTTCATTAGAGAAGATGGTTGGAATCTACTACCAGCCTGGGATCTCATCATACAAAATATTAAACCCCAGCCCCAACACCATACTGCCAGACCAAAAGATACTGTAAGCTCTTTCTGCGTAAAACGGAACGCACGTGATTCAATTTAAATGAGGGTATACAAGCTACCAACTAATTATGAGACGACCAACACCTCAGTCTCCATGTGACCACGGACCCTGCAAAGGGTTCGAAACGTCAGGATAAACATTAAATAAGTAATGTGTAAAATAAACGTGAGTAGGTCCGTAAAAGTTGTTTCATTTCATTGTGTAATCTAGTTGGTTGGTGCGATGCTTGTATTAAATCCACTTGGCTAGTTGCCGCCATCTTCATAACGTCATAACATTACTGTTAGTAGCAGTGTTGTTCACCGACATTTAGAGATAAGATCCTCAGCAGTTGAGGATTCCAGTTGAAGTTCGCTTTCACTCGGCCTTAACAAAATTCTACTAAGCCGGCTTACCCTTAAAAATTAATAAAATAAAAAAGTGTATTTATTCATTTGACTGCAAATAAGATTGACCTTAAAATATCAGCATTTATTATCTACCGCTAACATAAAGTTAAACAGAATGATGGCTCGACTTTTCAATATTTAAAACAAAAGACAAAATATACGCAGCGGTAAATTGAAAAGCACCATGCTGCACAAAACGTTATTTCTCATCAAAGTTTTAATCTAAAATATCATTACACACTCGTCCAGTTTTTACTTTGCCTCAATACAAAAGCAATAACTGAGCCGGAAATAAATTGACCCCCAATATAAAAAGCGAGTTTAAATTGTTCAGTTCTGCCTAGCAAGCACTGATTCGGGTCGCACGACGAAACGAAAAAGGGGAAAGGGGAAAAAAAGAGGCAGGTATCGGCCGAAAGCCGACAGTTTCGCCGATGCATTTTTTTTTCGCTTTTTTTTGGGTTTCCCGTTCAAAATCATTGACTGCTTCTCGTTTCGCAGTTACAAGCGAATGTAAGTTCCGCTGCTTCGTGAACATAGCTGTGGATAAGGGGATGTATTGTTTTTTTACCTTTTTGCGTGTAATTGTACAGCGCACATCGTGTGTCGAACAGGGCGGATTATTTGTAAAAGTTTTTGAACGGTGATTTTTTTTAAAGTTGCAAGTTTGTAGGGATTTTTGTAATACCGATTTAATCGTATAAAATGGTTAATATTGTGTTAAGTGATAAGAAATTCGTAGCATTCCGATGAAATTATTTTTCGACGTTTAGTGAAGTTAACGTTGGCGTTAATAGAATACTATTAATTGGCTTATTTATTAGCTTGTAAAATAATATTATTCGTTCTAAATACACTAAGCATACGTACGTAGGTACGTACAAAGTTTTTCTATTCTTATATCCCATGCTCGTGCCCATGCTACGTGCTACGCGATGATTGGGCTACGAGCTTAATAAACTAAATCTCAACGATGCCATAAACTCAAATAAAAAATAAAAAAATCTTATATATTATATATAACATGCAAACTCCTTACGATCATATACATATCACGTGCCTCATATAATAGAAAATCCATACGATTTACCATAGAGGCCGCATCTAAAATTCGCCGATGACGATATAAAAATTCTCATAATGCGGCTCGCAGCTGATGCAATATTAAATTTTAAATATCGAACGCGCCGCCGCCATGGCCGGCCTCCGTTCAATTTGCCGCGAAATCCTGTCGCGTCAACAGCAGGCATGTGACACACTGGCGACCGAATAACGAAGTGCTATTTATTTTCTCATTAATAATGATTATGTTATAAAATGTTTTGAAATACATGTAGGGTGCAAAACGAAAATAGGCTAAAACAATGCAACATTAAAATTAATTATTAATGTTAAAAAATATTGCCAATAGCTGTAAAAGATCTCAATATATACAAAAATTTTAAGTATATATCTCTCTGAGTATTTGCATCTATGCTATTCACTAAGCGGAGAAGCTATTATTCTGACACGGCTTTCAAATTGTCGTGCAACGTGTAAGTGCAAAATCTGTATCTTGTATCTTGACCAGTACCGCGTATCGTGAGTAAAACTTCAAACATGAGAGTTTGCCGTAATCAGCACCCGTCTAAAAAGGGGCGACAGCCATAAATGCACAAATACAAAACTTTTACATTGAATAGGTGTGAACCTCCCTATATCAACTTAATAATTTTTTGACAGGGCTTAACGCAAACTGCTTTTTTATACATTGTTCCTAGGCAATTAGGCATACCTCAGTAAATGTGTTTTTCTTTATTTAGTTAAATGCTTAAACTTATATAATCTTACGCAAATTTTGTTGCGAACAATATAAAGATTGGATGTTGACGACGTAGTGAGAACCACATTAACACATGAAATGCACCTGAGTTCATCAAAGGGTGCTTGCTGGTTTAGACTATCCTCGTGGAATATTTTTTTAAGACTTTTCCAAAATACCTTAGTAAGTTACGACCGAGTAGTTTGCGAGTTTTATTTAAGATAATTATGATCACGTTGATGAATACGAGAATTTAATAATTTATTTATTTATGTACAATATCCTTTCTTGTTTTCCTCAACGTGATAATAGAACGCGGAAGTTTAAAAAGTTTAAAGAATATATTTTTAAATAATACCGAGGTCGTTTTAATGATTCTTTGGCTATATGGATATTTTTTATTGTTTCCATAACCCATAACCTTATTAGCGTACGGTTCTACATCCTAAAGTGATGTTCGTGTTTTAAATAATAATTTTATGTTACCAAAAAAAAAAGTTCTAATTTGATATTTCTACAAAAATTTGCCTTGTAAATTGTGAATTGTGAGTAAAATGTTTTAGTCCATAAACATTAATATCAAGAATGCGTTATACAAAGTTGTTGTTAGTACAAAGCCTAGGGAATCCTATTTGCTAACTTACGGCTCGTTGTCCAAAGCCGAAGTTCAAAACTGAAGTTTATTAGATGTTGGGCAAAAAAAATATTCAAAAGGTAATAATAATAATTATAAAATCTTAAAAATATGTGTGACAGATACTTCAATATTAGATATTTCTTTAACTCAAGTCCACAATAAAACAAAACAACACAGAACGTCTACTTCTAACAATGAAACTGTGAATGATAGTCTCTATAGCGGTATACTTTATCGTCTATTTAGTAAATACGTGTTCAATGATATTTAAAGAAAATATTAGACGGGAATAGGTACGCTTATAAAAAACAACAATCAACGATCAATCGTCGTGGCCTTTTATATTTGAAACCGGTAAAGTTTCCTATACAAAAAGTTATCAAAGATTTTCTTTTCGATAGAAAGAAAAGCAGCTACCGATGAAAATTCAGAGGAGTTTCCGCCTACCAGAGATATTGTGGAATATCCTATATTAAAATGTAATAAAAATTCCTCATTGCTAATATAATATTCTGTGGATTGGTCCAGATGTTAGGCTGCGTGCAGAAGTACGTAAGAAACAAAACATATTATTTTATTAGTTGTTGCGTGTTCCGGCTCGGAGGAGCTCGATGGCGCAGCGGTTAACGCGCCCGGTCTGCATGTGCCGAGGTTAAGCAACTTTCACAAAGGCCGGTCGTCGGATGGGTGACCAAAAATTTATCATCTCGAGCTCCTCCGTGCTTCGGAAGGCACGTAAAGCCGTTGGTCCCGGCTGCATTAGCAGTCGTTAACAACCACCAATCCACACTGGGCCCATGTGGTGGTTTATGGCCCGTTCTCCTTATCCATCCATAGGGAAGGCTCGTGCCCCATCAGTGGGGACATAAAAATGAGCTGATGATGATGATGATAACGACTCCGGCTTCTGCGCTTCCACCTTCAGCCTCATCGTCATATTTACCCGTTGAGGTATAAAAACACATAGTGGACAGCTATTATAAATTAAGTTTTATTATATATCTTAAAATGTTATCGATAATTAAATCCATTGCATTCTATTATTCCATCGAGTGATTAACAAATATCTTTGCCTATATTTAGAACATAAACTGACTTTGTTTTCTTTTAGTTTCTTTTGCAACAATAACAATTTATTGGTAAATATTTAAACGAACTTTATAAGAAGTCGTTGCTTATCAGTTTTTGGTATTTTAATTTGTTTTTATAAAACGTTAATTAATATAAGAGATAACGAAGAATATAATAAGGAAGTCTGATATTGATGCAGAAGTCATCGTACAAATACCTGTACGTATGTATTTGTACGAGAATTACCATGTTTTTAAACGTTTTTTTACTCTTATCCTATTGTATTCAGAAATGCATTGCTAACATGTTAATGCTCATCACTGTACCTACTTAGACTTAACGACCTTTAATTATAGTTTCTCTTCAAACCGGAAGTCCTTGCGGAATTATGTCATTTATCTATTCGGATTTTAGGAAAAATTTTAATATTAATCACTAACCGCAATCACCGCCCGTGTACACCCACCCTAACTCGCTCGGGAGCCGCTTGGCGGCGCTGCCGGCCCCCAATCGATAGAGACGTTGCCAAGCAACGATCATGTTGCAAAATAAACAATCACAGTAGAGCCGCGCCGTGAGCAAATTTACTTTCTTATTTTATTACTTGTGTCAACATTTTAGATCTATATTATTGGATTATTTACTGTAACATGTTATTGTGATCGACGGGATTTGGCCGAGTCAATATGGTGTTGTTACCGCCGTGCGCGCCGGATCAGTGCGGGAAGGACTTCAGGCATTCGCTGAAGAAGCCTAGTCCGAACTATCCTCATGGATATAAAAGTAGGAAGCCGCGGGTCGTACCAGCTTTCACTATTCAAGGTAATTTACTGCTGTACTTGTTACGATCTGTTTTTTCTTTCACTATGGTATACGAGTACTTTGTCTACATCCTCACCTGTTAGTGACAAAGGCTGAGAATAAAAGCGAATATCATGCGGACTCTTCATCGTAATCTCTTGTATCTAGATATAAGAAAGTCCGCATGCTTTTTCTTAATGAAACCTTGGCAGAATCATCTCAATAATGACCGATTTTAAATTATTTATAAATTATGTATTTATGTAGGTATATTTATATATTTTTTTTTTATTTAAGTATTTTATGTAATTGTAATTTATAGAATATTTATTTATGTAGTTTGAATCTTTTTGTTACACTGTTTTCTACTTTTGTTGTCTCTCAAAATTTGCACCTCCCATGTCATTTCTGCACCACCCTAAGGTTGACTGGTAGAGAATGCCTTAGGCATTAAGTCCGCCATGTAATATTTTGTTGCAAACGTTTAAAATAAATAAATAAATAAATAAATATACTAGTGTTTGTAGTTCATTGAATCTAGCACATTGACTGACACAATATAAATTTTATTTATCACCACGGGTGGGAGACCAGAAGTCCTAAAATACAGGAACATCCTAGCTTAGGCTCCACACCATCTAAATATTGTATCATAGATATAAGTTAAGTTGTGCCATGTAATATTTGTATACTTTGGTGAAAATTAATAATTTTTACACTTAATTTTTCATTTACACTTTTGTTTGTCGGTCACCGGTTAGGCGGCACTCAGAAACTTAAAACACATAATATATCGTATATCCATGTATAAATTTATGGCTGCGGCAGAATTACAGGGTTTGTGGGTCTCTTGCAAACACTGAGCCATGGACCTTTTAGTCTGTTTTTTTTTGTCAAAAAAATATACTTATTATTATTATTATTATAACCAATTTTGTAGGACAATGTTTATGTAGAGCTAACTATTTTACCACTACAACAACAAAGTAGATAAATATTTTAATGTTAAGTTCACTGTGACAGTTTTAATAGCTATCTATTATTATTGATTGACAGCAATGCAAAAGAACACAAGAGTTGTTGGGCCACCGAAATGTGGTGTTCGCGATCCAATGCCAATACGGCCTACCATGTTCAAGAAGTGCTACCAGAGGGGGGAGTTTCCCGTGTCTATCGAGTTTACTAACTTCGGAAAGAGACTGGGATGGAAGGTATCTTTTTCATAATCATTTGCCTATCAGCACGATCTCGTTCCTCCAGCCCCCTTCTACCATCGGGGTACTAGATGCAAGCTAGCCTACCAAACGTACGTTGTTGACTTTCCATCAGTTCGTACCAAGCGGCTTGCCAGCTCGTTTCTTTTGCGAACCGCTAGAGTGAAATGCACTCCCTGCGTATGTGTTACCGGTTCGCTGCGACTTAGGTCTCTTCAAGGCAAGAGCGTATAGGCATTTCCTGCCTAAACATATAACATCTTAGGTCACATCCTGCTCACCATTAAGTTAGTTGATGGCTAA